>JABMIG010000030.1:77022-679030 GCA_013187285.1 Cyclotella cryptica
TCAAAAGAACCTTGAGGATGATGTGTCTTGCTTCATCTTCAAGTCTTCAAAACCATGATGTTTACGATTCAAGTCATTACCAGAATGTCTCAATAAGAGGCATATGTTGTTTGCTCCCTTTACTAAGGGAAACATCAATTGAGGCAAGGAAAAATTCATCACATGCTTAACAAGATGAATGGGACTAACCCATTACGCGGCACCTTACAAGACAGAATTTTTTCAGGTGATGGAAGAAGTGTCAAGGCAGTTCATTGAAATAATGAAAGATAAGACAGTAGGAAGAGATTCATACTCTAAAATCATAAACATGTATCAATCCCTAATCTCATTCTAATTTCATTCCAGCAATATGTTTGCAATGAAGAGCACAAAAGCCATTACATTCATACAGTGATCCGTGACAAAAATCAAGTGATACTTGCTCTCACTGAATACATGAGTGAAAATATGCTACACAAGAGTATATTTTTGAAGGAGCATCAAATGGGTGTATTACAAGTCATGGATTTGGAAGTTACTCCAATTGCAGACTTTGCAGTTGCCAAAAACGGAAATGATGGATGAAGAGATGTTAGACAAGTGGCTTGGAGGAACAAAAGGTCACCCAATGTTGTGCCTGTCTTCATTATGGGTGCATATTGGTGGTAAAATTATTGTAATTTTGGTATGCTATGTGTTAGTTTTGCAGCAGTCACAACTCATCATCAGCCTGAGTTATGTTGAGCTATGCATATAGGAATGATACTCTGATTGAGGTGACACAATTCATGTGTTTATTGTCACAGTGTCACAGTGTCACAGTGTCATGGGGGGTTTAAATCCCAAAAAATACAAACATCAAGAATTCAGCTTGTTATAGCACTTATAATGCTCTGGGTTATACAGTGTAGTAATACTCAAAAATTCATTAATGCCAATGCATTGAAAAGGGCGTATATCTTGTTTGACATGACATGCCCTGTTAGGCCACAGAATGGATGCCACCAATTGGACAGTTGCCAATGGTCATTATAGGATGTCACCCAAAGCATGAAACATCTCTTCAAATGTGATATTGTATCTGGTTCCAAAAAACTTGCCACTGACTTTTGGACGCTTGATAGCATACACATTTGAATTGGCAGTAATCCTCTCGATCAACTTGTATGTGAATGCACCAGCAGTTTCACATGCCCCAATCATGGTGTCGATCTTTTGAGATATATTCCAGTGCAGATCAAGTCTTGGTCCATTGTCATTATAGTAGTATAGATCTTCTTTGATATCTTCAGAATGGACATCTCTGTAAGTCCAACAAAGATCTGGGAAGGTCCTGCCATTCTCCATATTATCAGTATCATAAGACTTATATGGAAAGTATCCATGGAGAAAGCACTCTCATTCAGCGCTTGATCCTCTAAGTCCAACGTGTTCTCAATGTCATCTTCACCCACATCACTGGGGAGCTTTGGAATAAGAGCCAGGACAAGGTGATGTGTCACAGTTAGTATTGTCATGACCGGCAATGAGAGGCAAGTTTAGGTGCAAGTAAATTTGAGTGCTGTCTTGAATTTTTATTGTTGTGTTTCATTCCTGCCATCCTGCCCTCTCTTTGATTCATGACATAGGCCAATTATCCACCTTAACTGGTAAACCCAAAGAGGTTCCACCTGGAACCTCCAATGGTCCTCTTTCCTTTGTGTAACACAAAGGAAGTACAATAGTCATAAGATATTGTTTCTGAGAAACAATATTCAAAAGACAATTTCTTTGAGAAACACCCATATACATTCTAGGTGTTTCTTAGACAAAATATCCAAGAGAGGATTTCTTTCTCAGAAACCTTCTCATAGGACAGTTCCTGTTGGCAGTTGAGAGAAAAGGAGCAGTCATGGAACTGCCCTAAAATCATCTCCAATCTCTAACAGGATCACCTGTGCTTGGTGATGCATGGATCACCTAGTGTACCATGCAATACCTATTTCAGTAGTGTAACTCTCATAATAAATATCTTTCAACAACATGTATCTACCCGTTTACTACATAGTAACAACTACAGCAAAACGGCTTAGGTCACTATCAATTGATAGCTTTCGCGCAACCAGATCGGATCGACTGTCCGTCGTTCCACCATCCATCACCCATCAGCTGTCGTCGGTGGTTGACCATGGTAGGTTCGTCTGTCCGTCGTCCCTTGTTGCTTGAAGCCGTACAATACACTTGGTGTATTACACGTGGCACAACTTGTGCTGCCTGACCCCAAGAGTAGCAATATTGCCACAGCTGAGCCCCAAGTCACGTACTCAGCCAGTTGAAGTGAGTTCACTCACAGGCCGGCACGTGTTTTTTTTAAACACTTAGCCAAGAACAATTGCCCTGAATGTCAGTGAGGACTAGATCCCACTTAACGCGGGTATACTCCGCTTTTGTTAGCAGAGTGCGCATGTAGCACAAGGTGCACTTGTTGTAAAAAAGACCACTTGTGACGTATCAATCGCACTTGTGGCACGAATGCTTACGTATCTATTAGGTAGTAGCAGCCCCTCATTAAAAATGTGGAGGCAATAAACATAAATGCCTCGGTTTATTTTGTTCCGAAAGAGCAATATGTGTGTAGTCTATTTTTAGACCTAAAAACACGATTAGACTTAAAATTAGTCCGTACCCGTGATCACATGCAGATGCAGTGACACCACGGAGTACTAAGTACTTATAGCCTTAGGGCAGTACAAAAAAGATCTTCTAGGGCATAAAATGACCCTATGAAGAATCGTATGGCCTCTAAGGCATAAAAAGCTTGCTCGTGACCCCCAAGACGTTTCGGTCACTTGAAAGACTCGCAATCCCCCTGGAAGTTTGCGGTTCTCAGGTTTCCAATGTGTAAGACACATCCTCAAGGGAAAATGAGCCAGCGCAGGACGTAGTCCCACGATCGTGGATCAGCCCCATTCACATGGGAGCGCGTCAAGGCACAGCCCATTTCACATAATGTTTCGCGACACAGCCCTCTTGATCACGATCTGAAAAAAACGACCACATATCATTTGTCCTAGACTCGCTGGGCTCAGCCCAAGTGCGCGATGGACCAGCCTAGGAGAGAATATTGTTCTGCTCCTCACATGGGCATAGGAGCGCAATATATTGCCGCATCCTGGTCAGACGTCAGAGTGACGCGGAGTATTGTCTCCAAGTCCCAGCACGCATGGGGGCGCAAGAAGGACCCATGAAAGGACTACGTGTCGTGCCCCAGAAACACTCTGAGCAAAATTCTCGTGAATTTCTGATTTGCGCAAGAATGCTGCATGCTTTTGGCAGTTTTTGTCAGGAAAACATGCGCAACTTGTTGATTTCTTTCAGAAATCCAAGCAAAAAAGTGAGAAAAGTCCACAAAAGTGAGAATTCTTCTCAAATGGTATCCCTTTCATGCATATCAGCTACCCAGCTTGGCAAAAAAGGAAAGAAAAGCTAGTTGGCTTATGAATAGCCACTGCACAACCTCTGGTCCGAGGAAAATAGAATTTAGAGCCCGAAAATATAAATTCGGAATTATTTAATTTTAAATTAAAGAGCTCGTTAGAGAAAAATCTTGATCAAAATTCTACTGTCACGTTAAAGTAACCTGATATTCAAATACCTAGCTGCATGTAAAAATAAGAATAAGAATGCCAAGAAATCTTCTGGCAGTGTGAATTGTTTTCTCAAGAAGATGAACTCTTCTCCCACGTAGAGAAATGTACACATGTGCCATGCTGCACTATTGTCAAGCAAAGGTAACAAAAAAGCAACTGGAAATCAAACCATGTTGGGTTTCGAACCCCTGACACGGTGTTGCTACAGTAACAGTGAAAGCAAGAAGGACGTAAGTCCAAGCTTCCCCCATGTTCCAAAATTAGGAACATCCATATGTTTTCCTTACCCAGCTAGGCAGGTGTCAAACTCTTGGCGCACGCAGGATGGGTTCTTCCTACTCAAAAGGAAGGGCAAAGTCACACGATGTTTTTTATTGAACAAGCAGTAAATTCCTGTCAAAACACACTTTTCTGAGTACATGTTACCCAGAGTGACTAAGCCAGCATATGACCTCAGTCTTTGACAAATGCAAGAACTGAGTTTGAATTGTTCTAGATTTTCGAACAAATAACAACATAAAATATGTTAAGATCAATTTTACATTGCCAGTGATAATTGATGCAAAGTCTGCAAAAATCTGTGATCCAGAGTTGAAACAAAACCTGGACACAACATACCATGCACATAGCTAACCACTTAAGTGCAGGGCTCTTCTTGAGCAAAAATACTCATGATCACAGAGCTAACCACTCCTGTGAAAAACTCCTCTGGGGGTTGAGTAAAATAGCAGACCTTCCAAGTTGTGTCAAAATAAAAGAAAAAAGACACACACTTACACTACAAAACTCAATTTCATACACGTTACTGAGGTTTCTCATGACAAGAGAAACTGTTTGATGAAGTTCAGTGTGTTGGAAGAACGTGCCTGTTCACCTCTATTTTTCCAAAGAGGTAGGTTTACAGCCTATAAAGACAGAGCACAACCAGTCCAAAAGTCAAGTAAAAACAACGAGGACAATTTACCTTGGCGACTGGAGGGTTTCATTGACAGCCGTCGTCAGAACTGGCTGTACAAGAACAGAACACCCAAACAAACATAAATTACTGTAAATCAAAAAAGTGATTCTTAAAATAAGATATGGACAAAAAGTTAGCAAAACTGTCTAAACTCAAAAGAATTCTTACAGTACTGTAGATGTTGCTATGATCAACTCTGCAAACACCGTAAGACTTCATGAAAAGTCAACAAATCATAGACTAGATACTGACGCATATGGAACCCGTTCATGCCTACAAAAACTGAAGAAGGTTATACCTACTCAGAGCTAGCAATAACATTCATGGGTTTTCCATGTGCCTCACAAGCACATTCAATGGAGTCAATGATGGCCATACTGTTCTCAATAGAACTCATTTGGAGTAATATATATTCTCCAAAGGCTAGCTTGAGAGACTACCTTAAACAAAGTTAGGATGGACTTACCAAGCAGCGAGTAAAGGTTGCATGACAAACCAATACACAACATCTCTGCACAAAGACAACAAGGGCTTAATAACAGACCCATAGTCTTCTCATGGCAAAAGCACCATGCTTACAAACAGATGAAAACTCGCTAAAACATTCGCCCATACAGGGAACTCACATGCTACTGGGTGGTCCAGTACAAGGGAGAACCTTGGGTAAGACAATATGATTGTCTCGCCTCACTCACAACTGGATTTGTAGAGGAGGAGGTACACCGTACACAAAAAAGAGACACATTGATGTTAGACATTTGTTATCACAACAAGTCTAGAGCAACACCAACTCAGGTTGGGTATGCTCGCATTCTAGTACAGCTTGCTGAACTTAGAGTGCATATAATACACAGAATAAGAGAAATGAATCCTTGACCATGATTACCATTATTGGATTCAACAGAACTGTGTCTTCCTAGATAATGGTCTCACTGAGACTCAATAACTAGTACTTGATTCTCTGGTGAGAACTTCTGACGGTTTACCTTCAGAATTATCCATGGAGAGCACATATTGTGTCCATAAGGAAGGACTCTTAGAGTCACCGAAACACGTGGGTCTTTTTGCTAAAGACAACGGGATGACCATAGGTAGTGCACATACGTGTTGCACAACAAACCATAAAATAAGCCTCATAATCATATATGAGCACAACAGTACAAGGATCCACAACCTTTGTTCTTGTAAAACCACAGCATATAGAATTGTGAGTATCCCTAGTTAAACAGGAATACCATCTCACACAAAAGGATAAGTCAAACATGAACATCTCTACTGAGAGACATGTAGCACCTTGTTGGCATTCAATGCAAAACAAATGCAACACAAGCAGCCATACACAGAAATGTAGTAGCGCTTCACTAGCTTAGACAAATCCAAAGAGAAACACAACTATTACGTTGTCAACATATCATGGAAAGTTCACTTATCCATGATGCTTGCTGTGAAGTCACAATATGGTTCCATAAACCATAAGATTATTGTAGTGTAAAATATAAAAATTGGTACGCACATGCACAGTAAATATGTTGCAATGTCATTACCACCAACAAAAGAGTTATACATGTACAGACCTCCCTCGAGAATCCTTGCTACAAAATACAAAACGATATCATAAACACTGAATCCGTACTCTTCATGGTACAAAAAGACATCGACGTTGACGCTTGGACCTTCCAATGATTATAGTCAATACATTCTGTATGACTTGCCATTGTTCACTTGCCGGTAGCTGACCCTTTGGGCAACTATTCCCATGGATGCATAGGGGTTACAGAGCAAATAGAAGGACAATATACCAACACCAAGGATTGCAGAAGATAACAAACAGAATACCTGTACTATCAGCACCTTCGTACATGTTCTCTTATAACAAAGCACTTGTACAGGTCGTTCCTCTTCTGGATAGCATCAACGGATTCATACAGATACTTCATTCACCCTCTAATACAACTTGATATAAGGCAACTTTACAAGAGTCGTGGTTGCAGAGATGCAAATGGGCATGGCCATGGCATTGAACAAAGCAAGAACTAAACGAGTGAGTGCTGTGGGAATTGAGTTGTGCATTGTAGCAGCAGTCATTATAATGTGTACCATGACACAACCACTGCATTATTGCAACCATACCACAGAAGCAAATAGAACTCCATGGAACCAAGACACTATATGTAAAAATGTTGGAAAATGGAAAAAAGCTAACTCAATAAGAAAATTTAAGTGGTTCGTGTTTTAGAGTAAGTCGACTTTATTCAAGTTTGATCTACCATAATAGAACCGATGTCTTTAGATGATGTCCTGGGAAGAGCGGAGAATCTTCCGGAAAAACCCAGTAGATGCCTAAATAAGGGTCATTGGTACACATAAGGTAAGTACGTACATAAAGTATGCATAGAATGCACATATTCCAACACTCCCTCCCGATGATCCTTGTGAAAGGCATAGTGGATCATTGCCCGCACATGAGTTTACGGTGACGCACGAAGTCATTTTGTGCGAAGGCCTTGGTAAGGGTGTCAGCAATCTGGTCCTTGGTGTCCACGGGAAAGATCTTGATTAAGCCCTTCCTTACATGTTCGAGAAAGTGATGATAGCATACATTGATATGCTTGGTGCGTGGATGGAGTCTTGGAAGTCTGGCAAGTTCAAGTGCGCCAGAGTTATCTTCAAAAACCTTGCAATACATGTAGGGCTGTGTATTGACAATGTCAAATTTATGCTCCCTCATTTCCTTGATAAGTTCCATGAGTGGAATGACGTCACGGAGAGCCATAGACATGGCTATGTACTCAGCTTTGGTCGTGGAGAGTGCAACTTGTGACTGCAACTTGGAGGCCCAAATGACGGGGCAGGCTGCATAAAAGATTACCCATCCGCTACTAGAATTGCCTGCAAAATCAGCATCACAGCAGCATTGGAAGCCTTTGGAAGCATCTGGCTTGAAGCGAAAGCCAATGTGACGTGTGGCCTTGAGGTATTTGACAATGTAAACTATTGCGTCGCCATGCTCCTGTCTGGGGTTGGCGGAGTATTTGGAAACTTGGTGTACCGCATACATGATGTCCGGTCGGGTAGTTTGGCCGAGGTAGTTAAATTTGCCCACAGCTGAGCGGTAATTGAAGTTCCCTTGGAATTTAGGTGAGTCCCGGAATGCATGCAGCTGCAGAGTCACTTTGGCTGGTACAGGCTTGGTGTACGAGTCACCGATGTTAATGTCATCAATGATGGCATCGATCAGAGCTCGTTGGGTAAATTTGTAAGTACTGTCACGCATTTTCCTGATGTTGACTCCCACGTAGTCAGCTGGATGGCCTTGATCTTCAATATTGAGGCCGGAGTAGCGAAGCTTCTTGATGATGAGTGATAACGTATCGTCATCACTACCAAAGAACAGCCCGTCATCAACGTACACAATGAATATGATGTCGTCACGGTAGAACACGCACTCGTCAATTAGTGGCTGTTGAAAATCGATTTCACGGAGTTTGTCTACCATGTACTGGTTCCAAACTTGTCCTGCTTGTTTCTGTCCATAGAGGTTCGCAAGTAGCTTGAGGACATAGTCTTTTGAGTTCTCATGTTTAGTCTTGATTCCTGGGGGCAATTCCATGTACATGTCGCACTCTATTGGAGCTTGTGCGTAGGCTTGTACAAAATCTATCTGACGCTTTGCCCAGGACAAGAAAATGGCAATAATAATCATGAAACGAATTGCAAACCATGTCACAACTGGGGCATAGGTTTCAAAGTAGTTAACACCATAGACTTGCTTGCCACCATGGATGTTCAATCTAGCCTTGTGACCCTTGATCTCAGTGGTCGTGAGATTTTGTTTGCAGCGCATAGCCTATATTGCTGGAAGAACGTCAGTATCCGGTGGGACCTCTTCTCTCTTGACTAGTACCCAGTGCTTGTCCCGCACGTGTGTTTCAACTTCCTTGACTACAGCCTTTACAAAATCTCCCTCATTGGGCTGACGTATGGCTTGATGGAAGTACATGATGTCACCCATCATCTCTGCATGAAACGCTATGGGATTTCTCATGCGATCTTGAAGTTCGAGGTGAGAATCGTGAAAGAGGTCAGCTTCCGTTTGTCCATTGGAAGTCCCTTGGGCGGCCATGTAGAACATGTTTCTATTGCCGTAGAAGTCCCGTTGTGACACGGACTTGGCCATAGCTCTTGAAATTTTGCGTTGCCTTCCACGAGAGCTTGTACCGGCATCGGGCAATATGTTGTTTGTGACAGCTTCTCCCTCAGAATCCTGCACGGGATTATAGAAGCTGCCTGGGATCCGGATGGTATCAATGATGCCATCATCGGATTGGATCCGGAAGACGAAGGTGCCTTTGCCTTCAATTTCTAACCCTCCTGAAATTCCTGTTACTTTTGACCCCTTGTATGGTTGCAGGTCCTCGAAGTGGTCCTTGTTGCCGGAGAGTGTCAGGGTGCAGAGAGTGTCAACTCCGATGCGGAAGGAGTCGGTGTCGAAGAGGGCAAGGTGAGTAGGTAAGTCCTCACCCGTGCTTGCTTGAAATGCTATGATTTGTGAATACTTGTTGCTGACTCTCCCTGTCATCTCCTCCCTCACTTTGAGTAACATGGAGTGGAAGGAGCGGGCGGCCCGCCAGGCCCGAAGGTAAGCTATTCGAAGGGCTATTTCGACGCAACAACCAACCGGGAAGGCGGCTACTAACAGGTGAGTCAGTTTGGGTATTTTTCTCTTCTTTTTCTTCTTTTTCTCATGGAACCGCTTCATTTTGCCAGCTTGTTTGCTTCTTATCACACATAAGCGGCAAGAACGGCGGTAGCGGATACGTTGACTGTGGCGGATGGAGTGGAGCTCAAGGTAACAGTGGAAGTGCCAAGTGTGGATTAAAAGAGAACAGAATGTGCAAAACAAGGTAAGTAATGGCTTGAATCTGTGAACTAATGGTGGGCTCGGCCATGGCCAGAAAGCCAAGGTCTAGCCATGCCGGGGCGCACCATCATTCCTCAGCAGCCTCAGCAGCTTGCAAAGCCAATTGGGCTGGCAAATTAGCGTAAGTAGCTTGGTTTGCTGTGTTTTGCTGCCTGTTGGCTTGCTGCTGTTGTTGCTGTATGCCTTGTCTTGCCTGTTGTTTGCCCAACTCGCAGTCATCTGGCTTGTGGAGCATCAACTTCATGTGGTGGACGCACCAGGGGAAGGTCTTCTTGCCCACTTGTTTTTGCTTGGGTTCGTTGTCCTTGGGAGGAGTCTTTCTCCACTCCTCATCCTTCTTCTGAAAGCGTTTGTTTGACCTATCCTTTTGGTTCTTCTGCTTGCTGGATGACTGCTGTTGGCCCTGATTATTGCCTTGTTTTGGCTGGTTTTGGTTCTGATTTTGCTGGCCTTGTCCTTCTTGTCCTCGTTTTAGTTTGTTCAGGAGCTGGGCTGAAAATCTTGAGGCCCTTAAGCTCCTTGACTTGTGCCTCCAGTGCTATGATCTTTTCTTGATCTGGAGACTTAGCTCCCCATTTTCCGCTGCTTACAAGGAGGTCATACTTGGCCTTTGCCTTTTTCATAATGTCTTCATGTGTGGCAACCTTCATGTCTCCTGTCTGATCCATCCAGTCGTCTTGCAATCTGCTCATGTGATTGTGAAATGTGGCTTCCGGAACCCTTGAAGGTAAGCCTCGAAGAGGATTGTATGCACGTCGTCCATGGATTGTCCTCTTGCCTTGAGCTGTGCGAAGTTTTGATTGAAATATGTGTGGATCTCATCAATATTCCCATTGTGTGTTATTGCATATTGTGTGAGCTCGCGAAGGTTAGTCCTGAGGGCAGTAACCATGGCGTTTCCATAAAGAGTTGCCAGCCTCATCATGGTCTTGTACATGAGAGGGGCCGCGATCTTGGGTTGTCCATTCACCATCACTTCATAATCCTTTTTATAGGTAAGCAAGGTCGCTTTTGCCTCCTCGGTGAGGCTGCTGTACAAACAGCGCCACATTTGTTCGTTGTTTTGTGCTGCTTGTTTGTCTGCGTTGACGCCTGTCATGAACTCGTTGCATGCTGTCTTGAGGATTTCTGTGTCGATTTGGCCGTATTCGGCGGTTAGGCTGACTTGTCTGCCGTCCTTGTTTGTGAACTGCAAAATGTTTTGGGCGCCTTGATCCCAGCCCATCATGCTTGCCCTGTCTTGCAATTCCTTCTCGAAAATGACCACTTGACTTGATTTCATGTTGAACGGTGTCTCTAGTGCTTTTGTTCCTTGCTCGTAGAGACGTGCTCCATGCTTTGTCGTGTAATCGATCAATTCCTCGATGGCGGCTACACCGGGTGAGGTAGCAAAGGAGACGGCAGCTGCGGGTGGAGCTACAGCGGGAGCAGGAGCTTGGTTGGCAATGGCGTTGGCGAGATTGGTAACCACAGCAGTAAGTGCCACGATTTATTGTGCCAATTCGGCATTTGATGGTGCGTTGCCTGCCATGCTTGGTCTTGGAATGTTCGATCTTCTTGTTCTGGGCGGAATGGTTGGGAATTTGTTTGTTTTTGAGTGTTCACGGACTTGCTTGGCTGACTTGCCTTGTCTTGACTAGTTTGACCAGTGTTTGATGTGATTGACAATGTTTGACGTTCGTGACGTGTTTTCTTGGTGAGTACAACAATTTCACTTGTTGTGCTGCTTAAGATTGATCAGGTCCCAACTTCGTTGACTTTCTTCTCTTTTGCGCAGAGGAAGCGTGTTATATTTCTTGAGAGTTTTAGGGTTTTGACTGGCTAAGTAGGGCGTCCTCTGTTTAGACAGTAGTAAATTAGTTGCAGTTAGGGTAGAATTGTAGTCCTAGTTAAATTGTGAGCTTAAAATAGTGTTAAAAGTAAAGATAATAGTTTGAATAGAAACTCCGTAGATCTAACTGGTGGACTTCTGAGAGCTTCACGGAATTCCATGGAAGAAGGAAATGGAATTCTACTGTCTTCTAAGAGTCTCTATTTTTGTGATGTAGAAGTAAATTGATGTCTTTAGATGATGTCCTGGGAAAAGCGGAGAATCTTCCGGAAAAAACCAGTAGATGCCTAAATGGTACGCAGAAGGTAAGTACGTACATAAAGTATGCATAGAATGCACATATTCCAACACCATGTCATAAATTCTGACGGCTACCATGATGACAACACCGTCCTCTTTCGCCCCGTCAACGACAACACTGACCAATGAGACCCTCCGTGAACGTATTCTCATAGGTGGAAGCAAACCTGATGCTGTACCTGTGCGCGGAACTCTTTCCAAAGCCGCCAGTCGGTTTCGCGATTTGATGACGGCGCTGCGGACCGAAGATCGTGACGCCGTGGACGATGCCACGACGGGTCTGCAGTCGGAAATCGCACTGCATGATATTGAAATGCGCAAACTTTTCCTCTCGTCTCGAGCCTACGATTCTGCGTCGTCGAAGAGTCGCTCTTCGCTATCAACTATGTGCTCTTCGCTGGCCTCGATGCAAAATAATATTGAATCACTTACAGCCGAGTTGAGTAACGAACGCAAAATAAAACGAAATAGAGAGGAATATAATACTTTAGCCGGAATGATGAATTCGTCTCATCCCGCTGGGGCTTTTACAAGGGATGAATTGAAGGCCGTCGAATCAGAGATCGCGAAGACGAAGGAGGATCTGAGACAGGCGCAGTGGGCGATTGGCGTGAGGGAGAAACAGGTTCGTATGCTGATGGCCAGTTTATCGGATTTAAAAGAGGTCTTGAGAGAGGAGGATTGGAGAAGCAGGAGAAGTTCGTCTTTGGGGGAAGATTTTGGTCAAGATGATGCCGCGGCGGTTGCTGTTGGGGGCGGCGATGATTCGGGAAATAGAGAAAGTGAAGGGTCTGGTGGAGGAAGTAAAAGAATGAGATTAAATGAGGATAGCTTGGATTCTGATCCTGACACTGCTTGTGCTTTATAAAAAACTTATTATTAACCATTCATTTCGTCTAGTCTTTTTCGTGATACGATTCGTACCCATGAGGCATCCAAGCGTCTTTCGTTGTGTACTTCTCATCTCCCAGTCGTAATGCAGATCGTAGACTCACGGCGTAATAGCATGGTGCAACTGAATTGATGTTGCAAAAATGTTATGTCAGCGGGATATTCTTTGAGTCTACAATTCTTCAAACTGGACTCACCCAACTTGTGAAAGAACGACGTGATGATGTACAGTCCACTACGCCATATGTCGGT
The DNA here is from genome assembly GCA_013187285.1 of Cyclotella cryptica. NCBI lineage: Eukaryota > Bacillariophyta > Thalassiosirophyceae > Thalassiosirales > Thalassiosiraceae > Cyclotella > Cyclotella cryptica. The sequence goes on from JABMIG010000030.1 coordinate 89,787, forward strand.
GTTGCCCTTGAATACTTCGTTCTTCAAGGAAGAAAAAGACATCATTTCTCCGTGTACTAAGTTGAAATGGTTGAAGGTACTAAATCAACACATCAAGCTTACCAACCGCATCGTCCCAACAACCACGCTTACAGCACTGTAACCTGTTTGGGCAAAAAGCATGTGTTTAAACTCTTTACATACGACTCCAAGGAGACCAACTTGGAACGGGAATGTATCCACCAAAATTAGGAAGAAAGCAGAGAATATTGAAGCTTGTAACAGAATGCTGGTTCCAAACAGTGTTATTTGTAGCTGCCTCATACGTTCGAAGCCAGAGCTATTGTCGGATAGCTGTTCGTTAAGATCTGCCAATGATGGACTTACTTGTAATGCTTCGTACTCAGCCTTGGAGTTGAGAAATAAATCTCCAAGAGCAAGAAGAGCCATCATTCCAAGTTTAATGCAGTACCAGTCTCTTTGCACCGTCTCTCGCTCCATCATGAAACATTTGGGCACTAAATGATTACGATAACTATAAATATAGAAAATGGTTTGGCAATAGCACACAAAGAATGATGATGTTTGTTTTAAATTTGAAGATGCGTAATTATTTTGCACGGAGCAAGTCGACACAATCATGAAAATTCGTTGTAAAGACTTCGTCTAATTGTCAGCCAGGCATGAACACGAGGCCGCTCTCATCGAGAGGATTACATCCTAGAAGTGAGGGAGCATCGTCTGGGTTTTCCTTCGCAAGCGATGAGTCCTCTTCAGGAAGATCTTCTTATCATGGAACAGTTTCAGGACGAAGTCTTATGACCATGCGCCCACCGATCATTTCACCGGAAATGCGCCCCGTCACAGGAGCCGGAGGGCTTGCTCGACAGCAAGCCGCTAATGCATCGATGCCTACAAGGTTGGTTGAAAGTGCCGGGTACTATTCAAGGTTGTTACAGGACAAGATTGAAGAAATTGTCATTGAGATTGAACGACTTCAAATAGAAACAGAACTGGCAGACAGTGGTTCTGAAATACGTAGAAAACTTGAGAACGATTACAAGCTTGCGCTCAAGAATATTCAAGAGTTGGAGGCAAGAATTGCTGACTTGAATTTGGCTAAGGACAAGGCGCGATCAGGAGCTAATCATGAAGATGTCCGTGATCAAACAATTGACATATTCAATCGCAACAAAGCTCTTGAGCGTGAGATCGATGAGATCTTCGTGTCGCGAAAGCGAACGGAGAGTGAAATTATGAAGTTAGAAACTGAACTCAAAAGGATGCGTGATTCCATAAAGCTAAGATTTGCCCCAGAGCCCGACAGGCTGTGCGAGTACGAGATGATTCTTGGCGAGATTGAGAACATTAACATTGATGGCAAAGAAGAGGAAGACAAGATGGTTGACCTGAGGGCCGAAATCAAAGCCATTGAAGCAGCAGTCAGCAAGTCCGGTAGACGAGCAAAAGCACGAGTCGAAGACCTCACGAGGCAGATTCAAGAAATTGAATCCTCTATGGAGCTAACCTTAGTTGACGAGAATGAAGCTCGACAGCGCTTGCTTAACAAAGTAAAGCAAATACAGCACGATATCAAGCAACACGAATCAAAGTCTGTAGAGGTGCAATCCGAGATAGATGCTCTTCAAAAAGAGCAGAGCCGCGTTCGCTCGCAGTTGAGATTAAAATCATACTCGCCAAAAGAAGGTTCGACTGCATTGGCATTAATCCGCAAGACAGATGAAGAACAGAAAAAATACCTTTCGGGTCTACCTGAAATGAAGGCAGTACTGGAAGAGGAACGCAAACAACTAACAGAGGCCGTCGACGCACTTCGAGAAGACCTTGACAAGAGGATCACAGAAACAGATTTGACAAAGCTTCCATCAAAAGCGGAGCTGGAGCTAATGAAAAATGAGGTCGCTTTCACAGCGAAACACCTGGATAATAATCAGGAGACAATCACTCGTTTGCAACAGCAAAAGAAGACCCGTATGATGGAGTTGGATCGTATCAATATCCTCGATGACAAGATTCGGGAAGAACTCAATGTGATCAAGTCGCGAACTAATGACATGAACAATGAAATGGAACGGTTCAAAAGCCCCGAAGAATTAAAAGATTCCGCTGATGCTACAAGAGATTACTTGATCGAAACGAGTGAAAAATGTAAACAGAGAATTCAAGTGATGGATGATCTCTTGATTGAGGTTGCCTCAAAGTGCGAACAGAAAAGAAAGACTGTAGAGAGTAATCCAAACTGTAAACATCTTCAACTCCTCAAGTCCAAAATGAAGGATCACGGGCAACTAATTTTCGACTTGCGGGAGGAACTTCAACAGATGAAAGCAACGCACGACTACAGTTCAATCAGGGACGAATGTTTGCTTCTTTCAGGGAAGATGACCGACGCACTTTTTGGAGCGAAGCAATGATGCGTCTATGATCTACTAGTTCGCATTCCTTTCGGCTTCGGATGTCGATCGTCATATTTCAACGTTTAGATTAACTTAAGTATTACGCGTATAGATCATCCCCCGCATCATCATCATGATGTATATCATTGTTATCCCCACTAACGGTTCCCACATCGTCGAACTTGAAATTGGTTGCCGCTTCCCCTCTGACAGCCTTTTGTTTCTCGGCAAATTCTTCGTAGACAGCAATATCCTGCTCGCTTACGCTGCGCCTTGCTTTTGACATAGCAAAGTTGAAATGACGTTTCGTAATGACCATATCTTCCGGTCGCATTTTTCCTTCATCCTCTTCGAGCTCTCCAGCTGCCACCTTCTTCAATCTATCCTCTTCGGCCAAAATGGCTTCTCTGATGGCAAGTTTCGAGGCAGACGTACAGATTTCCGTTATGTCTGCTCCACTGAAACCATGGGTCGATCGTGCCAAGACCTCAATGTCAACAGAGGGATCGACAGGAGCCTTCCTCAAGGCGGCTTTGAAGATAGAAAGGCGACTGGCAAGGTCTGGCAATGGGATGTAAATGAGCTGATCCAAACGACCCGGCCGAATCACAGCGGGATCAATTATATCGGGACGATTGGTAGCTCCAATGACGAACACATTTTTGCGAGCTCCCACACCATCCACCTCCGTAAGGATTTGGTTGATGACACGGTCACCTGCCTCACTACTACCGGGTCCGCCTGAACTCGCGGGAAGGGGAATTTAAGTTGGGACTTCAGTGACTCCAGAACTATACTATAGAAAAACAAGGCATTTTCATCGAAAGACTTACCACTTCCTCTTGTCTTCGCAATGGAATCCATCTCATCAAACATGAGTATACAAGGCGAGGCAGCACGCGCCTTGTCGAACAATTCACGAACGTTCGCCTCACTCTCTCCAAACCACTGGGTCAAAAGCTCAGGACCCTTAATACTGATGAAATTGGCTCCGCATTCGTTAGCAATGGCCTTGGCGAGCAGCGTCTTACCACATCCAGGAGGACCATAAAAGAGCACTCCCTTGGAAGGATTCATTCCAAACTTGATGTATTTTTCTGCATGTTCTACTGGGTATTGTACCGTTTCGTGAAGTTCGCGTTTGACATCTTCTAAGCCACCCACGTCCTCCCAATGTACATCAGGAACTTCGACCTACGTCAGTGCACGCGACAAAATCACTTGAGTTAGATGGAAAACCCATTGCATCGGCAAGGTCATGACAAAATATTCCACGACTCACCGCACTCTCACGCAACGAAGAAGGATGAACCACTCCCATCGCATGATCAAAATGCTTCATCTCCACAACAATACTGTCCAAAATCTTTTTATCCACCCTATCCTTATCAAAATCAATCAAGCCCATCTTCTCCCTAATACATTCCAATGCCGCCTCCATACAAAGCTGTTGTAAATCGGCACCGACGAACCCATGACTGCCTCGTGCGAGTATTTCCAAGTCTACGTCCTTCCCTAGTCGCATGTCACGAGTTTTGATTTGGAGGATTTCTAGGCGCCCCTTCTCGTCGGGGATGCCCATGTCTAATTCGCGATCGAAACGGCCTGGGCGCCGCAATGCTGGTTCAACAACGCCAGGACGATTGGTTGCCGCAATAACTATGACTTTGGAGGTGGGTTTCAACCCATCCATCAAAGTGAGGAGTTGACTCACAATACGTTTCTCCACCTCCCCACCCGCCTTGTCACGGCGGGGCGCGATGGAATCAATCTCATCAATAAAAATGATGGCACCATTGTAATCGGGAGCATTGGCCTCTGCATCCTCGAAAGCCCTGCGTAAATTGGTTTCTGACTCACCGGCTCTCTTGGAAATGACTTCAGGCCCGTTAATGACAAAGAAGTAGGCACCGGTTTCGGCTGCCACCGCACGTGCCATGGCGGTCTTTCCGCATCCGGAGGGCCCGGTGAGCAAAACTCCACGGGGGGTGTTGATCCCCAGTTTGGTCCAAAGTTCGGGATGGCGAAGAGGGAGTTCGACCAATTCACGAATGGCGGCTAGGTGGTTGGAAGCACCGCCGATAGTGTCGTATCCTGCATCAGCTAGATCGTCAACATCGTCACGGTCAATAGGTTCTCCCTCGCACTCGATCACAGTATCATCGACAACAACACAGGCCGAATCACCATCCACTTCTACGCTATCAATCTCGACACATTGAAATTCAATTAGACCCTTCGGCCCATCAATATGGAATGAATCCCCCCGATGCAAGGTCCTAAACTTTCCCTCAAAGTAAGGACGAAGGTACATATCAAACAGATCATTCTCTTCCCCGTTGGTATCCAACCCCGCCTCCTCCACGGAATCCGCATAGGGCAGGATGAGCACGGCCTTACCGAATTTGACATCGGGAGCAGGCGAGATAGTGACGGCATCTCCAGCACGTACACCGGCATTTTTCATGGCATCGCGTGTGAGACCGATGGCACCGCCTTCGCTTTTGAGCACGCTCGCGTCCAAGGCGCTCACGTCAGCGTCGGAAATCATGGCCACCGTCCCCATGGTCTTTTTGCCGCGTTTTCCCTTGATGGAGACGGTGTCTCCGTCGAATAATCCTAGTGATTCCATGGAGGATTCGGTCATGCCCACTACTGTGTGACCTTCGAGGCTGTCGTAGAGGAATACTTTCATGGAGGGTTTGTTGGAAGAGAGAATCGCGACGGAGTTGTCTTTCTCGTTGGTGCTAGATGGAGATGTTGATTTGACAATGTCGATGGTTGCTTTGTCAGATGGCACTTTGGTTTTCTTCTTCTTCTTTTTACTGGGCGTCGGCTTTCTGGCTGGCTCTTTTTCATTTGAATTGGAGATGAATTGGTCACGTTCCGCACGAATAATTTTACGGTGACAGCAATCATGCAATGAGAGTCGTTTGACGTGTAAAAACATAAATGTTAGTGGAAAGGGCGCTCTCGGACTCAAGACGCAGCAAACTTCAACATCCGGCAAACATGCATCCACAATACACACGAACACAACCCAGGCGAAAACTCACCAACCGAGCCTCCTCGTGAATTCAAAGCGCCAAAAGCATGATGATTCGTGATGCCGAATGGTGGGATCGACGCCGAGGTCGTCGATATCAGACAACACGCCGCTGCAGCCGCTGCGGATGTCGCGGAGATTCCTCTCATTGTGATTGTGTCTTGATTGCGGCGTTCAGGTGTGTGTTGGTGTCCTACTGATTGACCGTCTCTTCGATGACAAAAGGAGACGACAGCCGACGTGCTGCTACAACTGCAAGCGAGATGAAGAACTGCGTGCGAAAAACGATGAAAATTAGCGTTCAGTCCGAGACTATGCCATTGCCATGGTGGTTGTTGTGTGATGATGTCTGGCTGAAAGACAATTTACGCAAAAACTCACGACATGACATGCGTAGGTCCTCCGGTGTAGACAAAACAAGTACACGTGGAGCTAGTATAAATACCCATCGTGTGTTGAAACTTTTCACTGTGATCAAACATTTCAAATAGATTTTACGCGAATCAGATTGAGATTTCCTATCGTGTAGCACCCTGCGAATGGTACAATATACACAGAGCTCCAACTGGCAGGTTTTAGTTACACCATACACGGACCCGTGTGTGTGTATTGATTTTTCTCTCGGCTCTCACAAGACAACGCATAAACTTCAACTGAAGCGTTGTCAACCTTATTAAATATTGCCTTTTCGGGTTACAAAGCCAGTGAGCGTCATGATTGGTCATAGTAAGATTGGTATTATGCCCTTCCCGCCGTTTTCGAAACTGTTCAACCCCAGAAATATTCTTTCTTCGTCAACGTCAACTTCTCCCGCTCTTCTCCCGCTCCATCCCTCCTCCCGCCCCATAGATCCCCATGCAACTGATTCACAATCGGTCCTCTGTCTCAGCCTTCTTGCCAACGCCTTGACCAATACTGCTGCCCATTAATGTTATATGGTGCCGCTGTGCTGCACAATGTACCATACCTAAGCTTCAAGATCAGCAGTCAACGTCTCAACTTTCACATTGTCTCGGAGCGGAGATCAGTTTAAGTCCTTATTAGATTTAAGAATCCACCGAGAACCGATACTACACTCTTATTCACAACAGAACACCCAAAACATGAGCGATGAAACAGAACGAACCGACAAAATCCGCGACCAAGGCGCACCAGACGGACTTTTTCGAGCATGCATGGATGCCATCCGCACATCTCATACGTTGGGCCAATCATTGCGAAATGCCTCATTAGCCGCGGGTTTATTGACTGATCGGTATTGCTATGCGGAGATGCTGGGACAGTTTTATGTTGTCACCGCTGCTTTGGAGGAGAGAATGGACGATTTCATTAAGAGAGCGCAGGAGAAGAAAGTTGACGCACGGCTTGTGAGCAGAGTTAAGAAGCTAGATTACTCCTTTCGATCTGGATATGAAATTGATTTAGAGGCGTTGTTGGGATCCAATTGGAAAGAAACTATTACATCTTGGGCGACAGAACCTGCTCGACGCTATGCGAGGAGATTGCAATCTGCAAATGACGTGGAATGTGTAGCTGCAGCTTTTATACTGCATGGACCTCTTATTATTGGAGGTGGGGCAGCGTTGAAACCTCGAGTAGAGAAGGCCTTTGGTAAAAATGCAACAAATATCTTTTCGAGTGTGGTTGGCCCTTCGAGGGGAGGGCGGGCTGGTAGGAGACGAGAATTCATACAATGCTATGATCAATTATTGGATGGCGTCAGTGAAAATGATGGTAGGGAGGGTTCTCTGTTTCGTGAGATCGTGGCAGCAGTGAGAGAATTTATGGATTTGAATAATGAAATGATGATGGCAGTGCAACAATCACCATGGTGGCACAAGTATGTGAAAGTTACCTTGGTTGTACTGGTATCTTATGTGTTAGGTCGTGTAATGACGAGAAAGTCCTTCACAGAAGAATGATGTCCTCATACCATGATTGATTGTTAGTTCATGAAGATTTAAGATGTTACATGAATTCTTGAGTCATAAAAAGTCTGGGGTGAAATACTGATATCAGGTACAGAACAACATGTAATAGCAGATTTGATCGAGAGCAAGCATGTCACAGATAAAAAAGCAGAATGGCTGGTGACACACCTTCAGGATTGAAATAGCTTAGCTTTGATTTATATTATGTGGGTGTGAAAAAGTAGACCTCAAGAAATTTTACTAGTTTTAATCAGTTGTAACTCACTGTAACTAACACGAAAATCAATCTTAAACCACAATCATGTCGTCCAATAACTGTTCAATGAGCAAAAGAAGCATCAGCAAGAATCTGCTTGAATGAGTAAGGAGAGAAGCGAATACCATCAGCAGCAAAGAACTTGTTCTGGAACTCAACCAAGTGAAGACGAAGGGCGTGAAGGAAACACTCAAGCAGATCCATTGCATGTCTAATCAGAGCAAGCATGTCACAGATGAAATGCAGAATGATTGACCACACATTTTCAGGATCGTAATAGCTTAGCTTCAATTCATATCATGTGGGTGTGAAAAAATAGACCTCAAGTAATTGAACTAGTTTTAATCAGTAGTAACTAACACGAATATCAATCTTAAACCACAATCATACCATCTGATAACTCCTTAATGGGCAGAAGAAGCATCAGCAAGAATCTGCTTGAACGAGTAAGGAGCGAAGCGAATGCCATCAGCAGCAAAGAACTTGTTCTGGAACTCGACCCAGTGAAGACGAAGGGCGTGAAGGAAACACTCAAGCACATCCATCATAAGCAAGACCCCAAAGGTGGTTCCAGCAAAGACACCATATCCAATGAAGGTTGCAAACCAGTTGAGGTTGAGGGTGGAAAGCATCGCCTTCTCCCAGAAGACGGTGGCAAGTTCTGAGTGAGCCAAGGAAAGCGCCCAAAGACGAAGGTACGAGGCAGTGTTGGACACCATACCAAGGACAAATTCAATAGTTTCGATAGCTTGGTGGATGATGATCTCGCCAAATCCGTGTTCTTCCTGCTCTTCTTCGTCATCATCGTGACCATGGGCATGGGAAGCTGCTTCCTTAGATAAAAAGTACGGCTTGGCGAGGAGAAGGATGGGAACAGAGATACCAGCAATAGCAAGAAGAATGTTTTGCATGCCGGCCTGTCCTTCATACATGGGCTCATCAACACTTCCAGGAGCAAGAGCAATGTTGATGAGAGAGGTGATGAGATTGGGAGGTTGACAACCATCTCCAGATCCCCCATAGTTAAGAGGGCACTTGTCCGCCAAAGAATCGTTGCCCTGGCAGGCATATCCCCATGGAGTGCAGGTTCCATCTCCGCCGTTACATTTGACCCATACACCAGTCTGACCATTGACAGTCTCTTGGTAATCTGCACTGCCCCAACCATCGGAGGCAGGATCAATACAAGTGGCGGAGAGCATCCTTGAATTCCAGTTGATTGACCATTTCATAAAGATGAGGACAACCATGTACACGAAGAGGGAGCACGCAAATGCAACCATGGGAAGGAATTCGAACAGGAAGTCCAACCTCTTGCCGAAGTAGATAGCATTGATGCCCTTAAGACAAGTTCCTGTGAACATTTGGAAAATACCAAAAATAACAGAGAGCTTCATCTTGAACGAGTTAAAGAAGAGGAGCTCATTGGACGCAATGTGCCACATGGGATCGAGACCAAAGGGGTAGACAGAGTCGCCATCTCCATACTGTCCTGTCATCTGGGCAACATCCCCCTCTTCAGGCTCGTCGCTGGAGAAGACCCAGCGAGATCCAAAGAGGTTGAGACCAAGGGAGAAACAATCGTTGTAGACAAGACCAGCGTACACAGCGAAGAAACCCATCATGGTAATCATGTAACGTCCAGTGTGAAGACCGCCAGTCATCTCGTCGAGTTTGGCCTTATCATTCTTTTCCTCATTCCACAAGAGGTACAGCCCTGAGCAGAAGAGGAAGAGTCCGTGTCCGATATCACCGTACATGACACCGAACAAGAAAGGGAAAGTAGCAGCTGTGAACAAAGCAGGGTTGGCTTCTCTATACCTCGGAATACCATAGGTGTTGACAAACTCTTGGTATCCGTAAGTGAACTTGTTAGTCGTGAAGTGCGTAGGAGGCGTAGGCCACGGCTACAACAGAAGGCAAGGGCGGCGTGGCTGAGAAATGGCGACTCGCACTAGAAACACGTCAAGTACAGCCCGCAAAACACTCACCTTGGGAACTTGATCCACATGCGAAGGCATATTCGAGTCCATATCACTGTGAGCCCTGTTCACGCTCATACGAATGTCCTCAAACGACTCAGAAATCACCCATCCCTCCCCTCGAAGCATACCCGACACATCGGCCTTGAACATGTTGAGCGTATGGTAGACAGCCTTCTCACGAAGGACGATCCATGTCCAACGCTCGGTATGTTGCGCGAGCATCTGACAAAGACGGAAACGGGTATCCTGATTCTTGAGAAGGACAGTGCGGGAATCGACCAACTCCTGGGCATTTTCGGTGAGCATCCGATCAACGGAGGGGGCGTCGTCCATGTCGGGGAGAGAGTAGCGGTGGGCCAAGAACGCATCGCAGATCTTCTTGAGCTTGTTTTCAATGGCGAGCGATTTGAAGAACACGATGAAGACGCATTTCTCAATGAGATTCCCCGTCTCGGGGTCGGTGATGGGTTGTTTGATGGGGGCGAATCGGACATAGCAGTTACCGCGAGTGGCTCGGAAGATCATGCGTTCGAATCGCACCTTTTCGTCGGTGGAGACGACGCCGGTGATGGAGGAGAAACGCATGTCCAAGTCACGCGCTTCGACGTCGTGGGCTCCAGCCAAGAGACCCTGGTTGCTCCCGGTTCCCTTGCGTCCCCCCGAAAGTTCGGAGACAGCTAGACGAGGAGCATCTGTCATAAAAAAGCGACGGGCCTTCTCGAGGACTTCTTGCAACTCCACCTTTTCATTGTACTCCCTGGTCAACTTCTCGGAGTAAGCATTCAACTCCTTGAGCTGACTCTCGTACCCTTCCAATTCGACCTCGAGCGACTCGAGCAACTGCGTGCCCGTGGGCTCCCCCTTGCCGGATCCGAGGGAAGTACGAACCGATGCCGGGGACTGGAGAAAGGTGTCAATGTCGCCGGCGGTTTCGAGGTTGAGGCCAAAGTTGTCGCATTCGTTGGCGAAGAAGCGGAGTTTGCGCTCGAGTTCGTCGCATCGGCGGACGTACGAGACGTAGCGGCGTTGGAATGGGGTCAGGTCGGGGTTTAGCTGAGGGAGAGGTGAGGGTGCATGGGTGGAGGCGGTGTTGTGATGAGAAACGATTGAGGCTCAAAAATCCAAATTTTCCACCAAATAATGCCAACAGTCAAGCCATTGTTCACAGCCGAGACGATCGAAATCAAGTTATACAAACTGCTCAACTACTCACATCAGTGAACTGAATCGCAGAGAGCTTCCCCAAATCGGCCAAACAATCATGAGCCGCGTCCTCGTTCACAATGAGGGAGATATACTCCATGTGCTCGGAACGAAACCACCGCGACATCTTAGCTTTTTCTTGGTAATAGGACAGTTGAAGTGTGAAGACGAAGAGAGGTTGGTGCGTGTGCGGCAGCGCTCTGTGGATGCAGACCCGTCCGCTTTTGTGAGTTTCTGCTTCTTGTCTTCTTCTTCCGGTTGTATTATTTTTCGGACAGCTCTTGGTGGGCTCATGAACTCATCGTGGGCCTTTCGTTCCAGAGGGGTGGGAAGCTTGTAGTACGACAAGGTAAGAAAGAGTTTTTACATAGGAATAGTTTTGTTTTGTGCGTTTCTCAAATGCTGAAATGCACGGAAACACCATCATCAGTTGTTATAATTATTTCGATAAATGGCTTATGTAAAAAAGGTCCATCGCTAAACGACTTCGATGAGCAATTTTCGAGTGATCTTTCTCTCTACTCGATCGATACTATTTCCATTGCAAAATATTTGAAATTAAAGTATCTTCGGGATCCAGAGTTTTTACGAGCGCGCCAAAACCCTAGCCAAGGATAGTAGTTATTGACAGCGGCACAATGACGGCCGCTCAATTTTTTTGATAGTTCACTCATCTCTTGTGCGCCCACTATTCCTCGCCTTCTTCTCCTCGGTGCGCCCCGGCCTTCATATAATCAATAAATCAACTTTAGATCGATATAGTCTGCGTCGACGTTCACAATGAGTTACGGTGGCGGTGAGTGCTAGTTTTTGAGGGGATGGGCTTGACCTCCACCTGTCGTACCACAAGATATTTCGGTCATCTTTGTCTCGTCCAGCAATGTGTCTTTCTCATGGTGTCTAAGGATGTTCGTGTTTGATCGAAAACGAACTCATCTGAGCGCAGTCATATTATCTAACTGGTTTTCGATCTCTCAAACCGTCACGTAACAGGATACGACGACAACGCCGGAGGCTACGGCTCCCAACCAACCCCCTCCCGCGACAAACCCCGCCGCGACTACGACTCTCAAACCCTCATCCCAGTCACCATCAAAATGATACTAGACGCCATGTCCTCCCCATCTGGAGACGGGGCCTCCGGTGACTTGGTACTCGCCGACGAACGACCCATCCACATGATAAAATTGGTTTGCGCCATAAGGACTAGCGAAGCTAGGAGCACCAACACATTTTTGGATGTAGAGGATGGGACTGGAATATTTCAAGTCAAGGTTTTCAGTAGTGGGAGAGACGATGGGTCGGGGGACGCGGATTGCAGTGCCATGCAGCAGATGAGGATGGAAGCTTGTCAGGATAATCAATATGTTAGGATTATCGGGCAGGTGAGGGAGTTCGACGGGACAAGACAGATTATTGCTAATGACGTTAGGGTGCTGAGTTCGGGGGACGAGTTGTCGTATCATTATTTGGAGGTTGCGCACTCGTATGAAAAGCATTTGAAGAGAAAGCAACAGCAGGGTCAGGGAATATTTGGGGGTGGGATGATGGGTTATGGTATTGGAAATGTGGCCAGTAGTGGAGGGCCACCACCTCACGGAGGAGGTGTGGGACTTTCGGCGCACGGTGGAAATCTGGGGGGAGGGAGCAGGATCAATGACGCAGTAATTGCATTCATTCAAAGTGAAGGCTGTGAGTTCACGTTCTGATTCAATTTACATTGACAGGTCTTGATTGATTTATTTTTCGTCACGCATCCCTTTTGTTTTTTTTTCTGTGTTTATAGCTATGAGTGATTCAGGCGTGCACATAGATCAAATCAAAGCCAGCCTTGCGTCACAAGGCTTTTCCAATAGTGATGTAATGAATGCCATCAATGAATTGTCAAATGAGGGTCACATTTATTCCACAATTGATGAGCAACATTACCAATACGCGTCTTGAAAACAAACGTGAGAAATTGTTTTGGGAAAGCAAGTGGTTAAATTGACCAACACTTGGTCCTGCAGCTCTTTTTATGTCGCCTTTGAATTAGTGAGCATTGGCTAATGTTGTCCATTTCATAAGATATTTTCACCCTCCATTGAAGTTGATCTCTGACCCAGGCATGATCCTCTAGTCCTTCAATAATGATCCTATTAAGAACAAAAAGTAATCTGACAGAATAGTGTGCACAACTTTAGTGGCATTCTCGTCTGGGTGTGATAATGTGAACTCAGAATATTGTTTTGTTTTGACTATCCGGGAATTAGTCAGCAACTTTCTGTCAATGATTTTCTTGATATTGGCAGCTTTACCAACCAGTAAACTCAACATATTTGTTGCCAACTGATCAGATTTGCTTATATTGACATGATGATAAAATTGATAAGCTTTTATCAGTGCAAACAAATGATTTTGCTTGCACTGAAAAAAGAAGTGTTGCCGTGCAGCTGCAAAAGCAGTTTGATAAGACTGATGGGGGTCATAGAGTGTTTGATTGTCTCAACTTGTCAGGAAGATATGGTGGATCCGGGCCTTGGCGTGAGTCACACATTCTTATTGATTTTTAAACTTTCCAAAAACCACCCAAAAAACCTGTTTGCGCATCTGTCACCGTTTGTCTATCTCCATCACCGTCCTGTCACTCTTTTGTGTGTGACTAGTGCAAGTCTTGGTCCCATCCCCAAGGGCCTCAATTGATTGCATCAGTCAAAGCCTGACAGAAAATAGAAATCAAGAATGATTCGAATCAGCAAATTTTACATTGTAAAAGAAGGAAAGTTTTCATTGTTGTCCTGTTACCAACCCGTCAATTTCCATCACTGATCTGGCCACATCACCATCCACTCGTCAAAAATGGTGGGTGTCCACCAAAAGCTCGGATGCTTGTTTTAACATGTGTTTTAAAGAAACAAAAGGTGTGATTTTTATTTCTCAACAGCAAGTCAGACAGGTTTGTGATAATTGATTGTGTCTCTCAAGTGTCTTTTATCCTCTTTATGCAATTGCTCATCTGAGACAAGTAAAAGTTCTCCCATTCCATTCCAAAATAACTTTAATCTATCTTTGTGTTGGTTGATTGGTCTATGACATTTGAGATAATTTGAGATTGTTAGAGAGAAGTAGAGATTGTTTCTGTTGCAAAATGGGCATACATGTTACCACTAACTTTTCCTGTGGGTTCGTGTATCAATTGCAGGCTGTTCTTATCATAGATTTTTCCCAAATTGCAAGCAACATGCTACAGAGTAACATCATGTGAACAAAGTTATATTCCAACATAAAATCACAAAAAATAACCTGATGTTAAAATCAACTCATTTTCTTCGTGTTTTTGAAGTAGACGGATTCGGTCAATGCGGCAACCCCCTATGGATTCAATAAATTAGTTTAATGATGAGCAATGATGGTACTAATTATGATTGCATATGAGAGTACTTTTCCAGGGAAATATTTTTTCATTGTTTTTATTGCTTGTCTAGATTGAAAAGGAGTGACTGTGTAATAAAGATGATATTAGACTTACTCATATTCACTGCAATCACCCTGTTAAATGCCCCCTTATCACAGTGACCACAGTGCCCCTGTCTAGAAACTCCAAGTCATCAAGTCATTCATCTTCCTCACTTTGGCTTTTGAAAACAAACCACCATACCAAATCAAGATGCTGCTGGCATGTGGGATGGATGCATAGAGCAAGGCATGTGAGCAAGATCATGAGAGTTGGGATCAGTGTAGGATGGGTGACGTGACATCCCTTCATCCAAAATCTTGGAACCTTCGGTTAATTTAGGACCATTGCCCCTGTGGATGGATTCTAACTATTATTAGATAAGTCCAAAAATTGCCACCTTGCATTAAACGTAGTAGCCATCTTGGACGGATGGACATTTACCCCCAGGCTCTAGGATGTGTTAGTACTTATTTGTATACCTAGTGTTCCTTCACTTTTAATGTCCACATGCATCAACAAGTCATCAATCATGTAAGCTATCACCAAACCACTGCTCACTGCATCTGATCAGAACAAACTTGCAAGATATTACCTGCCTATTTTGCACTATATTGCTGAAAACATCAACTGACAAAGTTTCATCCAATAGCAGAGATCAGAGTGTATGCGCCATCGTGAAATTAATGCATATGTGCTTCAAATGTAAGTTATTGGTGGTCCCGCTTCATGCAAATAATGACTTGACTTCCATGAAGACAGAAGAGTTTGCAGAGTGGCATTTCATATGGGATGTGTACATTGCAGAAAGGGTTTTTGTTTTGTCTAATGTACACATTTGTTAAAGAGATGCACAAAAATAAAATTTCTGGATGCATTTGTTTCCCTGTCTCTTTTGCATAAGAAGAGACAACCTGATGATAGTGGCACTGAAACATCTGCAGTGAACAATTTTCAATGATGACATTTGCAGGTACCAAATCCAATGATAATTCAGCAATCTGAAACACAACAGCAGACATCACTAAGATTAAGCACATGACAACAACAGCCCCAAATCTTAAACATACGCTTCCCGTACCAGCACTGAGGTATCAACTACCACCAAATCTACAAGCTCTACCATAAGTGCCACATGGTCTAGATTTCAGAATCTTCCATCTGAAATGAAATAGTGTTCATCTATTAACCTTGTCAATGGCATGTTTAACACATGTGTACTATATGAATTCCTGTTTGCAAAGAGCAAAATAATTGTTTTACCATTTTACATTGGTTAGAACATGAGAAAAGAAAAGCACACATTGAGAGAGTAGGCAATGACAAAGAGAGAAAGGATTCATCCCAAACAAAATACAGGCTATGAGAGGCTAATGTGACTTGAATGGAACCTCTTAGCCCAAAAACGAAAGAAACAAACAAACATCTGTATTGTCATTTCTTACCAAGAAAAAAGGCCAAGCCATAAGATCACATCATCCTGCTGCAGCTGAATCACCAAATGAATTGAACCCCCATTGCCAAATCATGGTTCTTCTCTGACTGTATCTCTGTATTTGCAAACTCCGTCAACAACTGAATCCAATCAAACAGCTATTAATAGACTTGTGTCCAGACAAACCGTCATTACTCAAACTCCACCAGTTATCGCTTGACAAGGAATCATCCCTAAGTTTTGTGATTCAGGATTCTAGCTAAATATAGAGACTTCAGTTTGTATGCTGCCTTATTCATGTTTCTAGTTGGGTTCCTTTGGAGATGTGTTTATTGTGCATTCAGGTGGGTGCACAGGCGGTGACGGTGTACTGTGCAAAGACAAAATGTATCAGTGCAAAAGATTCTGTGCTATTTGTATGAGTACAAAGCTTCTAGGTTGTAAATTCTAATTTTGGTTACTGTCTCAAAAACACAGAGTAACAAGTTACAAACCAGAATTCTTGCAGTAATTACAGTATGCTCCTGTAAAATTATTTTTAATTTTGTCAAAGTGAGCCTTATTTTGTGACATCAAGGCATTACACTCCTTAAGTCTTGTACAAAGTACTTAATTCTTTCACAGTTATCTTGCTACCACAGTAATCACATTTCTGTCAAAATTACCAAATATTCCGGAGTAACGTGGAATTCTGGTAGAATTTACAACCTAGCAAAGCTTCTTTTAACTAAAGAAAAAATCAAAAGAGGAGTGTCAGTCTCAGCGATGCAATTGAAGTTGTGACTAGGGTGCAGCTTACATCAATGGATTATAGTTTCATGTGCAGCTTTGTCAAGGCATCAGATGAATGGTTCAGTATTTGGGGTAAAAAACTTAAACTTCATGTCAAGTCTCATATGGAGTATGACAAGTCAGTCCAAAGAAATTCTGCCAAAGAAGCCATATGCAAGCTCTCTGGTCAAAATGTTCCTTCTGCTGATAAGATCTTGGCCCAATTTTCCTCAATGTACCAGGGAAATGACCTTAGCATCAAAAATAATCTAGTCACACTTTTATTGAGGGCACTGGTGAAAAAGATGTCCAGGCAAAGATGCATGGTATGAAAACAAAGTAAAAAATTTCTTTATAGCACTTGCAGTATCAGCAAATAAGCAAACCTGTGATAGTTTGTTTCTGGAAATCTGTTTGTCATGCCAAAAGGTGCACTGGCCGATGCAGGTCCACTCTGATCATTGAGTTGAAGATACAGAAGTTAATTCATAGTTGGAATTCATTTTCAAAATATCCATCACCTATTTTTGCTTGACAACAAATGGGTAGCATTTTCTGTTGGAGTTGATGCAAAAATTTGCTGTGAAGGCATTTCAGTATTCATGCAGACTTGGTGCCATCATTGCTGGTGTATATCCAATCCATTGCATGGATCTGCATGAAAGTCAACCAAAGAGATACATGTCATTCAGAAGGAATGCATTGATGGCAAATATGATGGGCCCATGGCTGATGAACTAAAGGATTCACTAGTATCATTTCAACATTCCCCAGTGGGAATGTGTTCATATCTTGTTGTTGTTGGTAATGCTCAGACAACTAATGCAAGTAATAACTTTGGAAAGATTGTTGTGACTTTGTGTAAAAGTGCTGCTCATTCTGAAAAGAGTTGTGTAGTTCTAAACCACTCAATAGATGGAGTCAGGTGTGAGGCTGAATGGATTGAACAAACTTTTCTTGATTATGTGGCATGCGTCACCAATGTTTGCGCATTGCCTGACCCCATACAATACAAATTGTGGTCACTACCAGACCATGGGTGGTTGATTTGATGCATGTAGAGGGCACTACATTGTTGATCGTTACATCCTTATGGATGCATGAGTGGCTGAGTTGTTCAGGTCTTGGGACTAAGCCTCTGATACCGTTGTACCGCGGCTGTTCTCTTCTGGTTCATTGAGGATGATAATTTAAAAGGATAATGATGGCATTTTGAATACTGCAGTCTAATTGTAACAATTGTTATGATGAGATTAAGGTCATTTGTAGCCAATTCCTGAACTGTCTCATGGAAGGTGTGTGCAATCATGAGCTACATCCCCCATGTCTGCTTTACATCATTCCAGTCATCAGCTAATAATGACAACCCTCGCATTGTGCTTCCCAAAAAGAGGATTATAATGTTGGAGACCATTTCTCATTGTGTCTTGTGAGTAGGATTGATGTGCCACACCCATGAAGGTTGACAGCAAAATCAAATCATCATTCATATGGTAATTGGAGAATTATTCAGATCGATTTTAATCTTCAGGAATTACTTGGGATTGTTGACAAGACAAATATTTGATGTGATACCATCTATAACAGAGGGCTAGTCACAGAACATAGCAACTGCACTCTGAACGGGTATTTACCCACTTATCATATATTTATGGAGATTTTGCAGTGGATGTTGATATAAACAAAAAGGCTGTTGATCAACTCTAGGAGTTGGTGAAGGGTTAATAGAGAAAGCAAATTCTTGGAGAAACATTTCCTTCGACTTTTTGGAACCAAAGAGGGAAAGGTCATTTCTCCGCTAGCAATAGCAAAGTACAATATTCCCAGTGACCTACAATCTGCTGTATTGGAGTTCTTCAACCCACCTCCAACAGATCCTTGTGATACAACACTTGCAGAGAGTCTTTGTAGGCTGATATTGAGGTTTAAATGAAGATGACAGTGAACTTTAGTGGAGAATCAGGACAATTATGTCCTTACTGCCTTCAACACTTCTGTTATGACTACTTCAACGAGATGATCAAAATTCTAATGCAGATTTTGAGGATGGAGATGTCAACATGATTTCATTGGAAGATATGGAATTGAGTTGTTTCCTTGACAACACTGGTGATGACGGCAATTCAATCTCAAAAGCAGTTAAAGAAATGTTGTGTGGTAATGGCAGCACAGAAGTTCAGATGTCATGTCTTAAGTTGATGGAAATCCTTGATTTGAGGAGACTAGAAAAAGGTCTTCACTTATTGACAGAAAACAAAAATCATTTCAGCAATGCTGGATGAGTGCAATAGTAAAGAAGTCAGTGGCAAATCTGGATGGAGCTGGAAATGAGACAAGGGAAGATGATAGTATTTACATTAAAAGGACACTTTGATTGAGTTGGAATGCAAAATGGGATAAGTAACTACCATTAAGAATAAGAGGGTGCTGTGTCCATTCAACAAATTTTATAATTAATACATGGTGTGTCTGTCTGACAAACAAAGTTTGTGTGGGAGAAGAATTCAAAGGGTTTGCAGCTTTTGGTGTGGATAATGAGAAAGGCGGGGTTGTCTTATGAAAGGTGAAATTGGAAAAGGGAGGAGAATATGGTCCACAATCCACATTCCGAACTTGTTCTATAGATGACATAGGCCAATTATCTACCTTAACTAGTAAACCCAATGAGCTTCCACCTGGAACATCTAAGGGTCCTCTTCACTTTGCATTGGACAAAGGAAGTGTGAAAGTCATAACATATGTGTTTCTCAGAAACAATTTATTTAAGGTACATACTCATCAGGTATGTTCTGAGAAACAATAATCCAAGTGAAGCAGTTGAGCCAGTTCAACTGCTCAATTGACAAGTCTGCAGTGTGAGACTCAACTGACAAACTTGCAGTGCGAGAGTTTCTCTATAAAAATTAATCACCTGAGGACTCATACCAAGTCAGACAGAATCCTACACAGTTTCATTTTGTGCAATGAAGCATATTTGCTTCATTACTACTTCTTAGTACCAAATAACTTAACTCATAAAAATCAGTTCCCAACAACTTGTATCTACCCATTACTACAAAGTAAAACCTACATTAATACGGCTTAGGTCACTTTCAATTGATAGCCTTCGTGCGACCAGATCAGATTGTCTGTCCGTCATTCCACCATCTATCATCCATCCAATCTCTGTATGGTATGTTTTGTTGACCATCTGAGGTTTGTCTGTCTGTCGTCCCTTGTCGCTCGAAGCCGTCTAATACACTTGGTGTGTTACATGTGGCGCAACTTGTGCTGCCTGACCCCAAGAGTAGCAACAGCCACAGCTGACCCCAAGTTACGTACTCCTCCAGTTAAAGTGAGTTTCACTCACAGGCCTGCACGTGTTTTTTGAAACATGTAGCCAAAAATAATTCCCCCGTACGTCAGTGAGGACATGATCCCACTTGAAACGGGTATACTCCGCTTTAGTTAGCAGAGTGCACATAAAACACTTAGTGCACTTGCCGTAAAAAAAGGACCACTTGTGACGTATCATACGCACTTGTGGCATCAAAGCCTACTTGCCTATTAGGTAGTATCAGCCCCTCATTAAATGAGGAGGCCATAAACATAAATTCCTCTCTTTATTTTTTTTTGGAAGAGCAATATGTGTGTAGTCTAATTTTAGATGCAAAAACACGATTAGACTTAAAATGAGTCCGTACCAGTGATCACATGCAGATGCAGTGACACCACGGAGTCACTGCAAACGAAAAACACCGGTAACCTCCCCGTACACTCGCAAAACGTCAGAGTGTACAGGGAGGTTACCGGAATTTCAAGAGTGTACGGGTGGGTTACCGGTTTTTTTATACATTACTTAAGCCGCATTTTCGTTTATCATGTTAAGCTTTGAAGCAAAAAAAATCTTCCGAGTGGTTGTTTGTTTCATGACTCACATTTTGCAAATCACGAGTTGTAAACAGCAAGATCACCTGTTGGGTCTAGTTTTGGTTTCAATTCTAGGCTTGATCTATGATTTCATTTGGTGAGTGCGCTTTGGGCCTATTCATATTTTCAAAATAATACGGTACTATCAGAAGTGACTGCGCCAAAAATGAGAACACATAAGAATAATAAGTGGGGCTGAAAATTGGCATAGTGTGTCTACGTGTTTGTTACTTATTCCTTTGTATCACGTCACCTAATTCTTGTGTGGCGTATTTGTATGATAATACAGTTTTAGTACATCTACGTATGGTACCATACTACAACAATGGTGCTTGACCCAGACACAACAGTATGGTACAATAGCAGTGTGCCCTCTCACTGCTTTCACATCACACAATTATTTTTTTCAATTACATCACTGATACCCCACCGGCCCATCATGGGAATGGCCGAAACTCAGTCCACAGACTGAGTTATCCCTCCCGCCTTGCACCGCCATGTTGCCAACAACAATTGGCAGCGGCGGGTATATTTTGGGGGTGAGTAATCACGATTTCGTCTTGTTCTACAATATTATACTCACCACACGGCCAATTTTTTTTCAATAAATTAGTTGCAGGCCTGCCGGCGAAATTGCCGAAACTCAGTCCACAGACTGAGTTAGGCATTCTGCCTTGGACCGCCATGTTGCCAACAACAATTGGCAGCGGCAGGTATATTTCGGGGGTGAGTTTTGATGAACTCACCATTTTTTGCACTATTATACTCACCACACTACCAATTTTTTCCAATTAATTAGTTACAGGTGTACTGGCAAAATCGCCGAAACTCAGTCCACAGACTGAGTTAGGCATTCCCATTTGCACCGCCGTGTTGCCAACAACAATTGGCAGCGGCGGGTATATTTTGGGGGTGAGTAATCATGAATCTCACCTTGTTCTACAATATTATACTCACCACATGGCCAATTTTTTTCAATTAATTAGTTGCAGGCCTGCCGGCGAAATTGCCGAAACTCAGTCCACAGACTGAGTTAGGCATTCCGCCTTGGACCGCCATGTTGCCAACAACAATTGGCAGCGACGGGTATATTTTGGGGGTGAGTTTTGATGAACTCACCATTTTTTGCACTATAATACTCACCACACGTCCATTTTGTTTCCAATTAATTAGTTACAGGTGTACTGGCGAAATCGCCGAAACTCAGTCCACAGACTGAGTTAGGCATTCCGCCTTGGACCGCCATGTTGCCAACAACGGCAGCGGCGGGTATATTTTGGGGGTGAGTTTTGATGAACTCACCATTTTTTGCACTATAATACTCACCACATGTCCATTTTTTTCCAATTAATTAGTTACAGGTGTACTGGCGAAATCGCTGAAACTCAGTCCACAAACTGAGTTTGGCATTCCTCCTTGGACCGCCGTGTTGCCAACAACAATTGGCAGCGGCGGGTATATTTTGGGGGTGAGATTTGATGAACTCGTCATTTTTGACCCTATTATACTCAACACATGTTAATTTTTTTCAATGAAATAGTTACAGGCCCACTTCTGAAATCCTAAAACTCAGTCCACAGACTGAGTTTGGGATTTTGCTTTGCACCGCCGTGTTGCCAACAATATTTGGCAGCGGCGGGTATATTAACAGAGGTGAGTTGAATAGAATACAATTATTTCTACACATGTCTTGACTACATCTAATTTTCAATTATTTTATTTCAGGCCAGGCACTGGAACAGCCGAAACTCAGTCCACAGACTGAGTTTGGCATTTCGCCTTGCACCGCCTTTGGTGCCAACAATGGTTTGCAGAGGCATGTAAATTTTTCTGGTGAGTTATTGAAGTCATACTATATTTCAATTGTTTTCATTTCAGCTTAGTTTCAATTAAATAATTAATTTTCTTCTACCTTGGTGATAATATTGTCCACAGTATCGTTTTTCATGTTGGAGCAGCTTGGGGCTGAAATTTTGGCACCTGTGTCCTTTTGGTGGGCGATGTGTTGGGCGGGCCCCTAAAATATGTTAATGTAGTATGTTTAATAATATTAGTGGAGATAAATTATTACACATACTCTATTATTGTAGTCCAACAGTAGGTAGCCCTCCCGGTAACCCTCCTGTAACGTTCCGGTAGCCCTCCCGCATGCTCCGGTAACCCTCCGGTACTCTCCGGTAGCCTTCCCGTAACCTTCCGGTTACCCTCCTGTACACTTCCCGTATGCCACCGGTAAACATTTTTTTAGCTACTAAGTAATGCAGTTATAGCCACTAATTAGATCAATATCGATTCTAAGACTTACTGAGAAGTCTGTTTTCCTGTAAAAAAGTACCAATTCCTATCATATGTAGAAAAAAATCGAAAAGCTCCTTTTGGTCTCAAATTTCCGGTAACCTCCCGGTAGACTCCGGTAACCCTCCTGTACACTAGTTTACCGGAGGGTTACAGAAGTGTACCAGGAGGTTACCGGAAGATACCATTCCGGGGGCTCCGGTAACCTCCCCGTACACTCGAGTGTACGGGGAGGTTACCGGTGTTTTTCGTTTGCAGTGGTACTATGTACCTATGGCCACTAGGCAGTTCAATAAAAGATCTTCTAGTGCCCAAAATGACCCTATGAAGAATTGAATAGCCTCTAAGGCCTAAAAAGCTTGCATGTGACCCCCGAGAGTTTTGGTCACTTGAAAGACTCGCAATCCCCCTGGAAGTTCTCGTCTCAGTAGTGTTCTCTACTCCAAGGATCCAGTTCCCTTGTTTGTTTGCATGGTGGTGGTGGGAGTAGTGGCTCAACACTTCACGGGCACAGGTGGGACGCGGGAATCAAGGTTCAAGTGTGTCTGAGCAACAACCTCAAGGGAAACTGAACTCGCGCAGGACTTTGTCCCACGATCGCGGATTAACCTCATTTACATGGAAGCACGTCACAGCACAGCCCATTTGATGAATCGTTTTGCTGCACAGTGCACACTTACGATCTCAAAAAATGACCACAAATAGTGAGTCCTAGAATCATACGGCACAACCCATGATCACAAAGGACCAGCCAAGGAGAGAACATTGTTCTACTCCGTATGAAGGCATAGGATTGCAATCTATTGTGGCATTCCTGTCAAAACATCAGAGCAACGCAGAGTAATATCTCCAAGTCCCTGTACGCATGGGGGCATAAGATGGACCCATAAAAGAACTACGTGTTGTGCCCCAGAAATACTCTTTGCCAAATTTTTGCAAATTTCCGATTCGTGCAAGAATGCTGCGCACTTTTTGCAGTTGTCATCAGGAAAACACGCATCTTGTTGACTTCATTCTGAAATCCGAGCAAAAAAGTGAGAACAGTCCACAAAAGTGAGAATTCCTTGCACGTGGTATCCCTTGCATGGGCATAAGCTACCAAGCTTCACAAGAGAGAGGTCAAATAATAAGAAAAGTGAGTTGGCTTGAAAATAGCCACTGCAATTCCTCTTGTCCAAGGAAAATAGAATTCAGAGCCTAAAAAGAAATATTTGGAATTAATTTTATATTAAAGACCTCATTAGGAAGAAAATCTTAACCGGAATTCAACTGTCAAGTTTAAATAACCTGATTAATTCAAATACCTAGCTGCATGTAAAAATAAAAATAAGAATGCCAAGAAATCTTCTGGCAGTGTGAATTGTTTTCTCAAGAAGATGAACTCTTCTCCCACATAGAGAAACATACACATGTGCCATGCTGCACTATTCATGAGTAATGGTATCAAAAAATGCAACTGGAAATCAAACCATGTTAGGTTTTGAACCCCTGACACGGTGTTGCTACAGTAACAGTGAAAGCAAGAAGGAAGAAGGACGTAATTCCAAGTTTTCCCCATGTTCCAAAATTAGGAGCATGCATATGTTTTCCTTACCCAGCTAGGCAGGTGTCAAACTCTTGGCGCACGCAGGATGGGTTCTTCCTACTCAAAAGGAAGGGTAAAGTCACACGATGTTTTTATCCCACAAGCAATAAATTTCTGTCAAAACACGCTTTTCTGAGTACATGGTACCCAGAGTGACTAAGCCAGCATTTGACCTCAGTCTTTGACAAATGCAAGGACTGAGTTAGAATTGTTCTAGATTTTTGAAAAAATATCAACATAAAATATGTTAAGATCAATTTTACCTTGCCAGTTATAATTGGTGTCAAAGTCTGCAAAAACCTGTGAACTAGAGTTGAAACAAAACCTGGACACAACATATCAAGCAAATAGCTAGCCACTTAAGTGCAGGGCTCTTCTTGAGCAAAAATACTCCTAATCACAGAGCTAACCACTCATGTGAAATACCCCTCTGGGGGTTGAGTAAAATAGCAAACCTTCAAAGTTGTGTCAAAATAAAAGAAAAAAGACACACACTTACACTACAAACTCAATTGTATACACGTTACTGAGGTTTCTCATGACAAGAGAAACTGTTTGATGAAGTTTTGGTATGTTGGAAGAAAGTGTCTGTCTTCCTCTATTTTTAGAGCATAAGGTTTACAACCTAAAAAGAAAGGTACAACCATTCCAAAAGGTCAAGGAAATACAAAGAAGACAATTTTCGTTGTCCACTGGAGGGTTTCATTGACAGCCGCCGTCAGAACTGGCTGTACAAAGACAGAATACCCAAGCAAACAAAAATTGCTGTAAATCCAAGAGTGATTCTTAAAATAAGTAAAAATGGACAAAAGTTAGGAAAGCTGTCCAAACTCAAAAATCCTTACAGTACTGTAGATGTTGCTATGTTCAACTCTGCAAACACTAGAAGTAGAAGACTTCATGAAAAGTCAACAAATCATTAGACTGGATACTGACGCATAAAGAACCCGTTTCATGCCTAGAAAAACTTACACCTACTCAGGGCTAGCAACAAAAATCACAGGTTTTCCATGTGCCTCACAAGCACATTCAATGGAGTCAATAATGGCCATAAGGTTCTCAATAGAACTCATTTGGAGAATATAATACTCTCCCAAGGCAACCTTTAAGACCACCTTAAACGAGGTTAGGATGGACTTACCAAGCAGCAAGTAAAGGTTTGCATGGCAAACCAATACACAACATCTCTGCGCAAAGACAACAAGGGCTTAATAACAGACGCTAGGTCTTTGCACGGCAAAAGCACCATGCTTACAAGCAGATAAACTTGGTAAACATTTGCACATACAGGAACTCACACGATACTGGGTGATCCAGTACAAGGGAAAGCCTTGGGTAAGACAATATGATTGTCTTGCCTCTCTCACAACTGGATTTGTAGAGGAGGAGATACATCGTACACAAAAGAGAGGCACATTAATGATAGACATTTGTTATTACAACAAGTCTAGAGCAACACCAACTCAGGTTGGATATGCTCGCATTCTAGTACAGCTTGCTTAGAGTGCATATAATGCACAGAATAAGAGAAAATGAATCCTTGACCATGATTAACATTATTGGATTCAACAGAACTGTGTCTTACTAGATAATGGTCTCTCTGAGACTCAATGACTAGTACTTGGTTCTCTTGCAAGAACTTCTGATGGTTTTCCTTCAGAATTATCCATGGAGAACACATATGATATCCATACGTAGGGACTCATAGAGTCACCAAAAGACGTGGGTCTTTTTGCTAAAGATAACGGGATGACCATAGGTAGTGCACCTACGTGTTGCACAACAAACCATAAAATAAGCCTAATAATCATATTAGCTCAAGAACAAAAGGATTTACAACCTTTGTTCTTGTAAAACCACAGCACAAAAAAGGTGAGGATCCCTAGTTCAAAGAGACTACCACCTCACACAAAGGATAAGTCAACTATGACCATCTCTACTGAGAGACATGTCCCACCTTGTCGGTGTGCAATGCAAAACAAAAGTGACACAAGCAGCTATACACAGAGAGTTAGTGTGGCTTAATTAGCTCAGACAAATCCAAAGAGAAAACAACTATTAAGTTGTCAACATCAAGGACAATTCACTTCTCCAAGCACTGCAAACAAAAAACAACGGTAACCTCCCGGTACACTCGAGTGTACGGGGAGGTTACCGGAGCCCCTGGAATGGTATCTTCCGGTAACCTCCCGGTACATTTCTGTAACCCTCCGGTAAAGTAGTGTAGGGGAGGGTTACGGGAGTCTACCGGGAGGTTACCGGAAATTTGAGACCAAATGGAGCTTTCGGATTGTTTTCTACGTACGATAGGAATTGGTACTTTATTACAGGAAAACAGACTTCTCAGTAAGTCTTAGAATCAAATCAATCTAATTAGTGGCTATAACTGCATTACTTAGTAGCTAAAAAAATGTTTACTGGTGGCATACGGGAAGTGTACGGGAGGGTTACCGGAAGTGTACGGGAAGGTTACTGGAGAGTACCGGAGGGTTACCGGAGCAGGAGGGGTGGCATCCTAGTAATTTTTTCTAACTGAGACCCGACTACCCCACCTTGCCCGCCAACCCAACATTTTTGGGTTCCCTAGCAACTTTGCCCGCAAAACCTGCCTGCCAGTGAAATTTTTGGAAAGGTAGTTGGGTTGAGACCGTCCGCTGAGCTGACCAATCACGGTTGGTTGGGTACCCAAAAATTGGCAACAACTAGAGCTACTTAGACAAATTACTTTTTGCCCGCCTGCCGAGGGGTACAGTCTCAGATAGTAGGGTACCAAGGCTCTGGGCAAGAAGTTGCCACCCCTCCTACAGGAGCATACCGGAGGGCTACCGGAACGTACAGGAGGGCTATCGGAGCATACGGGAGGGCTACTGGGTCTTATACTGTTGGACTACAGTAATAGCAGAGTATGTGCAATTTATCTCAGCTAAAAATTAAACATACTCCATCACCATATTTTAGGGGCCCACCCAACACATCGCCCACCAAAATAATGACACACATGCAAAAATTTCAGCCCCAAGCTAAAACCTATACTGTGGACCATATCACCAAGGTAGAAGAAAATTAATTATTTAATTGAAACTAAGCTGAAATCAAAACAATTGTAAAATAGTTTGGTTTCATCATAACTCACCTTAAATATTTACATGCCGCTGCTGATTGTTGCTGGCAACACGGCGGTGTATGGCGGGATGCCAAACTCAGTCTGTGGACTGAGTTTCGGTTGTTCCCGTGCCTGGCCTGAAAATAAATTAATTGAAAATTGGATTAGTCAAAACAAGTGTAGAAATAATTGTATTCATCATAACTCACCTCTCTTAACCCTCCAACACATTGTTGCACAATTGTGAGTTAATTAGCTGTAAATCTGGGCTAGTTGTTTCGTAATCAAGATAGAGATTTACGGCTAGTCAAACGATTTTTACCAATTATTACCGACATATATACCTATCTATCTCTACTTACCATGTTTAAGAGGGGTACTTCAATAGGAACCACCATCCAATTTGGATTCTTTTTTCATTTTTATGGTTAAAGCATGGCAAATGGCACTCATTGTGTTCGCCTAAATAATGATCAAATAGTATATTCTTGGTGGGGGTCTATCATGCTAATTTTTCACGAGGAATCGATCGGTGACATCAGATTGACTCAGAAGTGGGTGGAAGTGGGCGAAATCAAATTTTCGAGTTAACTAGTGTCAGTTTTACGGCTAGTTTATTAACTAGTATCACTTTTACGGCTAGATATGGCAGAGGGTTAATATACTTGCCGCCGCCAATTGTGTTGGCAACACAGCTGCACGAAGCAAAATCCCAAACTCAGTCTGTGGACTGAGTTTCGGCAATTTCGCCAGTAGGCCTGTAACTATTGAATTGGGAACAAAATTGACTTGTGGTGAGTATAATACTGCCAAA
Source organism: Cyclotella cryptica (assembly GCA_013187285.1). Classification (NCBI taxonomy): domain Eukaryota; phylum Bacillariophyta; class Thalassiosirophyceae; order Thalassiosirales; family Thalassiosiraceae; genus Cyclotella; species Cyclotella cryptica. Next base: position 117,949 of record JABMIG010000030.1, read on the forward strand.
AAGAAGAGTTCATTAAAACTCACCCTCAAAATATACCCGCCGCTGCCAATTATTGTTGGCAACACAGTGGTGCAAGGCGGGAGGATTAACTTAGTCTGTGGACTGAGTTTTGGCGATTTCTCCAGTAGGCCTGTAACTATTTAATTGGAAACAAAATTGATGTGTGGTGAGTATATTACTGCCAAAAAGAAGAGTTCATTACAACTCACCCTTAAAATATACCCGCCGCTGCCAATTGTTGTTGGCAACATGGTGGTGGAAGGCGGGAGGGTTAACTCAGTCTGTGGACTGAGTTTCGGCAATTTTGCCAGTAGGCCTGTAACATTTTAACTGGAAAAATATGACATGTGGTGAGTATAATACTGCCAAAAAGAAGAGTTCATTACAACTCATCCTCAAAATATATCCGCCGCTGCCAATTGTTGTTGGCAACACGGCGGTGCAAGGCGGGAGGGTTAAATCAGTCTGTGGACTGAGTTTTGGCTATTTCGCCAGTAGGCCTGTAACTATTTAACCGGAAAAATATTGACGTGTGATGAGTATAATACTGCCAAAAAAGACAAGTTCATTACAACTCACCCTCAAAATATACCCGCCGCTGCCAATTGTTGTTGGCAACATGGCGGTGCAAGGCGGGAGGGTTAACTCAGTCTGTGGACTGAGTTTCGGCCGTTCCCATCATGGGCTGGTGGGGTATCAATGTAATTGAAAAATATATATGTGATGTGAAAGCAGTAAAAGGGCACACTGCTACAGTTGCTTCTGGGTCAAGCACAGGTGTTGTAGTATGGTAGGTACTATAACTATATCATACATACCGCATACTGTAGGAATATGTCGCGCAAGAGTGAGGTGCAGTGATACAAAGGAATAAGTAACAGTCATGCAGACACAATTCACCAGTTATCAGCCCATGTGTTATTCTTGTGTGTTCTCATTTTTTGGTGCAGTCACTTCTGATAGTGCCATATTGTACGTACCATATACAGTAAATGGCATACTTGATTTGAATCTATAAATAGGCCCAATAAACACTCACCAAATAAAATCATAGATCAAGCCTAGAATTGAAATCGAAACTAGACCCAACAGGTGATCTTGCTGTTTGTAACTTGTGATTTGCAAAATGTGAGTCATGAAACACACAACCACTCCGAAGATTTTTTGCTTCAAAGCTTAGCATGATAAATGTATCTGTGGCTTAAACAATACAAAAAACCCGGTATCCCTCCCGTAGACTCTTGAAATTCCGATAACCTCCCTGTACACTCTGACATTTTGAGAGTGTACTGGAACACTGCCGGTGTTTTTCGTTTGCAGTGAGATGTTTGCTGTGAAGTCACAATATGGTTTCATACACCATAGATAATAGTCAACAACTGTCTTTCACAGTACAGAAATGGTACGTACATGCACATTTCACTATGTTGCAATGTCATTACCACCAACAAAAGGAGTTGTACATGCACAGACCTCCCTCAAGGATCCTTGCTACAAAGTACAAAAAATGATGTCATAACAATGAATCCGTGCTCTTCATGGTACAAAAAGACATAGACGTTCATGTTTGGACCTTCCAATGATTTTAGTCAAACATAACTTGTATGACTTGGCATTGTTCACTTTGCCGGTAGCTGACCCTTTGGGCAACTATTCCCATTAATACATAGGGGTGACGGAGCAAATAGAAAGACAAATTCTCACAACAAGGATGCATAAGATAAATAACAGAATATCTGCACTATCAGCACCTTCGTACCTAGACCTGGTTAAATATCCACATTGTACACATATTGTGACAATTAAGGTGCAGTTTCAGCACTCCACTTTTGGACCATATGCATTTCATTTGGCTTCCCAGTGTAAGTCAGCCAGAGTCTTCAAATATCAAAACCCAACAAGTGAATAACTATCTAGAGTTCAACATCAACCAAACATTGAGATGTTTGGCATGCTGTACCAATTATGGTCTTGTCAGCAGCTTCTAGTGGCACAATGTTATCCTAAACAAACAATCTGATGCCATTCACTCATACTTACTATGCAATGCCTATTGTCTAAATGTAGTGTAGCAATCATAAGATGGAATTGTTGTTCGTCATTACACTCTTGCACACACAGACAAAATCAATAGGAGACACCAGGCAACACAAGACCGACCCTACTTGATCCTCATCAGTTAGGTCACATGGTCCGTGGATGTACTGTTTAGTATAAAAGGTCATTTACCCCGCAAAATATTCCGTCTGTACAACAGTGATAATTGGACTATCACAAAAGTTATACGATAAGACAATCAGGGTTTCATGCGGAAGTAAGTCATAATACATTTGACTTAGAAGAGCACAAACAATGCAGCTTTATAATAAGCCATTGCAAAATCTCCCTCTCCACAAGAACTTACACTTCATATGATACACAACAAATATGTAGGTACAAACCGTCACAGCCAGCTTGCACATTTTTAACCTCAACAAAAAGGTTTTTTCTGCAAGTCTGACTCATAATCAGAATTTTTCCTCACAGAGTTTTACTTTTCCGTGAGCCACGCTAATCTCCAATTGTGGGGGCGAGTGACATAGGCCAATTATCTACCTTAACTAGTAAACCCAATGAGCTTCCACCTGGAACATCTAAGGGTCCTCTTCACTTTGCATTGGACAAAGGAAGTGTGAAAGTCATAACATATGTGTTTCTCAGAAACAATTTATTTAAGGTACATACTCATCAGGTATGTTCTGAGAAACAATAATCCAAGTGAAGCAGTTGAGCCAGTTCAACTGCTCCACTGCAAGTCTGCAGTGTGAGACCTTCTCAACTGACAAACTTGTAGTGTGAGAGTTTCGCTATAAAAATTAATCACTTGAGGATTCATACCAAGTCAGGCAGAATCCTACACAGTTTCATTTTGTGCAATGAAGCATATTTGCTTCATTGCTACTTGTTAGTACCAAATAAGTCAACTCATAAAAATCAGTTCCCAACAACTTGTATCTACCCATTACTACAAAGTAAAAACTACATTAAAACAGCCTAGGTCAATAGAGGAAGTATTGATTTGGTTGATTTTTAGGGGATTTGTTGACCTTTTACATTGATAGTACACGGTACATTTTTTACTACCATTAACCATGTTTCTTGTCTAAAAACTCTTAGTCACTATTACACTGTTGTCCAAATTGTTTACAGGAGGTGAAAGTAGAAAGCGCTCCCCTGCTCTCGGCCCTGACTGGGGGTAGTTCTGGCGGACAACTTTCTTACTCCTAGGTTAAAGCTAGTAGCTTATCTATTGACACCATGCTGACTGGCCTGTGGATGGGAAATGTTCTCAAAGATCTGCACTTTAAGTGTAGGTTGCTCTCACAGTCGGTGGATCTGTTAGCTGAAGTTATCCTAATGGGGGCCATGGGGCGTGTCTGCAGGTCAGCTGCCAATTGTTGTTGTGTGGGTCAGGTAGTGGTTTTCTGGCAAAGTCATAATGGGACTTCCAGTCACACTACTCTCGTAATTATAAGAACAAGAGTAGCACTGATTGTTCACCCACCAAAGTGACATTGTCCCGTTCTCTTCTTCTAGCTCTGATATCATGTGCTGCAGACAGTTTGGAGACTGCTTTTGCACCAAGGACCCTGCAATTTGGGGTCATTGATGACAATGATAATGAGCTCCCTACTGCACTGCACACATCAAGATGTCTTGTTTAAAACTTGCCAATAATATTCATGTGGAGCACAATCCTGCACAAAATTATCTCCATCATCATGTCCCTTGTGTATTAGTAGAAAAATCACAATCAGTAAAGTTTACAACATCGCAGTTGGTTGAGGGTGGAATGACTTATATCATCAAGGATGAACTTCACGAGTAGTATGTACAACACTTATGAAACTGAAAGGCATACAACCAATAACCAATGAATGCCTGTGTTTTGCACACTTCATGGCATAGTTACATTGAAACCCAGTCACTATTGCAGGGCATTCTTCGGTGCTTTCCATTGCTATTACCGACCTTTACATAATTGTTTTGCAAACAATAATTTTGAATTACCAATAAGGCAATCCTATCAGGACAAGCCTGTACTTATAGATTAAGTCTTAGTGTACATATGAAAGAGATAGTGAAGGTAAATCTCTTAGTATCATAGGGTATCTGGCAAAACAGTCCCATTATTTTATGCCATTTTTTGCTGCTTACTCTCACACTGGTATTTTGCTCAGACCTCTGGAAAAAATGCAGTCAATAATCTCATGGTATTGTTGAGTACCTTGCCAAGTCCAATCATTTGGATTAAAATTTTCCCATTACAACTGTAACAAGACACATAAAGTTGAGTATTTTGGCTCTTGTCCGATTGAAGCGGTAGAACATGGCAGCAGTTGCTATATCTTTATCTCATCATCTCTTCATCATTTATGATATAGCAACAACATCAACAGTTGCGGACAATGATGCCATCAAAGAAGCAATGACTGCACTATGGAAATACTCTGCATGTGAGGGAAACACACTTGGAGTTTCATAGTTATCAACAATTGATGAGAGCTCCCATCAATGAAATTTAAGATGCAATGCTAGGAAAATTTCCATGATGGATTGACAGTTCTTCAGCACAGAGCACAGGAAATCTCAATGTAAAAATGCCAAAGATAGAACTGTAATCACAAAAATCGCACTCCATGAGAATGAGAAGGTTTCTTTGCTTCTATCACAACAAGCCCATGGAAGAAAAGTAGTCAAGGGGCCATCTCAGACGGAGAATGGTGGCACAGGCAACCCAAAACAACTGCTCAGCACATTAGTGATTGGCTTTATATGAGGAAGTTTAGGATTACGGAAACTTTATCACAGTTTATGCATTCTTTAAACCTTATCCGTGATGAAGGTGATTATTTTGAAGCAGAGACTGAACCATTTTAAACTGAATCCCAAAGTTGATTTTATGACAGTGCACAAGACCAAGGATGTGCTGTCATGAAAAAATGAAAGGTGTCTTGGGATGTATCCAGAGTGACAATACTTGTATTCCTAGGTAGGCTTACAAGTTGCAAACAGAGAAGACGTTCTCAAAGCTAGGAGTTTGTCTCTAAATGGTGGTAAGTTCATTAATGAGATTTTCCTTCAAAATTGTTGGTTTCATTGTCCATGAGAATTTTGTTGGATGGGAACCACATTTGTTGGTGCCAAGGGAACAGTGTTGCACTGGCAAGTAGGTTAATTAAGCAGTATGTGAGGTAGAGTAAGGTATGTCATATGTTCCTTTCCATTGTATCAGAGATATTGATGGCATTATTGTTAGCTTGTGATTCATGAAGTAGTGGACTGCCTGTCTCTGCAAGTGGCTTTTGTGGCATCAGCAAGGGGAAAATGGTAACAAGATGGCTCTTGGGTGGATGAAGTTAGCCTTTTCTGTTGCCTCACTGGAGTATGCCCTGGGTTGGACGAAGCTGCATCTTGGCAAGGAAACCATATGCATCCAGTAGTGTTTCTCTGGGGTGCCAGAGGAATTAGATCCCCCTCTTCTCACTATCTTGGATTCCCTTGTTGCTTGTTGATCAAGTAGCTTGCCATCATCTCAATGGTACATTTCCAGTACCTATGGCAGTTTCACCTGCTTGCCAGCCCAAGTTTGTATATTTTGTCAAATGGTAAAATGGCAAGGTGTGTGCTGATCATGGATAATTTTTGCTGTGGTTCCCTCTCCTTTATACAGTCGAACCCACTGTCTCTTTAGCAATATTCTATTGGGATTTTTGTTGGTTGTCCGGTATATTACCAATGTTGTTTGCAGAGATTAATTTGGCAACTTCTTGTTGTCAGTTTTTGTCAGGGTCATGGGGATCAAGGTAATTTTGGTTACGAACAATATTTGGCAATGATCATTTTTTGGTGCACAAGGTACAGTTTAGGTGTTTGCTTAACCATTGATCTTGATTTTTAAAATGCTTTGATTTGCTGGGATACACTGTCAAGTAATTTAAAGATAGCAGTCTCCACTGCTTGTGGCTGTTGATGATTGGCATGTTGGATGTTGGCTTGAGCTTTGCAAGGAGTGCTGCTTGGGGATATGGTTTGTCAATGCATTGGGAGTGACTGCTTGAGGAGGTGGTTGGATAGCAGTGAGACCTCGAGTAGAGTGGGGAGATGAGCAAGGGGCGATGGGATCAAAAAGGGTAAGCAGATCAAAGTATAATTGTGGACTGAGTTGTATATTGCCCAGAAATCACTGAGAGTGGCAACAAAGTTGGTGGCAATGCTACTCTTCTTGGCACAAAGAAAGCCTTTTATTACATATGGGGAGGGCCTTGGGATAACATTAGTGGCAACTTGTTTTTGATTTGTTAATGTTCATATTAGTGGTGGTTCTCAAGGTTGAGACAAGTAGCACCTAGGGTCAATCACATCTCTTCAGAGATTCTCCTGCATCTTGTAAAGCTTGGGAGAATCATTGACTGAATGCCAAACTAAACTAGCTGGGGGATGAAGCCAGCATCATGCTGTGTCAAGTGCTGATTGTTCTGTCTTTGTTTCCGGGCAATGCACATGGTGATGGTCACAGTACCAAGCTTCAGAACAGCAGGTTAATTGTGAAGAGCATCTCAATAATGTATTCAAGGTTTGCCTTTGACACAGCAGTGGGTAAGGTGCTTTGTTGTAGTGAGACATCAGTGGTTTTGCTGCATTGAACATGTCTTTGAAACAAAGAAATATACTTTGGAGGGTTCATTCAAGTTGGTTGTGTGCAGATCATGGTGTCATCATGTCAAGTTTGACAGTATCTAGTAGAATGACTTGTTTTTCTATGATATTTTCCTTGAGGAAGGTGAGTATTGGTGCACAGAAGCTAAACCAATGAGTGTGTTTGTTTTTGATGCAAAACCTTTCCCAGCAGTATTGGTTTCAGTGGGCATGGGTTCTACTGTGTCTTTGTCTCAAAAGTACATAAGTCAAAAGTGCTTAAATAATTTGCATGTCCTGTTGGAAGAGGCTTAAACATCTCAAAAGTGTGTTCACAATTGAAATCCAAATACATTAAAACCAAATTTTAAGCTTACTTGCACAAAATATTTTGACAGCATGTAATGACTAGTGCTACTAGCCTAGTGCCTAGTCCCTACTTCCAAGTAAGCCTCTTCCTCGGGACTAAATTGTGGAAAACTAATTCAGCAACTTGACATTGGCTTCCAAACTGTGATGGCATTTGATAAGGAACTTAAAGATAGTGTAAACTGTGTATGTGAATTCCAATAAAGATCACAAGTCAACAAGTTCCTGGACTCTCATGATAATCACAAGTTGACAAGTTCATAGACTCTCATGATAATTGTTATCACAAATCCGTACTGAAAGCATCCAGCAGAGGACTGTGCATGCAAACAACCACTGCCAAAGAAATAAGAAAGTCAGTAGCATGCTAAAAAGGTATTCTATTTTGGTGTGTTAGAAGGGGGAATTATATGGAACCCTGGTACTTAGCACAAGAAACAATTTTTCTAGTGTCATTTTCTAAAACAAAGGGTTGGGGTATGTAGAGATATAGACATGAATGTGGTGTAAAAGAAATCTATTTTTTAAGGCAAGCAGTCATCTATTTTAGTCTACTTATGGATCTAAGTTTCTGTAAATACATATGTAAAAATTTACTGGGATCAAATGTTGACAGAATTTGGTCTCACAGACATCTTGACTTTTTTAAAGACCCTACTTTGATATTGTCTTATGCACTCTCTTCCTGAACAATTTCATCATAAAAAATCACATTTCCTAGTCTTTGCATGTTAATTTCTGTATTGTCAGAGAAACCACAATGCATTGCACAAGCACCCTTACAAGTAGTTATATGTGATTTCATCAGATGACACCACTGTTTTGAAGTATAATTGATACTGTTCTCCAAAGGGTGTCTGTTTTGACACCTAACTGACAAAAATGCTTCGTCTGGCAAAACATGGTTGCTTCATCAGACAAGGTACATGGGTTCTGCATAACTGCCCGCTGGCAGCTTGGATGGTTGTTTTGTCGTATTCTAGTTTTAAATTATGAAAGAGTTCTAGAGGAATTACAACTTACTCCAGAATAACTGCTCATTTTCACCACAATATGTAATTATGGAGAGGGATGCAAAAATGAATTGAGGGAAAGCATTAGAAGAGATAGATGATGGCCCCATTGCACCTGTAATAAAAGCCAAGAGTTGAGTGATTTCGACACTGCTACCTCTAATGTTGCTAACCATAAGGCCGAAGGGAATTAGAAAATTAGAGGATACATAGATTGTTTGTATCATCCAAATATACAACCAGATGCTAGGCAAAGCACAATAATGGTATGAACAGAAAAAAGGAAAGTTTGATGCATGACACTTGTTCCGGAATATGGAGATCCCCCACTCGTTTTGTCTTTTGATTTGGCTATTTTTTGTCATCAAACAAGACTGCTTCCAGAGTGCAGAGGCTAATGATATGGATGGCAAAAATGAAAACCGGGCAAGGGAGAAGAAGAGATGGACAATGGCCCAGCTATAAATGCTATGAAAGGCATAGTATTTTGACACGGCTACCACCAATATTGCTAAGAAGTCCAAGGGAATTGAAAGATCAGGGAATAAATAGATTGTTTCACTCCCCTCAACATTCCAACATATATTGGGATGGTTTTGGGGGTAGCAAGCAGGTACAATGCCTTGCTTTTCAGCCGAATTATAGCTAGGGAAGTTGTAGTCCATTTAGTCAACAGGCTGAAGAAATAGATACTGGTGTGGCTGATAGTCCAATATATTCGGTGCTGCATTCAAAAAAGTCTGGGTACTGGATAGCACGATGAGTTTATTTTATCACTAAGTAGGCTGTCAGAAACTTCGGATTGTTTAATTGAATGCAAGCATGCTGTGTAGAAGAATATTTTTTGTAATATTTTATTGTGTCTTGTCTTGTTTTGTTTTATTTGGCTTTGCTTCCTTTCCCGTACTTTGTTGTGTTGTTCAAGACATTTTTATTTTGTTGACAAATACAGGATGTCCTGTGTTTTTGATTTTTGAATTGATACTTTGTGCCAATGAGGTCTCTTCTTACCAGACACACAACCACATTTGGTATGCTACGATTCAGGACCTGCTGTAGTATGTGCAATGTTTGCATAAGTTACTCTAGTTTGTAGAGAGTTCTTGATTACTAATGGTAAGGATCATTAATTTCGATGTTATCACAGGGAGTAAAAAATTTAGCTGCTATGCAAGTATGGTATTGGATCGAGAGGACATGATGAGATCAATATATCAAATCAACGATGTTACCGCAGGTACCATTTGTAGAGAAGATTTTAGTAGTTGTGTTGGCTTGGCTGTGGATGTATACCCATGTGAGCTGCTTTGATACTGCTAATACAGTTCTGCATGTAAGAACAATGATGCATTGATGGTTTGAACAACCTGAAATGATGATGCAATTGGCATCACATTGCAATGAGACTAAATGAAATACACCTGATCATGGAAGCAGTAGGCAGTGAAAGGGATCATTCTGAGAAAATTTATGACTGATTTTGTATGCAAATGGTTGATGTCTGCAATACAATTTGTAGAGTGCCTGCCATGTGTAGGAGTGTACTTGATGTAAGGTGTTTCGCAAACACCAACATTATTCAGATTTTAACCAAGAAATTGCCTGACAATATAGGGGACTGTATTGTTGTAGAGCTTATCAATATAGTATACAAAGTATGCCCCCTAAAATTGACTTAGGCAAAGGATACTTTACAGCTAATAGACATGAGATTCAGACATCATTTTAGAAGATGCAAGATATCCCCCAATTATTAACAAGAATATTTCAAATAAAAAGAATGGAGCAGAAAGATCCGAAATCAACAACAACAAAAGACACAGAAGATTCTACATCTTGCTTACCCCTATATGTCTTTAGTGAAGACTATGCAAACTCTGTGTATAGAAACCTACAGAGTTTTACTTTTGATGGACACCATTGCCTCATATATTATGTATGCATGGTAATTTTATTTCATAATGAACTAATGGTAACATCAAAAGACAGCAGTTGTTTCTCTGTAACATATTGCATAGTCTTTTAACTTAACAATGATGTTGTCCAGCTTGTTTAGGTGGTGCCTATATTTTTTATCACTGTATGAATGACAAAAATGGTATACTAAAATGTTTACACCTCAATCCTTTCATCAAGACCACTTATGACCTCTGGCTTCTGCGCAAATGATATTTCATTTGAGGGGCATACAATTGAAATGACCGGCAGAGAATTTTGAAAATTTATCACTTGTTGCATACTTTGGTATGGTTATGTCTTGGTTGGGTGATAGAGGAAACTCATGGGTAATGTGATGTCTTGTGTCAAGAATTGACTTGACTAAATAGACACTCCTAAGTTTTCAGAGCTAATGTATTGTCATGTTGAAACAAACCACAAATTTGATACCTATGATTTTAACAACCCCCAAATGTTCAGTAGAAACCAACCTCTCACTGCAGGATTTGTCAGAAAGCGATGAAATTGGTCCAAGCACTTTTGTTAAGAGAGAGAATTGCCCTTGCACCACACATAACTAAAGCTACTCAGGGTAATTTCAAAACCTCTCACTACAGATGGAGCACAAAAAGGGCTGTCGATGCCTCCTGCATCCCCCGCCACATTTATTTTTTTGGCGACACGCAAAGAACTAGATTCTGACATCTCCGACAGCTCAACTAACTCAACGCTCGCACCACAGCCACCCCATTGCTGCAGCCAGCACTTGCGTAGACCACTCTTGACACATTTGTCGACATCCTGCTGCAATTGCGATGACTGCCAGTGACCCAGGAGAGGAGTTCTGGGATGATCCCGCAGCAGGCCAGGAACATTTGAATCCTGATGTGTCAGATGCATGGGCTCACGAGCTCAAGGAATTTGACGATGAAGCTGACAACCCTTCAGGCTTCAGAACATCTTACCACCAAGCTGATTGCTGTGTTGACTTAAGTTTTGCTCCTACAACAACAGAGTTGGCTGATGAGGAGCTGCCAGAAGGGTCTGCTTCCATCCCATTTGAGGTGAGTTTTCATGTAAAAAAACAATTTCATGCAAGTTACTAATTTGTTGATTATATTGTTTTACTGGTCCCCTAGCCAACTCGGGTTCGGGTAAATGGACAAGGTGGCATCTATATAAGAGTGCATATGTGCATATGACTACACAAAAAAGTGGAAGCGGCAATTTCTTGCACCACCATGAAAGAGAACATCAATGGAGAAGAACCACTTTTATTGTCCATCCAAAAAGTGCAAAGTGAGTGATAAGTTTGTCAATAAAGTTATTGGTGAACTTGATCTTCCGTGTTAGGTACTCACATTATCTGAGATACATTAGAATAGATCAATCCTGCTGGACTGGGAGGTTTCATTCTGTTGTTTTATTGTTTCTTGATTTGGATGAGCCTAGTCGCAGCAGAGATAGCTACATTAATAGTGGCTCATAATGCTTACTGGAAAAACAGTCAGCAAATTAACAATTTCAAGATTCTACAAAACAAAACATCAGAACTAAAAAGAAGCCCTTCAGCACATGCGACAATCAACTGCTCAAAAGTTGGGATAAAACAACAACAAATCAATTATGAGTCAACAATCAGTATGGCATTGAACAGATTCACTTGATCTTTACGATTGGAAGAAATTTTATCGAAATGTTTATTTCATCAATTATCTTCTTTTAGGAATGTATTTCATTGAATTATTATCTTTGATTTATGTAATTAGTTGCTTCGTTCTTGTTTTACTCAACGTTATGAACTGTTGATTGTTGCAATGTGTTCTGAAGGAGGAGGCATCAATGTTAAAGGGCTTCCTTTTACTTCTCATGTTTCGCATTGTGTTTTGTTTGTTTCAATAACTTTCTTTGACAAAGTATTACTCACTTTGCACTATTTTTGTTTGGCCAGCAAAGTCAGATCCTGACTATAGTTCATATCTTTCATCGTGCCATGGCCGCTTAATTTTATGTGTAGTCATACAGGTAGTCAACTGTGGCTGGGTATGCAACTTCTAATGTAGCATGATATCTACCAGGAGGGGTGACACCAGCTTGACCAAGACATTGGTACCCGACTACTTTGGGAGTCTTTATTGGCAGCTGGTTAGTCAACTTTCTCTCTAACTAGCTTGTGTTGTGACCAAGTTTTAGGTACCCGACTACCGTGAGGGGTTCAGTTTGGCAACTGGTCAGGGTACGTAATGGTACATAGGCAGAAAATAGATAAATGAAATAAGTTTTCCAGTCAAAATATTTGTATGCTTTTGACCATAGGCTGGGTACCCGACTACCCAGCAGAAGAACCGGTGGCGGGCAAAATTTTCGGTCTCGGTACTTAACTACTTTGAACCATTGGATTGGCGGTCCATTTTGGTACCAGGGTCTTCGTCAAATTTGTTAGCATGTCACCCCTCCTTACCTACCTCACCACCCAAATCAGGAATGTCCATGTTGGTACCCACATAACATCTTGTGCAGCCTGAATACCAACATGATACTTGGTAACACCATCAGTAAGTGTCTGGATATCAGTATATTATGCTTGGAATGAGGAAAATCGGTCAATAAATAGCTGAGTTATGATGGCTTAGGTACAAGTGCCCCAACAATGTCCCCGATGCAGGAAAGGGTTAAGTAATGAACCTGTTTCAATAAATAGCAAAATCATTTCAATTACTAGGACTACCATACAAATAAATTGAAAGGCCACTCCTCTTCTCCATCCTGATGGCTTTCCACCGAGGCAAAGCAAACCCCACACAGAGTATTTTGATCCCTCGCTTTAAAGCATCCGATCGTTGTTGCAGCACTGTTCCAATTTTTACCATGGCATCTCGGAATAAATAAATTATGAATACGTCTGCTTTCGAAAAGAACTCATAATCATTTTCTACAAATTTGAAGACATCCTCTTTACGAACTTGGATTTGGTTTGAAAGTCCTTCCTTTTCAATTGATTGTAGTGCCAACTGGAGACGGTGCTCATCAACATCAATTCCAAGGCATTGGCATTTACAAAGCATACCAGCCGTTATGAGCCATCTTCCATCTCCGCATCCTAAATCGACAACAAGAGAATTCGGTCCAAGATTGAGGTAGGGAAGAAACAGTGTGATTATGTCGCTGGGAGTAGGACTAATTGGTGCAGCAAGTAACGATGACGATGGAGATGATTGTTGAGTTTCATGTTGTTGATGTGAGGTCTGCATATCACAAAACTTTTGCTTTGAATATCGGAGAATCGCCTTTTTCATGGCATCTTTTCTCGCAGGAAGTGTTGTTTGTTGTTGCAATTTGAGTTGCCTGGATGTTGTCGGGCGATTAGATGGCACGAATCTAAACTTTGCGTGGTGGTGATGGATACCAAAGAAGTTATTGAGTGGAAAAATCACACATCACGCACGAACGATTCTACTTGCGATCACTACTGCTCACGTACATCTGCATTGCAATCAACGGGCTGCCTACCCAGACACTTTCTCACACAAGCAACAATATCCTCCAACTCCGCAAGTGCACCCGCACCTACATCTCCACAAGCCAATTTCTTCACTACAGGTTCTACAATCATGACAACAGAATCATTGTTTCCCTTCCGATTTGGACTGCAAGCTATTGTAGCACCACGCCCAAACCCCTGAACAATTTCCAACTGTTGACGAGTCAATACATGGTCCCACATGGCCGTATTCATTGCAGGGCACAAAATCACTGGTTTACCACCACCATTCTGTCCTTCTCGCTGTCCGAAATCCCACGCACGCACAGTGCACGTAAGTAAATCATCGCACATCCCATTGGCAATTTTGGCAAGTGTATGCGCCGAAAGTGGTGCAATTACGAGTGCATCGGCCCACGATCGAAGTTGAATGTGGAATATGGGAGAGTTTAGGCTTGTGTAGTTGTTCCATTCTTCCTCGGCATCTGTTTTTCGACAATGGTCGCAGCATGATAATTTTATATTGTATGGACTCAACAAGAAGACAGATGGGACAAACATAAGTGTAAAGTGTCGTATACTTACAATGGATAGATATGCTTCCATCCGAAGCTGCCCAATCATCTTCCCTATCATCATTCACCGCGACGTCATTATTGTCTTTTCGACATTTTTCAACGATAGCCCAAAACTGTACCCACGCCTCTCTATCGTAGCCCTCCGTAACGCCCCCCTCTTTCCAGAAATATTGCTCTACTGTCCGTGTTAGAACAACCTTGACATGCGCACCAACAGATTGACAGAGGAGAAGTGCCAGACGGGGAGCTTTTACGGCAGCGATAGAGCCGGTCACGCCTAAGAGGATGCGCGGACGTTTATTGCGAGTTGGACTTGTTGTTAAGTCCATTGTTTGCGGAGGAGACCACATGAGATACCCGAGAGGGGACCGTAGTTTTGAAACCAAACCGCGGAGGTCGCTGGAGGCTATGGGCTGTCGACGGCGACATTCAATGGCACGTCCATCCTCAGTTCTTCCTCTGTTGCAAGAGTACCATACCATACCATACCATACGATTCGACAGGTTCTTGTCACCAATTGTGCGAGGGTACGATGGTACTCTACAATACGATACGTGCGAAACTACCTAACGATGCATCGTACAATATGTACCGTCCATTAGGTACGATACTCAAACACTCAACCTGACTCTACGCTTGCAGAAACCGAGATATCGCTGATGTCTTATCTTTTCATGTAAAGGAACCCATAGAATCGCCAACAACCACTTTTCCTCCTTCTGAGCTCACTGGGCAGAACTCACATCCTACTCACATCGGTCCGACAGATTGATCCGTTTTACGTCCGTTGTCCCAGGTTGTCCCCAACGCCCAACGCCAACCTGAAACCCTTGCCCCCCCATGTCCTGACTGCCTTCGATTATTGTTTTAATGATCAACAACGACGAGAGGACAGTAGCCATGGCACACCCAGCCTTCATCACAGAAACCACTAGCCAAGAAGAGGGAGTGTTTGTTGCGATGGATTTGACCGACAGGAATGTTCTGCATGACTACGCCACGTCCGAGAAAGATGTGAGCAGAACATCCACACCCAAAAATGACGTGATCGATAGCGACGTTGCCAATAGTGCCAATGAGAGTCATCACGACAGAGGCTGCCAAGACAAATTATCTGAATTGAAGGGTTCATCATGTAAAGGTGCGAATAACGGCATTCGCCGTAACGACGACGGCCAACCTAACAGATCAACGGCACTCACTGCCCCATCCTCCGGAGACAATGACGAAGTCCCAAAGGAATCTACAGGATACTACACCATTGCACCAAATGTAAAGGTCGAGGGACTATCGTTCCTCCAAAAACTTCGAGAATACCGGCATACGCCCTGTTTCATGACCCCACTTTCCACGTTGGTCTTACTCGCCGTCTTATGTTCCTCGCTAGTTTCACTGCTGCTTATGATTCCTCAATTTACGATTGGATTACTGCTGGGACCGCTGGTGCGAAGGCAGTTTTGGTTAGTGGAATTTTTCTACAGATGGGATGTGGTGGGATGGGGTCATATCAAATTAATGGAGATGGTGGGTAAACGAAATGGCGGCGGCAGCAAAAGCAGCAGCAAAGGCGGCGAAAGCAAGAGTAGCAGCAATCATCACTCGAACAGAGGATCCACTCCTGCATCGACTCACAGGGCACACAATGCAAAGAAGAAGTTGCAACATCTCGGACTTCTTGGACATTCTGATACCTTACATCAACGCATCGCAGTTGTGCCCGGAAGAGTGTATATTCACCCCATTCCACAGTTTGTGGACAATTTGTGCTATTTGATTGTTTGTTTGCCAGGTAGTGATGCTTCAGTTGCTGCAAGCATGTCCAACAGCAATAACATGGGCGCATTGCCCATCATCGGAGTACTCATCGACTGCGGCGAAGCAACGCGCACCCTCGCTTACATAGAATGCATCTATGAACTATATTACGAGGCAGAGTATCCTCGCTGTAAGTATTATGGCAGTCAAGATGGAGAAGAAGACAGGCGAATGGGAATCGAAATCCATGCTATTTTGTCTACGCATAGGCATCACGATCATACCGCTGGGGTTGGGGACTTGGTAAAGTATTTAGAGGAGGCACGTCGTGAAATTTCGGATGACATTTTTGTCAGCGGTGGTTGTGCCGAAGACGATAACAAAAGAAAATCGAATAGCGTGTATAGCAGTCCTCCCGCAAAAGTGATAGTTGTGGGAGGAGCGGTGGAGTCCGTGCCGCATTGCAATCTATTTGTCAAAAATCAATGCTTCGTGCCTCTTCCTTGCGTATCGACCGTTGATAGCAATGGAGATATTCCAATGGCGAATGACATGAACTCAGTCGTGAGTATTGAATGTATAGCAGTTCCATCGCATACTCGTGGTAGCATTGTCTATGCTCTTCGCAATCGGTCTGCCCCGGGTACATTAGAATCCGCCGCGACCTACTCTGCTTTGCCACTGCAAGCTCATCTTTTTACCGGCGATGCTATCTTTTCCGGAGGGGGCGGCGTTCCATTTGAGGCAGACTTGGAGTATCCTCAGGATAATTTTGTGAAGCACCCAAATAAGTTGAAGACCAAGAATGGATCGAGTAGTTTTCGACCGGGTGCGGGTGGTTTGTCAATGGAAAGATGTTTTACTGAAGTTCTTACGAGAGTTACTACAGGAACGCCGCACGAAGAGCAAGATGTTTCATCGAGAGAGATACAGTCGAGAACACTGTTGTATCCAGGGCATGAATGTAAGTTGTTGTTTCATGATTCATGTTGTTTCATGATTCATGAGCACTCTGATTTATCACTCATGATGACCTTCACATGGCTGTCTCATCCATCATTTTCTAGACACCACTGAATTGCTCATGAGACAATTTGATCCAAAAACAATCCCAATCGATGGACACTGGACGCGTATGGCGCCTTCCGTATTTTTTGCAACAGCCTCGCACTTCTTTGTCTCTGCACACAAACGGGCTTTACCCCAAGGCCAGAAACTCCTTTCCCTCCCCACTCCATTAGATAAAGAAATCATTGTTAATCCAAATTTTCGAAGTCTGAAGCGGAGAGGAGAGCATTTAGTCAATGCGTTGAGGCTTTGGCACGAATTTGGTGCGAAGAATAAGATCCCAATCGTTGAAGTGCCACCAAACAACCTCACCACAGTAAAGAATTATGGAATTCCGTCTCCCTTTAAAACACTTTATGCAGAAGATTTAGATACATTAGTGGAAGATCTTCGATCTGGTTCTATGACAGCAGCAACCGCAGCGGATAGGCTTGAGCTCTTACAACGTCGCGTAGATGAAAAACTGATTGGTCGACGACCCATCCCGAACCATCTCCCCAGTCACAAGAATGTTTACCTCGGTATTCTGGCATTGGTAGTTCTTGGCTCGCCTCCATCTGCTGTAACAATCTCAGATGCATTAATTATGGATATGGTGGCGCCTGTAGATTCCAATGATCTCCTTTTAATTAGCAAGAAAAGAGTAAGTACTTTTTGGACTGGCATCAAAGCCGACCTTCATGTTATTAACTCACACTTGCTGTCGTTCTCCTGCATTTTGTGCAGTTAATAGCCGCATTGGATGGTCTTGGATTAATGCCATCAGGTGAATCTATCGGTCTCGAAGACATAATCAGTCTTCTTTGGAGAGAAGCACGGTTAGATGAGGATTTGAGTCTAGAAGCAGAAACACCGAACAACAGTGACATCGAATCAACTGCAGATGCTGTAGAGGATGACTTAATTGAACTGGGTATGCTTAAACTAGCCTTATTCGGCGTTTCTCTAAATCAGCCGTCATGGTTTGCGAAATATTGCCTCCCCTGTCGCAACCCTAAGCCTGTATACTGCGAAACCTCGTGGACAACGGACAGCAAAATGAAAAGAACAAGCGGTGAATTAGTGAGGCACGATGCCGAGAAATGTTCTGTTTGCCAGTGCGTGGAGGAGCATTGTTCTCACTCAGTTTACATATGAACAAAGAGGAAATTGTACAAGTACTTTCGAAATCAGCTGACATAATCGTTATTAATTAATTATGCTTAGATGTCAACAAACTAAACACCAGGACGTTTATAGTGGTGTTGCACATGCGGTATTAATTTAAGTAGTTGAATGCGAAAATGCAGAGTCCCCCTATTGGCGAAGATCCGCACATTTCCCTGTAGTGAACTTGTTGATTTTGTTTCCTGTACATATTTGCCCTCAATCAAGCACTAGGGCTTAAGATAGTCGCGTTACAGAAGTATCTCACGTGGACTTACTATTTTGCCCTCAAGATGACTGGATGAGGTCTGCCTGATGACGTTACTTTGGAACCGCGGACTTACTAATTTGCTGTGACTTGACGTCTGCCGAATACACCTCGTCGAATCCTGCTTGATGTTCTGCTTGACACACTTCTTTCCAGTTTGACGAAACTCTGGTGCCTTTGCTTGTTTTATCAAGAGATCATCACTGAATGGCTCCATTATTGCTTCAAATGCTGCTTTGGAAAAAGACTCAACATTGTATGAAATGGCATCAACTGTTGCGCATTTTAGAGTATCCTTTGCATGGTTGCGCATACTGTCAAACCTCATCTTTGCCTTGGAAAATCTCGCCTTGTTTAACTCTTGCTGAAGTTCGCGCTTGCTCTCTTTAGTAGATTGATTCACTGCATCGATGCGCAGAGTCAATTCATTCTCCATGTTTTCTTTCTGTTGGTGTAACGACTCGATTGACTCCTCCATAGCGTTAACCATGTTTTCAATGTCTTCTTGTTCAGCTGTTATTTCTGCTTGTAGTTTTTCACTCTTTTCCACCAATGCTTCCATTGTTTCTTCGTGCTCTTCTTCCATCCTACAACACGCAGAGTGATGTGAGCAAACGCGAATGAGAACAACTCAAACTGAAATGGCTCTTCGAAGCTACTGAACTTATTATTAAACATACCTTCTGATTTGCTTCTTCAAATTCTTTATTTCTGCTTGCATATCCATTTCTAGTTTCACTTTGTATTCTTGTAATTCGCTCAAAACTGTTCGGGTCATTTCCTTGGTTTCGGTCGTCTCATTTGCTGCCTCCTCTATTGCCTCGGCCAACTTTTCCTTTTCCTCTTTTAACAGCTTAATACGAGTTTCGTACTCTTTTCTCAACAAAGCTATTTCAGCTTCTTCCTTCTGTGTGGCTTTTTCGAAATCACTTAGCGCAGCTCTTGTCATTTCTTTGACTTCAGTCGTTTCTTTTGATGCCTTCTCCGTTGCCCTCTCCAATTTTTCCTTCTCCTCTTTTAAAACCTGCATTTGGCTGTCGTGCAACTCCCTCACTACGCTCATGTCAGCCTCCACATTTGCCTTATACTCTTCCAGCTCGCTTAGAACTGTCCTTGTCATCTCATTTGTCTCATTTGTGTCTTTTTCAGCTTGCTCCATGGCCACAGCTAATCGTTCCTTGTCTTCCTTTAAAATCTGGAGTCGCTTTGCATATTCTTTCTTCATCAATTCTAACTCAGCGTCTTCCTTTTCAGCATTGAATTTTGCTTCTGCAAGCTCTTGCTTTGTCGAGACAACTTTCTCTATTTCATCTTGGAGAGCCTGATTTTCAAGTATGATTTCTTCCGCTAAGGCTGCATGCTGCGATTTGAGTTGATCCCTCAAGGATGACAATTCAGCCTCTTCGTTCTCCACCTCTGACCTCGCATTCTGTAGGTCATTCTTTGTTAAATCAAGTTTTTGAATTTCTGATTGGAGCTTCTCGTTTTGACGTGCAACCTCTTTCAACTCTCTTTGAAGATCTTCTTGCAACTTGGTTTGAACTCTACGCATCGCCATAACTTGGTCAGTGTACTGTTGAGTAAGCACTAACTGCTCGTCAAGTTGATGTTTGAGGCGTTTCGCTTCTGCTTCAGCATTCTCAACACTGAAACGACGAAGTTCTACATCTTTGTGTAAGTCAAGCAGCAAAGAAGGGGGATCCTGGCGTTGTCTCGGAGAAACAATCACAGGAGTAGGATCTTGACGTTTTCTTGGAGAAACAGGGTCGAGAAGCTTTTTGCGAGAAAGTACAACCTGAGATTGATCCTTTCTTTGTCCATGTGGAAGTATGGCCTGAGTTTGACCCTGGCAGGCTTTGTTGATGTCGTCAAGCGCTTGATCCAAATCTGCCATTTCATCAGAACCATTGTCATCAGACCTGAAGTCTACTAACAAGCCGGTATTGTTGGAGGAAGTTTTAGGAGGCGACGTCGCATTTTCAGCCTGACCAGCATTTAGTTCTTCCTCTTCTTCATTATCATCGGACATAATTTCTTCCAAGCTGATACATTCTTGGCAAGATGGAGGACCCTCTGTACCTTCATGAGACAAAACGTTATCAGAACTATCATCTGAGATAGCAGTTGCGACCTCAATGATGGTGGGAAGCATCCTTAGTCGCTCAATGTTGACAGGACTTGTGCTCCTCTTTGACTTATATCGAGGAGTATCTAATGGTGTCGTTTGCTGAGAAGGCGTAGCATTTGAATTGCCACTATCGAGATCGTTCGCCCGAAATTGCATGATTTCATCATCAGAGTCTTCACTCTCCGAGCTACTTGCGCGAAACCGCATGATGTCATCTACGGGACTCTTTGGATGCATCTTATCAGAAGGGGTGACAATATTGATCTGCTGATTTGTTGTGCCCGCGGAAAAAATTGTGGATACCGTTAGACTTTCCATCTTGGGGCTTTTCAACACAGGGGGGCTGCTGAGTGGAGGCGTCATTGATGCACAGTTGACGCGGCCTCTTGGACTCGGACGTGAAGTCTGTCTGAGCAAAATTTCAGATGAATTATTTCTTGCTGAACCATTCGTGCCGCCACTCTTGGTGCCACCTTTTGGACTTGTAGGAGCGAAGTTGAGAACATTGACGTTCTCATCATGATCTTGCACAAAAGCTACTATTTCAACGGAATCTTCACTCATCTTGATAATGTTTAATTGATTGAGATGGTCTTAATGTGCGACAGACGCAATTGGATAATGCAAGGGTCTGGTGCTCAGTTGACAATGCACATTTGGAATGGCAAGGGGTCCAGCGTATGTACTACGTCGCTTTGTCTGATGTCAACAGTTCAATAAACTACGAGATACCGTAGCATTGTACAATGTTGGGCGCGCATCTAATTTTTTTTTCTTCACAGGCGTCAGATGGATGCTTGCCAATTTTGTCGGCAGCAGTTTTGAATTTAATGTGGAGGGAAAGTGTATTTCATTGCATCCAATTTATTCATTTCTTAAGCCTACTGCGATTTTCGTGAGACATAAAGCGAGGTCAACGGTCGTAAAGTATCATCATAACGGCTCTTTTCAAAACCGTATTATGAATTCCTGCACATCTTTGCGAATTGTCGAAAACTGCACTAATTTGAACAGCCTGGTACCATCCTGAACATGGGGATATAGGTTGTCAAAGATGTTGTGTTAATTTTTTGTCCTCAAGCCTAAAGTACAACCTAATCTTTTCCCAACTTCTGATGAGGTGAATACCAGAGACATCTGTTCAAAGGCCCTTCCTCATTTCCTAGAGACAGTAGTCTGAAGCCCACCATTATTCCCTCAAAACACTGCAGTTATTGTCAACTTTTAATTGAAGGCAATTACAAATAATATGTTTATGTGTCAGCTTTACTGAGGTTGTTCACAGGTGTGGTCATTGCTCCATTGTTTTGGCCTAGTTGCAACCATGCTGTTGTGACATATCTGCATTTTTACTGGCACGATGGGACCTAAACCTGGGGATCTGGCCTCACTGATCATGCTCAGCCATAGCCACTGTTGATCTTTCCTTTGTTTGGAGCATTATTGATTTTGTTTCGTTTTGTTTGATATTAATTATGAAACCATGCTGTTGAGACCCACCAGGGTTCTGATTGCATGCTTTTGCTCAATTCCACTTGGTGTGGAGCCTATCTATGGATCATCTATGGACATTGTGGTGTGGAGATATTTCAAGCATTTGCACACAAATTTTATGTAGTGGTAAAGGCTCATGTATGGAGCAATCGAGAACCAAGTGGACATTGACAACATAGTTCAGGCCTTATAAATTCAAATCAAGGTTGGAAACTTCATCCCTTGGCCAAGGATTTCCTTGAGCCCAAATAGTCCATTCCAAGTGATGCCGCAGATTTATGACTTGGTGATGGAAGATCATTTGGACATTCAAGATAAAGTTTATGTTATCAACAGCATTTTTATCTCTAACCTCCACAGGTACTTGGCCCATCAATTCACACCCCTGAAGCACCTACAATGGACCTTGTGCCTACAACGCTAGTACCTTCCCCTGGGTAACTAATATGCTTGAGTAGGCAAACATAAATTAAGGGCACAAAAAAAGAGATTTACGGGATGTATCAATCCTACCTCAATGGTTGAATTTCAACACATGGACTGTCATTGTTGATGTTGTGGAACTTACATTTAGATTGGCCATAGTTTATGTTTTTGTACAAGCTGGTATCAGTGTAGATAGCACAGTTACAATTCTGTATTGAATCTGATATGAAGCCACCAGTTGATGATGATGCAGATGCATTGTCAACAACATCAACCATGATCAATGCAACTCTCTTGTGTCTCTTACTGCATGTATCCTGTTTTTAATAAGAATTTTGACCAGTATTTGTCATAATATCTCCTTATGGAATCCTTGTCCTTTGGACCGCTTCTGCCAACTTGCTAAGGACAAAAGATGACACCATTAGTCTGCTTAAGTGTAAGGAGCTTTATCATTCACTTAAGCTTGCCCTCTAAGTCCCTGGTGCCAAGAAGACAGGTCTACCACTTGGCAATGATATTTTTCCAGATTGATTGATCTCTCAGAGATTGCTCATACTAGTGGCCTGGAGTGCATTTAGGCACCATCGTACAAGTGTACAAGCTTTGTTTTTCTTTTGCACAAACATCTTTCCATGTGCGACAAGGAGCCACATTTTTCTGTGACATTTACGAAGATCAAAGCAGTATGGACATCTTTCTATCAGTCATCATAGCATTGACATGTTGAAGGAAATTGATGGGGATTTTGCATCCCTGAAGTCTTACCAGTACTTTCATCATGCCATCCATGCCATCAGATGTTTCATTAATATCCCCAATGACTTAATCTTGGTGAATTTGTTCTGCAATGAGATTTCTGCTCTCATGACAGACCCTGTTAATCCTGTGACCATCAAGGCTTGTACAGCAAAGCAAGAGGTTATATTGTTGGTGGTATCCCCATCCCATCCTCATGTTACAGTGTGTCCTTGTAATTATGCCAAGAAGTGAATGTGAAAAGATTAGTTTACATTCAGACTTGCATCTTCGCTGAATTGTAAGTATCCCGAGACAATGGGCTTTCTTATACCCCAGATCAGTTGCTATCAGATATAACTTTTTTATTGCATCAAGAACAGTAACCCTTGTGGTGAGATTTTGTGTTTACAATTACCATCCTCTGGGTCTTGAATTCCTCCATGCTCCAATTGCAAATTCTGTCATGGGGGTGCAATCTGGTTCAAGGATAGTCATCTAGTTCTAATTCTTGGTGGTATGTTACAGCATAAGACAGCAATGCTGACCCAGGCAGTATTTGATTGGTTGGTAGCAGATAGATATCATGTGGTGTGTCAAAGTTTCAATGTCAGCAGAAAATACTTCTGATAAATGAGCTTCCTTAAGCAAAGTGTATTTTGCACTTGTACATTTTATCTAATTTGTTTCTGCGAGGACAGGGCATATACTTGATATCAAGTAGGATCACAATGATTCACAGCAACTGTTAAAATCCATGTAGCTGGAATCAATCTGTACTGTTACTTCTTGCTACAGCTCTAGAATACAGTATTGCCAAATAAAGACATTGTTGAGAAATTGGCTGAATAAAATAAAAGTCTGCTTTTATTGGTGGTTCTAGTGACATTTTTTGGAGTAGTAGAGGCTGAGGGAGACTTGTCATCCAGTTTAAAACAAAAATATATGATGTCCCCCAAGCAGAAAACTTTCGTTGTTAAAATAGAGACAGTGTTTTTTCTCGACATTGTTATTTCTCAAAGATCATCACAAAAAACCCATTGCCTTCTCAAAGGTATGAAAAATCATTTTTCTTATCAAAATAAGTAGACTAGAGCATAATTGATATAATGTGCCTATTGTAATTGAATCAATTTTTCATCTAATTCTCAAGAAACCTTGGCAGATTTTTCAGACATTGACAGACATTGAGAGCCCCATGAAAGTCTGCCAAAGTCTGTTAAAGTCTAGCAAGTAAGGCCAGACTCTGGTGTGCAGATTTTTACAGATTTTGGCAGACTTTTACAGCCCTGCCAAAGGCTGCCAATGTCTTTTGGAGTACAGTAAGCATTTCTCACTGTCATTATCATCTGTCTCTGTGTTTTTATGTACCAGAAATTTTCACCATTGATTCAATTTATGGACAAAGAAGCATTGTGAGAAGAATGCATGGCATTGTTGGTCAAATTTCTGGAATAGAAATACTTTACTGGAAGGGGAATTTTTGATAAGATTGGACAGAGTGACAAGTTTTATCACCCTGCCACTTTTCCATGGTTTGAAGGTGTTGGGCAATGGATTTGGGGTGTTTAACATGGATGCAAGGGACATTCATCACTGTTGCATTAATGTCTTCTTGGTGGTCATCAATTTTATACGATGACTGGTGCTCTGGTATTTCTCCATGTACCGCTGTGATGAAAAACATGGACAACATCACTCAAATTTCTAGGGATGTCCCCATTTCGTAACATTTGCCAAATTTCCAGGGGTTTGATACTTGAGAACAACATTGAAATAAAAAAATGACAAGAATGACAGGTTTTTCCAGTTTGGCAGAATTGTTGGCGATGGCTAATTGGCAAAGCGAAAAGAGCTGAAAGCTTTGCTGAAATTTGGAGTGCATCACATAATGTACTTCTAGTAGATAAGAAAAAGTATCCCCTTATGGTAAAATCAGGGAGGTTTTCTGATGGATAAAGTCTCAATCCTGAAAACATAGGATACAAAAAATGTTTTTTTGCATTGTTCATAAAAGGCCTTTGTGCAATGGTAAGTAATGATCATAAGAAAGGAAGATTTGTGGGGGAGGGGGTGCAAAGCATGCTTTGTACATGCTTGCGCTCTCTCGCAACAAACATGACTTTCAAACTTTCAAGAACGTTTCTTGAATAAGGACTTGTTAACCTTTGAATGTAGTCAGTGTAATGATATACACACACTATCCGGTTACCTATAAATGTTGATTGCATGAAATATCCAACTGATTGAAGGATGAGGAAGAGAATCAGGAGGACAAATGTGAAGGAGCAGGGGATTTTGAGGGATGAAAGACCTCACTTTCTTGTCAACTCCACTTTTTAAGAACAAGTATTGATTGTTTTTCATTATTATAAGGTATACTAAAACAGGCCTAGGTAGTAATTTGATAACAGGAGAAGAGTGACAAGTTATCTCAGCAAAAGACTGTGTAATATCAACACAAGACTGGGACATTGAAAAAAGAATGGAACCATGACTGCATAGCGAATCAATATAACATGCCGGGATGGATGACCACTATACTAATACTTTAGTTGATGTTATGAAGTAACTATAAACTTTGCATGCAGTCTTTGAAAATTATTTCTGTTTTTATTGTTGGGCACTCAAAATCAGTTTGTCTTATTTCTCATCACACAGGTAATGGTTTCAACTGACACCCAACAAAAATGTGGGGATGAATATCTTAAAAACATTTGAACATTCTTTGAATATGAGGGAGGTTTCAAATGAACAGGATGTAAAAATAGAGAAGATTGGCTTAGTCAAGCACGCTGCTGTCTGTTCCTGTCACTGTCATGTCTGTGCAAATTTTGCAGCTCAGTTGTAAGAAGAACCGCCTGTGCATTAGAACGTTGTGATGCTCGATGATGTTTTTGAATAGACTCATCGTAATTGTTATATACTGTTTACATTCCATGCTCATAATTTATTGTCAAAAGTGTCTGCCGGTCATGTCACTTGTAACAGATGATAGGATGGCTTAAGAACTTCCTACAACATGTTGTAGTCATACTGATCA
The DNA here is from genome assembly GCA_013187285.1 of Cyclotella cryptica. Taxonomy (NCBI): domain Eukaryota; phylum Bacillariophyta; class Thalassiosirophyceae; order Thalassiosirales; family Thalassiosiraceae; genus Cyclotella; species Cyclotella cryptica. The sequence continues at coordinate 144,073 of JABMIG010000030.1, forward strand.
TCAAGTTGTTCGGAACAAGGTGAGGGATATTCAAAACAAGAATGCAGAGTACCATTACATGCAAGAGAGACAGAACAAACGGCTGGGGGTTCAATGCCACAGACAAACAGAACGTGGAGATGATATTCACGACAAGTATTCCCCTCAGATGTGCAGAACCTGGAGTTGAATACTTATGATATGTATTCATGGCAAGCATTATGGCTAACTATAATGAAACATGTGAATACAGCTAAAAGTTTCATCTAGACAGTTAATCTTGTCCTACAATTAATACTATTGAAGGGTCTCAATATTTTCCGGTTGACCTTCAGGTAATCCTCATAATCGCCTCTAAAATGCTACCATCAACTTGGGATCTCTCCCACTCTCTCTCGAACTGTAAGTACATTCTCCATCACCAGTTGTGCTTATTCTAAATGTAAGAGCACTCTTACTGTCTGCCACGGCCTGTTTAACTGCATTGACAACATCAAATCCATACCACTTGTGAGCGGTGACTTGTCCAAATGTCCCTATGTTGAAGCCTCCACTGGGGGCATCTTTTTTATATGAAGGTGCAGTTGTCCAAGTTACTTCGGACTCAGTCCAGGCTGAGTCACCTTCAGTGGTCATAATGGCTCCTGCAGAAGGGCAGTCATCTTCAGCATATAAGGACAAAACTGCAGATGCCGGCATAGTGCCCGCCAGCTCGGACAAGTCGAAACGAATCACGACGTCAGAAATCGCTCTTGAAATCATGTCAAACGCTACTCTCAGTGTCGGTTCCGTTCCAAAATTAGCACCTGGGTCAGTTGCATCGACCGACGCATCATCAGTGGTTCGAAGAAGAATGAATTGGCCCGATACTGGTGGCATGACTGAACTAAATTCTTGAATGGCATCACTGTGCCCATACCTTACACTCATATAAGGAGCCTTGGGTTGCCCACTTTCCATGGAGCTATACATACATCTACCACTTTTGGAGCTTGATATCCGAATGCTAATGACATTTTGGTCGGAACTGAATGCACTAATGGAATCGTTCCAACTAAGAGCAGCCATCATATCAAGTTCGTACCATGTATTGGATTGGACTGATTCAATGGTACCAATTTCGTATCCGTCACCAATGGGAGACGATTCCCAAGTGACAGTTTGTTGGTCCCATGATGCATCCGATGTCGTGACAAAAGTGCCACCAGATGGGCACCCGGCCACTGCATAGACTCTCAACACGGCCTTCTCGAAAGGTCGAGAACGATCAATCATGGCAATGTCAAACTTGAGCAGAGAGTCAAACTTTTCCCCCAACCCATCACCCTGTTGGATGAAAGTGCTGCCCATGCCTCCATCCACAGCCAAGGCGGAGTTGGCACCAAAGTTCAGAGACTGCCTCTGTTGCGAAATGGTGGCATCTTCCAATATGGGTAGGATGATTTCACTGATGGCAAAAGAATCAATATCGGGTTTCTCCGTTGGTTTCTTTGTGGGGAAGTTATTGTCAGTGGATGAGTCCGAATTGGCCCACCCTAGGAGTTCCACTAAGAAACTGTTCGGGTCAACGGTATTGGAATCAGAGTCTGATTCGGAAGAAGTTACCGTAGTAGATTCCGTAAAAGTAACAGGACGCGAGGCAGAGTACTGTTGCAGGTTCGAAGAAGCACCCAGATCTCCACCTTCCGTCTCAGTAACAACATCTTCTTGAGTCTCTGTTTCTGTGTCATCATCGGTAGATCCTGTAACCACTACAATGTGATCAGTAGGTCCCGGAGTAGTGGGGGTCTCCGTGGGGACGGGAGTCGTCGGAGCCTCCGTTGTCGGCGAAATGGTTGGCACAAGAGTTGTGGCAGCAACACTGGGCATGTAGGACGGGGGATAGCTGGGCTGTTCAGAGGGAACTTCACTTGCCACGACTGAGGGCATAATACTTGGGCGGGAGCTCACCCTGTTTGGTGATGAGAGATTAAAATTATTGTTAGAGCAAACAGGCCGCCTGAACCACACAGCACACACCATCCAGACAAGGAACTCACGTAGGCATCCCACTTGGAGTAACCGTAGGTGTCACGGTAGGACTGAGGGTTGGACTCCTACTTCCTCTTACGTAATTCGTCTCCACCCATCCACCCCCCAAACAATTCTCCAATGGCGCCCATCCAAACATCTGCTCGCAGCATTCCTCCTTGCTTTGGTACATTAGGTCTTCGGTGAGCCAATCGGGGGTTACTATGCCCGCTGCCACGGCTACGGGGTCTGCCGCAGCGGAGAGGCAGGACGAGGTGCGAAAGTCCCCATAGTAGATCGGGGGACCGAGCTTGGTGGGGTAATTCGTTGGGGCAGTGGCCGATTGGAGGATTGGCGTGGCAGTTACAAACTCCGAGGCAGGCGCGGCAGTTGCATCAGATGTAGTGTTCTCGACGCCTGCAACGGCACTAATACTGTCAACGGGCGACAGATCCACAGCCTCAGTCATGGCCGCCAACTGCTGACCGGGACTCACCCCATTCGAGGCCCAATCGATCCCCGCCGGAGTCTCCACCGCCGGGGTAGATACTGGAGGCGACGACGAGCCCTGACACGCCGAGGTTCCCGCAGCAACGCACATGGCCGAGGCGACGTCGAATTCCGTACTGTCGATGCAAGTGTACGTGATGCTGGAGCGAGCACCGGCTGAACACCAAAAGTATGATTTACAGTCGGCAGATGCGGCCCAGCCGTTCACTGAGGGGGGGCAGCTGGCATCTTCTGCCATGGTGGCGACCGTCATGGCTGTTAGGGCTGTGATCATCATGGTGGACGATGACTGTCGTCGCATGCATGATTTGGGGGAACATCGTCTTCGTTTCCTTGGTGCCTTCATTGTTGTTGACTTGTTGGTTAGCGATTCATGGAGGGGTTGATTCATGGTGTTAGCTGTGCTATTTGTGTTTCTGATCTGGTTCTCCAAGGGTTTCCTTTTTATCCATGGAGCGTTGCTTTTTAATTCATTAACTATTTTGTACCGCGAATGCAGTTCAATCGTTTCTGGCTTTCAACTATTGCCGAAGTGGTCAATTTTATTGCATGTCTCTCGCCATGCGTGGTCTGCCCTATGACAATAATGTTTACTACCATATCTCTATGATGTATAATGGTGGTAGAGGATAGCCCCATGGCTAAACACGCCCAGACATGGTTCAGCCACGTTTCACGAGAAGAGTGCCTAGTACAGCCTCGACGTCAAGGGTCATGAAGAAACTATTATTGGTCTTCGCAAGGAAATTGGCACCAAGAAGTATATGTCAGAGGGCTCTGTAAAACTCGAAAGACCAGTTCACATCACTACAGCCACCTATATGGATACAACTTACCTATTTCGTTATTGTACTTTACAAGGGGACAAATCATAGAAAAAACACAATCTACCTACCGATTTTAGTCGGATTCGAAAAGTTAACCCGACAAGTATTTTTGATGACGGAGTAAATCGGAGAACACACTAGTACCGGTACCATATTCATTCTCCCCATTAAGAGGGCATGCGGTCATTTAGAGGACGGCAAAGGGCACTTCGCGCTTGGAGGTCATGGGGGTATGGTACAGCTGTTAGCACGAAAAATTGACATTGTGTAGCCTAGTACAAATACCTTTAATTACTAAGTTATTTTTTTCCTATCTTGTATCAACCTACCGTATAACCCTCATTATAAGAGCTAACAGATTATAAGAACATCACGCCGATTTTCCTGACATTTGTGTTTTTTTCCTGTTAAAACACAAACTATAGCTGTAATTGTTTCTCCGTTAGATTCCCCTAGTCAACAGCAATACACCCATATGTATTGCTCCCAGTAACTCCGTCGGGAAGCAAAGTTACGGCGAATCATGTGACAACACACAAGACACATCATCACATCACTGGTGGGCTTACTGTGTTTACATACAAAAAAATACAAACATCACGCTTCCGAAAAAACAATGGTTCTTCCTCTTCCTCCACTCCCTCCTCCCGACCGCCGCATTGTTATTGTAGGCTTCCTGCCTGACAACAACGGGCGGTCTTGTGAGTTGCATCCGTTTGGATGCGGCAACATTGTTGTGTTGCAACGCGGAGATGGAGGTGTAGGAGTGGTTTTGCGTGTCAGGATGATTGTCGCGAATGAGTTGGCCTGTTTTGTTGTGAATCCCGACGAATCTGATGGTTGTCATGTTGCTTTCGTCGCTAGGGAGTACGCGGCTGGGGAAAATGGAAGGAGGTTTGATGGAGCGCTTGTCCGTCTCGTCCAGGTGTATTCGCCTGAGCACGAGAACAGGACAGCGCGGCATCTTTACCACCACAATCGTGGGTACGCAGTTGGAGAGGTGATTGAGTTTCTTAATGAAATGTAGACTTTAAACTAATAATGGTTTCATAGATAAATGCAAAGTCTAATAATTAAGTAAACCACTCGTACCCGGTTTTTTTCCATGCGTTCTTTCCCGTCTCCTCAGAGATGTTTTTGTAGGATCCAATAATCCACTCTGCAACCAACTTCCGAGTTGGTTCTTTTGCCATGCCGTCGACGATCCCGCCTCCATCAAACATCCACTTCTCCCACTGCTCGGTCATCTCCTTCTTGATCGGGCGGTTGATCCCCACATCAACTGGCTGGCACAACCAAGTACAGCCTCCCGGAATATGATGAACCTCAATTCTGAGAGACTGGATCCTGTTGACAATGGAGCCCATCATGTGGACGCGATAGGCGTCCAAAATCAAGATGGTTACAACACCGGGTTGTCTTGTTGCCTTCCATGGCACAAGAACCAAATCAATCCAAAGATTCATCATCTTCTCGTCCATCCATGCCTTCTGTTGGCAGGCGTAAAAACAGTCGTCCGGGAAACTTTGCAGTTCCCTACTCGCTATCCGGCCGTCTGTTTTTCCTTTGAAAATCAGGAATGGCTTGAGGAGCTTTCCGCTCCCAGATACCGTCGCTGCGAGAGTTGCGCGTTTTGTATCCGCCGTCGAAGACCGGACATGAATGGTCTTCGTGCCTTTAACGTCCAGTGTCCTACTCGCATGGTAAGAGTACGGAATGGGCGTCTGATCCATATTGATCACGTCGTCCGGGTTCATTGCCGCGACCTTCTCACGCATGTATGACAGAAAATGGAGCGCGTCGTCCTCGGTCTCCTTGTGATTCTTTTGGGTGACGTGCGTTCCGACCCGGTGCGTGTACCCCATCTTCTTGACGAAGCGTGCAACGATCGCCTTCTTCGCCTTGAGTGTCTTCGCATTGAACTGAGTGGACATTCGACTGGCGTGGTTGCGCACAGTACGATTGCTCACTTGGATGCCTTGTTCGCGGAGTTCAAAAATGGAGTGGGCCAGGGAGGTTCGAATTCCTTCGAGGGCGCTTGGACGTCCTGGGTGGATTTTACGAGCAGCCGAGTTGTGGCGGTACGCCACGAACTCATCCTTCTTCTTCAGCTCATCCACTTTCTCCAAAGTCTTTTTCCAGCGTGCGTAGTAGTAGTGCGGAATGCACAATACGTCGCACGCAACAGTGATGCTGGCCGTCTTCTCTTCCACCGCCTTGTCAACGTAGCGCACGGCGTAGCGCTTGAACTCCAAAGAGAAAGACTTGCGTGAAACGGGGGTGATGGGAATGGGAGTTTTGTGTACCATCGCGAAATGAAAATTATGAGACAACTTTTATATGGCATAAACTATAAAGTAATGAACATTAATATTAATTAACTTAATAATTAACAAACAACACATTACAATGGCAATGACAACTGTCATTGCCATTGCTTCAATGGAATCTGTCATTGCCGTTGCTTCATTTCAATGGCAATGAAATGAAAAACGGAACCGCCACGTCCCACTTTTGTATCAAAAGTGAGACGCCCCATTTCCCAATGAATTGGTATTGAGGATCTCATGTCAAACACATGACAGAAGGATTGGTTCATTCCAATTCAATGGTGACAGCAAGTGCCACCATGGAATTGGAATGAATCGAGACACTTCTTTAATTGGAGATGGGAAAGAGAAGTGTCTCAAGAAGTCAACTTTCAGGGTCTCACGGATGAATGGATGGCACGTTTCAAAGGTGGGCGGTGAGTGGGTGATTTGCACCTCAGTACAAATGGTGGGTAAGCATATCAGCCCAATGGCTATTGTATCGTAGTAGGAGGTACAAAAAATAATAAAATAACAGATACTTTTCACAGCTCCCGTGTTAAAAACACATACAACGATCGTTGTATAAGAACATACAAACGTATCATTTGTACATTTGCCCGTTCTTATAATGAGGGTTTTACGGTAGATAAATTGCATAACCACCATGGGATCAGACAGCCAAGAATTCATTCGCAGTGGACTTTGTCTATGAACATTCTCAGAAGGACCTAAAAAGCTTCATTGCTCTAGATACACCAATATGGCATTTTCAGACCTTTAGGTCCCTCTAAGAATTGCTTACATTAATTATTTTCTATTTCCTCCCCCCTCACCGTGAATTGAAAATAATGGCTGCAACTACTACAGTCTCTGAATGAATCTGACAGCAAATGGATACGCGATAAGGGGGAATTAGAAATACATTGTGTAGAGCGTAATGTCTTTTAGAAATTCCCTCATTTGTTGGGGGGATTCTCTTTTAATCGGTCAAACTTTGTGTGAGGTACTTCGAGGATGGGGGGGGGGTTGATAACCCTTCGACTGGTGATGTAAAAAGTTGGCCTTTTTTGGCTAGCAAAAACGATTCATTAATCGTGAAAGGTATAAAAAATTAAGACTACGTACAATTTTTACCACCTCTACGTGAGGTCAGAAATGTCTGCAACAAGCTGTACAATATCGTACAATATATTGTAGTGGGTTGACATGCGTACATCATAAATATCAAGATTTTTCAAAATCTTAGTTGTGTTGGAAACTGAGCCCCTTTTCTCCTTCTCCTCCTTCTTCTTCTCCTTCTTCTTCTTCAGTGAGACTTTTAACTTTTTGCCAAAACAGGTACTGACCAACAAGTTGATCAAAACTTACCTGTAAATAATTCATTTTTTGGTTGGACTTACATGGGTAGTCATAGTGTTTTAATATCTGTCTACCTTTAAAATTATATCTTACTATAAAAGTGCGCGAGCGCGGTGTGCGCGTAGCGCGCGCGGCGCTTTCACCCATTTGCAACTGGATTTAATTAAGCGTGGACAAGCCACTTTTTAAAATTAATGTCTATAATATACGAATCAAGCGCGTGTCGCGCTCACCCTGATTAGCAACTGCAATTTGTTTAATCATGGACAAGCGACTTTAAAATGTCTCTATGAATCGCATACTGTCTAGCTCTCTACAAAAAATCTTGCAGCAGCTGCTGGTAATGGTAGATTTAGTAAAGATGGTTCTCGTTCTCGTCTCGTGCAATTTTTTTGAGATCAAGAATAGTTCGAGATTTGACCCTTCGAGATTTGACCCTTCGAGATCGAGATCTCATCCGAGATGATATCCTTGGAATTGATAGGAGATTCTATTCTAGATCGAATGAGCATGTATGCACTTATGACCCATGTCACGTATGTACCTGGATAGATACGTGTTTATATACGCACGTACGTTGTACGTGTACGTAAAAAATCTCATCTCGGATCTCGGATCGGAGTGTTTCGAGATGAGACATCATCTCGAACAAGAAATTCTCGTGTCTCAATCTTGAATTCTCGACCGAGAACCATCTCTAAGATTTCGGTTGGTGACACAACTAGGTAAATTACCCCGAGTCAGCTTAATCTACCCTATTAGTTAAGCCATGTTTTGAACTTGTAAACAAAGTTCTCTTACAAGAACCAATAATGATTCGTTTAGAGCACTATTTCAAGAAGCCTTTCAAGAATTGTGGCGGTAGAATGACCGAAGAGTGCAGAGCAATTGCATTGCCCAAATCCACCCTTCAGTCTGTTGGCATGAAAATTGCTCACTTTTTTTTCATCGCCAATATAGTTGGTACCCTCTCCGTACCATTTCTACGCATTCCTATCGTGAAAAAACATCACATCACCATCATCGACACCTCCCCATGCCTCAACGCAAGAAGATCCTTGGTGCCGATGCAGTTTGCTCAGTCCTTCTGAGCTACCTCCGTCCATCTGCCAAGATTGACGAGTTGTTTCCAAACAGGATTGCTGGGCAGCGTTTGGATGATTTGGTTGCGGTCCAAACAGACAATGTGACACGTTCTGGAAACTCTTTTCTGGCTGTCTTTTTTTGATCAGAATCAATCCCTGATGTCGAGTTTCACGCTTCAAAATGCTACGTCAAAGTCGTGCAGGAAGGCCCTCGAGAACACTTCTGGAACGTTGAAACCCCACCGAACTTGCCCACTCATGCCATCGTGAATTCTTGCCCTGGCGAAAACCCGGAAGGTGACACTATCGAAGATTACACTTTCACTCGTACGGGTGATCTTCGTGAAGACATCGCACAAGTTCGTGAGCAAGGTCTCGAAGTCGACAATGACAACGAGCCTGCACCAGAGAATGTACCTACCACATACCTCTCTATCAATCCAACAACTGGCCTCTTCCAAGGCCAGCGCTTTCATTGGAATGGAGCTTGTCAACGAAAGCTTCTGACAAACCAAAAACTCCCTGCCACTTTCAACAACTGGTCTCCAACGTACAAGACCATGTATGAGATGTTGTGCATGTTCTTCCCACTCTCCTGGCTTGTTGACGTGTGTCTTGAAAACACGTCCAACTCTCTTGTGGATGCAGGTCATACTCCCACAAATCTTGGTGAGTTGACTAGGATTTTTGGCCTCTGGTTTCTCATGGCCAGTGTTGTTGGATTTTCACGTCAAGATTTCTTCTTGAGCCATGAATACCACGAGACCAATGCACCATGCCCATACCGCCTTTCAAAGTTCATGACTTTGACGAGGTTCGAGCTAATTTTGAAGCATCTTCGTCTTTCCTTCCCTAATCCTCCGACCAACCGTGATAAGTTCTGAGGGGTACGTGATATGATTCAAGAGTGGAGGAATAATATGTCTGCTTTCTTTCGTCCATCTTGGATTGTTTGCTTGGATGAAGCTATGTCTTGACCTGAGCCAATTCGTCATAAAAAAATATCACGCAAAAATTATAGGTAGTTTCGACAGGTGTCGAAGATTTGATTTTATGAGCTATATTTTGTACTATTGTGAGGATGGAAAGGCAGTGGAACTGCACTCCAGTCCAAACGATGCAAACGAACATTGTGTAGACTTCTACACAATATGGTATGTCTATACCCTTCTGAAAGATGTTCAGATCTTCCAAAAGAGTGCTCTCTTATTTGGGGTTCTGAACTTCCATGTTGGGGAGTCCATGCCGTCGGGAGGTGGACTCTCCTACTTGGGGTCCTGAGAATGCTCCATTTAGGTTTTGTACCCCAGGGTACAAAAAAGGCTGATTCATGCTCTATTTAGGTTTTGTACCCAGGGGTACAAAAAAGGCTGATTCTTGGCCTATGTCACTCGCCCCCACGAATGGAGTATCAGGTAAAAAGGAACAAAAAACCTAAGTGTTTTTAGGTGAAAAAATGGGTTCTCATGAGAGTAACAATAACGAACTAAAAAGTTTGTTAAACATGTGTAACGAGTAAGTGTTGTTTGAAGAGGGAGAGTCCGTTTTTGTCGTTTTGAAACTGACAGTTAATACGGTTTTAAGTTTGGTTGTTAAAAAAGGTGTAACTCTTCGTATATTCAGTCTTTCTGATTTGGTTCCGCGTTGAATCCTGATGGTGCCATTCGTATGAACTGATGTGATAGTCCAAGGATCACTTTCATATCTACTTTCACCTTTGCGGAGTATACCATCTTTTCTAAGAAGTACTTGATCACCAACTTTGTAGTCCCAATCACGACGTGAGCTATTTTCTCGTTCTGTGTTTTGGTCTGTTTGGTGTTGCCTATATTCTCCAATTTTATTCCAGTCGGCCAGGAAGGGGATGTCGAACAACATGTCCCGTCCAAAGATGGCTGCACCTGGGGAGGCTTTTAGTACTGTGTGGTATGTTGAGCGAATGGCCCAAGCGACGTTCGTCACGAACTTGTCTATATCGCTTGTCTCTACTGAAGGGGCCATGTCTATTTCAGCTGTTCGAGCATAGATGATATCACCTGATGCACTCGTTCTAGAATTGCATTCGCTTGTGGATTCTTGACACTGGTAGGCTTACTCGTGATCCCATATGAGTCACATAGGGCTTTGAAGTGAAGTTTGAATTCGCTTCCATTGTCATAAATTATGTATTGACAACGTGGATACCTACTAAACCAGGTCTTGTTCACTAAGTTGCTGATCATTGCTGATGACTTATCAAAGTATGCTAACTTAGGTTCCTCATGGGTCTTTTTACCCTTCCGCCCTTTTGTATCCAGGGGAATAATCGCCTCAGTGATTACCGGTAGTTCAACTATTTCAAACCAGCTAGAAGCTGGGTCAATCATAGTCAGACACATGAAATCAATTACTGTCCCATCTTTACCTTTGATTGTATACGGGCCAATAAGGTCCACACATAGTACATCCCAAGGGTTTGTGATGGCGAATTTAGTAGGGAGTTTCCGTACTTATGCTTATGCCTCTTGTTGACTTGGCATGCATGACAGTTTTTGACATATTTACGGACGGTATTTCGCATACCTTTCCAGTACATTGCAGCACGAAGGGTTTCTTCGAGTCTAGTGTGTCCAGGGTGCTGTAGATAGTGGTGGTACCAACTAACTGCACGGTGTTGAAGATTTTTCGGAATGACCATTTTTCCGTCCTTACATAGGAGATGTGTACTTTCGACCAATTGTGTCGAGTACTGGTCTTTCAACGTCTTCAAGCTGGCATCAAGCTTTTGTGCTTCTGCAATCTCTCGTACTGTTAACGGGTAGATTACATCTTCTTTGCTGCGGTTTGCAAATACCAGATTCATTTCCTCTTGGTATGCAGAGGTGTCTATCGCACTCTCTTCTTGCATGGTGTAATGACACCAGCATTTGGTGAACGTCATCCAGTTCTCGTGCTCACTCGGTATTGGTCCGATGTCTAAGCAAGAGATGGCGTCGGCAACAGTGTTATGTATGCCTTTAATGTAAACAATTTGGGGCCAAATTCCTCGAGGAGCAATCTCCATCGGTAGACACGGTCAGAGGTTAATCCGAGGGCGTCTTGGATTAGATTTTTATGGTCTGTGTAGACTTTTAATCTTTGTCCCCACAACATGCCTTTGAACTCCTTGAGTGTTTCCACTATGGCCAGTAGTTCTAGTTCGGTCACGCTGTACTTCTGTTGCGTTGTCGACAGCTTCCTGCTGAAGAACGCAAGGGGCCTATTACCCTGGGTGATAACTGATCCAAGTTGTTTAGACGAGGCATCAGTATATATCTCAAATTCCATTGAATAATCGGGATAGGCTAAGACTACATCCTTGGCAATTGAAGTCTTAACGTCATCGAATGCTTTTGATGCACCGTGTCCCAGTACCATGGACGTTTCTTTGTCTTGTTGGCTCTGGTGACCTTGGTGTGACCGCACTCTCCTACCAGTGAGGTGAGTGGGGCAAGCACTTCGCTGCGTCTTGCCCAAAGATCTCTATAGTACTGGACCATGCCCAGGAACTTACGGAGGTCTTTGACATTTTTCGGCGATGAAATCGCGAGAATCGCTTGTACCTTTTTCTGCTGTGGTTTAATCCCTGTTCGTGTGAGGGTATAACCTAGATATTCTGTTTCAAAGGTGCAGAATGACGACTTTCGGGCGTTGATTTGCAAGCCCGCCTCGCGTAGCCTGGTAAGCACCATTTTCAATTTGTCAAGGTGGTCTTCCAGGTTTGCCTTTGTGATGCATAACAAATCATCAAGGTAAGCTCGTACGAACTCTAAGGCTCCCATTAGTGTTGACATTTTTGCTTGAAAGATGTCTGGTGAACCTGCGATGCCCATTGGCAAACGGAGGTAGGAATACTTGCCCCATGGGAAAATGAGGGTACATATTTTGGATGAATGGGATCCAGTCTAATGGTATAATAACCCATGTTTAAATCTAGGGTTGTAGCATAGGTAAATCCTTCTAGCTCTTGCAGGACTGTACTGATTTTGGGTAATGGAAACGGCTTTCGGACTAGTCAGTTATTTACTTCTCTAAAATCAGTGAGAAAGCGTACAGTTCCGTCTTGTTTTCCAGTGATAAATGATGGTGACGCCCATTCCGATTCGGGCTGAAACTCTACCACTCCCAGTTCGCATAATCTATTCAGTTCTTTGATAGTTGTTTCTTTGCGAGATTTTGGTACTGGGTATGCCTTGCCATGATATGGCTTTGCGCCCTCCTTAAGTTCGAAGGACACAGGCTCTGTGTTCCAATCACCCAGTGTTCCGTCAAAAAGTTCCTCAAATTCTGTGAGTAACTCCAGCAACGAGTTTTGGTCTTGGAGACTTAGGTGAGTACAATTGGTGCTAACAATTGATTGGAGGTCTGCCTTTTATAATTTGCATCTAGGATTTTAACTACCCGCTGTGTCGCTTCCTGCGTACTTTGCGGTTCATTTGCCATGCTGTTGTTAACAGCCCAGGCTTTATCCAAGTTTGATGAGGTCAGACTATTGATGTCTCTCATTGGCAAAATGATGTGATCAATGGTTATTTCTTTTGTTCAAAAATCTAGAACAATTCCGAGCTCTTTCATGGTTTGACATCCAAGAATGAGGTCGAACGCTGGCTTTGCCATCTTTTTCTTATCATACTCTACTACGTCAGGAGTCACTGTGTACTCCTTACTGTTCGAATACTCAAAGAACTTTAAGTTGACTTCGCTCCTTCCTTTGGTTAGGAAGCTCCCATTCGACGTGCGCCAAGACTTTGGCACCTGCCTAGTCAAGTAGGAAAGCGTTTCTCCGTTCCTTTTGCATGGAACAGGAGATCACCATCAGATCCACTGTCTAGTAGGATCCTGATGACTGTGTTACTGGTACGACGCCCTGTAGAGTGTTCGATATTCTTACGGGCTGGATTTTCAGTCGCTTTATAGCGTGCTTGTGCTACTACAGTAGTGACCTGCCCTTCTTTACCTGTCAAAGGGGTTCACACTATTGAAAAGGTCACCCGACAGTTCGGGGTCCGACAATTCGGTTATTGTTTCACTCTGTGTAAGGTTGACTGGAAGATTTCCTAGGTCTTCTGCCAGGTTCGAACATGTCTTGTTTGAACCAGAAAATGTTATGTTGGCACGTGGGGAAGTTTTAATCGGACTAAGATAAGTGTTCATCATTTCATTACAATCGATTTTACTACACAATTTCTTAGTACTCCCCAACCCATCATCTCAAGATGAGTCTGAATCATCACTGTCACTCATGTCGTGATGCTTACGCTTCTTTTTCCGATAGGCGCTTTCATTTTCTTGTTGGACTTGGTAAGTTTGTCGATTTTAGCGGATAGCTGCGCATAGCTACTTCCTCCTCGAGCAGGTCTCTCTAGTCCACGAGAGTTTCCATTTGGTTTTTCCCCTTGAAGCTTGACTTGGGGTCCCATTGAGTCATACTTCCGGCAATCCAGAGTGTTGTGGGTGGTATGTGCGCCCCATGTTTCTTGCAGAGAGAACAGTACTTCTCTGTGCGGCGTTTCTTCGGAATCCGGTCACTAAAAGAGACCATCTTCTTCCTAGATGAGTCGTTAGCCTTGGCTACGGTCTTGGGTCCTTCTCCAACCTTTTTGGTGGGGTAGGCCTTCTCGATGCGTTCAAGGACTTGAGAAGTTCCCTGACACTCTGTGGTACCAAAGCTCCACTGAGCTCGTATTGGTCCTGCCAGTTCCTAGGAACCATCCTGAGGATGTGGCTTGCCAAGTCGGCATCATCAAATGGCCCGCACACTTTTGTAGACTTTGCAGCCTTCGAAGAGTAGAACAGGCACGGCAAGAGTTCCACATACCCGTTAAGGCGTTGGATCCTCTGCACAAAGTCCCTGATGGGTACCCTGTTTAGTCTCTTCAGCCCATTGCTGATGTATAAAAGTCCTTGCTCCGCTGCATCAGTCCTGAAGAAGGTCTGCAGGTGCAACTGGACACATTCCTGAAAGGAGGTCCAAGATGCCGGGCGTTTTGTGGGATGCTCGGTCCCATACACATCTGTCCAGGGTTTGCAATCGATTTGTTCCCCAACGATGGTGGTCCAAGGACGACGGGCAGTCTCCGACAATTGAGTGGAGTACTGCAGGAAGATTGCTTGGCCAGCGGACACTAGGGCCTCACTGGTGTGGATTTTAGCAGCAGTTGCTTTGTTCCACGACTGGAGGACAGGGGAATTGTCATCCGTCCCTTTGAACTTGGCTTTGGCCGCAGTGGCCGCAGTCAGTTTTCCTCAGCCTTTTTATCTGCCTTACAGGCTTCCTCGTAGTCCGTGTCTAAGCCTCTCTGGGAAATTATTTCCATCGAGGTCTGGACATGGTTGAGGAACTGTTCAGGACTTCCCTCGTCGAAGATGGTGACAGACAAGGTCATTTTGTTGGAGATCTTGATTTTGTTGATTACCTTCGGGGTGTCCATGGCAGTGGGAATGTAGGAAATGGGTGGCTTAGACCTCCCTGAACTCCGTTCACACTCCTGTGGCTTGAGTCCTTCTGGGCTTGATTTGCTGGTCGACATCCTCTTAATTGCCTCGCCAAGGGGCGTATTATAAAACAAGGCCTTGAAGAAGGTCTTGGGTGCCCTGTTGAGGTTAGCTCGAAAAAGATTTTTTTTATTTTTAAATTTTTAAATTTTTCTTCGTCGGCTTTTGATTCTTGAAAGTCTTGCTTCCAACTATTTCGCGAGAATTCTCGATCACGAAATTAATCCGACTCGTAGGAATCCCCGATCGCAGAAGTCGATCGCTCGAAGTTTATCTCTGATGCTCGCTGATCGCGGGAGAATTTTTGGAGAGCTCGTAGATCGCGAAACCGTAGGAATTCGTCGATCGCGTAGCCGATTTTGGATGAATCGTCGATCGTGCCAAAAAAACATATCGCTGGTGCGAAAAATTAAAATTTGCCGCTCGCGATAAAAAATTTGTTAGCGTACCTCGTGTCGGAAGGTTTGGATGTCGATGGCTTTGGTGCGCGAAGGTCGCACCATGGTTATCTATAGATAGTGACCTGAGCCGATTCGTCATAAAAAAATATCACGCGAAAATTATAGGTAGTTTCGACAGGTGTCGAAGATTTGATTTTTATGAGCTATATTTTGTACTATTGTGAGGATGGAAAGGCAGTGGAACTGCACTCCAGTCCAAACGATGCAAACAAACATTGTGTAGACTTCTACACAATATGGTATGTCTATACCCTTCTGAAAGATGTTCAGATCTTCCAAAAGAGTGCTCTCTTATTTGGGGTTCTGAACTTCCATGTTGGGGAGTCCATGCCGTCGGGAGGTGGACTCTCCTACTTGGGGTCCTGAGAATGCTCCATTTAGGTTTTGTACCCCAGGGTACAAAAAAGGCTGATTCATGCTCTATTTAGGTTTTGTACCCAGGGGTACAAAAAAGGCTGATTCTTGGCCTATGTCATGTCTATCTGGACTTCTAGATGGACATGTCCTGGTTGGGTATTCTGTCCACGGAAGCCGCATCCTTTCGGTAATGAATACCACACCATCTGCTGTGGTGAGACAGGAATCCTCTTTGACTTCAAGTTGGTTGAAGGGAAGGACCGCCCGTGTGAGCTCGGAGATCCTGAGTTTCAGTCTGAAGGTAAGACTGGCGGATTGTTGCTTCGTTTGACGAAGTCGATACACAACAGTGCTCATTATATTGTGCTTGATTCGGGGTTCTGTGTCTTGTATGCCCTGATTGCCTTGCAAAAGATGGGTGTCTTTGCCGGCTGTTTGATTAAGAAGCGTCGTTTCTGGCCAAAGTACATTGCCGGAGATGCAATTGACAATCATCGAGCAGGCAACAATGTGGGTGATGTGACTTCGGTGGAAGGCTACTTGGATGACACAATTTACAATGTTTGGGCAATGAAAGAGCCCGATTATACAATGAAAATTATGGGTACAGCAAGTGGATTATTTGTGACAGATGACAAGGCTCATACGAGGGAGTGGACAGAGGATGGAATCACCAAGACTGCGTCCTTCCCCTACCGTGAACCCTTCTCCCTACATTTCACTTACCAGCATGTTGTAGATGACCACAACAATCTACGTCATGCTGTCCCAAGTATTGAAGAGACATGGGTAACAACTCGCTGGGCATTGAGAGTTTTGCAGTTTCTTTGGCAGTCACGGAGGTAAACATGTACCTCTATATGAGGTATTTTGTGTGGGATGGAAATGAAAAAATGACTCTCTTGGAGTTTAGGAGGAATTTGGCATGGGATCTTATTAACAATCCTGACATTGTAGTTAAGGAGGAGCCCATGAGAAGGAGCAAGAGGCACAGAGATGAGGTGTCTGATCATGTTATGTTGACGGCACCTCGGCATGCAAAATTTTGGGACGGCGTGAAATGGAACCTTACCAGCAAAAAGGCATACCAACAATACACATGCTCCGTTCCTCGTTTCACCTCCAAAATTCGCACCTACTGTGCTTGTAACCCCTCCAAGTGGGTGTGTGCTTGTCATTGGCGTACGCACTTTGCTGATATGTTCACTGAACGTGTTTAGGCGAGGGTAGTTTCACCTCTTTTTGAAATGGCCTACTTGTGATTGATATCCCATAATTTTACTAGGTGAATTACTTAACAAACATAGGGTCATTGTGACACTTTTGAATAGAGCTCAAAAAGATCTAAAACAATGCCTAACTACGTTTTAATCTAGGAAGGCAACTTCATGTTCAGACAAAGGCACAAAGACAGGGTAGAATACTCTTTTGGTACATCATGTCACGGACCGGTTTAGGTATCGTACGATATTCAGCAGATTTCTGACACTGCGCATGTCAGGCCTGCCTCAGCCATCGACGACAATCACCGTCACATGGAACTGGCAGAAGAATCAGAATACCAGTAATGGAAGATCAAACGGGTACCATCGGAGTTTCTGTGTCTGTACTAGATGGTGGTGAACACGCCGAGAAGAAAACGAAACTGACCCAGAGTACACGCTCTGATTGCAAAGGAAAAGACAGCACCACTAGCAACAACAACAACAGTGTCCCAAAACATTCAAATAACAGTAGGGTCAGCGATAATAAACGCAACAATAAGTCGAGAAAAGTGGGACAACGCAACACGGGAAATGAAGATGTCGAGCTTTCGAAATCGTTAAGTTGGGTGTTACGCCATACCGCTCCTTCACTGGGGTTGCGTCCCGCTTCTGACGGGTACATTCCTGTTGAGGATGTTCTTTCGTTGAATCATCCCAGATTTAGAAAAGGTTCAACAGCAAAATCGCGTAATGCTGCCGATGCTGCTGTTGGATCAAGCTCCAACGACACATGTCACGATAGAAAGTATACAGTGGACGATGTGATTCGAGTTGTCGAAAATAATGATAAACAGAGATTCCGTTTGGAATACATGGATTTGTCTTGCAAAAGCTCAAGCAATCGACAAAATAAAGGAGATACCAATGTTAACACAGCCAAATTGAACGAAATCAGTGTGCCAATCAATTCCACGCAAACGGTCAATCTTGTACTCTGTATAAGAGCCAACCAAGGGCACTCTTACAAAAACATCATAGAATCTGACAAACTCCTCACTCCTCTCACCGACGAGGAATTATCGGATCCATCATTATCCATTATCCACGGAACCACCCGAAAAGCATGGGATGAACACATACGTATTGAAGGCTTGCGTCGCATGAAGCGGAATCACATCCATTTTGCAACCGGGTTGCCAGCGACATGTACTGTGACGTCAGAGGATGGTACTCAACAAAACTGTACGGAGAAGAAGAAGAAGTTTTCGCCAATATCGGGGATGAGAACATCAAGTCAGATTTACATTTATGTGGATGGGAGAAAGTGTGCAGCAGATGGTGTACAATTTTACCGAAGTGATAATGGTGTGATTTTGACTGCTGGCACAAAGGATGAGGGGATATTGCCTGTCAAGTATTTCAAAAAGGTGGTACTTGCATCTTCTGGCAAGATTCTCTATGATGACGACTAACATGGTTGGGCTCGCACTAAACTTGTGGTCAATTGTCTTGAAAAACTGAGAGAGGGCTTATTCTAGCTAATAACAATAAGATCTTATTTCAAAACTCTTATCATGCGTGCATAAATATTCACATCCTAGCAAGAGAAATAGGACTGTCTGATGGATGGAAACTCACGTATTTCGATGAGGCGACAACTGAATTGTGGAAAACAACGTATCCCGCTTGAACATTAGGTAAGGTACATCATAACCTTACATTTTCCACTTTTACACGAACAGAATACATGTTAGATAATCGTACATGATATCTTCCATCTTCCCACTTCATAATTGTGCCTTCCAGAGGACGATATGAAATGGAAATATGATATGAGCAGATGTGTACATTTTAAATTATAGCCGAACCAATCCAGCTACAGCTTACCATATCGGCCATTCCACTGAGGTTGCCGTTCCAAACCCTCAAGTCGAACTTTCGACAAATCAGGGATTCTTATGTTAGACGCTTTAATGCTAATTTCTTTGGATTCTGATGAAGGGTACGCTACGCGAACAACGTATCGGTTTCGCTCTTGGTTGTAGGAGCAAATGGTACCCTCTCGTCCATTAAATTGTGGCTGTGAGACTAGCCCAAGAATTTTAACGGTGATGATTTGCAATATATTCTCCCCTTTCAGAGAGACTGTAACATTATTTGAATCGAGCTTTACCAAATAGCGTCCTGTTTGCTGTTGAAACTGGTGGACTTTTCCTCGTTTACCATTCGTTTCCGGAGAGTTGACAAGGTTTTGTACTACAACGGGCGTGCCGGGTCGAATTTCGTTGAAAGCTCCCTCGTGACTGTCGTTGTTGTCGCTCGGTGCTCCTGCGCCAAACGGACCCGCTCCGCCAGGACCCCACTGGTCAAACAGGTTACCAAAATCAAAACCTAATCCATTGCCATTAGTTCCGCTGGAATTTCCTCCACGAGAAGTAGACGAATTACCACCCCAGTCTCCTCCCCCAAAGCGCAATTGATCCAGTAGCACACTCGGATCCATCCCCATGACTGAACCGCCCTGTTGTGCCATCCTTTCCAAAAATTCACGAGCATGAGTCGCCGCATCCTCATCACGTTCTTCATTTTGACCACCAGAAGATCTCCGACTACTGCCATTAGCACCCCGTCGTCGACGGAAGAACCAATCGAAAAAGCTCTTGCGATCTTCCCCGTCGTCGGACGCCACAAACGGCTCGGGATTATGAGCCGGCTCACCCGTCCCATCGACAAACTGCGCCACTAAAGTATTACAGAGACAGCATTTGGGACCCCCGTCAGTATCGGTGACGTTTCCCTGTCGTCTAGCCCGTTCGACACGCTCGTGGTGAGCATTCTCCCAGTTCCACCAGCACTTTTTGTGAAAGGCGTGATTGCATGGGGTGCAACGTCCCCAGCCATCGTCGGTTCGAGAGAGCTCTTCAAGGCATATGACGCATTCTTCTTCGCAGGCATCGTTTTCCTTGATGTCGTGCGCTTGCTTTGGGGTGTTGCTTGATGAATCGTTTTGGCTCATGGCTGTAACACGGACTTTCGCTTTAGTACGACTCTGCACTTCTTGGAAATGAAGTTGGTGCAGGTTGGTGAGGTTGGCGTCAGTTTGAAACCTGCGCACCATGAAGGGTTACGTACTCTTCGTGCGACGACGAAGTACGTAGAATAATTGATTACCGCTTCCATACGTACGACCTCGTACCACCAAGGCTAAATTTCTGCCATTTCAAATCCTCTCAAATCCCATCGATCACCTACCATTCCAAAAAGTACGGACATCAAGCAACCATGGCCGAAACATCTGCAACCTCCACCCTAATCCTACCCCGACCAACCTGCGCCCCCTTCCTCCTCAACGCCAACGCCGCTGAGAAAAATCTTTACTGGGATCGCTCACATTACGACAGCCCCGAAGCACAGATACGCGCGCTGGCACGCTCTTCGACCGTCTATGTTGGCAACCTCGCCTTTTCTACGCGCACAATTCATCTTAGGAGATGTTTCGAACAGCTCGGACCCGTGGCGAAAGTTCACTTAGGGATAAATAAAAAGGATAGTACTCCGTGTGGATTTGCATTTGTTGAGTTTCATCATAGGATTGATGCTCTGAGCGCCGTCGCCAATTTGACGGGCATCAAGCTCGATGGGAGAGTGATCCGAGTGGAACTTGATGCAGGATTCAAACCTGGTAGACAATATGGAAGAGGTGCGAGCGGAGGGCAGGTGAGAGATGATAGGGGAGGGGGAAGTGGGAGAGATAGACGAAGTGGCGAGCATCAACAGCAGCAGAATAGACCGAGATGGGAGGCTCCGCCTGGGGTGCAGGCGAATACTAATTCGCATTATGGACCTGGAAGAGAGGCAGAGAGAGTAACTGGAGAGAAAAGAAGTCGCGATGAAAGTATGGACCAAAGTGATGGAGATCCAGTGAGTAAAAATCCAAGATATGACGGAAATGATGAGAACTTGTGACGTTAAGCAGCTCGTCATCTGAGTGTTTCGAAGACGATTCGTAAATTATTCAACTATCAATTGTTAAGTCCTGATTTATACTAATTTTACATGTTAACAACTGAAAGGTTATCTAAAATGAAGCAATAAGTTTTGGCGCTCGGCCACTCTGAATGGAGGAGTACTGACATGAATGATCGCCATCAGAACTCAATCGAAAAGTAATGGCAGCTTTCCCAGAGTGGTATGCCCATTCTAAAGCTTCGAGGACATTGAATGCATACCAATGTCCTGCTTCTATAGCGCCAAACGTACCTACATCGAATTCCGAGTAAGGAGCATAGGTCCAAGTCATGTCCGTCTCTGACCATGTCTCACTCATCCCAGTCGCAGCAATTTTC
Organism: Cyclotella cryptica; assembly: GCA_013187285.1. Classification (NCBI taxonomy): domain Eukaryota; phylum Bacillariophyta; class Thalassiosirophyceae; order Thalassiosirales; family Thalassiosiraceae; genus Cyclotella; species Cyclotella cryptica. The sequence goes on from JABMIG010000030.1 coordinate 165,037, forward strand.
CCGGCAGAAAGACACCGTTGCTCGGAAAACAATACAAGCATTGCAGATTTTGGCAATTGCTTCTGAAATTCAGCCAAGTTGAAGCATATTAAGCTGTCGAAGATTTGGCGTGGGTTTCTACTCACTGAAATGTGAAGGGAGGGCAGCGTTCCTAGCTTTTCGTTCACTCGAACCGCATCGACGGTAGCATCTGATGATGCTCTTACCATTGCAAACTCTCCCGCAACGATGGGCATCATCGGTCGGGCTAAGTTTATGTTCATTGGAGGATCATCATTCAGAGAACCACTCATGCCAACGATTTGAGTCTGGGGCTTTTGTTCTACCTCAAGTACAATGTTGGGCGCATTTCCTGATTGATTTTCCATTGAAGCGTACATACACCTACCCGCTGTCGTCGAGTCGACACGGATGGTGACAACGTCGGACAATGACTTTGTATTGAATAAGGGAGTAACGTCAACACTATACCATTGATCAGAGAAAACAGCACCTAACGAGTCAAGCAAGTCCACTGAGCCAGGAGCGGTGTTCCACGTTACTGACGATGATGCCCAGTTGGAATTAAAACTAGTCGTTGAGTAGAAAATGCCACCGACCGGACAATCTTCCAGGGCGTACATTTTCAGAGAAGCGCTCTTGATTGTAGAATCTTGATCGACTAACGAAACATCGAATTTGAGTAGAATATCGAACTGCTCGGCAGTATTATCACCATCCAGGGCGAGCATCGAGTTGGTCCCAAAGTTAAGATCGGGACGTTCAGGTGATACCGTTGCATCAGCCGATACCGGGATGATGAGTTCGGTGATGGTTGTGGTGAAACTGGTAAAGAATTCCTCGGCAGACTGCATGAGGGGGGCCTGAGTCGCAGCTGATAACGATGCCTGATCATATTCTTGGCTATACAGAGAAATATAGGATTGATTCTCAGGCTGGTCGAAGGTGGCCATTTGAGGAACCATACCATACCCGTAAGCTTCATTAAACTTGGATGCTTGTGCAGACTCCATCATAGTTTCCATAGAAGTCGTAGTCGGATTAGCTACCATGGTGACAACAAAGTTAGGTGGCCTGGATTCGTACACGGATGGCGACTGAGAAGATGCGGAATAAGTCGGGACTGGAGTTGGAACGAATGTTGGAGATGCTGTTGATGGAGTTCGGGCCGTGATATCAAACGGGAACGAGTTGGCCACGACTGGAGCCACACTTTCCGGTCGAGGTTTTCTCGTGGCAACTACCGGACTCAAAGTTGCCGCATGACTTGTCGCGACCGGTCTCAAACTTGACCCTGCAGAGGGGTAAACTGCACTCATGGCCTCCATCGAGTCATTAGTGATCGTCGATGGCGTTTCGGTTACAACCCCCAAGCTCGGCTGTGGGGTATCGGGATTAACCGTTGAAGCAGACGTCGGTCTCGGGGTACGAGGCTTTCTCGTCCTAGGCGTAGGACGAAGCGATGGTGCCGGTGCAGCCGGTCGAAGCGATGTTGCAGCTGTCTCCGGTCCAATGAGTGACGCCTGAGTATCCGGCGCAAGTTTTGGCGCTGTAGTACCCGGTGCAAGAATTGGAGATGGGGTATCCGGCGCAACTATTGGTGCCGGAGTCAGGGGCATCGTTGGAGCAGAAGTGTCACTAACCACCCCATTCGGACAATTGGCCTCGCTGAAGCACATTTCACCACTCGGACACTCATCATCTTCGCCCGATGAACATCTCGTTTGGCATTTCGTCGATGCATCGGCCCAGGTGACGCCGCATATGTAAAAAAACCTGGGATCGTCTTGGGTTAGTTTGATCGGAGGTGCGGTGGGGGTACTTGCCATTGCCTCCGATGTGGAGTTTGTTATTGGTTGGGAAGTGGGCACGGCGATCGTCGGTGCGACAGTCCACATTTTCGGGGCATTCGCATAGTCCTCCCCTTTGAATTCGACTCCCGTGCATTCTGCCACGTCCATCCAGGGAAAATTGACTTCGCAGCAATTCTCCCTTGTGGGGAAGATTTCTTGCACCCATTCTGGCTTTTCCATTTGACAGATGCTGTAGCACGTTTGATCGGGAACATACATGAAATAAACGTCGGGAATGCCATCGCAGGACGGCTGTCCTGAATTGCCTGTTTGGACTTCTGGGGAAGAATTTGCGCTAGCCTCTCCCGTCGATTCCTCAGCGGGAGCGTTCAATGACTCCTCTTGCGCCGCCACTGCCTTACACTTCACACTGGACTCCTGTTCGCAATTCGTCGTCGAAACATCGAAAAGAAACCCATCTCGACAATTGTAGTCCGGAGTTGTTCGCGATCCTCCCTCGCATAAATGGTATTGTTTGCAGTCCACCGATGGAACCCATCCCTCGACGCCCGGGGGGCAATCGCTGTCTCCTCTAGCGAGCGCCATTGAGGATATGACGATCGAGGCTTTGGCGATGAGGGTCGGTCTTTTAGATGTCCAGCTGAACCTCTTCATAATATAATTGTTGCTTGCGGGCGATAACTCTACAAAAATTCACAAAAGTCTCCTGAACTATAATACCAATCCTCCGTTGTTCGGCTTGAATGCCTCTAAGCTGTCGTGGTGTGGGTCAATGGGAGGTCAATGGGTTGTTCTTACAATTCAGCCATCCATGGCTGTCGGTTATTATTCCCTATGTACAAAACAATATGGTACCCTATGGTATTGTACCTGTCTCTCGTCGCGGCCCACAACGTCGTCTCTCATTAAGGTTTGTTTTCAGAGGTAGAAAAGTAGTACAGCCATTATTGCTCACAGGAACTACCGTGTAGGTCATTAACTGGTTATCCTTAGGTTTGAAAGGTCGGTCACGCTGTCGTGGTCACAAAATCAAAGTAATTGCTTAAACTAATAGCGGTGCTGCTGTGGGGGCTGAGAAGGGCTGTTTCGTGAATCATGAATTGAATGTAGGCTGTACGTCAAGAGAGGCTCTTCGAAAAATCTGCACTACTGGCGGTCGTTTTATTCCTAATCCTAATTTTGTGTCCTACTCGTTTGGGATATGTGTCCAAAAGGAGAATGCTTGGACACATCATTGCAATAGCTTCAGCATGGAGACTATGGTAAATCTTCATTCATAAGAGCCCACAGATAATAAGATACATTTCCCCAACTTTCATGACAATTGGATTTTGAACCCATTAAATCGACCCCGGACATTCTAAAACCACCATTGATCAATTCTCCTTCTCAACAGCAACACACCAATATGCATAGGTCCTTATAAATCTGGTTGATTGCCGAGATATGTCAATTCATCAGAAAAACTCACCACCCATTATTTCACACACAACACACATGGGGAATCGGAGGTGCAACGCATCAAAATCAAAAGGAAAATGGTGTGATATACAGTACCAAGGTATACTTTGGTAAATTGGTTAGATACTTATATTTTTCCTGGATTAGCATCTCTAACTTGGCACGTATTATATGATAAATTAAAGTGTATCTTTTGACATTTTCCAGCTCTTATGAACCAAGATTTATGGTAGACAGGGGGTGACGTCCTACCAGTTAAATTGCCTTTGGAGGCTTCACTGGGGTACTACTGCATCTGGTCAGACAGAGCCTTTTTCTAGGTGCTGTGGAGCTGTGGAGCCGTGGACGTGAGAGATAATACAAATGATTGAACATAATGGAACTTTTTGATACAATGGATATGAACCCAAAAAAATATAATTTAGCAAAATATTATGTAATTATTCATACTTACTTCATCATCTTCCTGTTACTGGTACCTAATTTTTTTTCAATGAGTAGAAATACTTATTCCCATGAACATCGCAGGTCACCTTTTTCCACAAGATTTACAGCATCCATGTTGCCTATGATATAGAAGACCCAACCCTAGTACTTACTGACTCACAGATCATTGTTACAGGAGTCCCAGTTACCTGTTTTATCTCTTTAGCTAAGTAGAGCTATGACCGACTAACAGCCTCGATTTGGTTTTTGGTGTCCTGGTACCTGATAATTAGTCCTGAAACCTCACCCCCCTGACCAGGCACTGTGAACAGGAGGAACAGGGTTTTATACTTTAGCGTGGAGAGGATGGGTACCATTGTCTGTAGAAAGTGCACCCCTCCACACTAGTTATTTTGATGATACCATAGTATACTGCCCTGAAAATCGGGCTTAAATTTGTTTTGTACCCGTACTTAAATTCTGGTCAACAAAATCAGAACCTATTAGTGCATATTGTGTGATTGCAGGTACAAAATGATCTGGCCTAGTAACTATCTCTAAGCTATTGTACACCAGAAGGAGGGCATACATATTTACCAGCTGTTCATTCTCAATCAGATAGCTTCACCCATGCGACAGCTTGAACCACAAGACAAGTCAGCAGTCTCAAGCCATCACCTCATCACGTACAACCCCTTTTCATCCAACAATTGCATGAATGTTCATCTTCATTTTTCATTGTCTTTGTAAAAAATTATCACCCACCATGGCCTTACATTCATTGCCATTGAGTACCTTGACTGTCACTACTTTCCAATCAGGCATTTTCATTTGCAATAAGCAAGAAATAATGTCACCAAGCATCACCCATCTCATCTTTGCTTGTCATCATGCCACTTCATCATGCCACTTCATTATGTCACTGCAGAAGAATGACTTGACAGTTGACTTCTCAACATCTCTCACCATTGTGCCTACCAATCTTGTGTGTTTGAACAAAAATGTTAGTATTCTTTGCAAAAAATGTCCGTGTATGCACATTGCCTTCTTTGGCACTAAACATTATGTGTTTTACTTTTAGTGTGACCATGTAATCTCAGTCAAAATTTAACACCACGATGCCACTTTGTTTCCAAAAAGATATATCAAGAGAAACAGAAGACGACAAAGAGCAACAATGCACCACTAGCATCTCACAACCAAAAGCATGTACTGGAGTGTCAGATCAAAAACAAAACAGCATCAACATTGGAGACAATGAAGTTCCCCAAAGATAAGGTTGACATGCCATGAAAACATTCCAAAATTCATCTGTTTCCTTTTTGACAACTGCTTTTTGATTCCCAAACATTGATGTCATCAAGGTCCTTGTCAATACCTACAAAGAACACTCCAGAAGAATAGCCAGGTCTAGTACTCCAAGTCCTTATGACAAGACATCCTCACAACAATATCATCAGGAATGTTTGTGCTCAATATATGAAGCAGTTATCCATCAACTCATCCCATCCATTTAGCACTACTCAACTTCCATGTGCTTGCATGTGCCATGTTAATTTTCGAAGACCTGCCCATGCAATCCAGTGAATACGGACTTCTTGATTATCAGTGATGGTTGTGTTACCTCCTCCTTTGCAACTCTATTAACAGACCATGAAATCAGCATAGTAATGAAAGTGCTAGGAGAACATTTCTAAACACAATTTACCAGAAATACAGTAAGAAATGGGGCCAGAAAGAGCTTTAACTTTGTCAAATAACTTCAATTGTGAACAATCCAATCCTCTTTTTATTGCATCAATCCAGCAGAGATCTTAAATTGTACCTCAGATCATGAGCATGTGGTAGCATGTTTTTTTTTCGCAAATATTGACATCAAGAGCATATGGAGTGATGAGCATCTTGACATGTGGAGTGGTGCTCCAAGTGTTGAAAATGTTTCTACCAAGATTTATCAAGGTTGAACGAACCATGTTGATCATTTGCTTCATGTCCTGTCCTGACAACCCTGACGTCTGACTATTACTTGAATTTTGAACACGCCTATTTTGAAGGCCAAGGGTACTTCTGCGGAATGCAAACTCTTTGGAAGTTGAAACCAATATGACCATTAGAATAGCTTTCTCTGTGGTATCAGTATCCTCATCACCAACAAGCTTGAATTAACTGTGGTTATGTCTTTTCCTTTTGGGGGATAGATTCACTTCATAAAGGTGCCATCACCCATGTAGCACATGAGTGTGGAGTGACTTCCTCCCCACTGCAAATGGGAAAACTGGAAGCTCTTGAGGAATTAAAGCACTACATGTACTATGAAGAGACGGGGACCAATATGCTGCGTTGTGTGTGTCTGGATGCAGTTGGCATATTATTTGATTTGGAGAGAGCATCAATTTCTTTGATTTTTCACATTGTGATTTGATTCAAAAAGGAATTGATTACCAAGAAATTTGATGCGGATGAAAAATTATGTGTTTCATAAGGACGTTGAACAAATCTGTGCTTGCTCTTCTTCTTCTCAAATCATGCCTCACTGCTTTTGTCTACCACAGGGACTTTCCCAGGAGCAGTATGCACTCCTAGAATACAATTCTCATTTTCCCATTATATTTGGGATTCATTCAATTTTCTGAGCATGTCATAACACAGCTAGTGGATGTCATACAGTGGTGAGGGTTTAGTCTCGAGTCACTTCAAATGGAGTTAGAGACACTGAATTTGGCTCTTTGGAGGATAGTAGGTGTCATGCTAAAGAAATCTCAAACAATATCGAGACATCACTAAACATGGAGAGGGTTATGTCTCTTGTGTGCAGTTGACTCTAAAATGGAAAATATGCTTGTGAGGTTTGCTTCTCCAGTTGTTTCCACTTTGTCTGTACCTGACCAAAAAATGAAGTACTGAAATTGATCATGTTGCGGCATCATTGAAGATGGTGAGATTGAAGTTGCCTACAGGGAAGACATGATAATGTACAATTAAGATGAGAACCTAACAACAACTGCACCATAGAAAAAACTAAACATTGGTGGGATTTTATCATGGGTACAAAATTGTATACATCAATGTGAAAATACCCCAAGATAGCATTTGATGCTGAAAAAATGTAACAGATGGGAAGTCCAACAGAAAGCAATGGGAAGTCCAAGAGATAGCAGACAATATGCCTCTCAAAAATATGTCATCTTTGGCTATGGTGTTCTATACAAGGTACCATTGACCTGAGCCGAAAATCGTCGTAAAAAATATCATGCGAAAATTATAGGTAGGTTCGACAGGTGTTGAAGAATTGATTTTATGAGCTATATTTTGTACAATTGTGAGGATGGAAAGGCAGTGGAACTGCACTCCAGTCCAAACAATGCAAACGATCATGGTGTCGACTTCTACACAATATGGTACGTCTATACCCTTCTGAAAGATGTTCAGATCTCTCTAAAGAGTGCTCTCTTATTTGGGGTTCTGAACTTCCATGTTGGGGAGTCCATGCCGTCGGGAGGTGGACTCTCCTACTTGGGGTCCTGAGAATGCTCCATTTAGGTTTTGTACCCCAGGGTACAAAAAAGGCTGATTCATGCTCTATTTAGGTTTTGTACCCAGGGGTACAAAAATAGCTGATTCTTGGCCTATGTCACTCGCCCCACGAATGGAGTATCAGGTAAAAAGGAACCAAAAACCTAAGTGTTTTTAGGTGAAAAAAATGGGTTCTCATGAGAGTAACAATAACGAACTAAAAAGTTTGTTAAACATGCGTAACGAGTAAGTGTTGTTTGAAGAGGGAGAGTCCGTTTTTGTCGTTTTGAAACTGACATTTAATATGGTTTTAAGTTTGGTTGTTAAAAAAGGTGTAACTCTTCGTATATTCAGTCTTTCTGATTTGGTTCCGCGTTGAATCCTGATGGTGCCATTCGTATGAACTGATGTGATAGTCCAAGGATTACTTTCATATCTACTTTCACCTTTGCGGAGTATACCATCTTTTCTAAGAAGTACTTGATCACCAACTTTGTAGTCCCAATCACGACGTGAGCTATTTTCCTGTTCTGTGTTTTGGTCTGTTTGGTGTTGCCTATATTCTCCAATTTTTTTCCAGTCGGCCAGGAAGGGGATGTCGAACAACATGTCCCGTCCAACAATGGCTGCACCTGGGGAGGCTTTTAGTACTGTGTGGTATGTCGAGCGAATGGCCCAAGCGACGTTCGTCACGAACTTTTCTATATCGCTTGTCTCTACTGAAGGGGCCATGTCTATTTCAGCTGTGCGGAGCATCGATGATATCACCTGATGCACTCGATCTAGAATTGCATTCGCTTGTGGATTCTTGACACTGGTAGGCTTACTCGTGATCCCATATGAGTCACATAGGGCTTTGAAGTGAAGTTTGAATTCGCTTCCATTGTCATAAATTATGTATTGACAACGTGGATACCTACTAAACCAGGTCTTGTTCACTAAGTTGCTGATCATTGCTGATGATTTATCAAAGTATGCTAACTTAGGTTCCTCATGGGTCCTTTTGCCCTTCCGCCCTTTTGTATCCAGGGGAATAATCGCCTCAGTCATTACCGGTAGTTCAACTATTTCAAACCAGCTGGAAGCTGGGTCAATCATAGTCAGACACATGAAATCAATTACTGTCCCATCTTTTCACCTTTGATTGTATACGGGCCAATAAGGTCCACACACAGTACATCCCAAGGGTTTGTGATGGTGAATTTAGTAGGGAGTTTCCCATACTTATGCTTATGCCTCTTGTTGACTTGGCATGCATGACAGTTTTTGACATATTTACGGACGGTATTTTGCATACCTTTCCAGTACATCACAGCACGAAGGGTTTCTTTGAGTCTAGTGTGTCCAGGGTGCTGTAGATAGTGGTGGTACCAACTAACTGCACGGTGTTGAAGATCTTTTGGAATGACCATTTTTCCGTCCTTACATAGGAGATGTGTACTTTTGACCAATTGTGTCGAGTACTGGTCTTTCAACGTCTTCAAGCTGGCATCAAGCTTTTGTGCTTCTGCAACTCTCGTACTGTTAACGGGTAGATTACATCTTCTTTGCTGCGGTTTGCAAATACCAGATTCATTTCCTCTTGGTATGCAGAGGTGTCTATCGCACTCTCTTCTTGCATGGTGTAATGACACCAGCATTTGGTGAACGTCATCCAGTTCTCGTGCTCACTCGGTATTGGTCCGATGTCTAAGCGAGAGATGGCGTCGGCAACAGTGTTATGTATGCCTTTAATGTAAACAATTTCGGGGCCAAATTCCTCGAGGAGCAATCTCCATCGGTAGACACGGTCAGAGGTTAATCCGAGGGCGTCTTGGATTAGATTTTTATGGTCTGTGTAGACTTTTAATCTTTGTCCCCACAACATGCCTTTGAACTCCTTGAGTGTTTCCACTATGGCCAGTAGTTCTAGTTTGGTCATGCTGTACTTCTGTTGCATCGTCGACAGCTTCCTGCTGAAGAGCGCAAGGGGCCTATTACCCTGGGTGATAACTGATCCAAGTTGTTTAGATGAGGCATCAGTGTATATCTCAAATTCCATTGAATAATCGGGATAGGCTAAGACTACATCCTTGGCAATTGAAGTCTTAACGTCATCGAATGCTTTTTGATGCACCGTGTCCCAGTACCATGGACGTTTCTTTGTCTTATTGGCTCTGGTGACCTTGGTGTGACCGCACTCTCCTACCAGTGAGGTGAGTGGGGCAAGCACTTTGCTGAGTCTTGCCCAAAGATCTCTATAGTACTGGACCATGCCCAGGAACTTACGGAGGTCTTTGACATTTTTCGGCGATGAAATCGCGAGAATTGCCTGTACCTTTTTCTGCTGTGGTTTAATCCCTGTTCGTGTGAGGGTATAACCTAGATATTCTGTTTCAATGGTGCAGAATGACGACTTTTGGGCGTTGATTTGCAAGCCTCCTCGCGTAGTCTGGTAAGCACCATTTTCAATTTGTCAAGGTGGTCTTCCAGGTTTGCCTTTGTGATGCATAACAAATCATCAAGGTAAGCTCGTACGAACTCTAAGGCTCCCATTAGTGTTGACATTTTTGCTTGAAAGATGTCTGGTGAACCTGCGATGCCCATTGGCAAACGGAGGTAGGAATACTTGCCCCATGGGAAAATGAGGGTACATATTTTGGATGAATCGGGATCCAGTCTAATGGTATAATAACCCATGTTTAAATCTAGGGTTGTAGCATAGGTAAATCCTTCTAGCTCTTGCAGGACTGTACTGATTTTGGGTAATGGAAACGGCTTTCGAACTAGTCGTTTATTTACTTCTCTAAAATCAGTGAGAAAGCGTACAGTTCCGTCTTGTTTTCCAGTGATAAATGATGGTGACGCCCATTCCGATTCGGGCTGAAACTCTACCACTCCCAGTTCGCATAATCTATTCAGTTCTTTGATAGTTGTTTCTTTGCGAGATTTTGGTACTGGGTATGCCTTGCCATGATATGGCTTTGCGCCCTCCTTAAGTTCAAAGGACACAGGCTCTGTGTTCCAATCACCCAGTGTTCCGTCAAAAAGTTCCTCAAATTCTGTGAGTAACTCCAGCAACGGTTTTGGTCTTGGAGACTTAGGTGAGTACAATTGGTGCTAACAATTGATTGGAGGTCTGCCTTTTATAATTTGCATCTAGGATTTTAACTACCCGCTGTGTCGCTTCCTGCATACTTTGCGGTTCATTTGCCATGCTGTTGTTAACAGCCCAGGCTTTATCCAAGTTTGATGAGGTCAGACTATTGATGTCTCTCATTGGCAAAATGATGTGATCAATGGTTATTTCTTTTGTTCGAAAATCTAGAACAATTCCGAGCTCTTTCATGGTTTGACATCCAAGAATGAGGTCGAACGCTGGCTTTGCCATCTTTTTCCTATCATACTCTACTACATCAGGAGTCACGGTGTACTCCTTACTGTTTGAATACTTAAAGAACTTTAAGTTGACTTTGTTCCTTCCTTTGGTTAGGAAGCTCCCATTCGGCGTGCGCCAAGACTTTGGCACCTGCCTAGCCAAGTAGGGAAAGCGTTTCTCTGTTCCCTTTGCATGGAACAGGAGATCACCATCAGATCCACTGTCTAGTAGGATCCTGATGACTGTGTTACTGGTACGACGCCCTGTAGAGTGTTCGATATTCTTACGGGCTGGATTTTCAGTCGCTTTATAGCGTGCTTGTGCTACTACAGTAGTGACCTGCCCTTCTTTACCTGTCAAAGGGGGTTCACACTATTGAAAAGGTCACCCGACAGTTCGGGGTCCGACAATTCGGTTATTGTTTCACTCTGTGTAAGGTTGGCTGGAAGATTTCCTAGGTCTTCTGCCAGGTTCGAACATGTCTTGTTTGAACCAGAAAATGTTATGTTGGCACGTGGGGAAGTTTTAATCGGACTAAGATAAGTGTTCATCATTTCATTACAATCGAATTTACTACACAATTTCTTAGTACTCCCCAACCCATCATCTCAAGATGAGTCTGAATCATCACTGTCGCTCATTTCGTGATGCTTACGCTTCTTTTTTCTGATAGCGTTTCATTTTCTTGTTGGACTTGGTAAGTTTGTCGATTTTAGCGGATAGCTGCGCATAGCTACTTCCTCCTCAAGCAGGTCTCTCTAGTCCACGAGAGTTTCCATTTGGTTTCCTCCCCTTGAAGCTTGACTTTGGGGTCCCATTGAGTCATACTTCCGGCAATCCGAGTGTTGTGGGTGGTATGTGCGCCCCATGTTTCTTGCAGAGAGAACAGTACTTCTCTGTGCGACGTTTCTTCGGAATCCGGTCACTAAAAGAGACCATCTTCTTCCTAGATGAGTCGTTAGCCTTGGCTACGGTCTTGGGTCCTTCTCCAACCTTTTCGGTGGGGTAGGCCTTCTCGATGCGTTCAAGGACTTCGAGAAGTTCCCTGACACTCTGTGGTACCAAAGCTCCACTGAGCTCATATTGGTCCTGCCAGTTCCTAGGAACCATCCTGAGGATGTGGCTTGCCAAGTCGGCATCATCAAATGGCCCGCATACTTTCATAGACTTTGCAGCCTTTGAAGAGTAAAACAGGCACGGCAAGAGTTCCACATACCCGTTAAGGCGCTGGATCCTCTGCACAAAGTCCCTGATGGGTACCCTGTTTGGTTTCTTCAGCCCATTGCTGATGTAGAAACGTTCCTGATCCGCTGCATCAGTCCTGAAGACGGTGTGCAACTGGACACATTCCTGAAAGGAGGTCCAAGATGCCGGGCGTTTTGTGGGATGCTCGGTCCCATACACATCTGTCCAGGGTTCGCAGTTGATTTGCTCCCCGATGATGGTGGTCCAAGGACGACGGGCAGTCTCCGACAATTGAGTGGAGTACTGCAGGAAGATCGCTTGGCCAGCGGACACTAGGGCCTCACTGGTGTGGATTTTAGCAGCAGTTGCTTTGTTCCATGACTGGAGGACGGGGGAATTTTCATCCGTCCCTTTGAACTTGGCTTTGGCCGCAGTGGCCGCAGTCAGTTTTGCCTCAGCCTTTGCATCTGCCTTACAGGCTTCCCCGTAGTCCGTGTCTAAGCCTCTCTGGGAAATTATTTCCATTGAGGTCTGGACATGGTTGAGGAACTGTTCAGGACTTCCCTCATCGAAGACGGTGACAGACAAGGTCATTTTGTTGGAGACCTTGATTTTGTTGATTACCTTTGGGGTGTCCATGGCAGTGGGAATGTAGGAAATGGGTGGCTTAGACCTCCCTGAACTCCGTTCACACTCCTGTGGCTTGAGTCCTTCTGGGCTTGATTTGCTGGTCGACATCCTCTTGATTGCCTCGCCAAGGGGCGTATTATAAAACAAGGCCTTGAAGAAGGTCTTGGGTGCCCTGTTGAGGTTAGCTCGAAAAAGATTTTTTTTTATTTTTAAATTTTTCTTCGTCGGCTTTTATTTCTTGAAAGTCTTGCTTCCAACTATTTTGCGAGAATTCTCGATCACGAGATTAATCCGACTCGTAGGAATACCCGATCGCAGAAGTCGATCGCTCGAAGTTTATCGCTGATGCTTGCTGATCGCGGGAGAATTTTTGGAGAGCTCGTAGATCGCAAAACCGTAGGAATTCGTTGATCGCGTAGCCGATTTTGGATAGATCGTCGATCGTGCAAAAAAACTTATCGCTGGTGTGAAAAATTAAAATTTGCCGCTCGCGATAAAAAATTTGTTAGCGTACCTCGTGTCAGAAGGATTGGATGTTGATGGCTTCGGTGCGCGAAGGTCGCACCACGGTTATCTATAGGTAGTGACCTGAGCCGAAAATCGTCGTAAAAAATATCACGCGAAAATTATAGGTAGGTTCGACAGGTGTCGAAGAATTGATTTTATGAGCTATATTTTGTACAATTGTGAGGATGGAAAGGCAGTGGAACTGCACTCCAGTCCAAACGATGCAAACGAACATTGTGTAGACTTCTACACAATATGGTATGTCTATACCCTTCTGAAAGATGTTCAGATCTTCCAAAAGAGTGTTCTCTTATTTGGGGTTCTGAACTTCCATGTTGGGGAGTCCATGCCGTCGGGAGGTGGACTCTCCTACTTGGGGTCCTGAGAATGCTCCATTTAGGTTTTGTACCCCAGGGTACCAAAAAGGCTGATTCATGCTCTATTTAGGTTTTGTACCCAGGGGTACAAAAAAGGCTGATTCTTGGCCTATGTCAACCATTAATATCATGATGTGCTGCCTTTTAGATATTTAGATTTTTCAGACATACATGCATGCATACTTTATAATTTTCATGTGGTATGTATGACTATTTCCTTGGTAGAGTGATATATTTGACTCTGGTCAATTACTTTTATTTTTAATAATAAATATATAATGTATAATATCTCAAAGACCTGGCAAATTTTTTGATGAGTTGCAAAACACCATCTACTCATTTCATTGAATCATAAATATTCTCTGGAGTAACTCTACCAGAATTGTCATCATGTCCACACATCATTATATAGTGCTCTTACTATTTCACTAGACTTGTAAATCGTTTCATCCAATCTCAATCATTTTGTGTGTATGCAGAAAACACAATTTTAATTAATCTAGGCATCAAAATCCACAGAGCACCTGGGATATGCTAAGTCCATGTGAACTTAGTTTTTTTTGTACATAATTACTATAAAGTATCTAATGTTGACCTAAGCCGTTTTGATGTAATTTATTATTAAGTAGTAAACGGTAGATACGTTGCGATGAAATGGTTTTTATGAGTTAAGTTGTCTGCTAGTAACAAGCAGCAATGAAGCAAATATGCTTCATTGCACAAAATGAAACTGTGTAGGATCCTACACAGATATGGTATGTCTTTATGTCATTAGTTGATGACATAAAGCATTATTCCCCAAATGGTATTTCTGGGTAGTGAACCTATTCTTGCTATTTGCTGGTTCTTGCCATTATTGGGAGATATCCCTCATCTCCTGAGAAATTAAGGGTATCTTTCAGTTTCCCTAGAGTACTACTGTAGGGTAGATAATTGGCCTATGTCAAATGTCTGAGGCAAACTATTAATTCAAAGCTCTGATGTTATTGATATGTCTCAAAAAGAATATACTTGGCAGGCCATCTTTTAGTGCACATTGTTTGTACAACTAAGACACACTCTACAATGTTCAAGGTTCAAGTACCAGTAGTCAACATGACATGGTGGCCCCAATTAGTGACTTTTCAGGTACAACATCTCGTATTTCTGCATCTACATTTCTCTCCTGCTTCTCTGCACTCTGACTCAAGCTTGCAATCGTCAGATACCCCACAAATGCTATGTCATAAAAGAGTTGTCTGCCAAGACAGTCCTCTTTTATGGACAACCTTATTATTTCTCTCATCAATACAGAATGAGTCCTTAATCATTAAAAGTATTTAATTTCACTAATCCATTGACATTCTTTGGTCATGATCATCCTTTGTTGCAGCATTGTAGCTGATGTGGCCTCTGGAAGATAGACCGCCTCAAGTATAGCAACTCCCCTTGCCCTACAGATACTTTCTTCAATGTTGATATTACATATGTCACCAGCATGCAATTTATTCTTCCTAAACTTTGAGAGGCACCTGTTTGTTTGTTTTGCTTGTGGAATGCTTTACCAAAAAAACTCCACTTGAATGTGGCATCTCGACAAAGAATCATTGCACTTTCAACTTATAGGAATGACTCCATAAAAGATCTCTTGTGTCAAAGAAAACAGAAAAAGTGGTGATATTGTATTATATTTCATTGTTTCTATTTTGTGTGAAGCATAGATGGAATACAAGCTTACCAACACAGTGAAAATCAAGCCACCATATGGCCCAGTCAGGTATGCACCCATATAAAATTTGTTCAAAAATCCCAGTGACCTACCACCCAGGAAACTTGAACGGTTCTTAGCTCAACAAACCAACATAGATATCATCCATTGCAAGTAATAAATTTACTAAATAATTGTAAATGAATTATTTTTGCAGTGTCAATAAGCTAATAAAGAACATATCACTCTTCGTCGTATCCATTCTCATCGTTATCATCATTTTCACTGCCACCACCATCATCATCGACGTGAACATTAACTGCAGCCTTTGGTGCATCTTCAGCCCAAGGATCACCAGGAGGATGACATTTTGAAGTGGCATTTGTCTTCTTATACCAATGAGGGCCAGGATGGCAATCCATGACACAGGTGGAAGGTATTCCTGTGTAATACTCCAACAACTCGCCCATCTTAGGATCTTCAAGCTGCACTTCAACATAAGTTAGAGACAAATGTTTTAATGCGAACTCACGTATCTTTTGAGTGTGTGCATTGTAGAAATTGGACCAATAATCAGCTTTACTTTCTGATTCATGCATATCACTCCAGTATTGTACTTGTTCACCGTGATGACTCCCATCAAACTTACACACAGTTTTCCATCTATGTAATAAAACACCCCACTTTTTGATACTGTGGTACCAAGACGTTGAGTTTCGAGTCACCAGCAATATTGTTGATGAGGGATAATGCTTTGCAATTGCTTCAAGCCCTCCATCGTGAATTGATGAATAGAAGCACGGAGGACCTTGAAGTCCAATATCTGAGATGAATCCAATCTTCTTTGTTTTCCCTTGCCGCTTGTGAGTGTCGCAATGTTGCAAGGGGGGGTTATCAGCTAACATATTTTCCATCATACAAATGCCGATTCTGCCATGTTGAGTGCTGGTATGGATAGATGTTACGCCACCGCAGTTGAAGTACTGTCTCATTGTCAATGTTGCACTTTTGGGAAAGTTAAGGCTGATTATCGGAAGGGGCAATTTGGTGTTGTCGTAGACATCTTGTGAGTGCTCCCATGGCAGAGTAACATTCATTTTTCGTTTTGCGGCAATGTACTTCTCCATGAATTCAGCGCTCGACAGATGAAGAAGCCGCGACGGCTTTGGCAGAGACCATTGCAAAGGTGCAAAATCTTTGGTATAATTCATGGCATTGAATCTTGCTACAGGTCTTGCCTTCTTAGGCTTTTCGTTCAATTCTTCCTCTTCATTCTGATCGTCAGCGTCGAGCTTTTGCAGGGGTTCAGCGTGTATAGGCTCTTCGTTCGATTCTTCCTCTTTCTCGTCCTCCTCGGGCTCCTCTTCTGCACTGGTCTCGTCTTTGCTCTCTGTGTCAACGATATCGTTCAGCTTGTGAAGTTTGGCATTTTGCATGCGACGTTTTGAAGACCTATTACTATTTGAAATGTGCATATCTGCGGGAGCCCATGCCAAGTGATCCATTCGAGGTCCATCATAGTAGCTAGTGCGAAATAGCACACGGAGACTTCGGAATTGAAGTCCAACAAAGAAGGAGACAGCCATTAATACCACCAGACGAACACCAGCAAGCCGAGACATGTTGATTTTGGCTCTGATTCATTTCTGTCTTTTATCTGTGCTCGAATTCGGAAGCGATACCTTGCACCACTCGCATAGAAAGCCGACGCCCCTGTCGGTCTGGTTTGTTGTAGAAGTGAGTGATTGTGTTGCCCAGGGGTTGCCCTCTCTCTCTATTGTAGTGGAGAATGAAGGCAGGTTCAGGTTGGCGTTAAATTCTCGTGAGCATCGCCGAAAAACGATTGTATCATCATTATTATTTTTTCTGCACAGGTTACCCTACCATATGGTACCGTACCTTTACGGTTTGTTCCTTGGATCCCAGACATTATTCACGTATTTCTTATTGTAAATTGAGTTTCTTAGCCTTTAAAGGTATCCTTCGCATCGTACTTTGAGCGCTTGCTTGTCATCTGTTGACAGTCAGTTGACTTCCCCTCTCTAGCTTCCCCTACAGCTTCCCCTCTCTTCCCCTTCAGATCTCCACATGCCCCGCGTTTCCCGCTGCTGGTAAATAATTATACACTCAGCATTTCGTGTTTGTTCGATGCCCCCCTCCCTCCTCCCCGAGAGGACGATCACAATACAACACCGGACAGCACCGTACGCATCAACTGCATCAGCCATATACCGCTCTCCACACAAGTGGACAGTAGCGAAATTTATAAAGGAAAAATCATGACACCGCAACCGGAATCCGAAAAAACACATCAAATGGCAAGGTCTATTTCAATGAAAACTTGTTTAGCTTCAGTTACTTTTCTGGCATTCTTTTCAATGAACGCGGTGACGGCCATCACCAAGACGAGCTTCGTGGCTCCGTCTCGTTATCATGGAGTGGCATCACTGTCTAGGAGCCATCGGCAGGCGCGTCTGCTTCTTTCTGCCACTCTTGATTCCAAAACCGAAAAATCTGACAGTACATCCAAGTCCGCAAGAGAAAGAGGCATCTACTCACGACCCTCTGCGGCTATCGAACGTGGTTCCGGGTTTTTCATACCCGGTTTGGAAGGATCTCGTATTCGTTTGATCTTTGGGCTGACCGTTGTGATTGCGGATGTAGCAAATCATGTCCTGGCTGAGAGTCAGCCGGGGGACGTGGGGCAGCTCATTGCAGAATCTTTGGCAGCATTCTACGGTGCACTTTTACTGCTGCAAGGAATCATTGAAATGGGAGTAGAACGGGGATTGTCGCGTGAGGTTGATACATCAATGAACTCTGGTGATGGTTTATCCAATACCAAAGTAAGTCGAGGTGTTGATGTCTCGGATGTTTTTGCGTCCAACGAACGAGGCGTGAAGTCAATGCAGAGAGTGGCGGACACAATCATCAATTTTACTCCTGCAACATTCGTCAAACTTGTGGATAATGACCTAGGTCTTCTGTATTCGTTGAGCACTAGTATTGATGATTCGCCAACAATAGCAGTAAACGAGGAGAACCGACTAGTTAATCTTGCACTTGATGCAGTGTCACAAAGCCGCGGGGGGAGAGTTGCTCTGCCCAGCGAACATCCTGTCTCAAAATTGCTTCCAGCATCTGCAACGAGATGTATTTTGATTCAGAAAGTTAATAGTTCTGAAAAAGGAGCAGCATGTTTATTGTTGGGATCAGATAGGCTGTTGCCGTCATTTACAAAGAATGACCTTCGGTGGATTGGGCAGTTGGCCGATACAGTAAAACTATGAACAATGATTACTTAGGAATTACATGAGACTGCCGAAATGCTGATTGTGGCCTCTTGATTTTATTTTTTATAATTCATAGATTATCTGTTATTGGCCCCTCGCAAGTCAAGGGCCTACACTCTTCATCATCAATCAAGAAGTTTCTCCTACAAAATCATATTTTCGACTTTCACACGAATTATCTGACTAGCCGACAATTGAACATCGTATTTGTTGCTGTCTCTTATCCAGTCCTTAATAGTACCCCACCTTCCATTCATCTCTGGCCTGCTCTCTAAGCCGCTTACTCTTGCCACAGTGCCGTTCTCCAAAATAACATTTCCGGGTTTGAGGCTTACAACCTTCTTCATGTTTGCAACGTAAATATTGTATCTGCCTTTGTTTGGACACCAGGTGATGATGGTGCCAGTCTTGCCATTTAATTCGGGTTGACTTTGAATGTCATGAATACGAACATGAACGTGTTGCAGCAAATTTTCGGGTTTTACCGACAACGTCTCATCCTCGTCTTCTAACTCGACCACGTATCTTTTAGATGACGGTATATACTGCTTGATAACACCTCGGTCACCATTGTGAATTGCTGCGTTGACTAAACCTTTCAATGAGACTATTGTCCCCGGGGGTATCACATCGTAAGCTTTGGGGGCCATACTTGGCATGGATTGACGCATACCGCCCATACCTGCCGGCATTCCCCCCATCCCTCGCATCGAACCCCCCATGCCACCTCCTAACATGTCCATAAAAGGGTCGCCACCCATACCCCCAAAGCCACCCCCTCCTCTTGATGAAGTAAACCGAACTCCAGGGCCCCCACCCATCCCTCCCATCCCACCAAACATCCCCCCAAATGGATCTCCCCCACCAAACGCATGAGCGAAAAATTCTGCCGCCTCTTCTTGTGACATGTGATGCACGCCCCCTCCCCCGCCGCCAGGACGACCGCCGAACCCGGCAAACCCACCCGGCATCCCGCCCATATTATCACCCATCTGATCCGCAGCACGTGCCCCCTCCTCTCCGTACTGATCGTACATTTGCCTCTTTTTGGGATCAGAGAGCGTCGCGAACGCTTCGCTCACCTTTTGGAAGTTTTTCGTGGCTTCTTCATTGTCGGGGTTTTTGTCGGGGTGCCATTTCACGGCGAGTTTGCGATAGGCTTTTTTGAGGGTGGCTTCGTCGGCGTTGCGGGGACAGCCCAGGATTTCGTAGTAATCATTTGAATTGAGGTTTGGTGCGCCCATTTTTATTCGTTCGAGGTTTTGGTCTGCTCTTGTGAACGTTATGAGTTATGAATGCTGTTGGATAGTATGCGTAGTCTAACAATTATAATAAAATAGCTTGCGGATGTCACGTTTGTTTTGTGTGGCTAGTATTTTGAAGATGGAAGTATGGCACACCATACGATACGACATCACTCTCTCTGGAAAGAGGTACGATGAAGTCATGAGAGAAGATGGATTTCGCCCGCAGAGTTGTTGCCAGACATGAGAAAGGCGACCAAAACTACCTATTCCCCTGTGAGAGTTCTGTCGCGACTGTCGTGCACACATAATATGCTGGGATTTCAGAGAAATCGATTACACTCTAATTTTTGCGGGAATCATTCCTTACCTTCGTTGATTGCCGATGACTGATGTGTCGAAAGTCTACCATCAGGCAAAAGGTATTTGGAACCAAAAATAATAATAATACCTAAGACTCGGAGAGGGGGGACGTCATCCCTTGCGTCGTCATCCGATATGAATGCAAATAATAACGAAGGAAGACATAATAACTGGAATCTACTTTTGTCAACAAATCTAGCACTAAGATATCCACGAAAACGCGACCACCATGTTGCAGTTCCCGGAGCGAGGACAGCAAAAATGAAGCAGTCATACAAGAGAAAGAGACGGGTGGCCATTGCGCTCGGAGGCTGCCTCGTCATCGCGGCAGTGGATGGATTTGTCGTGCCTTTTTCATCTCATGCTCAGATCCAGGGTAGGTGCAGGGTAGTTTTTCTTTTGCCGCTTCATTCTTTTAGCTCTAGTTTTGGAACTAATGCTCCATTTTCACGGTGACAGGTCATACTCGTAAACTAAGCCAACATCCCCTTTTCTCGAGCAAGCCCCGTGAGGAAGAGATGATACTGGCCGGACTAGCCCCCGTTGAAAGTAGCTCGCCTCAATCTGTTGCAAGCCCTAGTCTCGACGTTGATTATTTACGTCGTCTACGTCGAGCTGTCCTAACTCGTCGACGGTGAGGAAATTTTGCTGATCTCGCCAGATTGATACGACGAATTTTTAATGACTTTATCTTCATGTGTATTCATCGAACCTAGTCGAGAAATCAACGAACAAGAGGACGAAAGCAGAACTCGTGAAGATTACTTGTTCATACTTGTCGCCCTCGTCCCTTGTATTATGGCTTTTTTCTTATGGGAAAATATCAGTCTTGCATTGGCTACATTCATCGATGAACATGGTGCCGTTGGGCGTGCCGTTGATGGCAGAGAATTTGCCAATTCACTCATTAGACCAACTATTACCGGAGTGGTGGTGCCTGTAATATCAATTGCTCTGGCGACATTATTATCCAACACAGTCAATATTCTTCGAGAGAGGCAAGTTAATCTTCGATCGTTAATTAACAAGGAAGCATGTGATTTGCGCCTCTTGAGAAGAGCCATATTCGGTATGTTTGGCACAAGGCAGCATGCTGGCAGGCGATCCCGGGCGCTCACGTTGATGATATCCTATGTTGATCAGCTCGATCGAGAATGCCACCAGGGTGCCATCGATATTCTTGAGGAGCTTGAATTATCCGGGGGTAGTGAGTAATTGAATGTTTTTCTCACGAAGATCTGACTTGTCGTACCTTTGCCTTTGTAAGTAAACTAAATTGTAACTTACCACTTCTGTTACCTCTTTCCCTCTCCTTAGTTGCAACCAACGAGCTCGATCGGCTAAGTTCAATGCTTCACGGAGTAGAAGGTGCAGCCGCAAGTAGACAGGGCAGCGTTGGAGCGGCTGATGGTATCATAGGAAGGTTGAATGAATATCGATCAGAACGTGTGGCTTTATTACTAACTGACTTCCCAGACCTCCACTGGGTAGTTTTGATTGCTCTCAGTGTCTCGATTTGTCTCACGTTTTTACTAGAAAGCAACCAGGCTTTGAATCAATATCTCAATTCTATTCAATTACGATCTCTCTTCGCGCTACTCGTGGGTGTCTTTTCTGCAACTGCCACCTTATGTTTAGATTTGGTGGATCCTTTCACTGGCAGTTTCTCTATTGTCAGCGCATCAGCTCAGGTTGGAGATCTTAGGTAAGCTCGAGAATCACCGCTGATCCTCTATGCACCAGCACCTTCGTCCGGACCGAAGTTCTAACTCCAACTGGATGTACAAATATTTGTCAAATCGGGTTTATGCTTGCCTGTAACAGACTTTGTCTTCAAGAGGACATTCGTGAGGCTAATGCGGAAGCCGGAGAAATATCTTCCAGAACAATGAACGCTTTACGGGATCTCTTTCAGCCCATAGTCAGTGACGGTGAAAGGGGGACAGAAAAAAGTGAAGAAAAAAGTTCGGGAGCATACGAAGAAGTTGGAAAGCTAGGTTCACCAACTCCAACCCGATACAGCATGCTTTCAACAATTTACTTTCATCTTTTAACAGGGCCATTCGGTTCTCAAGTTAGAGCCCTCGGGGACCTGTTCGCTTGGGTTGCAACGATTATTACAAAAAGAATTCGCTGGGTGCTCAATTGGAGAAGATAAGGATTTGAGTGCTCAAAGTTCTATGATGGAAACATTTCACTATTAATTAATTGGTTTTAAGAGGAAGAAGCAAGTTTTGTGGAGTGCATTCTCTGTCAATGTTCACGCAAGGAACCCTGGCATAGTTCCTATGGCACAAGCATCCCACGACTTGCATAATGTCCAAGCATTGCAGTTTGCTGCCTCCGCAACACTTGTGTAACCAACATTAAATATTATCCGCTCTTTCCCCAAGATTCGTTCGAATATAGAGAGTAGCTCCATTACTACATCATTTTGGTGCTCACCTTGTTTCTTAGGGACACCGCCCACATGTGACATTAACCTGTCACACACTGAATTTAATGGGATACCAGCCTCACGTAGCAACAAATACGGAACTGGACATTCCATAAAAAATTGCTCTTCGAAAGTCCATTTTCTTCTGCCTTTTTTCTTCAGATCAACTGACTCTGATTCTGTTAAAACCCCGGATTTCGATGCATCTGCAATTGAATTTATCACGGCGAGGGATCTGTCGAGGTGCATATGAAACTCTCGGGTCAAAATGTAACATGCCCACATTGACAGGAACTGCACGTTCCATTCAATTTCATCCAAATAACTTGTGTTCTCATATGCCGTTTCACCAACTGGGGATTCATCGTGAGATTGTTCTAGTTCTTGTTTGTGTGTTCTCCTCTCAGTATCGAAACAAAGGATGGAGTCTATCAAGTGCACAAATAATGCTGCCAAAAAGCCAGGGTAGGAACTCGTGATGGAAATAATCAAGGGTTCGTAAGAAATACGCGATTCTTCGAATAAGTCCTCTAGTTCTGCTTGACATCTTGACTTGCGACTGCTTGCAAACATGGTCAAAAGCGCCGGACCTCTGCATTCATTACGGGCCTCATCATCTCCCGAAGTTGTACTTCTTTTATAAAATGTGTTGGATGCTCCACCCCAAACAAGGAATCGAAGAATACTTGTATACAAAACATCTACTGGAAAGAGTCTTATGAGTTCTGCTACACAGTCCCTGGATGAGGCACCTGTGCTGGGCACTGCTGAAGTTTTGTTTTCTTCCCTTTCCGATACGGGATGAGGAGCATCAGAGGCGTCTGCCATTTCGATTTTCTTGCCTCTACTAACAGTGTTTTCTTCCGCGTTTGGCAAACTTTCTGGCTGCACTTTCTTCAACTTTTTCTTCTTAGGTTTGTTATCACTCAGGATCCACCACGGATTCGCCTTGCTGTCATCCAACTTTTGCTTTTTCGCGCTGGTGTCAGCTTTTTGAGGCTGTGCGTCATCTTCATCTGACAGCAGCAGAATAACTCCATCCTCTTCACCTCCTTTTTGTTTATGCTGATCATCGATGGTACATAGATCTTGATCATTGGCCCCATGAATACACTCCTTTTGTGAAAACTTTTGCCATCGGATGAATCTTTGAAACTCTTTCTTCTCTGGCTTAATCTTTTTGGCTATTTGCGTATTTCTCCGTTGAACGGCTTCAATCTCAATTGCTTTTTGATACCTATCCAAGCAATCTATAGCCAAAGTACAAACTCCGGCTTCTTTCAAATCGATAGAGGTACGGTCTCCGCTTTCTCTCGTCGCATCACCTTGAGGGGTCGGAATGTCACCCCAAACCTTCTCCTCGAGAGAATCCCAATACCTCCCTTTCCAAAACTTCAAGCTCTCGAGAGCGCCGATCCTACAAACACCGAGACTTGGTAAATCGTTGTGCGATGCATCATGTCTTACGTCCACAATCCAGAGTGGCAGTCCCGCCAAGGAACAACAGTGTGCCACCGAGAGTAATGCCGATTTCTTCTGATGCCTGTAGGTGTCTGCTAAACCATTGACAGAACGGAGTAGAAGAGTGGAGTACGCGTTGCGAAGTTGGTAGAGGCTAACATTGGGTAGCATAGTATTATTGGCATCACCGAAGTTTACGGCGGTTGCAACACAGCTTCTTTCAGCATCCATCAAGAGTATTCCAGCCAAACCAGCCGTGATATCTATCGCATGTGGCAACTTCCCGCCTCGTCGGCCCCTCCATAAAGCAACACGCCTTAGTGCTGCAGCTAGCTGAATGTGTTCGTCATTCGTGAGTCCTGAAGGCGTCTCGGAGTTGAATGTCCCCGAAACTTCATCATAGTTAGGCGTCGAGGTCTGGTGGGCGTTATGGGGAGACGGAAACAGTTTTAAAGCAAGGAGTAAGCCACGCCCCGTGCTTAACAACTCATTTGAGTCATACCACGGTGTTTGCTTGACGGATTTCCTGAGAAAGAGTCGCTTTTTGAGCGACAATTTATTTGAGCCACAGCTTGGGTCTGCATATTGATATGGGTCGTCGGATGTGATCTTCTTTCTCTTCTTCTTGTTTTTCTTTTTTGGAGCCGCCCCAGATACTGGCAGCGGTGGCTCTGCAGCCATATCGCATGGCGGTTTTGTCGACATGACTGAAGCCTCTTCGCAGAATTAGTGGGTGGGGGTTTGGGGGTTATGGGTTCGTGTGGTATTGCCAATGGATCTCAATGGATGATGGCAGTTAAGGGGAGATCAACTTCTGGTATTCTAAGGTTTCTGGTCAGCATACATCATACTCATACGCTCTTCTCATACATAGACAACAGACACCACTCTATGGTATTGTATTTACCTCTCTAGAGATACAATACGATACACGCATATAAAGGTACAATACCATAGTCAAGTTGCCCCTCTCTCACTACCCGGGACATTTTCACTGGAGAAAAGGGAGAGACACACAGTCATCACTCTTTCATTGGAGTTCAGTGAAATGAGCCACCACCATAACTATTTAATTTGAAATGGTTTGCTTTGCTGAAATAAGTATAAGAGCTAGAACAAGACTATTTCACTTTAATTTTGACAAGTAATAACCCCTAAAAATGGATGACATGTCTGGAGTGGGTCTGTACCTGATCATGCCTCTTGTCATATTCTTGCCCCATCTGCTTCCTCCGTTGGAATCCTTCGGAGGACCGCTTTCGGACAGGAATGGAAACTGATAGTCTCCCCTCAAAACCAGTATGATCTTGACTAAGGAACATTGGCACAGAGGAAATCTTCATGAATGTTTTCCTTGGACTCCTCAACAATGCTGTAGAACAGCAAGATGAAGTTCCGGTTTAGAGAGTAGTAACTCACCTGCCAAGGAGCAGCAGGTTCATGCTCACAGCAGACAGCCCAGTCACTGCCTGGTCTATAAATGTCTTCTTCTTGCTTCATAGAAGATGATCCTATGTTGGAAGGAGGCATGCTGATAGCAAGGTCATCAACGAGGTATTGTTACTGAAGTCATTAATTGAAATACCTGTGTAATGGACCCAATTGATTGGGATTTGTTCATGTCCTCTTCAACTTTGGTAGAGAGAGATGAATCCATGTCTTCCTTGTTGCTGCCTTCTTTGTGTATGATAATTTGAGGAGAGATTTTGCTTAGACCAGGGAGTCCTTGTTTCTTGCCCCTTCAATGGTATGTGTTAGGTGAATCTTTGCTTAGTTTCCCTGAATAAGCTGGATGAAGGACTTGTAGGGCTTTTGTGGTCACTCAGTGGAATTGTATGATGGTGATGATACTCTGGTGTCTGATGGGTTGACAAGTCCCTGTGTGATGAGGCTGAGGAGAATTGAATTGTACCTTAATTTCCAATTTGAAGAATTTGATGGGGTCGGAATGCCAAGAACTTTTGTGAGGGGATTCTGGGTACTACATGGTGGTCTGTAAGAGAGGGTTATTTTCCCTACTGGGAAATGAGTGCATCAACAATCAGATTCTTGTTCGCCTTGTTCCTGGGGTTAAGCAAAATGGCTTGACGTCTGAAAACTGCCTACTTTCAAAAGTGAACCATTCTTCTGGCCTAAAAAATAGCTCACTTTCAAAAGTAAGCAGCTTTCTAAAGTTCTACATTTAGATCAGTAGTACTTCTGGGAGAAAATGGAAAAGTGGGCTGATTTTTCACAACTCAACAATTTTGGGCCAAAATAGCTCACTAATTGGGAAATACACTACTTTCAAGAGTCAGTTATTTCTAAAGGAGTAAGCCTTTTAATGTCAAAATTTCTTTCTTTTGGGAACATGGGTCACTTGTTCACAGGTCAGACATAAAGCTGACATAAGGAACTTAATTTTTACAGGATCTATTTGACTAATGTGATCTTTCATATTTTAAAATGACAACATAATTTGATTGATGACTCATTTACTTCCATGCTACACTCATCTTTTATCCTCTTTCAATTGAATACATGGCAATGAAAGGAGACTCGTGGTATTTTCTCTTGCATTAGCATCCATCCACATTGACGACCATTATCATCAACAAAGAACTGAACTTATTCTGTTGATGGATCCATCATGACTGATGGGAGCCCAACCTCCATGTCCTCTGCAAAATTCATTCTGCTGTTTCAATGTCACTGGCAATGTACCAGAACAGCAACAGTTCCAGAATGGTGCGAAAGCAAAGCATGCTCATAAGAACGCACTGACTTGTGTTAATTTGACATTATCTGAATGATCCAATGAATTAAAGACCATGGATTTTGTACATTTTTCATGTATAGCTCTGAAGTAACAATCAAGATATGGATTATGCTTGTTCAATGCCTCTCCCCTACACAGTAGTCAGATTCCCCTTTTGCTCTGCACATTTTTCCTTATGAAGTACTACCCAACTCAAGACACAGTATTAGTCAACCCAAAGACTCTCAAGAATGACACGTGAACAATTATTTAGTAATTGTGGATGTGGAGTCTCATGTTTTAAGAAAACTTTTCATCTTTGCTCTTTGTTTGATGCAGGTTTGTAATAATGACTATTTGCTCAGTGTGGATGGTACTTACTTCCAAATCCCAGAGACACAATGACATTTTCCCTTCAAGTTCAAGACGTCAGCACTGAGGTATGAGTTAGGCCCAACTATCTTGCGTTGGGAATTATTCAATAAATTGTTTGTACTATCCAGGAGTGTACTGTGATATGAGAATTCTTTGAAAGCCCCTAGCATCACAGACAAATAAATTTGTAATGGTAGAAGCAGGTGACACCTACATTGATGATGCACTGAGCTACATGTCAGAGGCCCTGTGTATGTAACCACTTCAGAGGAGCAGGAAGAATTGATGAAGAGAGTGCATTTTTGACAAGAAATACTTAACTGGCAATCAAGCCATGACAGATCCTGAAACAGGTATTTCATTTGGATCTCATTGTCACCTATAATAGTTCTGTTGCAGTTTCTGTAATACGAAATCTCACAGCTTGCCATTTGAAATGATTAAGCTTTGCTAAGTGCTGGGAATGATGATGAGTTGACTTGCAATAAAATCATTTTTGCTCATTTTAATTGGCTTAAAGAAAAAAACTAAGCAAGAGGTGCTCTGGGAAAACATTAGATTAAAATAGCTTGATTGCTCAAATCTATTGTCAAATTCTGTGTCAATGTTGCCAAATCTCTGTTTCATTTTCTTAGTCTCATTAAGTTCCGTTATAGATATTTTTCTCAAAGTGATGCATTGTTACTACCAGCAAGACATGCTTCTGTGTAGTAGACCATTTGCAGCTGGAGGCACCTCATATTATCTAAAAAGGTAGGCTGCAGTGCTAATTCTGCACAAGATGTACATTTTGTACGTTGGCATTCATAATAATATCAATAAACAGTAAATTGGGCCAGTGTATTGTTATCTAAGATCAGCTAAAGTGATACTCCTGGCCAACTAATATCTTCTTCTTTAAGCTTTTGTTGTCCATTAATCATCATACTACCAAACCATTGAAAACATCACAATGATGCTACTAATGAGGTTCTTATAGTCTTTGTGCAGTCATCATACCAGCAGTATCATTGAAAAATGCAGTAGGTGCTGCTTCATTGCTTTCAGGGTGAAATTTTTTCAAAGCTTGACAGGATGCAATCAAGAGCATGATCTGGCATATGATTACACCAGATGCAAGCTGACAATCATTAGTGTGGTATTGATAGCACATTGCAAAGTTGAAAGACATTCCAACAAACAGGTGAGACTTTTAATAGGCTATTGAAGAACAGGAAGTAGAATCAATTAATATATGACTATGTATAATGTTTCTACATTGAATCCTGCCTATTCTCTATATTCTGGTTCTGTGTTACTCTCACATCTTCTGAATTGTCTGAAGTAGATTGTGCTCCAGTTTTCTATCCTACACGTTGAAAGGACACGCATTATCTTGTGATGTAAAGGTAAACATATATCACATCATATGTGTCAACACATAGTTGAGGTGTGTTAAATTAAAGATGAGACAAACATAGACATTAAGTGATACTATACCCATACCTTAATTTTGGCATGTACCAGCTGTGATTTCTTCTGGTATCAAGTTAGGATATAACGTTTCATGTCTCATGTGTGATTTTAGGAATGTGGTGTTGTTATGATGATTAGATGTCTAGTTTATGTAAAACTATCTCCAAGACATACAAAAAAGGTAGGTCAATATCGACAAAGAAGTCAACATCCTATAAGGAAGGGGTTATCCATTTTTGCAAAGAAGAAAGCAGAAACATGAAAAGATGAAAAGATCCTAAAAAAGTGCTACACCTGCTCATAAGATCTCCTTGTAGCTGTGACCTGAGCCGAAAATCGTCGTAAAAAATATCACGCGAAAATTATAGGTAGTTTCGACAGGTGTCGAAGAATTGATTTTATGAGCTATATTTTGTGCTATTGTGAGGATGGAAAGGCAGTGGAACTGCATTCCAATCCAAACGATGCAAACGATCATGGTGTAGGTTTCTACACAATATGGTATGTTCATACCCTTCTGATAGATGCTTAGATCTTACTCCAGAGTGTTCTCTTGTTTGGGGTTCTGAACTTCCATGTTGGGGAGTCCATGCCGCCGGGAGGTGGACTCTCCTACTTGGGGTCCTGAGAATGCTCCTATTTAGGTTTTGTACCCTAGGGTACAAAAATGGCTGATTCTTGGCCTATGTCACTCGCCCCACGAATGGAGTATCAGGTAAAAAGGAACCAAAAACCTAAGTGTTTTTAGGTGAAAAAATGGGTTCTCATGAGAGTAACAATAACGAACTAAAGAGTTTGTTAAACATGTGTAACGAGTAAGTGTTGTTTGAAGAGGGAGAGTCCGTTTTTGTCGTTTTGAAACTGACAGTAAATACGGTTTTAAGTTTGGTTGTTAAAAAAAGGTGTAACTCTTCGTATATTCAGTCTTTCTGATTTGGTTCCACGTTGAATCCTGATGGTGCCATTTGTATGAACTGATGTGATAGTCCAAGGATCACTTTCATATCTACTTTCACCTTTGCGGAGTATACCATCCTTTCTAAGAAGTACTTGATCACCAACTTTGTAGTCCCAATCACGACGTGAGCTATTTTCTCGTTCTGTGTTTTGGTCTGTTTGGTGTTGCCTATATTCTCCAATTTTATTCCAGTCGGCCAGGAAGGGGATGTCGAACAACATGTCCCGTCCAAAGATGGCTGCACCTGGGGAGGCTTTTAGTACTGTGTGGTATGTTGAGCGAATGGCCCAAGCGACGTTCGTCACGAACTTGTCTATATCGCTTGTCTCTACTGAAGGGGCCATGTCTATTTCAGCTGTTCGAGCATAGATGATATCACCTGATGCACTCGTTCTAGAATTGCATTCGCTTGTGGATTCTTGACACTGGTAGGCTTACTCGTGATCCCATATGAGTCACATAG
This sequence comes from Cyclotella cryptica, assembly GCA_013187285.1. Taxonomy (NCBI): domain Eukaryota; phylum Bacillariophyta; class Thalassiosirophyceae; order Thalassiosirales; family Thalassiosiraceae; genus Cyclotella; species Cyclotella cryptica. Next base: position 194,781 of record JABMIG010000030.1, read on the forward strand.
GGCTTTGAAGTGAAGTTTGAATTCGCTTCCATTGTCATAAATTATGTATTGACAATGTGGATACCTACTAAACCAGGTCTTGTTCACTAAGTTGCTGATCATTGCTGATGACTTATCAAAGTATGCTAACTTAGGTTCCTCATGGGTCTTTTTACCCTTCCGCCCTTTTGTATCCAGGGGAATAATCGCCTCAGTGATTACCGGTAGTTCAACTATTTCAAACCAGCTAGAAGCTGGGTCAATCATAGTCAGACACATGAAATCAATTACTGTCCCATCTTTACCTTTGATTGTATACGGGCCAATAAGGTCCACACATAGTACATCCCAAGGGTTTGTGATGGCGAATTTAGTAGGGAGTTTCCCGTACTTATGCTTATGCCTCTTGTTGACTTGGCATGCATGACAGTTTTTGACATATTTACGGACGGTATTTCGCATACCTTTCCAGTACATCGCAGCACGAAGGGTTTCTTCGAGTCTAGTGTGTCCAGGGTGCTGTAGATAGTGGTGGTACCAACTAACTGCACGGTGTTGAAGATTTTTCGAATGACCATTTTTCCTTCCTTACATAGGAGATGTGTACTTTCGACCAATTGTGTCGAGTACTGGTCTTTCAACGTCTTCAAGCTGGCATCAAGCTTTTGTGCTTCTGCAATCTCGTACTGTTAACGGGTAGATTACATCTTCTTCGCTGCGGTTTGCAAATACCAGATTCATTTCCTCTTGGTATGCAGAGGTGTCTATCGCACTCTCTTCTTGCATGGTGTAATGACACCAGCATTTGGTGAACGTCATCCAGTTCTCGTGCTCACTTGGCATTGGTCCAATGTCTAAGCGAGAGATGGCGTCGGCAACAGTGTTATGTATGCCTTTAATGTAAACAATTTCGGGGCCAAACTCCTCGAGGAGCAATCTCCATCGGTAGACACGGTCAGAGGTTAATCCGAGGGCGTCTTGGATTAGATTTTTATGGTCTGTGTAGACTTTTAATCTTTGTCCCCACAACATGCCTTTGAACTCCTTGAGTGTTTCCACTATGGCCAGTAGTTCTAGTTCGGTCACGCTGTACTTCTGTTGCGTCATCGACAGCTTCCTGCTGAAGAACGCAAGGGGCCTATTACCCTGGGTGATAACTGATCCTAGTTGTTTAGACGAGGCATCAGTATATATCTCAAATTCCATTGAATAATCGGGATAGGCTAAGACTACATCCTTGGCAATTGAAGTCTTAACGTCATCGAATGCTTTTGATGCACCGTGTCCCAGTACCATGGACGTTTCTTCGTCTTGTTGGCTCTGGTGACCTTGGTGTGACCGCACTCTCCTACCAGTGAGGTGAGTGGGGCAAGCACTTCGCTGCGTCTTGCCCAAAGATCTCTATAGTACTGGACCATGCCCAGGAACTTACGGAGGTCTTTGACATTTTTCGGCGATGAAATCGCGAGAATCGCTTGTACCTTTTTCTGCTGTGGTTTAATCCCTGTTCGTGTGAGGGTATAACCTAGATATTCTGTTTCAAAGGTACAGAATGACGACTTTCGGGCGTTGATTCGCAAGCCCGCCTCGCGTAGCCTGGTAAGCACCATTTTCAATTTGTCAAGGTGGTCTTCCAGGTTTGCCTTTGTGATGCATAACAAATCATCAAGGTAAGCTCGTCACGAACTCTAAGGCTCCCATTAGTGTTGACATTTTTGCTTGAAAGATGTCTGGTGAACCTCGCGATGCCCATTGGCAAACGGAGGTAAGAATACTTGCCCCATGGGAAAATGAGGGTACATATTTTGGATGAATCGGGATCCAGTCTAATGGTATAATAACCCATGTTTAAATCTAGGGTTGTAGCATAGGTAAATCCTTCTAGCTCTTGCAGGACTGTACTGATTTTGGGTAATGGAAACGGCTTTCGGACTAGTCGTTTATTTACTTCTCTAAAATCAGTGAGAAAGCGTACAGTTCCGTCTTGTTTTCCAGTGATAAATGATGGTGACGCCCATTCCGATTCGGGCTGAAACTCTACCACTCCCAGTTCGCATAATCTATTCAGTTCTTTGATAGTTGTTTCTTTGCGAGATTTTGGTACTGGGTATGCCTTGCCATGATATGGCTTTGCGCCCTCCTTAAGTTCGAAGGACACAGGCTCTGTGTTCCAATCACCTAGTGTTCCGTCAAAAAGTTCCTCAAATTCTGTGAGTAACTCCAGCAACGAGTTTTGGTCTTGGAGACTTAGGTGAGTACAATTGGTGCTAACAATTGATTGGAGGTCTGCCTTTTTATAATTTGCATCTAGGATTTTAACTACCCGCTGTGTCGCTTCCTGCGTACTTTGCGGTTCATTTGCCATGCTGTTGTTAACAGCCCAGGCTTTATCCAAGTTTGATGAGGTCAGACTATTGATGTCTCTCATTGGCAAAATGATGTGATCAATGGTTATTTCTTTTGTTCGAAAATCTAGAACAATTCCGAGCTCTTTCATGGTTTGACATCCAAGAATGAGGTCGAACGCTGGCTTAGCCATCTTTTTCTTATCATACTCTACTACGTCAGGAGTCACTGTGTACTCCTTACTGTTCGAATACTCAAAGAACTTTAAGTTGACTTCGCTCCTTCCTTTGGTTAGGAAGCTCCCATTCGACGTGCGCCAAGACTTTGGCACCTGCCTAGTCAAGTAGGGAAGCGTTTCTCCGTTCCCTTTGCATGGAACAGGAGATCACCATCAGATCCACTGTCTAGTAGGATCCTGATGACTGTGTTACTGGTACGACGCCCTGTAGAGTGTTCGATATTCTTACGGGCTGGATTTTCAGTCGCTTTATAGCGTGCTTGTGCTACTACAGTAGTGACCTGCCCTTCTTTACCTGTCGAAGGGGGGTTCACACTATTGAAAAGGTCACCCGACAGTTCGGGGTCCGACAATTCGGTTATTGTTTCACTCTGTGTAAGGTTGACTGGAAGATTTCCTAGGTCTTCTGCCAGGTTCGAACATGTCTTGTTTGAACCAGAAAATGTTATGTTGGCACGTGGGGAAGTCTTAATCGGACTAAGATAAGTGTTTATCATTTCATTACAATTGATTTTACTACACAATTTCTTAGTACTCCCCAACCCATCATCTCAAGATGAGTCTGAATCATCACTGTCGCTCATTTCGTGATGCTTACGCTTCTTTTTTCCGATAGCGCGTTTCATTTTCTTGTTGGACTTGGTAAGTTTGTCGATTTTAGCGGATAGCTGCGCATAGCTACTTCCTCCTCGAGCAGGTCTCTCTAGTCCACGAGAGTTTCCATTTGGTTTTCTCCCCTTGAAGCTTGACTTCGGGTCCCATTGAGTCATACTTCCGGCAATCCGGAGTGTTGTGGGTGGTATGTGCCCCCATGTTTCTTGCAAGAGAACAGTACTTCTCTGTGCGACGTTTCTTCGAATCCGGTCACTAAAAGAGACCATCTTCTTCCTAGATGAGTCGTTAGCCTTGGCTACGGTCTTGGGTCCTTCTCCAACCTTCTCGGTGGGGTAGGCCTTCTCGATGCGTTCAAGGACTTGAGAAGTTCCCTGACACTCTGTGGTACCAAAGCTCCACTGAGCTCATATTGGTCCTGCCAGTTCCTAGGAACCATCCTGAGGATGTGGCTTGCCAAGTCGGCATCATCAAATGGCCCGCATACTTTCGTAGACTTTGCAGCCTTGGAAGAGTAAAACAGGCACGGCAAGAGTTCCACATACCCGTTAAGGCGCTGGATCCTCTGCACAAAGTCCCTGGTGGGTACCCTGTTTGGTTTCTTCAGCCCATTGCTGATGTAGAAACGTTCTTGCTCCGCTGCATCCGTCCTGAAGGCGGTCTGCAGGTGCAACTGGACACACTCCTGAAAGGAGGTCCAAGATGCCGGGCGTTTTGTGGGATGCTCAGTCCCATACACATCGGTCCAGGGTTCGCAATTGATTTGCTCCCCAACGATGGTGGTCCAAGGACGACGGGCAGTCTCCGACAATTGAGTGGAGTACTGCAGGAAGATCGCTTGGCCAGCGGACACTAGGGCCTCACTGGTGTGGATTTTAGCAGCAGTTGCTTTGTTCCACGACTGGAGGACGGGGAATTTTCATCCGTCCCCTTGAACTTGGCTTTGGCCGCAGTGGCGCAGTCAGTTTTGCCTCAGCCTTTGCATCTGCCTTACAGGCTTCCCGTAGTCCGTGTCTAAGCCTCTCTGGGAAATTATTTCCATCGAGGTCTGGACATGGTTGAGGAACTGTTCAGGACTTCCCTCATCGAAGACGGTGACAGACAAGGTCATTTTGTTGGAGACCTTGATTTTGTTGATTACCTTCGGGTGTCCATGGCAGTGGGAATGTAGGAAATGGGTGGCTTAGACCTCCCTGAACTCCGTTCACACTCCTGTGGCTTGAGTCCTTCTGGGCTTGATTTGCTGGTCGACATCCTCTTGATTGCCTCGCCAAGGGGCGTATTATAAAACAAGGCCTTGAAGAAGGTCTTGGGTGCCCTGTTGAAGTTAGCTCGAAAAGAATTTTTTATTTTTTATTTTTAAATTTTTCTTCGTCGGCTTTTATTTCTTGAAAGTCTTGCTCCAAGGTATTTCGCGAGAATTCTCGATCACGAAATTAATCCGACTCGTAGGAATCCCCGATCGCAGAAGTCGATCGCTCGAAGTTTATCGCTGATGCTCGCTGATCGCGGGATTATTTTGGAGAGCTCGTAGATCGCGAAACCGTAGGAATTCGTCGATCGCGTAGCTGATTTTGGGTAAATCGTCGATCGTGCAAAAAAACGTATCGCTGGTGCGAAAAGTTAAAATTGCCGCTCGCGATAAAAAAATTGTTAGCGTACCTCGTGTCGGAAGGTTTGGATGTCGATGGCTTCGGTGCGCGAAGGTCGCACCACGGTTATCTATAGATAGTGACCTGAGCGAAAATCGTCGTAAAAAATATCACGCGAAAATTATAGGTAGTTTCGACAGGTGTCGAAGAATTGATTTTATGAGCTATATTTTGTGCTATTGTGAGGATGGAAAGGCAGTGGAACTGCATTCCAATCCAAACGATGCAAACGATCATGGTGTAGGTTTCTACACAATATGGTATGTTCATACCCTTCTGATAGATGCTTAGATCTTACTCCAGAGTGTTCTCTTGTTTGGGGTTCTGAACTTCCATGTTGGGGAGTCCATGCCGCCGGGAGGTGGACTCTCCTACTTGGGGTCCTGAGAATGCTCCTATTTAGGTTTTGTACCCTAGGGTACAAAAATGGCTGATTCTTGGCCTATGTCAAGCTGAGACATGCACAAAGGCAACATTTTTCAATACATAATACATATGATACATAAGAATCAAACTAGTTTGGACAGAAGGTAGCATAGGAAAGCAAGAAGGGGTACAGGAACCTAACACTTCCCTACCTACTTATTCATCATGTGATTAGATCTCATTCTTCCTTCTGGATTATGTTCATATATGTATAAAAGTGGTGTGTTGGCATCAAAACTTATATTAAGTGTGACTTATATAACATGATTCTAGAGTGAACCAACACACTTCTTTTCTACATAAACAGCAGGTATGTCTCAAAGTTGGGGTCCCAAGAACACCATTAGGATAAAATTAATTAGACACAATGCCCTTATCAACACATGATCACAATTGTAGCAATATTGATTTATCCAATTTTTATCGTTTTTCATTGATTTGCAAAACCACAGAGAAATAAACATGATGCACAAGTAATGCAAAGTTCATTTGAAGCTTAAATTAACAAGAAACATTATCGATTACTCCTAATTCATGCAGAGTTTTGATTCTTGGAACATCTACAGAATGTTCCCAGATGTAACAAAGATTGATATCAGAAATTCTTTTAAGTTTATCAAAGAGAGGACACTCAGGGTAGCAATATTGATCTTGATGCCAAACCTAGGAGCACTTCTTGCTCTCCCGGCTCATTTGGTATGCTTATCTCTCTTCCTGGAATTGGTCTGGTAGATTGAAGTGAAATTTGAAGGACAAGCAACCATAGTTCACATTTTATGGCTCACCAATCTAGGAAGACGACATGAACAACATCATACCACTTAGTTACCAGTGCCACGAGGCATACAGCATTGGTTTCAGTCTAACTGACCTGTGTTTAGTGCGGAAATTAGCTTTCTCTCCTAAGCTTATGTAGCAAGACATTATAGAAGCGTTGGATGCATTGAAGTGAGCTAAAACTTATTTTATCACATCACAACATCATAGCACGAAAAATTAGACAAAATTGACATCCTCCTTTGATTTATATTCTTGCTTCCACCCATGAAATCGCATCATTGAACACAATTTCTACATTCTCATCAGTCTCCCCGCAAGTAAGGCTGTGGTACATTCCTGTTGAATGAATGCATTTGATGGACACCAGGGTGAGAAAAAAGACATGCCTCTTCAACACATCAATATTACATGCAGCAACTTCTTGATTACCTTTATACAACTGAATACTTTTGTCTTTGGATGGTGAATCTTTGTAGAATTCTTCCGAAATTTTGGGACACGTGACCTTATCCTCAAGTCCATGGAGAATGATAAAGGGAGCATCAAACTCATGGACAGAGCTCGAGATTCGTTTCGTGGTTTCCTGTGACATGAATGATACATGTGGGAGAGGTAAGAATGAAGCTGCAGTAAAAGCTTGGACTGGTACAAAGAGTACTGGCTCACCAATAATTCACGAGCTGTAGCCAACCTTGGTTTCCTGCCATACACGGTAGGCACAGATGTCGCGAGCGCCTTTTTGTTCTTGTCTTTGAAACTCAACGACGACAAATCGCCTTTTGATGGGGCAATCGGCATGACACTGAACGAATTTACAGAACCAGGTGCTCCCACTATGTATTCGAATATGCTGACCACCCAACCAGGCGGTGTATTCAATACTTTGCACATGGGACAAACGAAAATTACCCCCTCGTAAGAAGAACGATTGCGATTCATGACGTCAAATACCACAGCACCTCCCATCGACTCTCCCATCAAAAATATTTTCTTCCCAGAAAATTTTGTACGGGTGATAAAATCAAAGTATTGCTCCACGTCTTGAATCATTGTGTTCCAACAAGGTATGAGAGCATTTATACCGTCGCTCCTTCCATGACCCTCGTACTCGATCATAACCACGGCAAATCCCTTCTTGACGAATCTTTGGTACTCGATGCGTTTGAGGAATGAGCTGTTATCCATGTAGCCGTGGCACAGACAAATAACGCCACGGATTGGGGCATTGTCTTTAGGTATCATTGTGGAGGTTAGAAGACACATACCACTGAGATAGAGAGTAACAGTCAGTGTGAGCCTGAATGGACGACCAAACTAGCTTAGAAAGTAGTTGACATCCATCCAAAAAGTCGGACGTACCGATTGTTGACCCAGTATTTCTCCTCCAGATCAACGTCACGGCACTTGAGCGCCTCCGGCAAATCCTTTCTCATAAGAAACTCGTTCCACAACCGCCTCCGAGCTTCGCCACTATCATTGACACGAAAGCTACCAAAGAATTCAATAGGAATGCGATGCAAGGGGAAATCGTCAACTTAAATGATTGTCATCGAAGCTACAATCACGCCAAACGAACAATCTCACCTGTAAGGGATACTGACAGACAAAAAAATCGCTACAGCAAGCAAGAGCGGCGGCCATATCGAAGCCAGGATGAAGGAAGTGATGCCGATCGAAATGATGGCGGATGCAGCTATTCTCGGTTTCGGAGTCGTCGTGGCTGGCGCGGGAATCGCTTTCTTGACGGATGAACACATGGTGGATAGTAGTGAGAGGAAGAGGCTGGAACAAGAACAAAATTGAGGAGGTCGATGCACGACGGCGAGAGAAAAATGACGCGGAGTTCTTTTGCGCGTGATGTAGAAACGAAGCCTATTACTACCCACCCGAGAATTTGCTTACAAGCCATCTCTAGACCTTCAATGGTAAAATTATGTCATTGACGTCAGAGTAAAAACACAAAATATATAATCAAATGTATAGGTACATATTTTATATAACATCAATAAATGCCTCTAACATGGATACGTGATAAAATCATGATAATTAAATTTTCAAAACATCTTCCTGACATAAAAGGTATTCCTCAAGTCACGTCCCGGCAGGTGCTCGATGGATGGCAAAAGTATTGTAGTGATGGAAGCATGGTGGAAGCTGATGGAAGCCTGATGGAAGCTGATGATGCGGCGGAAGCTCCAACCATCATTCAACCATCATTCAACCTCCTCCAAGATCTCAGATGGGTATGGCTCTGCATCTCAACATATATATCAACTTTACATGCCGTTTACCGCCAGGCCCTTCCTAATGCCACACTTCTAATACATCACTCACTTCACTTTTTGATCTGAGTCTACCATTTTTCGTCGCCGTCTATCGGAGCAACACCATGAGATCTTCAATACTATTTACTTCGTGTCTGCTGTCACTGATCGAACGCTCCTTTTCGTTGACGCTGACATCGGGACAAAGAATTTCATCACGAATGAGAAAAAATCAAAACCATCAAGATACACGGCGTGGTCCAAAAAGTTTCTTTGATCTTCGAGCGATAGAACAGTGGGGCGAAGAAAATGGGCTCAAGGAGCATCATCTCAAAACAATATACAAGGTCGTCATGACCTCGTACTCGTGTGATAGACCATCGCGGCATGAAGAATCGCAAGTATTACAAGACAAGTTGCGAGCCTTGAGTTTTCCTCAAGCCTGCATTCCAAATCTCTTATCTGAATTCGGTTATACCTGTACCATACGCAACATTCAACAGTCGCAAGGGGGGGCCAAGTTCGGTATTCAACTGGCGAATGGCAAATTTGTCGAATCTGTATTGATAAGGCATGAACGCAACAATGGCGATGTACGTTATACAGTCTGTGTATCGAGTCAAGTTGGGTGTGCGAAAAAGTGCTCCTTTTGTGCAACGGGTACCATGGGTTTAATTGGTCAGCTTTCCTCTGCGGAAATACTGGAACAGATTCATTTATTGCAGCAATACGTCAAACATAAGAATTTGCCCGGAAAGATTCGGAATGTTGTTTTTATGGGAATGGGAGAACCTTTGGATAATTATGATGCAGTTCATGAATCTATCAGAGGCATTACACATCAATGTTTGTTTGGATTAAAGGCAAAAAAGGTTACAGTATCTACGGTAGGTTCAAGTGCTCAGAAAATAAAAGCATTGGCAGATGAAGCACCGCAAGTGTGCTTGGCGCTATCATTACATTCCGCAATACAAAGTTCAAGAGAAAAATTGATACCTTCTGCCGTATCAATTTCTTTAGAAGAGTTGGGCGATGCGCTAGATTACCATGCCAAAAAGAGCGGCCGAGGCTCCATGTTGGAGTATTTACTTATTAATGGTGTCAATGATAGTAATGATGAGGTGGATTCTCTCGCAGAATTTTGTTTGAAGCGTGAAGGAAATGTTTATGTGAATTTGATTCCATATAATCCTACTCTTGCGGGTGACAATTTTGGGTATCAAACGCCGTCAGATGAAAGGATATCCGATTTTCATGATAAACTGAAAGCGGCAGGAGTCAAAGCCTTGGTAAGATGGTCAACACAAAATGGACGAGATGCAAACGGAGCATGCGGGCAACTCGTACTCACGTCAATTACATGAGAGGTGTAACACAGTGGACATTTTCACAATGAAGAATTCATACATAGAAATTTTTCAATCAAGGGAGCTTGAAAACTGTCCTGCCGCTTAAGGACCACTGCATTATCAGTGGGTCCCAATTTTTCGTATTTGCGTAAAGCGAGCATGCACAGGGCCAGACCAAGTCAAAAGGACATTATCCTTAACTTTCTTCAGTTCAAGACCTCTTGTAGTGTTTTCTGTAAGCTGGCATCTACTATTCATGTAGGGAAGCATTGCAGGTTAAAGTTAAAAATTACAAAAATTAGGTTGGCTTGCAAACACCCTCTCACCGTTTTAAATCAATAATTCATAGTAAAGTGGTAGCCATAATCTTCAGTCACTTATTGGTCACCCAGCAATGGCATTCGTATCAAGTTTTGCTGCCATGCTATTTTCATCACAGTGCATAGTGAAACATCACAAACAGCAAGCAACAATACTGACTCGTGACACGGCGCCTCTTGAGTCTAGTTTTATTCACATCGGGGCCTCTTGTTGGTGCCATGGTTGATTTTTCTGCAAATGAGAAGAGGTTACCACCCAAACATGTGATTTGAACTGTGGGCAATCCTCGGCCCCTGGTGTCAGTGTAGGCCATATGATGTGTTCCTTGCAATAGGCGCCTTCATAATTGGAGGTAACATAATCTTTGGATCAACAAATGGGAGAATTACTCATTTCATTCAAATTATCCACTAAAACTAAAAAGTGGCTCTCTAGTACTGCAATTCTCAGGATGCTAGCAACTAGATAAAATAAACCCGCCAGCCATTCTAAGTCTTTTTGTTGCTGTGTGTGTGAAGGGGGGGATGGATTCAAATGTTTGATTGCTTTTTCTTCTATTGTTACTCTTACAAAAAATATACAGAGGAAATTTCAAATCATAGCTTTCCATAGTGCTAAGGTATCCTACATTTTTTGTGGACTAAAATTTACGTCACACAAGAAATGATGGAGCAAACTAAAGTTTGGTGACTTGACAGAAATTTTGCAAAAGAAAAACAAGATTCATGGGTTCTAAAAAAATGCTTTGGAACTTCTGAAGAGACATTGTGCTGGTACCGATTATTCTTGCCTGACTTATTGAGTATTTGTGAACCACAAAATTGAAGAGTACCCGATCTTGTGGCAAGTTGCCTGATTTTTTTTCCTTCCACAAGAATGACCAACACAGCATATCTCTTTTTGTGTTGCAGGAAAAATAATGGCTAGCAAGGTATGATGGTTTGTTTGTTTGTAATTTACATGTACCCAAAGAAGTATATATGTCGCCATAAATTCATGAGTTCTCAGCCACTATAACAGTTGAGGCATTACCACCACCACCTCATCTTACCAAATTTGTATTTTCTTCTCTAATTGTGTTGTTTTCTTAACTGCAGTTCTTGCACAATTCTTTTGCTTCATTTTTCTGCTACTCTTGTTTGTGTAGGTTTGGTTATAACATTGGTTAAGTGGTGATGTGGTGGTGTTTAGATGGGCTGTTTGCAAAGGTTTTGAGATGTGTTGGGAAAGATCTTCAAGGGTCTTGGTTTTTGTGTTGCATTGTTAGGGTTTAATGCTACTTTTACTAGTGAGAAAAATGTCCATGTATTGGTGTTACTTTTATTTTCAAACATGCCCATCTATATGAGTTATATATCAAAACATAGTTCATGACAAACTATAATGAAATAATCACATTCAGACTTGATAAACTTGTTCTAGAAACTGGAAACTCTAATAGTTATCAGACTCGACAAACCTTATGTCCCGGAATTGAGAATCGCATATGAATTACTTTACGCTAGGTGTCAATCATGGCGGCACATACAACGTGTTCGTTACAAATGATGAATTGTCTCGATATTGACATTGTAAAGTATATAAAAAAATACGCTGCTCTAATTTTTTGTTCTTTGATCTTCAAAAGTAGCTTCTCTTACAATATCACGTCATACAGTTTAAAAATTAAGAAAAGTTTGATATTTTGCTTTTTTCTTATCAAAGTTCTTAACGGTTTTAATAGACGTTTTGCTGTGGAACACCACAGCCAGTACATGTCAAAATCATGTCTGATAATAGTATGACTACATATTTTTTCATGTCCTGACTGTGATTTGACACATGTCAATTATGTTAAAAACATTGTGAAATGATATGTCCTGAAATGATTTTCACATGTATAAGTTTCATTACCCATGCTTCGTCATAATAACTTGCAGGTGCAAAATTGTAGAATCTTGTTAAACTTAAGATTAACAAGCCCACACAAAGTTATGCATGTGGACCTGTTCATGTCAATGCCTTCTTTTTTTCAGAAACCCCTTTCCCAAGAAAACTCACTTTCTGGGCTCTCTTTATCCCTCAAAAATCCAAGTCAACTTGAAGGGGACAGCCTTCAACTCACATTCACTATGACACAAGGATATGCTTCACTCTATCATCCTTACAGGATCAACAGCAATAAGAAAGGGCCATCAATTTGATGCAACTGTCACAGCCAAGAGCAGCAACTACATCAGCCTCCATGAAAATTTTGTCCAGCAATCCAGTGCCAGCCCAGTTGTAAGCAATGCACTGATACTCATACCTTGCTTGCTCATGCGCATGACTTCTTCACCAAAGATCCTAAAGACTCCACCTGCAGCTGCCATGAGTTGTGCATGCTTTTGAAGTCAAATTCTCCTCAGCATCAGCATTCCTTTTTTGTAAGGCTTACCCCTGCCAGTATCGCATGTACTGTGATGAGAGTTCCTTCAACTTGTCTCCAGCACTGTCTGCATCTGGGCTCCTCCAACAAAGATCTCCTTTCCAGCATCACCAGTGGTGCGGCTAGTGTCGTCTTCAACAACAAAGGAGATGTCACATCATAGATTGATGTATCCATCATACCTTTGATTAGCTGGGTCTTGAATCCTTCCGGACTCCGGACTCATGACTTGTTTAGCCCTTCCCTAGACACTCCTAACAATACAAAATTAAGGTACTAGTAGGAAGGGCATCATAGAAGCCCTAACTCCTCAGTTTCTTTCACAAAGATTTCATTTTTTTAACAACTGACTTTTAGCATACTTACTAGCTCTTACTAGACTTCAACAAGTCAAAAGAACTAATGTATTCCTTAATTGGCTTTCTCGTGTAATAGTAGCAAGTAGGTGGTGGATCTTTTTGTGGCCCCAGTTTTTCACAACGACATGATTAGTTGCATAATGGGAAGTGGAATGAAATTCGTCCAATTATGCATTGCTCGGTGCAAGGGAACCTCGGGCAATCAATTTCACAGCAAATGGTGGGTGATTTTTGAACTGTCTTGAAAATACTATTACAGGACAGACCGATGGCACGAATGTGCCATGAGCCCATGTTTTGTACATAGGAATAGATATCATTTACAAAAGGTTCATTCGCAGGGGTATTATCCTGGTACAGCTTGTTGCAGACATTTCTGACCTCACGTAGAGGTGGTACAAATTGTACGTAGTCTTAATTTTTTATACCTTGCACGAATGGTTTTTGCTCGTCAAAAAAGGACAACTTTTTACATCACAAGTCGAAGGGTTATCAATTCCCCCATCCTCGAAATACCTCACATAAAGTTTGACCGATTAAAGAGAATGCCCCAACAAATGGGGGAATTGCTAAAAGACATTACGCTCTACACAATGTATTTCTAATTCCCCCTTATCGCGTATCCATTTGCTGTCAGATTCATTCAGAGACTGTAATAGTTGCAGCCATTATTTTCGATTCACGGTGAGGGGGGAGGAAATAGAAAATAATTAATGTAAACAATTCTCAGTACCATAGGACCTAAAGGTCTGAAAATGCCCAATGGGTGTATCTAAAGCAATGAAGCGCTTTAGGTCCTGCTGAGAATGTTCATAGCCAAAGTCCACTGCGAATGAATTCTTGGGTGGCTGATCCCATGGTTGTTAGCAATGGAAGATAGGAAAAAAATAACTTAGTATTTAAAGGTATTTGTACTAGGCTACACAAGGTCAATTTTTCGTGCAAACAGCTGTATTATCCGAATTTAGTTATTTTTCAATACACACCAAAATTGGAACAATGGACGACGGAGATCAGTCTGTAGCATCTTCAAACCCGGCAGTAGCAGAAGAATATGACTACGAGGATGATGATAATGAGGAATATGCTGTCCCAGTGGCTTCCGTAGTTGCGTCCGGGCATTCGAATGACGACAACGACGATTCCGATGTCGACGCAGAAAAAGATTTCGGAGATGACGACAGAGAAGATCTCGATGCTGGGGTCGACGATGATGACAATTCAATTGGCACTGGTGATAACAGCAGCCTGACTCCGCTTCAGAATCGAAAGCGTTCACTCAGCGAGGCATCGCCCACTCCTCCGGGGATGATTTTTTCATCGAAGAAAGGGAGGATGGTCAATAACGACGGACAACCTCGTCAGCCTGCAGTGAGAGAGTTGACTCTACCCTACCGGTCAATAAAACGAACTATGAAGCTAGACCGTAGTGTGGGGATAGTTCAAAATGATGCGGCTATTCTTGTGACCTATGCAACAGAATTGTTCATTAAAAAGTTGGCAAAGGATAGTCAGGAAATATCTATGAAGAAAGGGAGGGGAACGATCAAGTACGACGACTTGGCAGAGGCTAGGGCAAAGACTAAAGCTTTCTCTTTCCTGGGTATGCTGATTCCTTGAGGGATAAAGTAGGATTGGATTTTATCTGGCGATCTCGTGCTCTTGTACTGAAAAGTGAATCCAGCATCAATGAGTAGCACATTGTCACACTTTTTACTTAGTTAAATTCATTGATGTTTATGTACATCATAGAACAATGTCAGTCAAGTCTAAATCAAGTCCTGTATTAGGATCATGTGTTTTAACGGCAGGTAGGCCCTATTGTGGCGATAGTTCAAATCCATTCAGCAGTTCTTGTTGGCAAGTGCGGTCAAGAAATATTGAAGAAAGGAGGGGGACTATCAAAAAGTTTGATAATGTGGTGGATACTATTACAGTAAAGACTAGAGCTTCTTCTCTTTTCTGTCCTTGCGGTATGAGGTAGGATCATTTGTGAGTGGCAAAATCTTGTTGTACTGAGTAGGGAATCATCGTGATTCTCGCGTAATCTTTTCACTGCTCTTTAGTGGGTTGTGGCAATGGGTGAGCGGCATCAGAATGGGAAGTTGTTCTTAAATGGGAGGTTGAGGTACCTACCTTCCAACCCCCATTCTGCTGATGGCGACCCCAACTTGGTCAATGCTACTAGTTTGGTTAGGTTGATTGTAATGTTGTTCTCCCTGGTTGGTTTCTGCTTGATGACAACTTGCCTTTAAAAAACTCACAGGGCGAGGACCAGGACACACACGCCTAATGATCACGCCCCTTAAGCAGGATGAGCCAGACGTATTTTTAAAGCAGCTATTGTCAAGCAACTCAACCCACCACCACCACTACTGCTACTACTCATCAACACCATGACAGCAAAGATGATGATGTTCAACGTGGCTAACAACTTGAGGCAAGTTCATGAAGAAGTGTGACAATCGCCTTTGTCCAGGATGCCAACAATGAACAACATATGCGGATGCCAAGGGAGGAGTGGCTGATGGTGCAGGATATAGTGGCTTTGCCAGCTGTGCCATCAATGTGGCTGAATGCAATGAGAACACCAGCCACCATGCAAGATGAGAAAATGCCCCCACACGAGACACCAAACAGGGACATGTGGGAGACACCTGGTGTTCAGCAACAGGTCCAGTGGGAAATGGCACCGCTGTCAGCAACACAAAGGGTGCAAACAAACATTAGACGAGCCAAACCGAGAAGGAATATCTAAGGCAGGAACACCCAGAGGGGAATCCAATGGAGACCAAGTGGTTTAAGGAACAGCTCACGTCAGCACTATCATGATTGTGATTATTAAGGGACAAGTTGGAGGGCTCATCTTTTCTTCAAGTATTCCACTCCATTGAATAGTTCCAAGATCTTGAGGAATGCATGGAATTAAAAAACAAACAAATTGATTTTGGAGGAGAAAAGACTTGGTATCTCAGTGTGTACTCATTTATCAGGCCTCAGGACAACTTTTGGGCATGGAATCCCATCAATGTCTTTTTGTCATTGGAGATGGAGGACGACACCGCTTTCTGAAACATTATGAGAGAGAGAGTCCAAATGTTAGGTCCTACCATATGCATAGAGCAAAAGGGAAGTCACTCTGCCCCAAATGGATTTTATTCCATCAATCTTGGAAAAGCTTGTCCTCTACCTATGATGGATGCCATGGGAAGTTCATCAAGAAACCTTCTGTTTAGTTCACGATGGGTGCAAGGTAGTGACAGTGACAGAAGCAGAAGAAAACAGAAAGCTGTTGCAAGAATGATCCTTAGTGGTAGGTCAAATTGGCAATGCAAGTAAGTGTTCCCCTGTCATCTAACCATTGGTGGATGGGGTACAAATCAATGATGATAAATTCAGTTAGTACATGTCTTGCTGCCTTGAAAGTGCATTAAGGACAGAGCACTCTGCGAGCATGACAACATGACAACTTGTGCCAGGTACCCCGTCACAGTCAGTGGATGCAAGCACAACAGCACTTCTCAAAATGGCATGCACCATGCAATTAGCAGCAGTTGCGAGTCATATAGGATCAATGGTATTTATCAGGAGCACAGACATCTGAAAGCAAAACTTTCATTGTGTTCAGTCTTGCTGCACTCATGGGATGGGGTGAAGTTGTATCCAACAACAGATTCTCACCAATTTTGCCACTGCTACTGAACTTAAATGAGGTGGAAGATCACAGCCTCAATAAAATATGCACAAAGTATATGATGAGATGCAGAGTTCATTAAAGCTGTTTTCTCAAAAGAGAAAGCCATCAATGCATTGAGAGATGTGGCCAACCGGCACCCCAACCTAATTTTTGGTGGGCAAAGGACTTAGTGTCTTGGCATACCGGCCCAGCACAGTTGACAAAATAGAATGAGAGAATGAAGGCAAGAAGCCAGAAAATGATACAAAAACCAACCATTCTTACACTAACAGGGAGGCCCCACAGCTTGAGACAGGTACTGGCAGAGTGCCAGCAGACAACTACTATGACATCAGGGTCAATATGACCAGGTTATGCCTACTGTGCTTTGTCTTGTACAGATTGATGTGAAACTAAGCAAAGTGGGTTGATGTAATTTACAAGTTACACCAACACCTGAGCATCACAGCAGTGAAACATCATGTCACACCTTTATTCTGTTGCCAAGTCACATTGGTGGCCCATGTTGACAAATGCAATGTCTTCAGGAGGCCACTTCATCCAGAGGATTTCGTAAGTAACGATGTGCCAGACATTCCACCTTCCTTACTGGATGACAACACATCACACATGAGGTTCATCTATCCAATTAGCTGCTAGGTGCTTCTTAGTGCATGGAGAACAGATGTGATGTGAAGATGTATGCATAACACAGCATACCCATTTGTGGGAGGTCTTTCAGCAAGACCACCGATTGGGCCAGATCTGTTTCCACGGCAGATGACCAGAGGATCTGAATAGTCAATAATGCCACTGCAGCCAATGCCCTTTAGGCAAAAGCTGGTATACATCCATTCATCCATCCAATCATATGGCAACAATTAGCCTTCTATCACAAGACACTGATGGGTGGGTGCAGATGAAATTGATTCTAGAGATGAGTTGCAAAAATTGAAGGTATGTACCAGTGCTGGAAAATTACTCCAATCAAAATACATGGCAACAACTGTGCTTCAATCATGTATGTGGTCATTTCACCATATGATGAGGCAACTACAAGCACCAACGGCTATCACTGAAGCTTGTGTCTCCCAATTGTGCACCATGTTACTCCCAGGCATTGAATTCCTGTTATTGCATGGCAACCTGGCACCAGATGACAAGGTTATGTGGAGTAAAGGTGGACATGGGAGCAATGGAGAAGGAGCTTATGGAGTTCATCAAAAGCAGTAGCTAAGCAACAAATAACTCATTGTGATGGAGAGGCTTGGGACAACTAGCCTAGTTTGGCCGACAAAGCAAGCACAAACAACACATGGAAATTCATGGGGAGACCAATCAGCAATTAATGCAACAATACTGGAACGGGTACATGATATGATGGCAGAATGTGTCACAACTATAGGAACTGTGAGGGCCAGTGAAGGATTTTCTGTAGGAAGATGGAAGGATATGAGAGGTTGTGTGGTGATGTTTTCCGGCCAATGTGAGAGGAGGGGAGTGTTTATGAGTTGACGGGGGCAAGGATTGGAGAGAGTGTGAGATCGTTACAATCCCAATACATGTTCCGCAGATGGACACCAACAGCAGTCATGATGACAGGATGACATGTCTGACTACCCCATGCTTTGATACTGACATTGCCAGAGTCACAGCAACCCAGGGTAAGAGACCTTGGATGCTGTGGCACAAGGGCCAACAGGACATAAATGTCTGTTGTGGTCAAATGCCAACTCTGAACCCAAGGCCTGGTCAGCAGTAACCATTGTCACTACTATAGAGCAATTAACAATTAAGTGCCCTCCAGTACTCCACAAGTGCTATGCTCTGGTGTACAAAAATCCAGTGAAAATAAGGAGGACCATTGCAAGGAGAACAATGTGAAAACTGTCAGCAAAGAGTTAGCGCAAGGATGAATTAATTACTGGGCCACATACCATGAGGGATTTGTGGTAACAGAGGCCATGGCAGACCAACCTGAGTGCATTAGCATTGGGCAGAAGTGCCTAGGGGACTGGCCCTTCACCACCCAATTGCTTCAAGACTGCTGCAATTTACATTAAATGGATGCCTAGTCAGCACAAGAGCAAATTTGTCGTATGAAACGTTAAAAGTAGATATTCAGCATAGTCTTTATGTGTCTGCACTGGCACTATAGCTTACCCAAATGAGTGACAAAATTCAAGAGAAAGTGTACACTGGTGAGGCACAAGTAGTTGACCGGGAGCAACAGAATCTTGATGGAAACCTGCTAAATTGAAGATTTTAATCATGCAGATCATCCCTCACAAGTCTGGGAGTTCTTTTGCTCCAAATGAGGCAACAAGATGATGCACATACATTATCATTGAATGACAGCATGACATTGGAAGTCCAGCATAGGCCATCAACCAGCTGGCATCATGAGCTTTCCATGCCTTTTCCAAAGCAGAAATGGTGTCTGAATTGTGCATATGACAAAGAGTGGAACTTTGCCTAAATGGTACCACAACAAGGCAAACGAGCAAAACTGGTTATCCCAACATATTTCAGATGGGATGGGTTGAATCTACATCATATTTCTCTATGGCATCAGAAAACAAGCAAGATGTGGTCACACAATGTATGGGGACAAAACTTGAGTCTTCATAACCCAGCAAATTTTCAGCAATGACAGTGTCAAACTCAGAAGCTGATGTGCATAGCACTATCAACATTGAAGAGGACTTGCAATATTTTCTGGATGTATATGATGATTTTTAGCAGTTGACCATATCTCCACCTCAATCCTAAAACTAATCCAAGACATCTTCCCTGCATCCAGCAAAAAAGACAATCAGCCCATCTCACTCAAAAGCATAAAAAGGATGAAGGGATATTGGTGAGTCATAAAGAAATTCTGGACTTTGATTTCAATGTTAAGCCAATGAAGTACACAATCATTCTCCCAGAGAGAAACCGTGCCTGATTTTTGCTCGTGCTTCATAGACAGAAACAGTAGACAAACCTTAAGGGGCATTCAATCCCATTTGCCAAATTCGAATCTGTGATGTGCCTGATTTGCCATCATTCAATGTGGTACCGCCCATCAGTGGTTGGATTGGAAAGAAACAATGCCCTGAATCAGGACCTATTCAATTGTCTTGTGATGCCATAGGATGCTACTGAAACACCAACCCTTTGCCATGAGCTTATTGATGCTTGACCAGACTATGTTGTAGTGTGTGATACATTGGAGCATGGCATTGGAGAAATTGTTGTGGAGGAAAGCAAACCTTGCTTACCTATGGTGTTTGGAGTGGAATGGCCAGCAGACATTAAAACCAACACATTTCTGTAAGCTAACCCAACAGGAAGGACCAGTCCTTCTAATCTTGAAATGGATTGTTTGCTTGTACTGGAGCTGGTTATGGCAGCTGACCATGTGACACTACTTAGAGACAACAGCTTGACAGTGCACTGGGTTAAATGAATGGCATCATGAGGTTCTTGGGTTACATAGCAGCTTGTGCATTCACTGGCACTACGGTAAGAGATTTGACATGTGTCTCTCATTGCTACACTTCACATTGCATGATGCGGCAAAAAATGATTCACCTACCATCATGATCATTTGGGAGTAACCAATCATGGCACTTCAAAAATGACATTGACCTATTTTTTTAATTGGGTGTTTTATGTTGCTGTCGCAGGGATCAAGACTATCTTCAACCATTCTTTTGCGGCTTTTATGAGGGCTCTTCCTTTTCTGTGGATGTGGGTTCATTGGCAGCTGAGAGGAGGCAACTGCCCAACATTGGCACAAGTCATGGTCCAATTGGTATGCATATTGTCTTCCTGTTGGAGTGGACCCTCACTTGAGGGAACACCTTATGCCATCAAATGTAGGGTTCTTACAAGCATTGCCAGGTCCATGTGGAACAGATTGTACAGTTTGCAGCTGCCTAGTGGAAGTGCAGCAGTCACTACAGGAGTCATGGCTACCAGTAAGATGATGCCCCTTGCCACAGGAGTAGACTCAACAAAGGCAAATGGATATGTAAAGAATTTTATCCTATGCCTGGCAGAAATGCTTGATGGGTTCACAAAAATCAACCCACCTGCAAGGGAAACCCCCCGTTGAGCAGGATGTGCCTGAACTCTTAGTGAAGTGGGGAGACATAGCTTAGACAGGACAACTGGCAACAGCAACAGCAATAGCAGTGGGAGATTCAAAATTGGAAGCATTATCTTTCATTCTATGCATCAGATAATACACATGCAAGTCCAGTAAGAATACCACATACTAGATTGTTTGGTCAAGATTGAGGATATCACCTTTTCTGTTGTAACAAGCAGGGCCAATGGCACCGGATAGGATGGTTTGCATCAGATGAAGACATTTTGTCAGCTGCAGGCATGATGGTAAAATTGGACAACCAAAAGAACACAAAGAGGTGTGTATTCACCATGGACAACACCATAGCCCAGTGTGTTGTCTAGTTAGGAATGTAGTTTGAGACTATGTACACATCCACATCTTTGCTCACATGAACAATATCCCAGAGATGTTTTTGGGATGATTGAAGGACATGTCCAAAAAATGGCTGTGATCGCCTTGGAAAACCCCACCACATGAGGAATTGCAATCAGACGAGCAAGGTGGAGGAGCAAATGCATTAGCATTGGATGGATATTGTGGCCTCCAGAATCCAAAACTGGGGGGTTGATATTAGAGTCCTGTAAGGGATATATACATGAGGAGTACGCTAGTTTTCAATGAACATCAGCTTGGGTATCATGTGGTGCATTTCACAAATTACTGGAATAGCTTGCTGCCTAGCGAATGAATCCGCAGTGAAAAGTCCAGCCTTGAGAGCTTAAATGACAGTCAATATCCCTGCCTGAGCAAAGCTTTTGCATTATGGCAGCATGGCAGACAATGATGGTGATTTTCTTTTTGAAGGACAACCGGTTTGTGAACAGATGCATTATGTGTACCCCCTGATAAAGTTACCTTGTGTCTATTCCTGTTTGGTGAACAGCATCAAAACCAAGCCTTTATCTGCAATGGTTCTTCTTAGTATTAGTAAGTCCAGTGGGCACTATGAATTGCAGACAGAAGTTTGGCATAGGAATTTTCCACATAAATGTCTAACCCTGATGAATCTTTGTCACATCAAAACAACTGTACATGTACTCAGGATTGGGTTGCTTTAATATTGATTGGCTAAAGATGAAGCAAGTGAAGGGTAAATGCCCAGGAGAGGCACAATGTTGTGATGGCAAGCAAAAGCAGAATAAGAATAAGGAGTAATTAAGTTGGGAAGAAGATGTACATACCTCCCAAGCCCATGCTATTATCAGTGACCGCAACATCATGGCGGATGCTGCTAGCATGGTTAGGTTGATTGTAATGTAGTTCTCATTGTTGGCCCATGTGTTACCCTTTAACCAAATGGCAACACAAGTTGCAGATGAAAGCTTGGGATAGGGATTTTTGACGTTCAGGTATACAACACTACTAGTTTTTGGAACAACAAAACAAACGTACATATACTTATGATGGGGTTGTTTTGTCATGTTTCCGGTGTGTGCATCCAGCATTGGCTAAGATTCGAGCAAGTTGAGACACGAGGCCCAGTGGAGGCACTTGGTTGAGTTTTCATGGAGTATTTTGATTGAGATAGGTCAATGCAGAAAATATTTTATAATTTTAATGAAATTAGTTTAACATATGCGAGGTCAGGCCATATTGATCTGCCGAATATTAGCACCATTTGTCTCAATAGTCAACTTGTACCAATCTGCCGACAACTTTGGGGTTCTTACAAGAGTTGTGTAATTTACATGTACCAAACCAAAGCGCCTCGAGAAACCAAACTCCCATTCAAAGTTGTCCTAAGGGATCAAGTAAGTCATAAGAGACAAATAAATAAGGCCGTAGCAACTTCAAATGAAATTCAAAAAGAAGAAATCAAAGAGAATGCTAACCATCATACTCCATGCAAAATAACCGCCTAACTTAACTCCCTGCTTCAAAGCTTGCCCAAATCCACAAATATATCCCTCTAAATACTCTTTTCTGCTGTCATCGTGCAATGAATGCTGAAAATCAGGCTCATCGGCAGCCATACCATTCTCGGTCACAAAAATGAGCGGATGGTTGTACCTCTTATCAAGCCACAAGAGTATTTCACGTGCACCATCTGGTACAATGTTCCACCCCATAAACGTTGTTTTCCATGATGGATCGCTGGTTAGTATTACTGATTGATCGGCCCAATACCCACCATAACTCGGCGGACTCTTGGGGGCCGAAGCTAGTAGCGAGGAATAGTGGTTGAGCCCAATAAAGTCTGCTGATCCTTTGATCATTTTCTTCTCTTGCTTGGTAAATTCTGGTAAACGACTACCAAGTATTCTCTTCATGGATCTAGGATAGTCACCAAACCATATCGGGTCGGTCTACATTTTGTATGAAGTTCACAATGGGCTCAGATGAGGTTTGTGTAGGAAAACAAAGACCCGAAAAATCTCACCATCCATCCCAATTGGAACTCGATTGCTCTCGTTGCGGCATCCCTGTCATCCTTGCTCTTTGGATCAGCGGGGAAACGATAATCACCTGAATGTGCTATTCCAATGACGCCAGATTTTGCGCTATTGCCATGAAGATACCACTTTGCATAACCCTCTTCTCTGTAGACGCCGACTGCCCTTGCATGTGCCAAGAGCAAATGACGGCCGATTAAATATGGTTTGCCTGTGCCACCTTGCTCCTCACTCAACAGACCTGGAGCTTTGTTTCCCTGGTCATATCCACCGATGGCGACGCTCCATGCCTCATTGATTGTGATCCAGTATTTGACTCTGTCGCCAAAGAACTGAAAGCAGATTCTGGCATACTTGCGCAGTAAATTAGACAGACTTATTTATTAGCATATTTGCTCAATCAAATGAGATTCTCAGCGACGCAAAAACTACGTACCTTTGCAAAGTCGTCAATTACTTGTTCATTTTCCCATCCACCATACCTATCTTGCAATGCTTGTGGCAAATCCCAGTGATACAACGTGACGAAAGGCTCGATGCCCTTTGCAATGAGAGCATCAATAATATTATTATAAAATTGAACACCATCGTAGTTGATCCCTTTGGTTTTTGAGTACCTATGGTCTCCACTCTCGGTTCCTTCTGCAGTCCCAGTAGGAAGAATTCGACTCCACGATATGGAAAACCGATACGCTTTCAAGCCCAAAGTTTGCATGAGCTCGATATCTTCTTGCCAGTGATGGAAATGGTCCACGGTAACGTTTCCTGTGTCACCGTGGCAGTTGTCTGCAGATCGAGCGCAGAATGTATCCCAAATCGATGGCCCTCGGTCTAGGAAATGTCTGGATGTGCTTGGACTAACAAGTAACAATAAACTTGTAGACTTTTATCTTGTGGATGATGCGCTGTTCAAGTAGTTGGATAATCTAACCACAGAATTAAATTATGAGTTAAAAAAGCTCTATCTCTAAGTGATGCTCTGTTCCTGAAAGAGCATGCAGTCGGACTAGATAGACGAAAAAATATCATAATATAGTTGTGTCAGAATATTTCAGAGATATCCGGACACGACTCCAAATACGCCCATGTGTTCGTCCCACGAACACGAATAATACTAGCTAGTCGTAAATACGGCTGGCTGTACTACAAAATGAGAACACGTAAAAAAAAAAACGAGAACACGACAATCAACGTGACACGTGCAGGTGGCACGATCACCATCACCAGGATCGTGTGATCTCTTTTCACCGACGATCACCATCACCATGATCGCACGATCTCGAGCGATCGAACAGCCTTGATCGATCGCACGATCTCAACACTCCCTCTCGAGTGCATGCTCTTCAGATCTAATACCCTAATAGCTTCTGTCTCAAATACTCAAGGTTACCGGGTCAATCCCTTGATGAAGAAATCTCCTAATTGCTCTACAGTGATCATTGCCGTGGATTTGTTTGTCACCACAATCAAAAATCGAGCCTTGAAATTCTTGATGAGACCATCAGGATTGCACTTGATCTTGACTACCCATGTGGAGTCAGTTATGTGTGCTCCCTCTGGACGGTTGACCACATCCCAGCAATTCATCTTTTCCAATGTTTCAATCTCTTTCACAGCAACCTCCCAGTATCCATCGGCAAATGGACTCTTCATGGCTTCCCACCGATGGCCCCTATAGCTGCTAGGTGAAGAACTGCTAGCAAACACTTCAAAACCTTGAAAGAGGATAATAATTGACTCTAAAAGGCAATAATATAATCCCCAACTAGAACTACTACAACACCAAAGCATCAACAAAGAAACAACACCAAAGAAAGTAAACT
Organism: Cyclotella cryptica; assembly: GCA_013187285.1. Taxonomy (NCBI): domain Eukaryota; phylum Bacillariophyta; class Thalassiosirophyceae; order Thalassiosirales; family Thalassiosiraceae; genus Cyclotella; species Cyclotella cryptica. Next base: position 219,526 of record JABMIG010000030.1, read on the forward strand.
CAACGAAATCAATAAGTCCTGGATGAAAAAGGATAGGTGGGTGATGACCAGGCCAGGCCCACCATCCTAGTTTAACATCTTCTTGAAGTCGGACAGGAAGGCAGCTATCGTTGGATCAGTGACCATGCGTTCATGATGTTCACAGAGAGCCACAAGTTTCGTCTTGTCAAGTGAACCAGAACTGGTGGATGCTTGGTTGACTTGAGGAGTACTTGATAGTGGTTGGGGAAGAAGTTTGCCTTGCTCTCTGGCAATGTTCTGATGATACGGATGAGTTGCAGGCAAAGCAGCTGGGAAGGAAGATGGATTTGATGTAAAAGCAGCATGGAAACCAGTGGTATGAGTACAATTCCATCCACACCCCTTGTTACAGAGCATGTACCAGACATTGTTGAACTTTTGAACACCGCTGGTTCCATTTTGACTGTCGTCACTCGTCCTATCACCAAACCTCGGCCTTTCATATTGAGCACCAGAGTTCGATTCGCTATTGTTAGAACCAGACTTTCTCTTTTTCTCTTCTTCCCACTTCTTCTTGTTGGCTTGAATACGAGCTTCATCCTTTGGTAGGTTGCACTGATTCACGCCATGGTCTCCTTCACAATTCCAACAACTGTGAACCTGCCCATTGGGAATGTGCCAGTGATTCCCGGTTGACAGAGAGTTGTAGAGGTCAGTGGCCTTCGAGAGTATTGCAAGGATTGCACTGAGAGCTGTTTGGCTTCCGCCAGAGTAAGTTGTCGAAGTCTTGACTGAACGGTACATAGTGCTCTCCAATTTGAACACTTCGGTGAACTTCGACACGGAACCCTTGGAGAGCCCATCCATAACGTCACTGACTGCTTCGTCACTCAGAGCATCCACACGAGCAAGGCTCTTAGCCACCGCTGTTAATTGCTTGACAGCAAAGAATACATTTTCTCCCCTGAACTTCGCAATACCATCCTCTCCAAACCGTGAGATGACTGACTTGAGAGCTGTAACAACATCAGTTGTCATCTGGAACATGTGTGACATAATCAAATAAAGATATGTTGCACCACCCTTTTCAAACATATCCAACCCCTCAAAGGCGTCCTTGATGCCATCCTTGAGCTCTTGAGTACATGAGTTCCGAAGGAAAGCAAGAAGCCAGGCACTGGATTGTCTATTTTCATTTCCTCCTTGGCGGTTCACATCGGTTTGCCAATCCTTGACCTGCTGGAAGGTGACGTCGGTCCACGCCTCATACAGGTTAAATGTTTGACTTCCATACTTGTTGAACATTTCAACAGCATTGGGGTTAACTATCTTCCGAACTAGTACAATCTCCATAAAGTCGTAACTAATAGAATGCTTCTGGGCATCCTCAATCTTGGTGTAATTTCCCACAAATTGTTCTTGAATGTTGTGGTAGTTGCTGTTCCCAGGATCCGTCTCACCATCTTCATTCTTGGTGACAAAGTGCTTTGCAGCACCAAGCTTGGGACTCATGGGAGTGGTTGCAAGGGTGTAAGCATAAGTATACTGCTTGGACCCCTCAGTCCCACGCTTGTTCTTGGGAATAATTACCTCATTCCTTGCAAAATCAACCTCTGTGATGGGATCTGAATCTGCAAAGAAGGCTTTCAACTGAGTGACGGTATCAGTGTCGGCCATATTGCTCTCGGTGTACACTCCGATATCAAAACTAGCTAACTCTTGAGACTCGTCAAAATCAATATCTCGAGCAGAATCAACAACCAAAGACTCTCGCGATTGAGCTGTGATTGGTGGTAAAAACTCGACTAAACTCTCTAAATCTTCTAAATTGGATCGAAATTCGGCTTCGTGATCACTCATGCACAAAGCTCACTAACTTGCTACTGTCGTTGTAGCACGAGGGACAAATACTTGACTCAACCAGCACCACAAAATAAAAGAGCACCTTGAAAAACACCCTAATCGTATCCCAAGCGTAGACTCAGCGTCAGGAACCTTGGGCTCATAACCTCTAGGAAATGTCTGGATGTGCTTGGACTAACAAGTAACAATAAACTTGTAGACTTTTATCTTGTGGATGATGCGCTGTTCAAGTAGTTGGATAATCTAACCACAGAATTAAATTATGAGTTAAAAAAGCTCTATCTCTAAGTGATGCTCTGTTCCTGAAAGAGCATGCAGTCGGACTAGATAGACGAAAAAATATCATAATATAGTTGTGTCAGAATATTTCAGAGATATCCGGACACGACTCCAAATACGCCCATGTGTTCGTCCCACGAACACGAATAATACTAGCTAGTCGTAAATACGGCTGGCTGTACTACAAAATGAGAACACGTAAAAACGAGAACACGACAATCAACGTGACACGCAGGTGGCACGATCACCATCACCAGGATCGTGTGATCTCTTTTCACCGACGATCACCATCACCATGATCGCACGATCTCGAGCGATCGAACAGCCTTGATCGATCGCACGATCTCAACACTCGGCCACCTTCGGATGCCCCACCTTCGATCTGGTAGGCAGAAGTCGCGGCTCCCCAGAGAAAACTTTGTGGAAATACTGATGCATTTGGTGCGTTCGATGTCTGAATGATATCATTGGTGCGGATCCGAAACAATGTATTGGGGCCACGTCTGATCAAGAGCACGACCACTAAAGAAATCACGCCGGCTGCTAGAAGAACACATTTGCGTTTGCGATTGTGGATTGAAATGCCAGCCCGATCACTTGATAGCAGAGGTGTGCTTTCCTGGACGGGAGTGATATTCATGACGAGTGTGGCATGCGACGAAGGGACTAGAATTCCTAGATAGATCCATTATCATGCCCCTGGCAACTGGGCAACATAGTGACTGTGATCTCTCTGTGATGATGGGTGATGGCTGATGGCACGGTGCCGGCGAGAGTGATGGGTTTAGATGGAGTTTAGATGGGATTTAGCATAGTTAGGATTTAGGTGATAATAATACGATACCATACTATTCTGCTAGTCTCATCATTCTAGCAGAATAACCCAGTGGCGCCTTGCCCACGCTGATGGGTTCCTGTGATAGGAAAAGGCATACTAGCTAGTAGGGTACTAAGTTAAGCATGTTCTAGAAAATCACATGTAACGAAATCCCTAACTAGCTGGTTACGATTTCTTGACCTAGGTGAGAAGCGTGACCCTAGGCCCCTGCAGACATCATAGCTCGTCGCTACAGGCGGCGAGGGCCGGCGGGTGGGAGAAACTTTCAAAGAATCGTTGGAAGACAAGTCGATTTCGTGAATATCGACAGAAAAGAGAATAATGAGCAGAGCTAAGCTATCGCTCTGGAGGCTATTCTCCTGCGAGTAGCTGGGAAATCGATCGAGGACATTGCCTCATCGGAACATTTCTCCACTGAACAATAAATTGTTCTGGCGCGCATGTGGCTCTGACCCTAAGGTGGTCTGGCCATCGTAGCTAGGCTAGGATAGGGCGATGCGCCAAGACACAGCAAGCCCGCAGCTTGCCTACGTCTATCTAGGATATTCTGCTAGTCTCATCATTCTAGCAGAATAACCCAGTGGCGCCTTGCCCACGCTGATGGGTTCCTGTGATAGGAAAAGGCATACTAGCTAGTAGGGTACTAAGTTAAGCATGTTCTAGAAAATCACATGTAACGAAATCCCTAACTAGCTGGGTTACGATTTCTAGACCTAGGTGAGAAGCGTGACCCTAGGCCCCTGCAGACATCATAGCTTGTCACTACACCCCAAAGTGACTGCTCTGTGAGTGTATGGAGGCAATGCATTGGGTACCAGTGCCGAGTGGAATACAAGTGCGGCGAGATGATGTTTTGTAGGGAGTATCGCAAGGAGTGCCCATCAGTGTGGTGCAGAGCAGGAAAAGAGGAAAACCTGCTGGGACGTGACTCTCTAATGCGAACCAGTTGGTAGGTGCAATTTGGGAGGTCATTGTGCACTGAAGTGCATGCTCTGATAGGTGCATGTACTTAATCAATTTTATCAGTTGCAAGTGATGTTTGGTCCGGTAACCGAGGAAGTGCTCATGTGGTTCGAGGGGTCGGCGGTGAGTTCCTGACGGGGGGCGATGTCAAGGTCTAAGGCCCCTGTGTGTGTTGTTGCAGTGTAGAATGTGTTGCGGAGGTAAATCAGGAAGGTGTCGGATTTCCAGCACAGTCTGTGTTTGAAGCCGGCGCGGTGCAATAGGTTCGCTGCCGTGACTCGCATTGAATGGGTGCTCCATTTTTGTAGGTCGGGTGAATTGCTGTCTATGTTGAACACTGTGCTCGCAATCCGGCAGAGGAATATGTTGGTGTCTGATTGTGTGATGAGTTTGATTTTTCCTGTGCTGGTTTTGTAAACGGCTGCCGGGTGTGTGTCGGGAAGATGGAATCTGAGGCTTCGGCAGTAGATATTGAAGGTGGCTTTCACAGGGCACAATGTCGTGTTTTTTGTTGCCGTGCATATTTCAGTGTTTGGTAGTTGTCGTTGTTTTTCTGCTTGCGAATCCGGAGTTCGACGTAGGCGACTTCAGAGGGCAACGTGGAGTGATGATTGCTGATTTGTTGTGATGTGATCTGTAGGCGTGCCCCGTTGTCATCGAGGAATGTGATGTCTTGTTGGATGATGGCAACAGCGTCAGGGCGGTTGCCCCATTCGGGGTCATCGATACGTGCATAGTCAGTGGAATGAGTGTGGCACCATTTGCTGCTGCAAAAGCCTTCATATCGTCCCAGGAACATCCATTCGCAAAGGGCGACGACGAGGCTATCAGATGAGTGTGCGGAGTGCTTGTTGTACAGGGCGATCATGTGTTTGAACATTGTATCGTGAATCATTTCTTGGCGGAACGAATTCGTATTTTTTGACTGCATCTGTGACGAGTTTGATGTAGTCGATCTTGGCGGGGCGGGGCGAGGGTAAGTTGCGGTCGGTGTGGCATGCGATTGCTTGTGCGATATACCCCTTTAGCGTTGCATGTCATATTTTCTTGGTTAAAAGTGTTTCGCCTTGGACTAATGAGATGGCGTAACAAGCGATGATAAAGTTGCGTGCTTGTATGTCTTGTTCGTTTGTGCCGCCCGCTTCGATGTTCATAGATCTACACCATCTGAGGTAGTGATCTTTCCTGGCATGGTTTGTATTTGCTTGCTTGTTGCAATTGGATTTGTGCACTCTGCTTGCAAGATTGCTGCTGATATGGCGGAGGTTAAATCGGAGCTGGGGATGAAGCGTCGACATCCAGCTAGAACTGGATGTGCCTGTTTGATGCGAGGGTAGTGAAATGAAGCGTGAGTCTCTGATGGAATTCGCGATAAGTCGTTGGCAATAATGTTGTTTTTGGTCAAGATGTGAGCTGTTTTGAGTGCGATTGGGTTGTTTATCATGAGTGCGCACTGGAGGCGGCCTAGTGCCCGTCCTGCTGGTGAGTGTTTGCTGCCTTTGGTTGCCCAGGATTCGCTGGCAGTGTTGTCTCCTTGGCAGAGTAGTAGTGGACTGGTAGTGAGGAGTTTGGGCATGTGTTGTCGTACACAGTAGCAACTTGCAGCATAGGATATGATGATGCCCGCGTATTCTAAAACGTTGATGTCAATTAGTGTGCCGGAGGTTTTGTCGTTGAGGTAGGGCAATGTTCGTCGGCGGATTTCGTCACTCCATTCTATATACCACCAGAATTGTAGATCTGGGCAGTACCCTCCTGCTCCTCGGAGACTGGCATCGCTGTATGCTGTGGCGCAGGGTACTCGTGGGATGAGGTGAGCAATGGGGCTGCTTGTGAGTACTGAACTGTCTGATAGTGCTTGCCGTATGAAATCAAGCTCCTGGCGTAGTGTTTTGATGATGTTGTGTTGTCTCTTGCAACGATGGAGCTGTTGTGCATGTTGCGCTTGATAGAATGTCCGTGTGTTGTATGTCTCCGCCTGTACCACTTGTTTCAACCCTTGGCAAAATGCTGTGCTCATACGGATTAGGTGGGCTTCGTTCAATTTGAGTGCTGTTGCTAGGGAGACGTAAACATGTGTGATTAAATGCTTGAGCCACAGTGCAGTTCTTGCTATATGCTGTAGTTTGCCAGCAAGTTCGGCGGCTTGGGAGGTAAGGAATCTTTTGCGATGCGTGCCCCATGTTGTTTTGAGGGATATGAGGACTTCGTCAATGAATTCTCGTGGTGTGCTTGTGGTGAGTGCTTGTGTGATAATTACCTCTCCCAGTATTTTGTTTCTGTAGCTAACTAACAGATCCGTCATCTTGTCAAAGGAGACCGGGTCCTGGCGGCGGCGGAGGTCGGGGTCTCCTAATAACAGGAAGATCGCTTCAATACTGTCAGCGATTGCTTGTTGGATTCTTTTTTCATCGTAGATGTTGACGTAGATGCGATCGTCTACATAATAGGTGTGAGGTGTATTTGGTGGTTGTCCGGCTACGATGGGGATGCCTGGGTTGAGGTCGTCCGCTACTGCCTGGGCAAAGGTATGTGGTTTTACTTTCCCCAGAGCACAATCAAATTGCATACGTTTGATGTGTTCTGCGTGTTTTATGCACAGGGAGTCGTTGTCAAAGAGGGCTTCGGCAACTGCCTCCAGTAACCTCAGAAGAACTTCCCAATTGGCGGGCTGAAGTCCGTGCCAAACGGAGACCACAGGACAGGAACAAGCTGTGAAATGATGAATGAGAAGGCGCCAACAATGTCGGGATGCAGCTTTATTTGCCGGAAGGCAGACTTTACGTCGTTGGCATGGATCACTAGGTCATGGCTTGGGTAAGTGATACGAAGGTTATACAATTGCTTGTATATTCTTTCTCTCACATTTCCAAACGTGCACTCTTCTTCAGTGCCTAGTCGAGTAGATGTCATCATGTTGATAGGTATGGACTCCGGGGTATGGCATTTGGATGCATTGAAGATTTGTCTGTCTTTACGCCCTGGCTTTTCGAGGATGTGCTGCGGCGTGAAGAAAAGGTTTGGTGTGTAGCGTGCGAGCCACACAGGTAAGGGGATGACAAATGCATTTTTTTCTTCTTTGTTCAATGGGTGCTCAACTTGGGGTAGCTTCTTTGCTATTGTTGGCCCGTTCCCTCTTCTCCAATATAGGATGGCATTCGCTCGTGAAGTGTCTGCATTGAAGTGATTTGGGCATCCGGTGGCCATCACCCTGACGTACTTCTGGATCAAGGATTCATCTATGTTGAGGTGGCGTAGCTTGGCTACTACCCGTTGCACCTCCCTGTACTCTCCCGTGTAGTTATTTCCCAGATATTGTACCAACAAGGATACGTTGAGGTTGAAATGGAGGAGTCCTGCGGTAAGGGCAAGTTGTCTTTTTGGGTCTATCCGTGTTTGCTTGTCCCAGTTTGCGTTGTAATTCCTGATCCATAGGAAGTTGTACGTGGATAACGTGGCCATGGCGATGGCGAGGTGTTGGATTAGTGGGTGCACTTCACAAACAGTTAATAACTCGGCGGGGCCAACGAACCCGGAGCGGAGTATTAGAACGAGGGTGGTTTCGAAACAGCCCTCTTGAGTGAAAGAGTTGTTTTTGTCCGGGTGTCCGAAGGTCGATCGCAAGAGTTCGTGGCGGGTGGGTAGAGCTCTCATCCAGTTTGGTTTGATGTGGTAAGCGGAGTTGTACGAAATCGTCAAATTTTTGTAGATTGACTCACCCAGTTTTGCTGCTGTCTCGTCATACTCTGCAATACCGAGGTATTTCTTATTAAATTTATGCAGGTGTTGCAACATAGAGGTGGATCGGATTGCCGGCGGGGTTTGTTTAGGATATACCATTGCTGAAGGCTGGGTATTTGTTGCCGGTGTAGGAGTTGGTTCGTTACTCGGTGGGTTCCAAGTCTCGTTTTTGGGGAGCGGTGGTCGATTCTGCACTTGGTTTGGTTTTAATAAAGCTTTTTTGGTATGGCAAGGTGTATAATGGGTGATTTGGTTTGTGTGGGACGGTGCTTGGGTAGGCGTCGGGAGTATTCTATCAATGTTGCCGTGGAAGATTGCGTCGGGTGGTGCTGTTTTCAAGGAGAAGTTGTTGGTTCTTGGGGTAGGCTTCCTTCTGTATTGTAAGCAATTAAGATTAGGATGATGGTTGATGAATACGAATTTAGTTGTTATGGACTATTTTGGTAGTTTGTTGTGGCACTTACGCCTCGTTGCTCCGCGCTTTGATCTGATCCCTGTCTACTGTGGAGTGCCACTCGAGGTTGGGTGTGTTCTCTACTAGTTTGGCCCGCGCTTTTACCGTCGCCGGATGCCACGTCGTGGGATTGTTGTTGTGGATCATGGGGCAACGTGCTCCTCTTTTGCAGAAGACACCCTCTCTGGCATTACCGGCACAAATACGCTTCTTGGTGTCCGGTTGGTCGATGGTGGGCATGATTCCCATCGCCTTGAATATGAGGCATCCTGATTTGTCTGGTGTTGGTTTTTCGGTGGAGGCAGTTGGGGCTGTGGCGTTGGACGTGCCACTTTGAGTGGTACTGCCCAAACGAGCGCGCTTGTTCTGGTCGCTTTTGGATGCATCATCCAGTTGCCGTTTTGCAAGTTTGTTCTCGTACATGGTGGCAAGAGGGAAACCTGGGATGGAGTCAGTGTTTCCAATGATCTTGTAAACTTTAGCCATGAACTCGGCGAAAAGTTCTTCGGCCTGGACATAATGGTCGTTGGGTATCTCGTTTGTCCGTGATTGCAGGACTAGGAGGTGATTCTTGGGGAGGCGGACTGCATAGGTGAATGAGAGTACCAATTTGTCCAGAGTTTGGGTGATCCAGCAAAGAGGCGGTGGTTGCCTGCCTTGGCGTGCATTTTAAAGTAAAAGCGCACCTCTTTTGACATCAGTGCCATGCCTAGCACCCGGTACACCGGGTAGAGGTATGGGTTGGTTGGATCGTCCATGTCATCTGTGTTGATGAGGTATGCCGCCTCAAAGCACGCACAGACGTTGGGGATGTACACCATAAAGGTGCCGGCCGAGAAGATGGGTGTGTTGTGGAGTATGGCGGTACGAACTTTGGTCAGGTTCGTTTTGTTTTCTCCGCACATCTCTTTGAGTGTTCTTGAATCGCCGGCTTGTTCGCACAGCTGGGCTGTTTGTTTGTTGTTGGGAGCGAGGAAGGTGAAGCGGAAGCGAGATTTGGATGTCGTCGAGGCAAGGTCGATGATGGGCTGGTGATCAAACATGCTGTGTACTAGCATGGCCATTCTGCCGTATCGAAGTCGGGGAAATCAACTAGACGCCGGAGGAAGTCTGTGCTAGAAGCGTGCTTCTCACCTTCAGTGATGAGTACGCTGTGGAGGGCAGCGTTTCGGGATTTGGTGGTGCTACATGCAAGCACATACTCCATATCACTGGAGATCTTGCCAAGGGTGAGCATTTGGGAGGTCTCGTTCCATCCTGCTCCAATCATCCGGAGTTTGGTGAGGATGATATCGTCGTCGGTGTAGGACGCCACGGTTGGTTTTCGTGGGATGCGGTCGTTGGTGGAACCTGCGTCTGGCAAGCTGAGAAGTTCGATGGGGTCTTGGGGCGCGTTGTTGGCTAGAGGGAGGTTGTTGATGGGAGGATCTCGACGGCTGATGGTTTCAAGTCTCTGACGCAGTAGGCCTACGCTGTTGGCAATCTCGTCATCGTCGGCGGCGGCCAGGATAGGTTGGGTGAATGCGTTCGTGAAATGCATGCACTGTTTGCGCACGGTTGGAAACTTTTTTCCTAGGGTCTTCTTATCCTCAGTGATGCTGGTGAGGATGGAGTCTTGTACCTCCTTGTTCCAGTTCTGTATGTGGCGTGCCCAGAAGCTTGAGGATGGGATCTTCATCTCCATTGAGTCGATGCAGTTTTCGTCAACGGGGCCGCGGTGTGTGCCTGTGTCACCGAAGTGGATGGGGATGCACGCTGGGAGGATGAGGATGCAGAGGTCGTCGGCATCGGGTGGTAGAAGAGAGTGTAGCGTTGGGATGTTTGAACATCCTCCGGCTTGAACGGCGTACCAGCGTTCTGTGAGAACGCTGGTGGGATCTTGTTCGTTTTCTCGGTGATCAGGATTATCACGTTCTCAGTGATGGCTGGGCGTATCGTTTCCGGGCGGAAGGTGTTGCTGTCGTTGGTACCCTGGGCCAGGAGGACGTTCTCGGTTTTACCATTCTCGTCAATGGTAGAGATTTTCTGGAGGAGAAAGGTCGGGCGAATCGTATTCCTGGGGGTGATGAAATAACTCCCGGCAAAGAGGTCGTTGTTCGTGATGGTTGAGAGCCTTTTCTCTGGTGACGTAGTGATTGCGAAGAACTCGGCGGCAGCCGTATCCGCTGCACCGGTTCGTGGCTTGGAGTCCGTAATGAGGCGACCGGATGTGGTTAGTGCCGTCGGGACAGTTGTGACTGTGTGGTGAGAAAGGCAGTGTTGTTAGGCCTGTGACGCCGGGCAAGCGAGATGTTGTGTTGACACAGGGTTCTGTGTCCGCGTGGTGTGCGGTCTGATTGGTTTTGACCGTTAGGGCAAGACAACAGGCAAGCAGATTCGAGGAAGCACATGGTGTTCTCATGAAAGGTGAACTGCTAACGTACCGGAGGAGGACATGGCGATGGAGGGATGAGACGGAGGGATGAGGAGAAACTTTCGAAGAATCGTTGGAAGACAAGTCGATTTCGTGAATATCGACAGAAAAGAGAATAATGAGCAGAGCTAAGCTATCGCTCTGGAGGCTATTCTCCTGCGAGTAGCTGGGAAATCGATCAAGGACATTGCCTCATCGTAACATTTCTCCACTGAACAATATTGTTCTGGCGCGCATGTGGCTCTGACCCCAAGGTGGTCTGGCCATCATAGCTAGGCTAGGATAGGGCGATGCGCCAAGACACAGAAAGCCCGCAGCTCGCCTACTTCTATCTAGGAGTATAATAATAATGCATGGTATGTTCGCGCAAGGCAATTCATCCAAGACTTTAACTCCTAACTTTTTGCCACAATTAACTTGCTTTTTAATTTCTTTCTTTCTATGATTTGGGCGGGTGGTCTTGTCCATCGCTTTTTTCAGGCTTCGTCACGGTTTGAGTGACCTGTTACGATGCCTTCATTCCAGCGGACAGCACCCTTTCCCTCATCCAGAAACCGCATTATTGTGTCTTCTCATCCTCTGCTCTGATATGCCGAACCACCGCAATAATGTCGTCAACTGGAACTTCGGCTCCAGCCTCTTCTCTGTAGGCGTACCGTGCCCCCATCTTGTCAAAAATGATGATACCACCTTGGACCAAGCCTTCTCCTTTCAAATTGCCGCTTATGCTTTTCTTTGCCAATCTCCTGTAAATGCTTCTTATTCCTCTGAATATTTTGATTGGATTCCAAGACGACACTGAGAGCTTCCTTGAACCCAATGCTTTGTAAAATACGTTTCTTAGAAGCAATTGCGAGCTATGAGATTCTCAATATTACAAAAGTGAAGAAATTGTGCTAAGTTCGTGAGATCTTACTCGTCATCCTTGTAAAGTGGGTATGGAAAAAACTGAGAGTGAAATTCGGCCAGCCCTGAAAGAGGATTAGACAGACGGAAAGGCGTAAGAATTGGAGTGTTGCTGTCATGTAAAACACCTCATCGCACAAAGGCATAGACGATTCACCTGCATCATCAACTCCGGTTTCCTTGACCACTCCAAAAATTCCAAATCCATCCAATGGTTTGTCGTCTCTTGCCGCGAGGTCTGCGATCGCCTTGCCTTCCTCGCGGCATAGGGCTCATCCTGAATTGCAGCAAACCGCCGTAATATCAGACAGATCGATTATTGATCATTCATGGAACGTCTTGTGGTAGGATGAAACCACTCACCTGGTCTTCGGACTGCAAAGGCTATTGACCCATGCTTACCTCCGTGCTTTCGAAGTACCTCTGATGACAACATGCAGGATGACCCCACCACTACAGAGGATTGGTCGCCGCTTCCCTCCAGTGCAAATGCTGCCTCTGATCGAAACTCCAGCGGAGTAAGCTAACAAAAAGGTAAGTTGGTAAAGGGGATTGAGAACACTAGCCAACGAAGAGACATTGCCGTGAATAAGAGGTGTGGAACTCGTGTCGTCTTACCGTGGCAGTCGATAGGTCGGTCCACGTTTCCGGGAGTTCCATGTGAGATGGAACGTAAGCGTTGGCGACGGCGGCCGCCGATACGAGAATAGTGCGGAACAGTCTCATTGAGATTGTTGACGTTGCCAAGGATTGTGATGGGTATACTATGATAGAAGACGGTGGTTGGTGGTCGATTATACGCAGGATGGTGACGGGACGGGCCAGGTCGGTTAGACGTCTGCTCCTATCGAGGCCATGCTATCTTGCAGCAGTCTTGCAACCTCTTGCAGCTATGCATAGACAAAAGGAACCAACGAGCTCCAAGGGGCCAGAAGCTGACACAAAGAGACGATCATGAACGCATCGCGGTTTATGTTTTATGCTGTCTTGATACCATAGCTGTCTGATGACGTGTTACTGATAGAGATTGGTATTTCCTTTCTAGGCATTTTAAAGATACCAAAAATGCCGTATTTTTTATAGAGGAGAATCAACGCATAATCACTGGTGTCAAAAAGATTTTCGACATCCCATAGGTAGACAACACGCGAGCGCATTATTCAGATGACTGTGATAAAATACCTACTGTTCAAGACTGTTCAAGACTGTTCAAGCACATAAATATGTTGATTACATTCATCCATTTTGAGGTGGCAGGAAACCTGAAGGAAACACATCGAAATCCGCGACGAACCCAGGAATTATGGGGATCACTTGCCATCTTTTCATCGCGTGCCTCGCTGCCTCCTCTGGCGCACTCGCTTTCCACCTGCCTCGGCAACAGAAGCTACACGCGACGAGATGTGGAAGTGCGAGCGATGATGCCCAAGAATTCATATCGCAAAACTATCCGTCTGCCTATAAGCTCCTCTCGAAAAACAACGATGCCATGAAAGCCATTAACAAATCGGAGTCTGGGTTCACGATATTTGCTGCGAATGAAAAGGCATTTGAGTCGTTGGGAGATAAGAAACGTTCGCAGCTTAATGATGTTCGGAACGAAGAGGTGACGGAAAAGATCGCGGCCTATCACGTGATTGCAGAGCCAGTAACCGACAAGATGCTGTTTAATTCAGGAGGTGTTATTACTTTAGGAGGTCAGGTGCCTTGTGAAAGATCCACGTCGGGTGGTATGTTTGGTATGGGTGGAAAAGAAGACGGTGGTGTCACAATAAATGGTTCAAAAGTTGTTAAAACCGAAGAGTTCTCTGAGGATGGCAAGCTATGCATTGTCCACGAAGTGGATGGGCTAGTTTCACCGCAAATTTTATGGAGGTATGCTGATCAATTGCGCATCCCTGGAAGCAAGTAATTGTTGTATGATACCTACAGCTAGGGTAACAGCACTTGCTAGATTCGAACGTGCCATGGCGAGTGAAATCGCACACCATAGTAATATGTCGTGATAATGAGCACGAAATAGATTGGATTCACTTAAGAAGCAATTACTTGCTACTACTTCTACTGCAACAAATTGACTGCCTATGGAAAATAACGGCTTCAAATGGAAAACAAATTCATCCCTTCATCAGTAGTTCTAAAAATGTTGCTATCAATGTAGATAATACGTTTCCGAAAATCCGCGTTTTGGTTTGCGGGACTGCGCCGCATCACACCAACTGAACATAATATGCTTCGTGCACACTATCGTCCGTTTCAAACGCATTCGCGCGTTTGGTGGCTCTCCTGTAGTCTTTCACTTTGGACAGAAACACCCAAACAAGTAAGAGGACTCCCATCACGACATGCACGTCATTGGAATAGTCCACTGTGATGTAGCCGCTGGCATTCAATACTTGAATTCCAACGTATTGGGAACAGAGGTATCCAATGACGAATCCAAGTTCACCGAGATCTTGCAATGCATCCATCACGTCTCGTTTGCATGATCTGGAAGTCCATTCTTCTCGGTCTTCCTCGTCAGCGTCATCAGTAAAGTAGAGCTTGAAGAGGGAGCACCATGCTATCGACGTGGCAACAGAACCTACCGTACAGAATATCAAATGCTTCCATGCATTTCCAGCTGACCACTCGAAGGGACCAAAAAGCATTAACGAAAGCACCGTCCATCCTTGGTTTGCGATCCATGCGAAAAGTGACAGAACAAGCCCAAAAAGAAGCGCGAGGATCCCATTACAGCGATGCGATGAGGAGATTTTCGTATCGTCGGGCACTCCCCTGTATACAGCAATTTCTTTATGGTTTGAAGGAGGCATTTCCTGTTTCTTTTAATGCATAGGCTGTGAGAGTGATACGGTGCAATAAAAGCGGGCAACTCTCTTTGCCTTCTGCCTTGCCCTTGAAAGTTTAAGGCTGACGGTGTGGTAATCTCGACGAGTGCGCGGTTTTTTTAAAATCGACTCAATGATTTTCGATTTTCAAAAAAAATGTCGTAGGTCAACTCTAATGTATTCAAGAATTCAGTCTTGCATGACCTATTCAACGAGACTTCGCAGGGTTAAGTATTCCTGTCATTAGCAAAATACAGTACAAATACTAGAAACACTGAACTTCTTGTCTAATTAATAAATTCAATGATTCATGCATTGTAAAACAAGCACGTCTTTTTACATTTCTTCAATCCACAACCTTGACATTTTCCACCCTCTGTCTTGGTACTCTTTTTCAGTTGTTCCTTTTTCAGCATCTCCTTTTGCTTCTTTGCTTCCTCCTCCTCCAACGCTAATTTTTCCAATAATCTCTGCGCCTCCATAGCCTCCTTGAACTGTTTCCTTTCCTCCTCTTCTTTTAATCGCATTTCTTCTTCGCGAATCTTTTCCTCTTCCAACGCTTCTTCGATCCGCTTCTGTTCGGCCTCGGCTTTCTCCGCCTCTTCCCTCATGATTGCTGATACTGCTGCTTCAATGTCTGCATGACCTAATGCACGCGTTAGTGCCTGCAGTGCGCTCAATGCAACATCACGAATATCCTCAAACTGTACATTTTCTACTACTTTTTTCAATTCAGGGACAAGAAGCGGTCCAAAGGGCGCCACTGCATTAGGACTATCGACGAGACGACTCATATTTTCGATGACGACACAGCAAGAACGTTTGCGCAAAGCATTTTTTTCCTTGAGACCTCGGCTAAGAATTGGACAAAGAATAGAAAGTGTAGATGCATCTACTGTCGCAACGAAAGTGGTTGCCATCAGTTCCTCCACAGCCTTGTATGTATCCGCCGGCTTGGAAATGGCATGAACCACTGCAGGAATGGCAGGTCGAATATCAGGATTGTCATTCGTATGACACACTGCCAAAAGAGCCGCCAAGGCTGCCTTGGTAACCTGCGGCTTGGTATCCCAAATTTGATCGGTCACCGTAGGAATGATCTTTGGTAGCAGCTTGGAAGTCTGTCGTGGAGCACGCGTAGCAACCTGACACAATCGCTCCAATGCACTGGCCTTAACCCTCCACTCTGGACTGCGCAACGCCTCAAACAAAACGGGGACTACGAGCAACGGCATTGCCAATGGATTGGCCACAGTAACGATCGAAACTGCCGCATCCTCCGCCGCTTCCCGCACCGAAGACGAACTCGATCCACACTCATCCAACGCCGCCGCCAACAAAGGCACCACATATGGCTCCATACTTTTCATCCCTAATTCACAAAATGCACGAATCAACAACAGTGCTCCCTCCCTGGCACTGGGAGGGGTGACCTTACCCCTCTTGGAATCACTGGCGATGGTACTCGTTCCCGCGAGTGAAATGTTGGACAAACTTTGCAAATCGCTGGTGCTAGTGTTGCCCACGGCGTTGACAGAATCCATGCTCGCCAGACTCACTGTGCTGGCGATTTTCCTCATTCCTCCACCGGGATGGATTCCCCTTCCTGGTCCATTGCCGAATACGGCGCCTTTTCGGATACGATACAAAGGGAAGTATGTCAAATGAGGATGTGACGGTGGACAAGATTCGATTTGACGAGAATTTCACACAAAGGATCAGATCTCACCTATCCCCATGGGAAAAAGCGTTTTCTCAATCTCGTTCAACACCCCGTAGCGCTTAAGCACAACAATGGGTCCCAAAGACTTGACGATAACAGCAATGTCCGCCGCGGCCGCCCCGCGAGACTGGGAGGTCGACGCCGTATGAGGCTTGGCAATCCCCTCGTGAAACGTGGCGCGTTCTCCAAAGCAATGCGGCAAAAACTCATTTGTGATGCGATCTTTTTGTTCCGTTTCGGAAAGGGAGAGGAATTTGGAGAGAGATTCGGGATGGTTTAATTCCGAGGGTTTTAGTTTGGGCGCTACGGATCCACGGCGTTGTAGAGCCGAGGAGGAGGAGGCGCCACTGGGTTTTGTTTTGGCGGAGGCGCCGGATTTGAGAATGCCGGTTGATTTCGATGGAGGTTTGGGAGCGGTGGTCTTTTTGACAACCTTGTGGGTTGTTGAGGCGCTTATTGATGCCATGGCTTCGGACCTTCTTTGAATATGGGTGGTGTTCTCGAATGGAGAGAGAGTTGAGAATGAGAGTTTGCTCGTGGGCAGATCTGGGTATAAAATATCGCGCTCGTCGTGATTCATTTTGTGCAAGAGAAATATTTAGCGAACACGTACTTCTTATCTCTTACCTTGTCGTCATTTGTGTGGTCAGTTTTCGTGGGCTTAGATGAATGCCCTCTAATATTCAACCGAAACATTCAGTCATTATTCCTACGCAAAAGCACATTTTGTAGGTAGTAACAGCCAAAGTAAAAGTTCGTCCCACTGGGTCATTGTCTCCAAGATTCATGATTGGTTCCCACCCTAGACTCATAACCAGTTCGCTGAATTATCGCTGAATCCATCATCGTGTTGTACGCACTGACTTATTCCGTGCTAGAGACGTCGAAGAGCACAACTTCAGTTCGGCGGAAGGTGAACGAAGATTCACCGAGCACGCGCGTACTTTCAGTGGAAGTCCCGTCATCGCGGGCACCCAGTCATGAACTAATGCAGTTGGGCAATAAGTTTACTCATGCACCCTCGTTTCATTTTGCCGCTGGCCCTTGTTCTTGTTCCGAATGGCAAACACGATGGAAATTGCCGTGGAAGAAGTAACTCGATGTTGTTGGACGCGGCCACAAGATCATCATATCCGTATTCGATGGTATCATTTGTTTCGACGCACCCAGATGTTCCGTTGCGAAAAACCACATATCATCTGAGGACTTCGTTGGGCTCGTCCTACAATTCAAGGCTTCGCCTTGTGAACGGATATGATGATTGCACACGCGTATTCAGACGTCATTGTAGAAACAGTGGAAGCACGTCCACGTCTCTTTTGGCAGATTTGTCGATGTACTCTTCGTCGAACACTATCGCGGCAAGTGGAACTCTTCTAATCGGTACTCTATTTGGACTTTTGTTTGATAAAATCTCCAAAACCTCCGGCGGGGGACATGTGTTGACGTTATTATTTGCCGCTTTAGTTTCAAACCTGTCCCAAGTCATGTCGCGTGTTCCAAGGGTGCCTACTGAACATTTTCTGTATGATTGGTGCTGGGGTTTGTTTTTGCCAGCATCGCTCGTGTTTGCTCTCCTTTCATCGTCTTCCTCATCTAAACAATTGTCAGACGACACCGAGTCACAATCTACGCCATCCTCAACAGACTTCAATGTGACTAGAAACTGTATTCTAAACATGGCCACCCCATTTGTCATAGGAAGCATCGGTTCGATATTGGGATGCATTGTCTCATTTATCTTTGTGCCGATGACTACGTTGACGTCACAATCAACATCGTCGATCGTACCGTCTAAAATCACAACTGCCATTCTTGCAGGATGCCTCTGTGGATCGTACATTGGAGGAACAGTCAACTTCTTCGCTGCGGCCAAGCTCTTAACGCCATTAGCTAGCTCGAATGATATGGGGAGTATGTTTGGTAGTATGGCTGCTGCAGATCTTGTCGTGATGGCTCTTTATTTTGCTGTATTGAGTGCCGCTTCTAAGTCGTCCTGGATGCACAAGTTATTTCCTAGTAAATCAAATGGCTTCGATTCAATGGACAGAGACAAAACAATCAGCAATACTGTGACTACAATGGCCACTAGCACTACAAGGGGGGCCGTTTTCAATAGACTGGGTGCTACATCAATGGCCATTTCAGTCGCGTTTTCATCCGTACGGTTGGCATCTCAGCTCGAGAAGATAGTCAGCTTCCGTTACAACATTCCAGGCACAATGTGTGCTTTTCTTGCTCTGTTGGGGTTGTCATTCAACAAGTTGATTGCAAATGGAATCAAAGTCTTTGAGTCTTTGACCACATGCTCATCGAAACCAGGACGAAGAAGTGGTTTCATACGTGCCGTAAGCACGTACGTCTCGAGAACACTTCAACAGATCCCAGTTGTCGGGCCGGTTCTGTGTAATCTGTCCTTCTTTTTCCTGTTTGCTGCTGTGGGGGCAACTGCTGATATATCATCAGCAATTTATGGTGGACCAATGGCATTGATTTTTGCCACTGTTGCATTGATGGTCCACTGTGTAACATTGCTGCTTGGTTCTGTGATAAGCTCGAAAATCGGAGGTCCGATGTGGCCACGTGCAAGTTGGGAAGAGATTTTGACAGCATCAAATGCAGCGATAGGAGGGCCCTCGACAGCCGCAGCATTTGCCGCTGGATTGGTTCCGAATTCAAGTACATCGATGGACACAAATAGCCGGTATCGTCAGGCATTGGTAATATCAGCAACTGTATATGGAGTGCTGGGATATGCTCTCGGCACATCAATTGGGGTTATACTAACAAAGTTTCTCATTCGCTGGATAACATAACACATCAACTTTTATTTCTTCTGTTATCTATAGGTCGTTCGACAAACTAGGTTATGATCTTTTTAAAATCCATTCAATTGCATCATTGAAAACTATGTCCAAGTTCTCGTCACTCTCTCCAATATTGATCGAATGCCAGAAACCTTCATAGGGCAAGAGATGTAAAACAAGATAAGAATAAGTCGACTGCAAGTGGTGAAGTTTCCGTATTTACCTTCGTAAAGTTTGATAGATTTATCACTAGATGGTGATTCTTCGTAGAGCGCTTTTGATAGTGCGGGATCGGTGACGATGTCTTCGAGGCCATGCTGTACCAGGAATGGAGCATTGAATTTTCCGAGGCTTGAAGAAATCCTCTCGCTTGCTTTCTGTAGATTCAGATTGCGTAATATGCAGTGTGCTCATTTGATTAAAGGCAAACAATGCTCACAACAGGATTATATCATGTGTGAAAGAGCTTACCAAAAGTTCTCGTGCTGAAGCTAGTCGGGGCTTTCTATCTCCATAAAATAGAGGTGTATCTCTTGCCAGTCGCCGCTTCTCTTCCGACCGAAACACATCGTTGAGTAAACTCTTTTTGGATGGGGCTATTGGTAGTGAAGCAAACGAAGATGTTCCCCTTTTTCCAACGATGGCGAGAAATACCTTCACTACCCATGGTGGCGGAAGCTGCCGTCGTTGAAGAAGAAAGGAGCAACATCAATTTCAGTTCCATGTTATGTTGATGAAAATTTCATCGAAGAAACACTGAAGTCACCATGTCTTCTTTGATCTTGCACATCGGAGCTTAAAATACGACACCCTTCCAGAGAGTAGGACATTTCTCGTAGATGGAAAAGCAAACTGCGCCTCCCATAGACTTCAAGTAAATGAAGACACATGTTGTGAGATGAAGCAATATTAATTTTGATGAGCATTGTGTACATAGTTCACTAACCTCTCCACATAAGAAGGCTGGCTTGCCAGGAAAATCATGCTGCAGAGTTTCCTTGAAGTAATCCAACGAGTCTCCAACTAGTTCATCCCAGCTTGGAATCAAACCTTGCTCGCCATCTGATTGCCCATGCCCTTCATAATCTATACTAACAAATGCAATTCCCGTTTTCACCATTCTTTGATATTCGCATCGTATCAAATAACTTGAACTACCAAGGAATCCATGACAGAAACAAACAACTGCTATTGTTTGCCCTGATTTTGGAGTCATTATAGAAGTGAAGAGACACGAGCCCCTTAACGACATGATGGACGCATTTTTTCATTCGCAATAATCGTCATTTGATTTAAATAGTTGCAGGAATGAAGCTTGTCTCACCTACTGTTCGTCCAGTATCCTTCCTTCAATACGACATCGTTACATTGCAATTCAGCAGGCAAATCGTCGCGCTTTAAAAAGTCTCGGTAAAGCCTTGAGTTTCGTTAGTCAGTGAGTGATTCAACTGAAATCAATGGAGCGCATCTGAAAAATCATACAGAAGGACCTCCAACCTCACCTCCGACGATGTTCCGCGTGATCCCGTTCGAAAAACATTTTGGGCACGCAACTTGCCAAAAGAAGTGCAATGATCAACAGAATTGGTGGCCATATCAAAGCGGCAGCGAATGCGCCGAAACCAATGGTCAGCACTTGTGTAGAGGTGATTCTCGGTGGAGGATTCATCGTTGAGTGGCACCATGAGGGCACCATGTTAGGTCAGGGATATCGACCAATCTTGACCTATCTTGACTTTCCCGCCGGATGGTTTGTTGAAAAGTGTACGATATGGTAAGATACTGTATTGTATGGCTATTTTGTATGAGTATTGTATGGTACGGTACACTACGAGTTAGTAAGATTAAAATCACTGTCAATACCAAAACCAACGTAGGAATCCGTAGGACTGTCGATCGACCATCTTAAACCTTGTCCAATGCACCCACCAATGGTGCCACAATTGTGAAAAACAGCCCAGAAGATCTCATCTAGTGAGATGCTCAAGAATACATGATGCTTAATGCAGTAGTTAGTGGGGGGTTCTCAAAGGATGGGGGGAGTTTGATTGAAAATCAGCCCAGATTGAAGAGTCCCAACTATTCTTTGGAGTCATTGAATAACCCTTGAGTAAAATCAGCAGAATGGTAAGATGGGAGTATAGGGAAAGGAAGAAAATGAAAATGAAACAAGCTGGGATGCATGGAGATCAGTGTATAAAAATAGTCAAACCAACAGAAGCAACACAAGGCGGGGAGGAGTATATGGATGTCACTGATTTGTGTAGATGTTTCAGTTTAAGAGTCTCCTCGTCCATATCATACACAAGAAATGTGGCCATGAAAACATTGAGCGGTTCAATGAGGCAATTAAGTGCCTTCTTGAAAGTTTGAAGCAACTTGATACAGAAGCTTGCTCCCCACCACTACTTTAGGTAAACTCTCAGTCATGTCTTCTCATCAAATCTATACAACATCATATCTATATGCACGCAAGGTGCTGCTTTGAATTCATACATTAATTGATATGGTCCAAACTGCCAGTAAATAAACATTAATTAAATAAGGTGGGAGAAGTATAAGACGCCTCCAGCACCTTTCTACTTCAAACTTTGAATAATGTCACCTAGCCAACCATCTCAGATGTCAATTTCAGAGTAGAGCTAAGCTGAAGGTTGCATCTCCCCCATTCAGGCATAGTCCAAGTTCAAATGAAGATTCCTTCTTGTAGGAATATTAGAAGGTTTTGGGTTCACATAGAGTCCAATAGATCTTGTAAAGTGCTTGGATGAGCAAGAAAATTTAGTCGTGATGGTAAGAAGCTAAGATCTGAGGAGCATCATGACTTATCTTGGTGAGAACACATAGTTTGTAATGTGATCAGCAATGACCAGGAAGTGCTCAGAACAGTGGAATATGTTGTGATGATACGAGTGAGAAATGGTGGATGAGTAGGAGGAAGGTTTCTAATATCTCAAAGCAAGATATACAAAAAGTCATTGCAATTAAGAACAGGCATCAACTGGAAATCCTTAAAGAGTGTGACTCCAGCTGGAAATTCAATTAAACAAACATGTGTTTCACGGGCTTTCTATTACACACTCAGCATGTAAATGAAAATATGGCACCCACCCTAACTAAGCCGTTTGGTGAAAAAGGATGTGAACATGCTACACTTGTTGTGGTTGAGTAATTGTGGGCTTATTATTTACTGCTAATGATAAATGAATGAGGACGAAAGGGCAATGCGATCCCAAAACAAAATAAATAGATTTTGTGTAGGTTCTGCACCATCCTGGAATGTTTGTACCCTTCTCATGAGAGGTGTTCTCTTGGAGTAACAAAGATCCAAAGTTCTGGATCTTTGTCCTTGTAAGGATTCCTCCTCACTTGGGACTTTACAATTATCCTTACTTTGGTTTCTTTATTTCATATCTAGAGGTATTAAATAAAGTAGATTCTTTCCCTATGTTGCTTGCCTTCATGAATGGATGATCAGGGTGACTTTTGGGGGGGGGACATCCTTCATGAGGTAAAAAAATTACACATGTCTACTATGTCACTAGTGTAATGCATGAAGAGTCTGTCACTTTGTATTGAATAAGTGGTTATATAGGAGAGGGAAATAACACATGAACAATAACATTTCTAACTGTTAAAGTCTGGTTATTTAGAAGAGTTGTTACTCTCTTGATGCTTAATCTTTCTGATTTGGTGTTGTTTTGAACCCTGTATGTCCCATTTGTATGAACTGTTGTGATAGTCCAATGATCACTCTCATATTGACTTTCTGATTTGCAGAGGATTCCATCTTTTAGGAGAAGACTTGATCGCCAACTTTGTAATCCCGATCACAATGTGAGCGATTTTCCCACATTGTGTTGAGGTCAGTTTGGTGCTGCCTACTTCTACAATATAAGTCCAGTCAGCTAGGAAGGGAATGTCAAATGAAATTTCCCTGCCAAAATTTGCTGCACCTGTGGTGGCAAGTACTGTATTGTGAGTTGAGCAAATGTCCCATGTGGCATTTCTTAGGAACGCATGCAATTTCCTCTACGGTTAATGGGAAAATTACATCTTTGTCGCTACGATTGGTAAACAACATATTGATCTGTTCCTGGTGGGCGTAAGTGCTTTCTGCACTTACAGCATGCATGGTGTAGTAACACCAGCACGTATGAACATTATCCAATTAGCTTTGTCATCTTGGATTGGACCTGAGTGTATTCTAGAGATGGCATCAGCAACAGTATTATGGATGCCTTCAATTGCAGGACCATACTCCTCAAGTAATAATCTCCACTGGTAGATATTGCCTTTGATCAAACACCTCTTCTAGTTCTGATCAGTGCCTGAGTTGGATGTGATCAGATACTGATCAGGGTCTGATCAGCACCTGATCAAGGTTTGTTGGATCAGTGGTTGCTTGTTGAGGGTTGGTCTCATTAAGAATGGCCATGCTTTGATCAGCGAGGGATCACTTTGGACTGTGATCAGGGACCAGGGTCACATTGAGTTCTGATTATAGCCAATGATCAGGGTCTGATCAGGCGGGTTTGATCAGTCTCCCAAGAGGCTGTGATCAAACTCAAATGTGTTTCTGTATAGGGACTGATCAAGAAATGATTGGAACTTTATTTGCAGTAACTATGTGGTATCTTGCTTTTGCAACTACAACAGTGACCCTTCCTTCTTTACCTTTTATATGGGGGTTTACACTATTGAGAAAGGCCCCCCAACAGTTTGGTGTCAGACAGTTTGGCAGTTATCTCACTCTATGTATTATTTTCAATTCTCAATGCAAGACATCTTTTATCTTGAGAAAGCATGGTATTTGAAATAATTCTTTTATTTGATTTTGAATCATTCCATTTTTCATTAAGATTTTTGAATTTACTGATTGTACTGGATTTAAAATAATTCTTTTATTTAAACTCAAATTAATTTTTGACTTCATTTGTCCAGCCTTTTCTTTTATGACTTATTTCATGCCTGTAAACTTTCTTGATTGATTGAGATCTCTCATGAGGTGGATCTTATTCTTCACAGCATGGACCTGGAGTCACTCTGCTCACTGATTGTGTGATCTTTTCTTATTTGATCTTTTCATTATCTGCATTGAACAGTCAAGGTTTGTGACTTTATAGAATGCCTCTCATGAACATTCTGAAAAATGCTGCTTTATCCAGCGTTTGCGATGTGTCACACTTCTTGGGATTGAACTTCCTAATTCTAGAACACAATCCATCCCTAGGTGTTGTGCGCTTGTCCCCATGCTTAGAACACTGTCTGTGGTGCTTTGCACCTATGCAAGACCTCTTATGAGGTGTTTGCTTTAAATAGGTGTTTTGTTTACGCTCCTGGAATGCTTTGGATTGAAGCTTCTTTGAATTCCTTTTCTATGGCCTTCCATCACTTTCACAATGAATGGCAATGCACCTAGTTCTCCCAAGTAGGATAATCCTAAACTCGCACATGAGGAGGAATCCTTCCAAGGACAAAGGTCCAGAACTTTGGATCTTTGTTTCCACAAGAGGGCACCTTGTACAAACATACCAGGACAGTGTAGAACCTACACAAAATCCATTGTTTTTGGGGGGATGAAAAGGGTTGCATTGTCCTTCTATCCTCATTTTTTGTTCATCACAAGCACTAAACAAATAGCTCATATCTATTAAACCACAACAAGTGTACCATGTTCACATGTAAGTAACTACTTAATGATACTTTTTCACAAAGACAGCTTATGTTGCTATCTATGGATAACCTAGTTATCGACTCACTTTGTCAGGATTACACCTGCTTTCTACAGCTCCTTCATCAATCCCCAGAATCTCCATTTTATGAGAACATGGGACTACTCTGAATTGTGTACAGACGTCATAGGCCACGGATGAGAGTGTGCCCTGAGAAGCTTATGAGTTATGCATGCTGTGCTTACACAAAGGCTGACAAAAATCATGACATCAGAGACAAAATGTCCCCAGGATGCATATATACTCTGTTTGCTCACAACCAAAGGTCAGATGCAAAAAGAATGAGAGTTTTGCATTGGGCCGCCATGTGCACACTTTGCACATGAAAGACACCATCAAGAAGTGGTACTTATGAGTACTAGCAATAAAACACATTTGTATCTTTTCAAAAGCTTACAATCATGATGCCAATGCACGGACTGGTTAAGGGGAGTCCTGTCTGACATTCACCCTGGACAAGAAAAAAGCAACCCTGTTGTGATTGAGACCCCAATCTTTTGTGTGTCTAGCAAGATTTCTAAGACATTTCCCAAAGCAGCAAGGAAACATGATTCTGGTGATGATCTGGTAGTTGATAATAAATTACATACAAGAACTGTTGCATTTGGGTCGGGGTCATCATTATATGATATGGCTTGCTCATCATTTTTGGATTGTGACGTTGACAAGCAATCCTAAGATACATCAAGAGTGTTGGGGAAACAGATTGGTTGGCCTTGCAAGGGCTCACTACAAAAGGGTGCACAATAAAGGCAAGCCCTTGGTCACACAATTGAGCATGTGACATACCATCTGTTTGTTCTTCTTAGTGGGAATTTGATCTCTTGAACTGTCGGTGTCATTAATGAAATCTTTTGCTTTTCAGCATTTAGAATGGTCCCTCAAAAGGAGATCAGGACAGAATAAATCATATGATCCATCCTTTTTGCATCCTTTTCACATCCATTCACATCAAAATGATACGTTAATTGTACTTTGTACTTTGTACTTTGTTTGTATTATCAAAGAATATTCCATGAATCTCAACTCTCCAAGATGGTTCCAAGCTGCTTGAATGATCAAAACAGAATTAGTATGAATGGTGTAATGGAATTCTGTGGAACATAGTGACATTTAAGAGGAACAGAGCTCTGATTTCATTGAGTTGGCAAGTTTCCAGAAGTTTTTGGTACACTCTCTTCAATTGGGTGTTGTCACTCATATTGCATATGGTTTACTTTCCCCCCAAATTGCTTGAAGATGCTTAAAGCAATGCGGAAGATATAATGTGTCATGGCTCACTACCTCTTATGAAGCTGCCAGATACCAATATGCTGGTCGATGCACATGTGGTCAAAATCATTTTGATGAAGACTTTTCTGAATGTCTCCCACTCATTGACATATCTGACTTCAATGATGAGGAGAGATATTGAAAGAAAAGTCAGCTCAATCAGTGGATTTATACATGTCTCCTTCATTATGGGCAAAGGAAGGAGTCAGTGTGCTGCTCCTTCAAAACCTATTTCATAATGATTGAACACAATCAAAACGTTATAGATACACACTTTCACTATGAGAGTGCTATTCAATTCTCTCACAACTCACAATCTCATGGAATAAGACCAACAAGACACCAGAGATTACTGTATTGGTGGCAGATATGATATACATCTTCAAAGTTGAAGAATGACAAAGAATGTTTCTTCCTTTTTAGACATTTTTTTAATTGACAATGTTTTTTCTCAAGTTGGTTATCAAAATGTACCCAAAGAAGAATTGGATTTGTGATCATTTGAATGTGAAGGATATAGCATTTCAAGAGAGATTGAGCAAAAGTATAATGACTTTATGCTTAGGTCAATGAGCAGACTGTACCTTGCAACAATCTGAATGATGACTGCAATCACAATGATGCACAAGATTTTGCAGTGACTTCTGCAATTAAAGTGTACTGCAGTTCTTGATTTGGATTCAGATGATATTGTCATAAAACTAGATGCAGCAGCATCAATGCATTAATAGACAATTAAATCATCCATTCATTATATAATGAGAGAGCACTTGAAAAAGGAAGACAAATGAACTCACAGTTGGAGTCAATCATAGTCACTTGAATGTGCTGCCTTCAACCTGAAAGCATCCCAAAAGGATGAAGATTTTATCATAATTATGCTTGTCCCAACTCCTCTTGGTCTATTAGAAATGCCACATGTGCAGCACTTTGACAATGACAGTGTCAATTAATTAAGAATGCAATGAATAATGACCTTTGTGGAGATTTGCT
Source organism: Cyclotella cryptica (assembly GCA_013187285.1). Taxonomy (NCBI): domain Eukaryota; phylum Bacillariophyta; class Thalassiosirophyceae; order Thalassiosirales; family Thalassiosiraceae; genus Cyclotella; species Cyclotella cryptica. The sequence continues at coordinate 246,305 of JABMIG010000030.1, forward strand.
GAGCAGAAGAAAGTGTAGAAACCACCTAATGAAGCAAACTATTGGAATTGGCTTAGTTCCAAATTACTCTGAAATTACTCTGAAATTACTCCATGATTACTGATTACTCCGTAAAATACTGTCAACAGGCATCAGTAACCCTGTAACCATTGACTGGTCAATGTGGGTGGCAGTTACTGTGTATCACATCATGATGCTGTTTTGTCACACTGTTAAGTAAATGTGACATGACTCAATAATGTGACAAGGTGTTGATGTACGGTGAAATTGGTAGAATTGATTGATGAAATTGATTATGGTATTGTATTGAAATTGAATCAAAATTGTGATCTTAAAGTAATGGTCCGTTATATGCTATTTTGCGATATATCACAATGCTCCTCTCTACAGTCCTCTCGGAAGTGATAGGGTACCATACAATTCCATTCGTATGACATGTGAGAAGCATGTAGGTATATACATGCTCCTACTCTACTTGTTTACACATACTGTATCGTACATAGGAATTCAACTGAACATACATCAGGCGATAGGACATACTCTCGCCAGTTATAGCATTGATGCCAACATACTTTTATCTAAGCCCCTCTTCTGGCACATACACATATACAAATTATTTGTACATGGTACTTCCTCTGATGCACAGAAATGGCTATATACATGGGCATTACAGGTGTCCAGCAGTAATCTGTCTCACATTACCAAGTCATGACTGGCCATTACTCTTTGGTGGCTGATTACCGAGGTCTTGGTCAGTAACGTAAAACAAAGGTTTGTGATTCATTTGTTCTCACCTATGTCTCCTCTTGTTGACAAAAGCTCTACAAGTGAATGGGCCTCCTTCTTGTCATAAAAGCCAATGCGCAGCTTTAGCATGATGGGCATGTCTTGAAACAGCTACAATAACTACAATAACAAAGCACTTTGGCTTACAAAAGAGTGATGATATATTCCAACTACCAGAGGCGGTGCAATAATTGCACCACAAATTTTGTGCTGGCGCACTCTTTTCCTGTGGTGCAATTATTGCATCACCTCAATTTGTACTGTTCCTATGTATGTAGACAGTAGAGCAACAGACAAATTTGTGAGAAACTTATTTTCTGGATTACTCTGAACAGGAAATCTGTTGCTAAACATTTGTACCAATAATTTTAAATTATTCGAATATTTATTCAAATAAATTCATTGTGTCAGTTCCCAGCAGCACCTGAATTTTGGCATGTGCACATCACTTTTACCAACACAATCTTTGATGGTTTGAGATATTTTTGGTCAGTTTTGGTCAGTTTCCCCAAATGGTCAGTAAATTTTCCAGATTATAAGTTATACATTGACACCAAAGTACTATCCTTCTTAGTAAAAAATCATTTTTACTATAATTATTTATCAAATGACATAAAACATACATCTTGGGGGCCGAAAAAACCACTGCAGGGTCATTCTGCGTCGTGGAAAAACACTACCGTATAAATCGGATTTAAAGTCCTTCATAATATAAGTCAAGTGGGAGTAGAATCGTTGACATTTGTTCTTTTCTGCTCCAATAACACCCGGACAGCGCTAGAAAGTAAAGAAATAGATTCTCCTCACTGTCAGCAACACGCCCATATGTATAGCTCCGCACAATTCCTTCTGGTTGAGGAGTTATGCCAGATGGTAGCAGAACACACCACACATCACGGGGCACATCTCGAGCACAGTTGACGGTGGAGGAGGACGCATCAATTTTTGGCGCGAAGTGAGGTGGAAAGGGCAAAAAAAAGAAGTACCCCCCCCCTACTGAGGTAACTAGCAAAGATACCAAAAAATATAACACGGGCGAATAGCTAACTTGAGTGTATTATAAGTTAACACTTTAATGTATCTTTTGACATTTCACTTCCTTTAAATCCGATTTATACGGTAGAAGACATCTGATCCGCAATGGTTATATACATAACAATGTCACAAACATACCACGGAGTGCGTGTGCACAAGAAATACCAATGTTATATACATATCAAATCAAACAAGGGTAGAATTACCTTGACCGCATCCTTCTGAAAGCCCTTCCCTACCATGTTGTGTCGGATGGCTTGCTTCCAATGGAAGAAGCAGCCCAAATGATACTCACACTTGAACCACCTTTCGATGGAATTGACCGGGGCCCACTCAAAGTCATGCATAACTCCTGTGACGTCTATCCCTTTTGGCCCTTCCAAAACAAAATTGTTTGCCAAATGAAATGATCCAAAAGCAAAGGTCAGCACACCAGTGAATTTGTTTCCTTCATATTGTCATGCACTCACCCACAATGGAAACTATGTGTGACCACAAGAGGTTGTAGGCCTCCTCTGACTTTTTTGTCATAGGGCAATAAAAGATTGGAGTGTGCAATGAACTTGCATGGTCAATCACCGAAACAATTATAACTTGATAAAATCCCCTCGGTGCTCCATCAAATGTTGCCTCGACATGTAAGAACAGTTTCTTGTATTTCAGGAGCTTGATAAGCGAATGTAAGGAAAATCCCAATATTCTTTGTGGACCATCATCGTCGCACCAGAAAATTGAGAACATTAGGAAGTTCTCTGACTTGGATCTACTACCATACTTGAGCTCTATGGCACGAAATTTGTCATCCCCGTACATGTCTCTGCGGGTGTTCCTTACCAAGTTACATCCCTTTTTGTTTAGGGGGTGATGAAATGCACCAGTGTTCCCCGATGTTAGTCAGTCTCCTTTTCAAGAAAATAAATTGAACTGTTATATACATAACATGTGTGTATACATACCTTGTGCGCAAAAAGTGTTCAGAGAAGGGGCGGGCTCATGCAAACTTCATGAAATAATAACTTAGTATATATCTAACATTGCTATGTACACACCTGCTCATAGAGGATAGAAAAACATTTAGCCTGGTTTATAAATCCGTCATCTTGTTATATACTGAAAAGTGACATAAACATACCTTTGTGTAGTAATCACCAATGTGGTGGTTTTTGGAGACATGCAATGAGTCAGCAGGAAAGATTGTGTTATATATATTGACAAGTTATGTACATACCTTCGTGTATGCGTTGGCATATGCATGATGTGACAGACAAAGATTGTTGCAGTTAGCATTAGTCACAATATATGCACATTACTGACAGCAAATTAATATTCACATTTCCACATAAAACAACTACTAACCACATCTGAAGTGGGGAACGTTAACGGACCGTCCTCCTGGGCTCCTACCATTTCATCGTGCACCATACTCCAAAGCTTCATAGGAGCTAACCATATTTTATCAACCGCTAACTCAGTCAATCTCTTCTTGAACTCTTCCGTGATGTCTCTCATGTTAGCCCCTTCTAGTTTTCTCCCAGGTGATGCGTAATTAGTTCCCCTTATGCCATTCTTATTTTGACACAGTTCTCTGTGGTGTCCAACCAAAGTCCATTCATCTATTCCTGGATTCCCCGCTTTTTCCTTCAACTTTAGTTTAGCATCACAACCAAACGTACGGTAAGACTTGCACCTGTAATTACAGCTTATCAGTTTTAGGTTAGGTGTGTGCATTCTGCTGTACGGGTGCCTTAGCTGTCCCTTCCCGCCATAAAAAATGCGTTTTGGCCATCTCCTGTTCACCCAATCATCGTCGTTCTTCATTGCTTCTGCATCTTTCAATTTAACGGTTTCTTCCTGAAGTATGTCAAAAAATAACAAATCAACAAACACATGTTTATGAAACTCTATCACCCTACTTTTGTCAAAAAGAACCATCAATGCTTCACCTTGGTGTCCTCTTTTGAACAGCTCTTAATTGGAGTGACGTCAACATTCTAAGCGAGACCCACATCAATATAGGTTATAGGTCAGTTTATCATTTTTAAATCACATGCATATCTATTTTGCAAAGCACTCGCTCACCCTTATTGGTTTTCCATCATGCTCAACTTTATTACCTTTTGACATTTCTGGTGATTTGCCTCCACCGACATCTTCATCATACACTGCTGGTTTTTGGTCTACACCTAGCCGCGAATCATCTTCCGATCTCTCTTCACAATCACTATCTGAATCCTTGCTCTCTAACTGCATTGGCAGGACCAATGGTACTATACTCTGTCTCGAATCCTCATCAGTCATCTCAATGAGTTCCTTTGTAATGTATATAACAATGTGATATACATATGGTTGGGGTTAGGGTTAGCGTTAGCGTTAGGCTTAGGGTTAGGGTGTTCGTTATGTACATAAACATCATATATACATCACTTCAAATCGATTTTCTCACCTCTTTGCTTCCTGACAGTTCGAGGCCCCCCCAGTGTGCACATTTTGATACCATGTCTTGGTGTGTTCTCTCCATGAGTTCTTTTGTTATATATATAACAATGTGAAAGACATACAGTCGTGTTAGATGTTCCGTGTTATGTACATAAACAGCGTATATACATTACTTCCAAATAGATCTCACCTGATTTCTACCTGACAAATCTAGCCCCCTGCAGTCTGCACATTTTGCGCCCATGGCTTCGTTGGTCTGGTTGTTTTGAGAGATCAATTTGATGGTTATATACATAATCATGTTATACATTGATATCAATCACCAAACAATATGAAATGCTTACCTCCAAGACCTGTGCGGTTACTCTTGCATTGCCATGGCTTGGATTCTCTGCCAATATCTCCTGAAAGCAACACAGTTGGTTTTTGAGCGTGACACAAGGGCTTCCAAAATGCTGTTTTTGTGTCTTCAGTTGATATAAGATTCCATTATTTCGCACCTTCGTGTTTGACAGCATCCATTGTTGTAGAGTGCTGTCCGATTTATGCCGTGAACAAGGCTTCTTGTAGGGATTTCTCACAGGCGCAGCGTGTTCTATGCTACGCACTTCTCCTCCGCTTGCATTTTTCCTGTAGGAGCGTGATCTCCTTCGTCATCCTTGTCTCCGTGTCTGTATCCAGTGCTGTTTTGATCAAGACATAAGTTAGTGAGAGTCCATTCATTCTGAAGAAAGTCAATGTTTGCGACATGTTCAGCGTCAAAATTTGTTCTTACCTATGTCCGCCGTCCGTACCCGATTGCGTCATGGTTGTTTGAGATTTGACTGCAATTGAAAGGGTGAAATGTGATCTGGAAAATGCTTGTTCTGAACATATCGGTCATTGGCGGGTGTTTGATGGTATATACTTAACACACTTGTACGTGAGACCGTTTCCCCCCTTCCCCTATTGTTGCACGTGTGTTCATGTGTCATCATTCAAAAAAGGGGAGACAACAGAAAGAATTACATACGTGCTCCGAGGCACATATATTCCACAATGTTAAAGAAATTTTTATCTTCAGACCCTAATATAAAACATATATTCAAACTTTCTAAAATACGGGTCGTATCTCCTAAAATAACCTTATGTATGCTTTTTACCCGTGTTTGTTACATATTTCACATCGGTATATACATGACGCATCGGTGTATGATTTCTCAGCTCTTGCTTTGAATTATATCACACGATTATATATATAACATTGTTGCTTTGTGTGTGTAACTAGCCAAATGCTTGCCGATTGGCATAGTATGATGTAAAAATAATACGATTATATTTATAACAATCAAGAAGATGAAAACACCAATTTAAACAATAACAAAGCACCTTTTAACAATTAACTTCATTAAACCACGTTCACCAAACTCTCTCTCTTGTCAAATTGTTTTGGTCACCCAGCTATTCAATAACAGATTCAGCCGACTGAAGAAATCCACCTCTCCTCCGCATATTCCGTCAGTATCGCTTCGGAGTGCGGCTGGTTTGTGCACTCTTCCTGATTGGTGTCTTTTTTTGCGTCGTTTGTCAATTTGTTTTTTCTTTGCATGAGTGGCAGGGCTCTCCTGATTCTCTCCCTGCCCCATTGCGATGTCGTCATCCAATGGGCCGTCATCAGCCTCGAATGGTTCGCAGTCCATGTCCTGTTTGTCCGCGGCGGTGTCGTTTCCTCCTCCCACAAATTTTTTGTCGAGTTCTTTCTCCTCTGCTTCATTGTCTGTTGCCGCTTTATCATCTGTGTTCTCCTCGTTGCTCCCAACTTCTTCTTCTCCCATGACATCAATGTTTCCCTCCGTGGTCTCGACATCTTTGTTGGTTGTCTTGTCAACATCGGCTTCGTCGGTTTGTTCCTCAACGTTCTCCATCCTGTTGTCATCAGTCTCAAAGTTTGCAGATTCAGACGCTTCCTTGCTTGCATCGTCCTCATCATCCGAGCTATCATCAACGTTGTTCGTCGCCGGTGCCTCCACAATGTTGACGTCATGAACGGAGTACGATGCGTTCATATGGCACTTCTTGAAATGCCTGTGAAACGCATTGAACACGCACACGTGGGTGCATCCATCTGTGATGCAGATGGCCTTGAGTTTCATTGTGGAGGCTGTCTTTCCAAGATATAGACATGGGTGGATCACGTACGCGGACAGTCCATTGCGCTCGGAAATCTTCACCATTGTCTTGTCGGCAAACTCGTCCGGGTATTCACGCTTTAGGTTGGCCCACTTGAGTCTGTCCACTTCTTGATGACCTTCATGGATGGCGCAGGTTGCTTGTTGCACTTCTCGCAATGGAGTGCAAAGCTCCCCGGCTTCATGAACTGGAAGCACTTGTTGCACACGATTCCGCCGTCAAAGTTTGCGTGGAACGTGAGCACAAGTGTTCCGTGTTTGACGAAGCTAAGCATGGTGTTGGTGACGAAGTTTCCTTTACTATCTTCGTTGTCGCCTTGTATACTCTCAGCAACGAAAGACCGATTTTTGGGCGAGTTCTTCTTCGTTTCATCGGCGGCAGCCATGGTTGCATCAAAATCTGAGGGGGGGGGGGCATGATGAAAGTTATGTATATAAACCCTCACCTCCCAGCAACAGAGAGGGACGCGGAAGCGGGGGGTTATGTACATAACGCGTTCAGTTTTTTGAAAGCCACGCTTGGTGTGTGCGCATTTTGCCGGAGAGGTTCCTATCTTGATATACAGCCATTAATAAAAAATAATTTTATCAAATTTCGTCGATTTGTTTAAAAATCGACGGTTTCCTAAAATCAATATACAGTATATCGAGTGATTTCAATTTATATAACCCCTGCAAATGTATACAGACATTCATAGAAATATTATTACATTTTAATAATCAAAAATGTTTAAAATCTTGTTTGTGTTCTCCAAAACTTCGATTAAATATATTATATAAGCCATTTGTTTTGTGACCATTTGGGGAAACTGACCAAAACTGACCATAAATATAAAATACCTCTTTGATCAGGCATGTGCACATCACTGTTTGGTTGGCACTAGTACGATTACATCATTTACAAACACATTCTTTGACTTGACATCCCTATTTTAAGATATTTCCAGTGCCCCTGCAACACCGAGTAATAATCATCCAGATGAGCAACATTCCTGGTACCAGTGAGACCACAGTGCCAATTAATGTTGAAGGTGGTACAGTGATGTCTGATGTTGCTAATCGGCAAGGCAGAGCAGACGGAGATAAGTGCACAGGAGGGAGTGCGGTGCAGATGAGTGGACGAGGATCAATTTCTGGATGTGCAAGGGGACACAGAGCAAGTGTTTCACATGGGCAAGGGAGAGGAAGGCCAACTGAACTTGCAAGAGATGATGGGGGCGCGAACTGTAGCAGGTCGTGGCAATATCAGTGTGGGTAGGGGTGGGGGTTGAGTAGGGCGAGGACGATGGCGTGGCGGACCGTTAGGTCAGAGGAACAACATGATTAGTAGCATGCCTGCTGGTATTAGGAGTTGTGTTGAGGATGGTGGATGGACAAATGTTGGTCATCAAAACACATCTAGATGGAGAGTTGTCACTGAAGATGAGTACGAAGAAGAGTTTGCCACAGCAAAATTAATTGAGACTTACAAAGAAATGGTCAATAATGTTTCAAATCACTTCAGTTGTTTTGGTCTTGACAATGGTGATGCAAATACTTTCATGGCGCTGTTCAATAGCGAAGCAGCAGAAAAATTCGTGCACATTTATCAGAACACTTGGTTAGAGATGGAAAGCATCCTGTCCTAATAATTGCAGAACTATATGAGGTTATTGCAACATGGTTAATTCGTAGTCGATTCCGAGTTTCAACTGATAATGCATTCAAACTTTTTATGACTCCTCTCAAACAAAGCGAAAAGATCATCTAGATGCCTTCTGTACGTTTGAAAGAAGTTTTGTCTCGTCTTCGGGGATATGATGTTTCAGGGAGGAATGGTGATGACAGCATGGATGATACTTGGATGCAACAAATGAATCGGCTGAGAAAGATGGAGATTTTACAAGACAAAATGTTTCAGCCATCTGTCAACATTCTCATGAACAGAAAGAGTGGAGAATTGGTGTTGGATGATGGATTGATTGGGTCAAGGTCAAATGATGTAGAGTGCAAAACACTCAGTCATCGGAAATCTGGGAAGGAGGGACCCGTTGCTGACGCTATTGCTCACTCCCATGTTGGTTGTCTGTTTGGGATGCGGCTAAGGGTAAAGGGCGAATCAGAACAGGAGAATGTTATGAGACTATTCAAGCAATTTCCCTCTCTTCGATCTGTGATGCATCAGGTTTCTCTCAAGTTTGATAGTGGATATGGAAAGATCAACTTGCTTCTGTCTGTAGGTGCAAAAGGGTACACCATGTCTACAATTGCATGTACAACAGGTTCTCGTCATCCGTTTATCCCATGGAAAGATGCTAATGAGTACATTAAAAAACTGGAGAACATAGATGATGTGGAAAAACAGGAAAAGATAAAGTTATTTGCAGACTTCATTCTTGATGGGAGTGAAACAGGAGGTACTCAAGTTTCTTGTGCAAAAGAGGAATATGTGCTTCGCGACTCTGATGGTGCGAAATGTACCGTGTATGCCTTTGCAGTAAGAGATGTCTTTGATAAAAAGGAACCAGTCAAAGATTTGCATTTCTTCAATACTAGTGGTGCCATCAATGACAGAACAACCAATCTCTGGATTGCTATGCCCAAGTCAAAACTACATATTCACGGAAATTACTTGTTTTCTGACAAGATAGCATCTACAAAGAGGCAGTATGTGGAGTCATCTCTATATTCAAAGTGTGGACCACTGACAGTTACTCAATGCACTGGTGACTGGTTTATATTAAGGCGATTCCATTTCAGAGGCACACTCAGTGCAAATACAGATCCATTTGCTGTTGATACCAATTAATCAAAATCAGAACTCTTCGATAAGTGTGCGAATTCTTGGTTTGTAAGACAGAAATCAACAGTGTACATGCAGCAAGGTTCAGCAAATGAAACTTTATAGTTCAGAGACTGCAGCAGCAAGAGTGGGCAACTGATGTGTTTGACGTTGGCATGTTACAGTCAAAAAGAGGTCGCTCTGGGTGGCTGTGAGTCCTGATGCAATTTAAGTGGGAACAGTAAATTCACCCCATGGCTTGTTACAAGAAGAGGAGGAGCAAATTCTCTTTGTTGAGATGAAAACCGGTGCCACCGTCAATTGGTGTTTTGCAAATATGGCGATGAACAATTTCCACTCCATTGTGATGATGCATTGGGAAAATGTAGTCCCCTACATCAACAGGGTGATCAGTTAGAGAATTGAAACAGTGAAATTGTGGTTAGCGAAGTAGTTGTCTTCGGTAATAAAATAAAAACTTTTTTCTTGAATGGTGTGTGGCGTTTTGTGTTGTAATGTTTTTGTTGCCATCTATAATCACAAACTTTGTATTTGATAGTCCTTACCTGCAAGTATTGTCTGTGCAAATGACTGTCAGAAAAGGCAACAAATGCATTCAGCTGAGCACATTTTGTCAAAAGACTAAATGCAGCAACCACACTAGAACAGCGCCTGATCTGAGTCTACGTCTGCAAAGGGCATTCTGAGTGTGGTTGCTGCAAATTATTTTTATCTGACAGGAATACATGGCGTACATGCAAGTGCAGTCCGTGCAATCAGTAGCGGGATAGTGTCAGAGGCAAGGCAACAAACGCATTTAGCTGACCGCATTTTGTCAAAAGACTCAATGCAGCAACCACACTTGAACAGCACCTGATCTGAGTCTACGTCTGCAAAGGGCGTTCTGAGTGTGGTTGCTGCAATTAGACTTTGACTCAATGATGGTAAGCTGAATGCCAATGTAACTAGGCAAGCAATTATAATTTAATGCCATTTTAACTAGTGGAATGTCAGATGGAGTATTGTTAGGAAACTGGGGAGTACAAATTTTCAAGAGGTAGCCATTATCACAAGTGATAAATCTGTGGCTTCCTGCATAATAGTGGAAACTGGTTGAGAGAGAAAACTAAGATGATAGAATCATGAGGAAGCAAAAGAAATGTTATTACCTTTAAAGAGCACACTTGTAGATACAACTTGCAACAGTGGCTTGCAATATCGTCGAAGCAATGACACTATTGCAAGAGGCAACAAAGCGATTGCACCAATCCTTAGCAATGAAAACGATAGTTCACTATCCAACATTTCTTTGCGATTGAACTGATTGGTCGGGAAGAATGGTCGTTTGCAATGAAGACGATAGTTCTCAGTGAAAATTGTCAAATGTGATGAAAATGAGAAACAATCCTTTGCAATCAAAATTATCCTTTGCGATGAAAACGATCCTTTGTGATGAAATCAATTGATAGCGAAGAAATGGTCTTTTGCGATGAATTCGACGATTGCACAAAAAGCTTGTTTGCAATGACAATGCTTGTTCATGATGATATGATCATTAGCAGTGAAACGATCATAGAACGATCGTTTTGATCACATGAACAACACCAAAAAATGTTCAAACACTTTGGATCGATCATAGGGATGAAATCGATGGCATCGTGTCTGGGTATGATTTATTGGAGGGGTGCGCTGGCCTGTTCACCAACAGGCAGTACTATTATGTAGACTGAAAAATTAGAGGAGCACGAAGGAATCCACGTGGAAGTTTGTAAGGAACAACCTTGAGTTCCCATGCACAATGATGATGTGCGCGGAGGCACAGAGCATTGGAAATGATTTTACTGCACGGAGTGTTGGAATTATTTTGGCATGTTAGAGATGTGAGCCAAAGACTCAAAGTTTCCGTTCAACTCTTTCCGTTCCTATAAATCAAGAATCCAACCACTTCCGTTGATTAATCACGTTGGATCTAGGAATATGTTCATGGATTTGCTGAGCAGAAGAAAGTGTAGAAACCATCTAATGAAGCAAACTTTTGGAATTGGCTTAGTTCCAAATTACTCTGAAATTACTCCATGATTACTGATTTCTCTGTAAAATACTGTCAACAGGCATCAGTAACCCTGTAACCAGTGACTGGTCAATGTGGGTTGCAGTTACTGTGTGTCACATCATGATGCTGTCTTTTCACACAGTTAAGTAAACGTGACATGACCCAATGATGTGACAAGGTGTCCGGCAGTAATCTGTCCCACGTTACCAAGTCATGACTGGCCATTACTGTTTGGTGGCTGATTACCGAGATATTGGTGAGTAACGTAAAAACAGTAATTTGGATCAATTGGGGAGAACAAAGGTTTGTGATTCATTTGTTCTCACCTATGTCTCCTCTTGTTGACAAATGCTCTACAAGTGAATAGGCCTCCTCCTTGTCATAAGAGCCAATATGCAGCTTTAGCATGATGTGTATGTCTTGAAACAGCTAGTACAATAACACCAATAACAAAGCACTTTGGCTTGCAAAAGATTGATGATATAATATATGTTGAGAAGCAATTTACTCTAGTTAAACATAGACCTTTATTTTTTTATCACTTTTTTATATCGTGTACATGAGTGATTTTGGCATGTTAGAGGTACGAGCCAAAGACTCAAAGTTTCCGTTCAACTCTTTCCGTTCTTATGAATCAAGAATTCAACCACTTCCGTTGATTAATCGCATACGATCTAGGCATATGTTCATAAATAATAAAGGTATCAATAGCACTATTCCATTCCACAGTTGTGCCAGTATTATGCCCTCGGAAAAATCTTCACCCCACGATGCGTCACCATGGTGCGATGTCGCCAAACAACGAATGCACAAGAAAGGATTGTGGGGTTGACACGGGACAACTCAACACCGAAATTTTGGTGGAAGATTTAATCAAATCTTGTTTAATCATTGTACTTGCTGGGCACTATACCATCGAGGGAGCCATGTCTCTGATGGCCACACTAGACGGGCCGAGGCCCTCATTACAACATCATACCCACATTCTCGATATAACTGTTGCCGCACGACAACAGCATCCTTGTCGGCCAATTCTAATCGCTCTCCCTTCGTCATGGAAGACGTTCAGATGCCGAACGAAAGCTCATGCGACAGCGTTAGCTACATCGGAGACGTCGTCGACGACTGTCCCAATGCAAGCATCAAGCATAATGACGTGAAAGATTCGATCGGCCAGTTGATCGCCGGCAGAGGAGTTTCAGAGCAGTCTGTCGATAGCCCCACTCTAAGCCGAACATCCAGCGATAGTGATGAAATTATTGATCACACAGCCGCTTTACTCGGATTCGTGGATGAATTTGAAGACGACGACGACGATCTGCGTGAGATCTCTGGTTTTTCACCGTCCGTATCGTTGGATCTGGAGCTTGAACCTATGGAAAACGAAGCAGAGAGAGGAGCTCGGTTTGAGAAAATCTGGAGTGGCGACGAGGTAGATAGCGTCGAAGCACCCAGCCGCAGAGCGTGCAAAGTCACTCCAGTTCAATTGAATCTTACACCGCAAGCTGCACCAGCATCGAAGAGGACCGTTCGTGCACTCGAAGAGTTCGACGACAACGACACGCCTGTCAAGCAGCTTCATCGAAATCCGAAACAAATTGATGCCAAGGCAAACAAGGCGCTGGCAGATGATGTCCCGTTCTTTTATTTTGACTCAAGGCTTGTAGCACAAGCTGTTGAAGAATACGGCCAACGGAAACGCACTGACATCGACAATAAGCGAAAACAAGCGGCACTGAAGGCGAAGGCCTTAAAGGATAAGGCCAGCAGTGCCATAAGTCATAAGGCAAAGAAGGTCATTTCATTACCTCACAGCATATTGGAGAGAAAAGGACGATCAACAAGTCGAGATGAATTCGATGCAAGTGAAAATGTGAACTCAGAAGATGCCGCTACAGCTCACAACACCATACACGCGACTAAAGCAGCGGCAATTAAGATAAAGGCGAAGGCTGCATTTAACGAGAAGGCTAGGAAAGCCAAGGACAGAATATCACTTTCCAAAGCTATCAAGGAAGGAAAACAGAAAAACTCACATGACCTAGCAAGCGAACATTTAAGTGAAAATCTCGATGCAATGTATGCCAAAATGGTCAGTGGTATAAAACTATCGAACCTTACCACACCACCACCCATGAGAGACTACATCGAAGGGCTGGCAACAAAAACAAGCATCTCGGTCATTGGCGATATTAACAAACTTGTCAAGCCCACAGGCAATAGTCACATCAAACGAGAGATTCATCCTGATATTTCTCATCGACCCCAACCTCCTGCAATTGCGGCATGCCCATCAACAGTGTCATCGACGAATAGCCAAGTCATTGATGAAAACGGTTTTATCATCTCACCAACCCCAAGCATCGATCTTATTTCTCCAGTGACAAGCTTTGATGAGGGAGAGGCCGCACGTAGTACTTCGCGCTCAAGATATAGTACCACTCCAAAGACAATTGCTAGCCCAAGCAGTATGACAAGCCCAAAACGGAGTGACAGTCGAAGTCTCCTTCCACCATCGGGGAAAAAGGCGGGTGCTGGACAAATGAATCAGGGAAAGGACGTGAGCAACAAGATGAAATTGAAAATAACTAAAAGGAAGCCTGGGCTGCACAGCCATCGTCGGTCACAGTCATGTGCTGCATTTTAGAACTTCTCTTTCTAATGCCGTCAATGGCGTTTATAACGTTGACGTAGAGACATACAATAGGATAGCGCCAGAATAATATACTAATTCACTACTATTAAAACTAAACAAATGAACGTCCCGTGTCCTTCCACTTCTCTAGAGGTGGAGTCTGTACACGGTGTTGTACAAGACTTACGCATTGTACAAGGTTGCATGCATTCGGCAGTCGACGTAACAGTCAATTTGGATATTCTTTTCAATTGATTACGGGAAAAATGTTTTAACTTGTTTTTCTATCTATGTTAAATGCTCTTTGTACGTTACAACCGCGATGAACTCGGACGAAATCCACGGGGCCTTTTGATTATGATGAATTCTGTACAACCATCAAATTCTTCTTGCGGCTAAGAAACTCCTTCCAATCAGGCCAGTGCTCACGTCTGGCATACTGGAAAGGCTTGTGCCCTCGGACGTCTTGGACAAAGGCCAATCTAGGCTCTACTTGCAGCAACAACTCGACAATCTCATACTCCGGACTGCCTCGCCAGCATGCATCATGAAGCGGAGTCCTTCCGTAATCGTCTCGTATTCTTGGTGATACGTTCGCCTCGTTGAGCAGAAATGCGACAACAGACGCGTTGGCTCGGCGACAGGCGATGTGTAACAAGGATTCACCGAACTTGTTGCAAATCTGGAGAGTTTGTCCCTTAGCAAGCAGTTCACGTAGTGCATCTACGTCGCATGCGCGGACTGCATGGAGTGCATCGTTGCTTTTGTGGTAGGCTTCGATTTGCTCGGATGTAGGTCTTATGAACTCAGACATGTGAAGCGGCTTGGTGACAGCGCATTCGGGGTTGTCGTCCTCAGAAGCCTGCGTAAGGATGGATTGGATGAAGGCAGACGGGCACATTTCATTGGAATCGGCCTTGTGAACCGAACAAGAGGAGATTATCGCAATGCTTCTTGGTGGAACGCGGTTTTTGTACGTAAATTTGATACCGCCCTTAATCAACTCGCTGTCGGAGTGGCGTCTAATAGTAAAAGGGGAGGGTGATCCTCTGGCAGTTGTTCTTGTAAACATGGAGGCTTGAATGGGCAGTATGAAGCTTCGGGAATTGGTGGAGGTTCGTGATGAAATACTCATTTCTTGCTTGGAAATCATCCTTTGGTGATTGGAATGAATTTTATGAACGCAATTGTCGCTGCAAGCAGTCGTTCTAAGTTCACAACGACCACCTGTTGTGGTCAACGCCGATACGTCTGATGTTGTTGACCAATTGTTTTTTTTATATCGGCATCGTGCACCAACAGCGCTGTGTGGCGCTCAGTTGCGTACGAAGTAACAAGATAGTTCGCTCGACGTGGTGTTCGTTTTTTTTTAATGCTTGAATGACAAGGGTCTGACATGTTTTCCCATCAAACTCGCTATCAAGCGAGTTATTAGCACCATCTGGTCTGATGTGGTGACTTTTTGTGACGGGGAGGGGTGAGTAGTGATGTGGTGAGACATCTGTCAGCCCGGTGTCTGATATAGGCCTACTGAAAATTAATTGTAAAAATTAATATATAAAAATGTTTCAACAATACAAAATTTCACATTTAATTCATGAAAGAAAATAAAGACATTTATTGATCATAATGAAATTGAGACTATACCATACGCCTATTCGTAGTGCGAATCAAATTTCCCCAAGGAATTCTGAATATCAGGTTGCCTCCTCACTTAACTTGCGACCTCTCGGGCGCTCAATGATTCTTTTCTCCGGAGGGGCGTGGCATATTTACTCCTTCCAATGCGACCTTGAAGGGAATACAGAGGTCTTCTTACAATACGTTATTATAGAATCAACGAATTGTGAGCAAAGACGGTTATTTTGCATGCTCTTTCGCTGTGTAGTCTTGGATGTCATGCTTAACTTCTTGATGACAAAATTGACTCCATCTTCATATACACGACTCGACTGTTGTTGTTGGTATGGTACCGTACCATAATACAATATATCGTATTGTACCATACCAATAGCTTTTCCTTGTTGTGATGTGTTTTCTGATTTGTGCTTCATGTGTTACCCCTCTGGCGAAATTGCCATTTGTTCGCTTCGCTCTGTCCTTCGACTTTAATTTGCATTCGTGCGTGGTTGTGCGTGGTTTTTAGCTTTACGTGGTGATTTTATTGACGTGGCTTGCCGTGATAGGTATGTCTTGTGTGTGTGATCATTTGTAAAATACTCTCTCCTACATAAGGCCATTCACATTATCCAAGAGTAGGGACCTTCACGGGGCCTGTTCTTTGATTAGAAACTTCTTGGAGAAGAACATTTTGAACCTCTTTGATTTCAGATGGAATGTTTGAATCATAATCCAAATGCTGGGGGGTTCCGGGTTTTCGTTTTCAGGTTTTCTTTGTGGGCTTTCTTTGATTTTGATGATCCAGTGTTACTACCTCGGTGTATCAGCATTGTTGAGGGACATTTCTGTGGAAAATTTTCCCAGTATTGTTACATCTGTGATTGTCTCTGTGCACATCCCGTCAGACCAAGATGGACCCAACAATGTTTGAAACAAGTCATATCATGAATGTGTGAAATAAAAATGCTACTCTGTATGACACTGAAAATTACCTTCTATAAGTAAGTCTCAAAACCTTGACTTTAAAATATGTATAAAAACTTCAACAACAACAATCGAAGGTATCACGAATAACGTGAAAACAAGAGGCAGATACTACGTGTCAAAAACAATAGTTATAAGGACTGCTACAATGTCACAACTTAAAGGTCTTGCTTGCAACTGTTGGGCTAGGGGTCACAAAGATCTTGATGCTGAAATATAGGATGTGACAGAATACTCTTAAAACTAAGGGATGTCTCAATATTAAGCCAATAAAATGGATACTGCATCAATATATAAAGCTATCACCGAATGACTAAAACAGCAATAAAAAACTCATTACATCCTCACCTCCAGAATGGGGAGGAGGCGGGAGGCAGTTCCAGCATCAGAAAAGATGTTGAATCCATGAAGAGTAAGAATTAAATTGAAGAAAGGCACTTAAACTACAAATGAGAAGATTGAATAAACCCTGTGCTCATAGAAATGGATCCATTTCCTTATTTTCAGTGGGCTGGTGATAACAACAGTGCTAGATGTAGTAAGCAAGCAGTAATAGATTCAAAGGGTATGTAACTTTTGAATTAGAAATTATGATTCAAAAATATAGAAAAAGTCAGGTGTGTGGAGGGGCCTATGTTGTGCTTGCAGCCCCTGATGGGATATGATAAAAATAGTGGGAGACAAGATTGGTGGCATCAGAGTGGGTCTGGGGGCTTGACATGAGCCAAGTATCTACGTACCCCTTATGTAGACAAAGTCAATGATATAGCACACTTTAAGTACTGACAGAGGAGAAGGATTCACCTCTCAGGGAATCCCTATTCCTAAAACTTCGCGAAGGTATCTAGGAGGATACCTTCAGAAACATGTCCCAAGTCTTGAGGAGTCAAAGGCCCAAGACCATCAGGTCTGGCAAGACCAAGAGGTCTGGAAAAGACCAAGAGCAAGACAAACAGCAAGACCAAGTTAGCTTGCAAGACCAAGTTATCTGGCATGGCCAAAGATAACATGGTGTGTTACTACATCCCTTATAGTGGAGGATTACCATGGTATCACTCTGTCATGCAGTACAGTAATTTTAATCTCATAAGAAAAATAATTTCCAATCAACTGGAACTTCACGTTCTATTATTTACCATATAGAACTTTAACCAACTATCGGCTTAGGTCAGGGCTGCAACAAGGTAATTTTTGGTTGTTGACACGATTACATTAGCACGCTAAAATGTATAGTTTTACGTACAAAGTTCCAGTATCAAGGTGCAAGATTAATATGCCTGCCAAACCATCATTCAGATATACATGCTGGCATGCCCAGTAGGCACACTTGTATAGTATACATATCGTTACTAACATACATGTGAATAGGGGTAGCATGATGGCATGATAATTGAAGTTGACAAGCACATTAGTTTTTGCAGCAGAGACAATGATAGAAAAGCCAGCTGCAAATAACACAAACTTGTCATGGTTGTCCTTTTGTGTTTTTATGGTGAAAAATAATGAGAGTGATGATATCTTATGCTAGGTGATGCTGCCTGCTGGTGTATGTTGAGAATGTGAAAAAGGATATGACCTTGGTACTATTTGGAATGTCTTCGTAAATATACTGGCATGGCCTCATATATACACAGGCATGTACAATACATAGAAATGATTGCTGTCTAAAAGTTGGCCATAGCACTTTCTGTTTAGGTAAAATGCAAGAAGCACTCTCTGAGCAAAAATAGAGTCACCCGACCACCAAAGTGAAAATTCTGACAGCCTCACTGCATAATTAGACAACCTCATGGTATTATTAGAAAAATTTGTGGTGTAAAAAATGAGTTTGATCAGCCCTTACTAGGGAATCATGAAATTTGATCTGCCCCTGGCCATGGCTCTTTGAAAACTCAGACAATCCTAAGATATTGGCTGGATGCTATATTGATGTGTGCAGAAGGGGTTGGTCAATTTCTTGTTTACGTATATATATATATATACACTGGCTGGCATGAAAGGGGCATGATCAGTACCCATTTCTAAACAGGCATGGCCTGCATAAATATGGGCAGATTCAGATAATGACTATGGTACCTGTAAACAATGCTGGTGAGGGATCATATATTATATATGGACACAATCTGGGGCAAATTTTTGGTGTTGGGATACATACAAGTAGGCAGGGATGGATGGGATTGGATTGATACCTGTTCATACACAGGCTGCCTGTATATGTATGGATGACCAATCTACACATACCCTTAGCCCCTATGTAAACATGCAATTACTGTTCATAATAAAAAACTGCCTATACATACACAGACACTGTCAGTATAAAAAATAGGCATCATTGATAAATGGGTATCATACCCCGGGGATACTACACATTAATGTACAGGCATGCAAACATTCACATTTTACATACAGTGGCAATTTCTGCATTTATTACAAATTATACGGGTACTTAAGTACAGATACCAAAACAGACATAATTATCTTTATGTCAAAATACGGTATTATTTCAGATACTTTTACGTGTGAGTCTAGTTAAGTTACTCTCGTAGGTCTTGGAGGAGGGTAATTGTATTTGGCGGGAAATTTTTCATGAGAAATGTATGTAAGGAGTTCAAAAAATATCACCCTGGTGTTATTTGAAAATTAACATGATGGTGTTCATAACCATCAGTCATTTCCTTGCCAATGTTTCAGCACCTACAGATCAAACTTGAGAGTTATAGGGATTCCCTCGTCAATTCATCTACAAAATGGTTTTGGTTGCCATTCAAACTACTGATATTCTTCATCTCATTTCAACCAAAGCCAAAAGACAGGTCAAAGCATTACAAAGAAATCTGTAGGTTGTGTAGTGATGTTTGAGGTGTTGACACCACATTTGCCAATTTACTAGGAAATCTTCCATGTGGCATTGGAGGTCACTAGACAAGATTATCCATAATATTCAAGTTTTTCATGTTATATAGTTTATCACCCTTTATCATCTTGGAAGGAGCTAGGCCAAGTTGATGTTTGTCCACTGGTGCTTATGTTCCCCATCCCCTGCATTTACAATGAGCCCATGCTGGCTTCTGCTAGTTCGTCCCGACCCTTAATTAACTCTCACACTGCATGCCCAACCCGAACTTAGCACTGCATGATCATACATTTATCCAGCTTAGTGGAGTTTCCACTTTGTCAACTTGACTAATGAAGTTGGACCCACCCATTGCTGGCTTACCTGTTGCCAGTTCTCATTCTTTTCCAGTTTTGTTGCTCAACTTGCCATTCGTCACTACAATGTCTTCTAATTAAATTCCTTCTTGTCCCCAGACAATGAGGTCCCCACATCATGATGCCCCTATTCACTCTACACCTCACCAAGGAGTCTTTTGCACACACAAGACCCTATTCATGTGACTTTAATATCTGGTCCTCCTTGGTGTGGTGTTACAAATCTCAATAATGCCAACCATGAGAGTGGCCACTAGAGGCTGATTTGTACCTCGTACTCCTGGTATCACTTGTACGCATCACCCAAAATCAACTGAACCTCCAGTTTGCCCACACCCCACCTTTCCAATGCAACCCTCGTCTCCAAAACAACCAGCTGCTCCTGCACTACCTGCCTTCACCCTTTCGCCAAAGATGCAATTACCGCCTGGTTTTACCAATGCCGCTCAATTCCTCAGATTGATGCACTTAATGGAACAACAGACCACCCAATAAGTCTCCCCTCTCACCTCCAGCTCCCAGAAACTCAGGAACCCATTGATTCCTTTCCCAATATTTGATGGGAGGCACCCAGCTATGGTCCACTTGCAAGTGCTCCTGAACTTCTTTTCAAGACCCCTTCTTTCCTGGCGCTGACTTGAGTGACACACTTCCTAGATATAAGGCTCAATGCCCTCACCTCTGCCAAGTCATCTGATCATCTATTCTGGCGTCGCATTCCAATCACTTCCACAGCCAGTCAGTATTTGAGAACTGCAGCTTTGTCTTGTTCCGATGTCTTCTCCAATTCCTACATCCCGAGTCCATTGAAAATAATCTCCTCACTACAGTAGATTATACCTACCACAAATGTCAACCAAATGAGACACCCACCAGCTACATGTGCTGTTAATTCAAACACTTATAGAGAGTCTACACACAACATGCGAACAAATTCATAGCTTTCCTTGCCACTGCCCATTATGATACAAATCCTTTACCTGCTTCCAACATACTTTTCTGCCCTTCCACCAAGCCTTCATGAACCCTAACGTCTACAACATCAAATGCAGCCTCAAACAGGTGACCCCACACTCCACAGTCAAAGTACTGGGTAAAATGGATAATCCCTCTTGAGTCTTGCCCCTACCAAGCAGCTCATCCAACTAACCATTTCCTCTTCTACTACCTGAAGCAGTTTTACATCCACCCACACATTATCCATCCAACCCTAAATCCAATGTTGTCCTTGGTGTCATGGACAATAACACAACACACTGCATGGCATGATTTTTAAGATATCTTTCAAAAGAACCAATGCATCTAAAAAGGATGTCGACATGTCACCTCAATAGGGTGATGCTGTAAAAGCAACCATCTCAACAAAACAACAATGCATTTGTTAGGCCCCAATTCATCACAGTATCAAAACTGGAACATTTTTGTCCACAAATGAGCACCTCCGATGTTTGGATCCAGATGACGATCTTGGGACAAATCATAGTTGAGGTAAAGAATGTAGGTCAGTACAATTCATTTTTGTATTCTGAGGTAAGTCATAAGGCTGCCTACCCTTCCCATCAGACACACTCATGAAGGCTACAGTTGGAAATTCAATTCATGATGCTTCTGGTTGTGCCAAAGTTCTCTGGTTTAAGGCTCCCCAGTTCTCTTCTGATTAATTTTAGAGCTATTCCAGGGTATCATTGCCGCAGGGAGTCATGTTTTATCTTGGGATAGCAATAATGTCTTAGGAGTCATGGGAATACTGATTTTTGCATACACACATTTTGAATGATGTACCATAACGAAGGGGGTCACATAAAATCTTAGGACATTGCTAATGTCTCAGGAAGCATGCAAACTTTTTTGACACCAGAACCTTTGTATTTACGATAGTTACAATAACAAGGGATTAGAAGGACATCACGTCAAAATAATAACATTTGACATAAGCATTTTACTATGTACCTGTCCAGTTTTGTCAACAATATAAATACACCTATTAAATTTTTATCTATGATAAGTCTTGAGAAAAATAAATCTGTGCCATTGTCAGTAATCATGCACTTCTGTGAATATGGTTAAGGATACAAAAGTCTTTTTATCTTCCCCCAATTTACTCCACCCAAAGGCCATATTGGCCAGTGAAAATTTGCCAGTCTAGGGAGGCATACTACCCCATTAGTGCCTAAAAGGGGGATGAAGATTCTGGATTTTAGGCACATGTCCCAGTTTCAGAACTGGACACTCAATTTTAAAACTGAGGACCCAACTTCAAAGGAGGGGGAGCAAAAATGGCACAGTGCTTGTTTGGGGACAAAAACGTCCTTGTTTTGAAACTGAATAAAAAACTGCACCCGGTTTCAAAACTGGGACTGTGATAAATTTGGGCCCAATGCATACATTTCAACCACTCCTGGCAATGGTAACCACACTAATAGCACACAAGGTACTTGCAGACACTGATGTGGTCCCTCCATCGTAATCAAGCATTGATGAACCTCTCACTATCATAGCACAACCTCAGTCTTCCCAAGAAGACTGTTATTTGATTTTCCATCTCTCTCCTCACTGCCCCAAATACACACTGCACAACTGCAACAATACCCTAGACTCCCTCTATAATAGTGTCTTTGAATGTAATAACCATGTGGACTTTCCCACAGCAAATAGTAGTAAGTTACTTCAAACGTAAAACACCGTCCACTACCACTTCCACATCACACCAATCCATCATCTAACCGCAATGTAAGTCCTGAGCTTGCGTCTGAGGCTATGGATCAAATCAGTTATCTAACTGCTTGAAACCCACCGCTTTGAACCATCATCACAGCACCAAAACTCACCAAGTTATAGCACCCTATTTCGGCTGAATTATTTGCTCCCATTTGTAAGCCATTTTAGCAATCAATAATGCCTCCCAAGAAGAGAAAGACACCCTCAAAACAGATTCCACTTACCAGGGCAGGTCTTAGCATCAAGTCAAAGAGAGAGAAGTTGAGGTATGCAGATCTGCTGCTCACTGATGCCATCTACACCAGAGTACCTGCTGAGGCTCAGGGCACGTACTTTTGGTACAACGTTGCTGAATATGACAATGATACTGACCTATTTACACTGGAGTGACATAGGCCAATTATCACTCTACAGTAGTAGTCTAAGGGTACCCTTAAACATACCCTAATTTTCTCAGGAGATGCTGGACATCCCTCAATGATTCAAAGTCTTGCTAATAAGGAAGAATTGCTTCATTACCCAAACATACCATTTGGGACAATATGCTCTATGTCATTAACTAATGACATTGGAGCCATACCAGATGTGTGTAGAAACCTACACAACATCTCTTTGTGTCATTAACACAAAACATACCTATTCTGTGTAGAAACCTACAGGGTCTCGTTTTGCTAAAATGAAGCATGTTTGCTTCATCATGGTGTTTTGATACTTCACAATTGTAACTAAATTAACTCACAAAAATACAAAGCTGAAAAGCATACTACAAAATTTTTTAATACTTTTCGGCTTAGGTCACTACCAATTGATAACCTAGTCGACTGATTTTTTTTGGACCATCTGTCCATCGCCGCACTATCGACCGCACGTCATCGTCGAGCCAACCACCATCTGTTCAACACCATCACATGTGTCCTCTGCCAGTCCAGCCTTTCAGCATCCACGTGATTGCCCATCGAGCCATCGTCTTTTGTGCACCGGTAAGTAGTAGCACCACGTCTGCGCTACGTGATCCCGCCGCCAACAAGATTCATGTCAATAGTGTTTCCTTCAAGTGTGAACCGCCACAAAGCTCCTACAAGACCCTTTTCTTGGAACAAGCCTTGGAGCAGCCCTCTCAAGAATGTCCACTGAGAAGATCGTGCCCATCGGGCTTAAGAACCAAGAGTGCAAGCGCGGAAGAGGTGGCAAGAAAGCCCCTATCAGTTATGTGCCGGATCGGGACCCAGTCCAAGAAGTTTTGGACCTCAAGCCTGAGACCCTCAAGTGCACCCTCGCGAACGGGTCAGAAACCAGAGTCACAGTTTGGTCCGGACACGGTACTAGCGGGCAGTTTGTACTACACGTGAACAAGGCGTACAGTACTGCCAAGAAAATGGGGCTAATTCCCGCCTGCGATGATGCCGAAAGGGAGTATGACTCGAAAAAAGGTGATTGGAAGGCTGTTCTACACAAACTAGCCGATGACCCCCTCAGTAAGACTGAGAAAGAGAAAAACACCGCAGAGCCACTCTCCCTAAAGGCCGACATGCTCGCCTTAAGGACAAAAATGACCGACTCGGCCCTAAAAGATTTTTCATTTCTATGCCAACCTTCTCATAGAGGAGGCACGTCAGCCCTGGGACTTAATCGTCAAGGAGAAGACGGAGTCAAGTCCCTTTCACGACATCTTCTGAGTTGAAAGGAAGAAGTCACCGGGCAAAATGTCCGAGTCATTCGGGAGGTGTCAGTTACCCCACCTCCAATTGTGTTTTGCACATGCCGCGGGCAAAAATTTAGAATTCTATATTTCGAAAAGCCTCAAGAAGCCCAACAAGGTTCAGGTGCGTCAGTTTGTGCAGCGTGTGATGCAGCTGAACAACTACATGGAAGACCTCCCGTGTTTGTACTACAGTCCGAGCGCAAGTACAATGACTCAACAGGTCTACTCCTTCACTGATGTGGAGCTTGCATGCCATGTCTTGCGCATGTGCCTGTTGAAGTGGCAGGACCAGTACCACTTGCTTGAAAAGTGTTATCCCGAAGGGGTTAAACCACTATTGCTCATTCTTGAGCGAATTGAGGTGGCGCACGCAGTGGATGAGAGGCAGTCGTCTTCTAAGCCTGCAAAGGCCCAAGGAGCTGAACAGCCCTCCAAGAAGTTCGCGCTAGGCGCACGAATTCCCAAGAAGCCCAAGCAAGCACGCATGGAGTATACGCGCATAGACAAGAACTGCAAGCTATGCAAAAAGCATGGGGGCGCACACACCACGCACAACACTGCGGAGTGTAGCCAAAGACGGAATTCCTACACGAGGTACTTTCAGGCAAGTTGCACGAAAGTCTCGCAAGGACAGTCGCCCCAAGAAGTCCTATGCCCAGGTCTTGGCTTGCTTGGAGAAACTTGAGAAGTCTCTCAAGAAAGCCAATAAAAAAGGCAAGAAACGTCGCCGTCGCGAAGAAAGTGACAGCGATTCTGACTCATCCTGAAGTGTTGGGTCGGGTAGTACCGGGGAAAATCAAAATAGATGTAAGAAAATTAAAACTAGCCACAAGTTAGCTAATTACACTACCCCTGGTCCGATAAAAACTACCAGTATCCAAAAATTAGAATTAACTGACAAAATTTTAATTCCGGATGACTCGAGTCCCTTAGTGGACGTAACTTTGAAAAATCTCAAAGACACCTCGAACTTATCCACTAACTTCGATGTAGATCCCAACTCAGTGAGGGACACCCTACATAAATCAAAGTCAATTGAGCCATCTAACCCACAAAAATCAATGGACTCAGTAACAGCAGTACTAGCTGTACAAAAATTATCGACTGGAAGTCAGCCCTCGACAATACTCAAACATTTGTCCAGGAGTTGCAAAAACAACTTCATGAGAGTACTATTGGAAACTAGTTCCGATGGTGACCTCATGTTCCATGAAAAAGGAACCACCAAGCGTTTTCCCTACTTGACTAGGCAGGTGTCAAAATCTTGGCACACGTTGAATGGGTGCTTCCAAACGAAAGGAAGAGGCAAAGTTTCTCTAAAATTCCTAGAGTACTCCAACAGCAAGGCATACACAGTTAAACCTGACGTTGTTGAGTATGATGGTAAAAAGATGGCTAAGCCAGCGTTTGACCTCATCTTCCGTGTAAAAACACTAAGAGAGCTTGGAATTATTCTAGATTTTCAAACAAAGGATATTGCCATTGATGAGATCATCTTGCGGATGAGAGACATCAACAGTTCTAAGATTGAAAAAGCTTGGTCAGTTAACTACAGCATGATTCATGAACCATGTAGTACTGAGGAAGCCACTTAGCGTGCAGTTCACATCTTAGATGAAAAATATGAAAAAGCATACCTCCAATCAGTTGTTGACAACAATTGTCCTCACCTTAGTCAACAAAATCAACATAAGTTGTTGGAGCTCCTCAATAAATAGGAGGACCTCTTTGATGGTACACTACGTGATTGGAATATTGAACCTGTCTCCTTTCAACTGAAGGAAGGTGCAAAACCATACCATTGCAGAGCCTACCCAGTGCCACATTCAGTCAAAGAGACTCTCACGAAAGAGCTCAAAAGACTATGTGACCTAGGGGTACTACAGTGGCAGCCCGCATCTGAATGGGCTTCACCATCGTTCATAGTACCAAAAAAGATCAGACTGTACATTTCCTAAGTGATTTTAGAGAAGTAAACAAAAGAATAGTTAGAAAACCATTCCTGTTACCTAAAGTTAGTACAGTCATGCAAGAGTTAGAAGGTTTCACTTTTGCAACAGCCCTTGATTTAAACATGAGCTACTTCACCATTAGGTTGGAAGATGCATCCAAGATCTGCACCATTATATTTCCATGGGGTAAGTACTCTTACCTCAGGTTACCAATGTGTATTGCTGGTTCTCCGGACATATTTCAATCAAAAATGATGGAACTAGTGGCCACCCTTGAGTTTGTAAGAGCTTACATTGATGATCTACTATGTTTCACCAAGGGGACCCTGGAAGACCACCTGGCTAAATTGGAATTGGTCCTCTCCAGACTGCAAGATGCGAACTTAAAAGTTAATACTCGCAAATCAAACTTCTGTGTCATTGAAACAGAATATCTTGGGTGCATCCTCTCAAGAGATGGAATAAAACCGCAACCCAAGAAGATACAGTCGATACTTGCACTGACACCGCCCAAAAATGTCAAAGACCTCCGTAGATTCCTTGGCATGGTCCAATACTATGTGATCTTTGGGCATGCAGTGAGATGCTTGCCCCACTCACAAGCTTAGTCGGCAAGTGTGGTCACACCAAACAATCCAAACTTCTCAAGGTTAAAAAGAAACCCTGGAAATGGACTGAGGAACATCAAAAAGCATTCAATGACGTGAAGGCCACTATCGCCAAAGATGTGTCCTTGGCCTACCCTGATTACTCAAAAGGGTTTGAGATTTATACTGACGGATCCAAGAGACAACTTGGAGCTGTCATTACTCAAAACAACCGGCCAATTGCATTTTTCAGCAGAAAGCTCTCTGTCTGTCAGCAAAAATACAGCGTAACCAAAATTGAACTTCTGTCCATAGTCAAAACAATCAAAGAATTCAAAGGAATACTGTGGGGCCAGCCAATTGTAGTCTACACAGACCACAAAAACCTCATGCAAGATGCAATTGGCTTAACCTGTGACAGGGTTTACCGTTGGCGTTTATTGCTAGAGGAAAATGGTCCCAAAATTGTGTACATCAAAGGAATCCACAACACAGTTGCGGATGCGATTTCACACCTTGACTTTGGTCCAATAACGGACGTCAAGGAAAACTGGATGACCTTCACCAAATGATGGTGTTATTACACCATTCAAGCAGAAGAGGACCCATCCCCGGTCAAACACTCAGACCTCATGAACTTTGTGTTTGCTAACCGCAGCGAAGAGAATGCGATCTATCCCCTGACAGTTCGGGAGATTGCCGCAGCTCAACACACAGATAAAACGCTGGACAAACTGAGCCTGCTGGAGGCATACAAACCTCAGCAGGTAGAAAAGGTTGAGGTACTGTGCAAGGATGGCAAACTTATCATCCCACAGGAACTCCAGTAGCGAGCACTACAGTGGTACCATCACTACCTGCAGCATCCTGGGACAACCCGCCTCGAAGAGATTCTTCGCACTGCGGTGTATTGGAAAGGTTTCAGACATTCTGTCCGCACCTTTGTCAAAAATTGTCATAAATGCCAAGTCAACAAACAACGCCAACGTAAGTACGGTAAATTACCTCCAAATTAGTTGTATCAAACCCTGGGAAGTACTATGTGTGGATCTAATAGGACCAAACACTCTCAAGGGCAAAGATGGCACTAAAATTGACTTTGTGTGTGTCACAATGATAGATCCAGCTAGTGTTGGAAGTCTTTGTAGCTTGTATTGTTGTAACAGCTAGTAGAGTCTTTTAGTTCTGGATTTTATAACTTTAGATCTACAGATAAATCACTTGGACTATCTTGGGTGACTGTTTGGTGCGCTCCGGTTTCCTGTCTTGTCTGAGTCCTGCAAGACGTAAAACCCCGCGCTAGTTCCCCTCTTCTGAGTTCAGATGATTTAGCTCTCAGACAGCCTCCCCGCTCGAATCTTGGACCCTCAGGTACTTGTCGTGTCCCACGTACAATGGTATTTGTCTGTCAAAAATTGCTGACGTCACGTTCTTGGTGAAAATGTCAGCATCATTCGACTCTCCTGAGATATGACGTATGACCAATAATCCCTGGTCTTTAAGTTCGCGCAGGAAGTAATTGTGTATGTCCATGTGACGCGTTCTACCTCCTACACTCCAACTATTCGCTATGTCCACTGTGCCGGAATTGTCCATCTCCAAAATCGTAGGCAACTCCACTTCAAGTTCCAGTGATTCTAGCAGCCTGTATATGTACAGCATATCCTGTGCTACCATGACTCCAGCTGCTATTTCTGCCTCTGTCACTGACAGAGTCACAAACTTCTGTGTGACGCTTCGAAATGATATGGGGGCGTCATTAACAAACACACAACCCCCTGAAATGCTCCTTCAATTGTCCAGATTGGTCGCGTAATCGGAGTCTGACCTTCCGTGTATTTTGAACTTGTAACCATGACTCCACATTTCTGTTGGGGAAATCAACAGGCCTCGATGCTCTGTGTGCGTGACATATTGGATTAGGGTCTTGAGTGCACGGACATGAGCCTCCCTAGGCGCAGTCATGTGCCTAGCTAGTCCGCGTGTGGCATTGAATATGTCAGGGCGCGACCATTGCATCATAAACATGCACGTTGCAGTTGCGGACCGGTACATTTTCGTGTCTCTAGTCTCTGTACCATTGTCATCTCCCTTAACGAGTACCTGTCCTGCTACTGCGGGAGTCTTGGACACAGGCCCTTCAGGTACATCGTACTCGTCCTTTAGTTTCTTAATAAGGACTGGCTGTGTGAACTGTACCATGCCTTGCCAGTTCGCGTCACGCGTGATTGACAGTTTACTGCCCACGTATTCTGTGAGCACCCCTTCGCGTTTGCACATGAATGCTTTTTCTAAATCGCTTTGGACTTGTTCCACTAAGTTGGGTGGGCCCAAGACCATGACGTCATCGACCCAGGCAACAAACACGATCAAGGCCCCATTGATCCATCCATAGTATAGGCATGGATCAGCCTTTGATTGCTTGTAGGTCACGTTTTTGATGTGAGGTGCGAACGTCTTGAAAAAGCAGTATGCCGCCTGCTTGGTACTGTACAACGGTACTTTCATACATAGTACGACGTCACCTGGATACCACTCTTCGAAGCCATCCGGGACTTCTATGTAGAGTCCCTCACCGTTCGCAAACTTTCCTTGTAGGAATGCCCTTTTAACATCTATAATCGCTGACGTCCATGTCTTGTTCATGCAATACAGCATTATAGTACGATTCACACTGTGATGGGATTGGTCACAGGTGCGGCAATAGAGTCTGATACATAGTGACTCCCATCTACTTGCTCGTACCCACGTGCATTGAGCCTTCCCCTACGGGTTCCGTTCGACTTCTGCTTCATAGCCCATGTTGTGGTGAGAACCTTCGCACCCTTTGGTAGTGAGTCTCTTGGGACGGCAGTTAGGGCATTATACTTGTCGAATCGTGCTTTCTTGTTTTGGATTTCCTTACGCCACTCATCCACGTCAGGATTTCGCATGGCCTTCTTGTAGTTAAGAACCTTGAGTTGATTCGTGTGGCTTATACCGCCACCTACACCGGCTCCAATAAGGGCCACTTCCATGCTTTGCAAGGCCATATACGTATTGGCCAGCTTGCCATGGTCCAGCTCGGCCATCTCTCCTAGGTACCGTAGCTCCACAGCTGGCGCATACGTAAGCCTGACGGGGGGCTTAATTGCACGACCTGCCCTCGTACGTCCCGTACCGGGCCCCGTGATCAAGGGTGTACCCCACCTCACCTTGCCACCCGGCCCATTAGGCTGATTGTTGGTTGGTCCTGACGTTGTGACGTCATCCTCATTTTTGGCGCCTAACCCTGAGTCTTCTCCTAATTCGGATTCTAGGTCCTCCGGGGTCTCTAGGTCAATGACTCCTACTGTGTCATCCTTGAAGAACATGCGTTTAAGCCATAACACATCACAACTGATGATGACGCGAAATGTCCGCATGTCCCACATGCGCACGCTGTCACTTTCACGATCAGTGTACCCCACAAACATCATTGTGGCACCGCGGTCCCCTGTCTTACCGTCTTTTCCCTCTGCGACCATGCCAGCCTCGCCCCATACTCTGAGCTTACTGGACCACGAGGGGTTCGCACTGAACATGTGCATGTCACGGGTGGCCAGCTTTCTCTTCAAGTCAACCACAACCAGCCCATCCAGCTGTGTCGCGCACGCAATGGCCTCTAGGGCTACTTTGGACTTGACATCATAGCTCGTGCCTTTCCCGCCAAATACGGGAATGCTAGTTCAGCCAGGCTGTTGTGCTGTGGTGTGTCTCGTGACGTGAACTCGAAGTCCAGGGGCTGTGATGCTGCCCAGTCGCTGTTCGTAGGGCGTTTTGCAAGCTTGTGGTTCTCACCAGCTGGATCCAGTCGTATGTACCGCACTAGTATCCCACGTGACTTCATCTTGTTTAAGTGTTCGCAAGTACGCTCCACAGTTTCACTCTTGGTCACGGTGAAATCGCTCCATTTCTTTCCCGTCGCTTCGCAGAATAGGACCTTCCAATTATCACGGCTCATTGTGGTATGACCTGGTGCTTCCATCTGGATTGTTATCTTGGACAGATCCAAGTATATCCTGTGCCCTGGTATATCCGTCTTGGGCGTGTTTGATTCCTTTCAAACGTTTTTCTGCCTAGCCTTGGATTGCATGCAATGTTTGCATGGCTTCAACGTGCCACGTGTTATGACCCAGCCTAGTTCCCTGGCTGTCTCGCGCACTGAGTCTTCGTTCCGATGACCCAGCAAACAATGGGCCATATTGATGTTAAGCTTCATTGGCTTGGTGATACTCCCAGCAGTCACTTCGACGTTTCTTGCAAACTGCACGCGTATATTTCCCCTTTCTCAGTGGGCACTACTATGTCAAAAACAATGCTCCCACCCTTTCCGTTTTCAATACGTATTAGGGTCTTGTTTCCTTGCACTATTTTCCACCCTTGCTTGTGTATCAGCTTGGACATGCTAAGCAAGTTGAAATTGTGTTTCGTGCTGAAACTGCAGTCCTTTAATACTTCCCTCATCCCTGTTTTCCCGTCCTTATCCATATTTTCCTGGGATGTCAATCAGGGCGGTAGACTCCATTGCTGAGCCTGTATGCCCTAGGCTGTACACCATCGTGTCACGCACATTTCTCACTCTGACGTTACACCTAGTTACGTGCGTGCTGGCCCCGGTGTCACAGATCCACACGTCATCCTGGCGCAATATCGCCAATGCGTCATCACCTTTGTCAGCCGGTACGACCACTCCCAGCTAATCTGGGACCAATGACGTCAAGGACACCTCCACGTCATCCTGGAGCAATATCGTCAATGCGTCATCACCTTTGTCAGCCGGTACGATCACTCCCAGCTAATCTGGGACCAATGACGTCAAGGACACCTCGACACTCGAGGATGCCGCTTCTGTCTTGGTGGCCTTCTCCTTGTACCATGCGGGTGCCTTCTCAGGATGTTTCTTGTAACACTCCGCCTCTTTGTGACCCTTCAGGCCACAGAAGTTGCACTTCTTGTTCGAGCTATTGCCCCCTTCGTCTTTGTTCCCACGACTACCATGCAACTCCCCTTTGCATTTCTTGCAGTCCGCAGCCTTGTATCCACATACTTTGCCGCAGTTCCTGCACTTTCCCTTGAACGTTCCATCGCCCTCAACGGATGCAAGGTGTACCTCTTTCTCTCCGGTACTCCTCTCACTCCCGCTTTTTGTGAGCCTTTGTATTTCCGAGACGCTGTTGCACAGCCCGTCGAAATCGGGACTCGATGACTTCAATTTGTCCAAGATCAATCTCGCATATGACGTGTCGTTGTTCTTGCGTGCCATCAGCATGCATAACTCTTGGTCAGTCTTCGTGACCTCGTACTTGTCGAGAACTCCGACCACATCATTGTAGAAATCCCTCTCACCTTTCAACTGTAGCTTATCCAGCTCAGCCTCCAACTCAATCATGGCACTGGCGTCCGAGGGCTTATTCGCCTTCTTGGCCTTCACAACAAATTCATGTGCAAGTCCATTGGGAAAGTAATCGCTCTTTGTCTTTCCCAGCAAGGCAATTCCATGACTCTTTCCCTGCCCTAGCGCGATTATTGTGCACAGCTTCTTATTTGCCTTGTACAGCTCAATAAGAGTCGCGTTCGCGGGATCCGTCACGTCCAGTACTGCAAACTCCGACTTGGTCGGACAGTTCACCATCAACATGGGATCCAATGCATCCCCCACACCCATGAACTCTGCGTACGCTTCAATCTTGCTGACGTACACACCGAAACTATCCGCCATTCCGTCCCAATACGGGATCTTGCTTAAGCTGTTATCACTCATTTTCGATTTCTCGTTGGGCTCGTCACTTCCTCAAGTTACTTCGAAGTATGTTGGAAGTCTTTGTAGCTTGTACTGTTGTAACAGCTAGTAGAGTCTTTTAGTTCTGGATTTTATAACTTTAGATCTACAGTTACATCACTTGGACTATCTTGGGTGACTGTCTTGGTGCGCTCCGGTTTCCTGTCTTGTCTGAGTCCTGCAAGACGTAAAACCCCGCGCTACTTCCCCTCTTCTGAGTTCAGATGATTTAGCTCTCCGACAGCTAGCAGTTGGTTCAAAATTGTGGAACTACCAGTAACTGAATTCAATTCTGTTACTCCCACTGGTAAAAAGGGCCGCAAGGGTACTAACACACATAATAAACCTAAAGAAGCTTACTTTGATAAATCATCAGCACAAGTTGGCTCTTTAGTGAACAAGATCTGGTTTAGCCGTTACCCACGTTCTCAAGTAATTACCTACGACAATGGAAGCAAGTTCAAGTTCAATTTTGAAACCCTATGTGATTCATACGGTATCAAGCATAAGCCAACCAGCATCAAGAACCCCCAAGCAAATGCAATACTAGAACACATGCATCAAGTAATCATGACAATGCTCCGTACCGATGAATTAGACATGGCAAATGCATTGGCTCCTAGTGACATAGCAGACTTCCTCACAGATGCTGCATGGGCCATTTGATCCACATACCACACGGTACTCAAAGCCTCTCTGGGTGCAGCAATATTTGGCAGGGACATGCTGTTTGACATTCCCTTCCTAGCTGACTGGAACAAATTAGGAGATCATAGGCAACGCCAAACCGATCGCAACACCGAATGTGAAAACAAGTCTTGCATCGATTGGGATTAAAAAATTGGTGATAGAGTACTTCTTTGCAAAGAAGGTATCCTCTGCAAATCAGAAAGCAAATATAATAAAGATCCTTGGACTATATCGACAGTCCATATGAATGATACAATCAGGGTTCGCCACGGAACAAAATCAGAAAGATTAAACATTAGGAGAGTAACACCATACTTTGACACTACAGAGACATTTAACAAAGAAATGTTAGTATATCACTCTTACTCCTCTCTCCACCAACACTTACGCTTAAGATTATGCTTTGTAGTCACTACTCAGCCAGGATAGCCTTGTATCACCAGTATAACTCGGTACAAATAAACAAGTGTCTTCCTCTCCAAAAAGGCCAATCCATTTTTCCTTTTTACACGAAAGGTTTTTTACACACAACTCACCTGATTCTTCAAAGTCTTGCTAATAAGGAAGAATTGCTTCATTACCCAAAAATTCCATTTGGGACAATATGCTCTATGTCATTAACTAATGACATTGGAGCCATACCAGATGTGCATAGAAACCTACACAACATCTCTTTGTGTCATTAACACAAAATATACCTATTCTGTGTAGAAACCTACAGGGTCGCGTTTTGCCAAAATGAAGCATGTTTGCTTCATCATGGTGTTTTGATACTTCACAATTGTAACTAAATTAACTCACAAAAATACAAAGCTGAAAAGCATACCACAATTTTTTTGTACTTTTCGGCTTAGGCCATGGAGTACCAGAAAAAGGCTATTGACCCCACTGCTGATGGAGCAGAGTTTGTTGCTTTTGCTGAAGATACTGTGGAAATTATCTTGGAGGACATAACCATGGATAATGTGAAAGAGGGTTGGAAGGGATGGTTGCACACACATCGCAAGGATGACTAAGCAGGCTGAAGCTGATAAGAGGGATGAGATGGCAAAGCAGCTGAAGGACAAGGCTCGAGATGAATCAAAGGTTGATTTGTTTGACATCCAAAAGATTGTTGATACTGATGTGAATGGTGGAAAGTCTTTGCCCATAATTGCTTTGGAATTTGAGGAAGTTGCACATGCGGAGAATGATCAATCAAATAAACAAAGGTGGACACACAAACTGGCGGGAAGGGAGTTTTGGCAGTATAGATCTAAGAACAAAAGAAATTGGGACACTGGTGTCTTGAACAAGCAACTAGGTTACATTGCCGACCGGAAGGGTATGAAAGGAGGTAAGTCAACTGTGCTTCAACACAAATATCTTAAAAATAATTTACTCACTTAAGAATTCTTTCTCAACCCATAAATTTATAATGTGGCGGCTTTTGTTTGTGCTAAGTACATTCTCCAGCTGCATACTAACACTGGTAGTGGCAGCCCATCAAAGGGAAAGGGTTTCTATTCATTTGGCGAGGACTTGCCACATCATATTCAAGAAGCACTTGTTATCATTTCCACAGGTACAACAATGTCATTTGCAAACCCATATGTCACTGACTGGCTACGTGGACTCGATCCTGCTTACCGACCAATCTATAGGCAGAAATTCTTGCGTCTCCTGCATGTCATTCTATTCATCTTGGTCAGTGTTTACTTGCTGGTGTATTGTGCGATCAACAACACAATTTATTGTCTCGGCTCAACTGACATTATTTTTCTTGCTTCTTTAAGAACAAGGAAACCAGCCTCATTCTGAAAGAGCTCTATCTCCTCTATGGAGAGTCTTTTGTTACATTGACATCTGATTTTTGGTGGCATTCTGTTATGAAGAAATCATTCGGTACCTGCATTGCTAACTTCATGGCCAACAAGTACCAATTCAAAAATGGGCTCTCATGTTCATGTCAGACACCGCACTCTCTTCAATGATGGAGGACAAAGTTACCGAGGTATTGTGCTCAAAGATGCCTACTTTGGATCTCTGCTGGGCACTTTGTGACTTTGTGCTCCTTGATCTAAATCACACTGGTGACGAGGTTGGAAGGTGGCTATAAGATGCCCATGGTTTTGTTGGATGCAAACCGTCTTACATTGGCAGCCATGTTGTTGATGGTGCAGGTAATGCTGGCAAGTCAGTAGAAGTACTGAAGTGGCAAACATCTGATTCGAGAAAAGCCCAAATAGTAGCACACAAATGTGATGCACATCAAGCCAACACTGCAGGAAAACATGCATCGGGTACGAGTTCTCATGCAGTCAATCTCAACCCAGCCTGCGGGACTGCATTAACCTTACTTCACACTTCCTTCATCCATGTGTGCCTCTCAGGCCAGAGGATGGGTATTGTTGAGAATGTACAAAAAGAATCCAATCAAACTAACACAATAGTACTTGATAGTGCAGTCAAGACGTGATGGGGATCTGAACATGAAGCATGCAAGTGATCTAATATTAATCAGAAGGACTTGAAGATTGCAGTAGGGCGCATGGTGTCCCATATTTGTGTTGACAAGGACTTGTTCAAAGCCAACCAAAATCATCTTCACAAAGTCATTCCCACTGATAATGATTGGCACATGTACTAGCAGTATGAGTCTGGGGTAGCAGCTATGTGCCAATATTCACTCTTTGCACAGAGTTCTTAGGTTGTTGTACACATGGAATTATTTGAATCGAGAGTTGTCTTGGAGAGACTGGGTGCTAGTTACTTTCCCATGTTTGAAAACTTGTCTGTGGTTAAAGGCCAGCGTAGTCATGACTTAACAAAAAGTGTACTTTACCAGCTTATTACAGAAAGTGATTTTATTCCAAGCTCTGATTTGCAAAATGGTTTTGCTCACACACATGATATGACGAAGGAAATATGTATCGCTCGTCAAGTGACATGGAGGGAACTTGTGGTATGTCTCAATTTGATGCAACTGGACCCTGATTTTGCAGGTGACAACAATGCCATTGCTGCAGATTGTGGGTTGGACTTGGGAATTGGGCTTAGAGATTGCGCCAAGTTGAATGTGATGAAAATTATGGGTGCTCTGTGTCACCCTTTGTTTCAGAACAAAAAGCATTTGATTGCTAGTGGTCTCTGCACTGAGAAACAATTGGCAGTGGTAGAAAGGAGCTTATTAAATGCATTGCTCACTTTCTTGAAGGACCAACTGCCATGAATGAAGTGACTAATTATGAGTAAGGGCACGGACCATCAATCTAATGAGTGGTCATCAGAAGAATGTCTCTCTCTTGCCATGGAGTTAGTGCAAAAGGAGTTTGAGACATTTGAGAAGTATAACAGAACTAGATTCTTGCCAGTGATGGAGAAAACAAAAACACTTGGAACCTATGATGGTACTGGCAATCCAAAGAAGGACCTGATTCTATGGATTGCCAGAGAGATTTGTAAGGGAGATGACTTACCTTCTGGAAAGAATCATGCTTATTACATTGACACAAAAGGCAAATGGGGGCAGTTATATGGAACCCCGTGACTTTGTCAGACAAAACAACCTAGTTTTGTGAGACGTAGCATTTTTCTCAGTTAGGTGTCAGTTAGGTGTCCAACTGACACCATTTTCAAGAAAAGGTATCCACTAGATTAAAAAAATTCAAATTTTACAAGGCAAAAACACATTTCATCGCAAAAAGTCTTGGAGAAATAAGAAATAGTTCACATGCAAACACTAGTAATCAAGGTTTTGTAGGACGAAACCATGCACATACAAAATGACAAAACCAGGAATCAAACCCTGTACCATAGGTTCAGCCATCAGCTGAACACCAATGGATTTTTAAATATATGCATACTATTGTAAATTAGTAAGTTTAGTTAAAACAATCTCCGGTCAGATTGGAAGCAAAATGGGATACCTTTATCTTATATTTGCATCTGTATTTGAACATACCCCCGGCCGTTTCGTCAGACAAAACACCTAGCTAATTTGGTTTCGCCTGGCGAAGTCACGGAGTTCCATATAACTGCCCCCTTGTTGAGTACATGCAGGACCACAAAGAAGTTTTCTTTGGGACAAGTAAGGCTTTCACTGGGACATCATTTTTTCAATTACATTGATACCCCACCAGCCCATCATGGGAACAACCAAAACTCAGGCCACAGACTGAGTTTGGGATCCCGCCTTGCACCGCCATGTTGCCAACAACAATTGGCCGGTGGGTATATTTAGAGAGTTTTGATGAACTCGTCTTTTTTGCAGTATTATACTAACCACATGTCAATTTTTTTCAATTAAATAGTTACAGGCCTACTGGCAAAATTGCCAAACTCAGCCCACAGACTGAGTTAACCCTCCCGCCTGGCACCGCCATGTTGCCAACAACAATTGGTAGGGGCGGGTATATTTAGAGGATGAGTTCTGATGAACTCGTCTTTTTTGCAGTATTATACTCACCACATGTCATTTTTCCAATTAAATAGTTTCAGGCCTACTGGCAAAATCGCCGAAACTTGAAACTCAGCCCACAGACTGAGTTAACCCTCCCGCCTGGCACTGCTGTGTTTCCAACAACAATTGGCAGCGGTGGGTATATTTAGAGGATGAGTTTTCATGAACTCGTCTTTTTTTGCAGTATTATACTCACCACATGTCATTTTTTTTCAATTAAATAGTTACAGGCCTACTGGTGAAATCGCCGAAATTCAGCCCACAGACTGAGTTAACCCTCCCGCCTGGCACCGCTGTGTTGCCAACAACAATTGGCAGTGGCAGGTTTATTTTGAGGGTGAGTTTTGATGAACTCGTCTTTTTTTGCAGTATTATACTCACCACACGTCAATTTTTTTCCATAAAATAGTTGCAGGCCTACTGGCAAAATTGCCGAAACTCAGCCCACAGACTGAGTTTGGGATCCCGCCTGGCACTGCCGTGTTGCCAACAACAATTGGCAGTGGCGGGTATATTTAGAGGGTGAGTTCTGATGAACACAATTATTTTTACACTTGTTTTGACTACATCTAATTTTCAATATATTTATTTTCAGGCCAGCCACGGAAACAGCCGAAACTCAGCCCACAGACTGAGTTTGGCATCCCGCCTTGCACCGCCGTATAGCCAACAACAATTGGCAGCGGCGGGTATATTTTTCAGGTGAGTTATGATGAAGTCAAACTATTTTACAATGGTTTTGATTTCAGATTAGTTTCAGTAAAATAATTCGTTTTCTTCTACCTTGGTGTATGGTCCACAGAATCGTTCTTTAGCTTGGGGCTGAAATTGTGGCATGTGTGTCATTTTGGTGGGCTCAGGGTGGTGGGGGATGTGTGGGGCAGGCCCAGAATTTATATGATGATGTAGTATGATTAATTTTAATAGCTAAGATAAATTGCACATACTCTTCTCAATACTACTGTAGTCCAACAGTATATAAGACCCGGAAGCCCTCCTGTATGCTCCGGTAGCCCTCCCGTATGCTCCGGTAACCCTCCCGTATGCTCCGGTAACCCTCCCGTACACTTCCGGTCACCCTCTGGTACACTTCCGGTATGCCATCGGTTAACATTTTGTTAGCTACTAAGTAAGGCAGTTATAGCCACTACTTAGATTGATATCAATTCTAAGACTTACTGAGAGGTCTGTTTTCCTGTAAACAAGTACCAATTCCTATGGTATGTAGAAATAAATTCGAAAGCTCCTTTTGGTCTCAAATTTCTGGTAACCTCCCGGTAGACTTCTGTAACCCTCCAGTACACTAGTGTACCGGAGGGTTACAGAAGTGTACGGGGAGGTTACCGGAAGATGCCATTGCGGGGGCTCCGGTAACCTCCCCGTACACTAGAGTGTACTGGGAGGTTACCGGTGTTTTTTGTTTGCAGTGAAAGTGTTATATCAGTATCAGGGAAAGTCATAAAAGAATGAGTAGATACTTATTTTGGTGTAATTATGTCCCAACACTGACTACAAGTATATACAAACAAAATAAATTTTGTCATCACTGATCACAATCTCAAGTTGCGACTTGCGATGTACACAAGTTACAACACATATACTTCACCCGTCACTACTGATAGTCATCAGGTACTGAACTCATGTAAAATCAAGTGCTAATATATTGCATCTGAATTGATTTCATCCCAATTTCATTTATTAAATTAATGTTACAGAACAAATCAAGTCAACAATCAGTGACAAGGAGAGGGGGTAACTTTTTAATAGACAAATGAACCAATTCTTCACCTTTTGCCTCTTGGGCCCTGCTTCTATTGTTGTTGTCTTTTTTAAAGGGAGAGTGAAAATGATGTCTTCATATTCAGTCTTGGTGCCATGATATCATACAAAAAATGTGAAGGAATCATTGCCTTGCCTTTCCCTTTGCAGACACTGCTTTCAATTGTTGTTAGCAGAGGGATCACAGTCGCAGCAGCTCTGGATTTGGTCTGCAGGTTGAGATAACAACAATTGCATGGGCAGTATCTAAGAATTTAATTGGAAAAGTTATATACAAAATAATAGTAAATGATGGGAAGTAAAGTCTACATTATTTCTCATCTTACCCTTACCTCACACTGTTCCTGTTCATTGCTAGCAAGCAGCAGTGGTCATATCTCTTGATTCATTCTGCAGGCTGAGATACTGACAACGACATGAGCTGTACATAACTATTTCATCAAACAAAAAATAAATGAAGAAATGAAAGTGAAACAAGCAACATGCATTATTTCTCAACTTACGCTCACGTCTCCCTATTCCTTTTCATTGTTAGCAGCTGGGTGGCAGTGTCAGTCTCTGCAGATTCAGTCTGGGGTTGAGATGTCAGCAATTGCATGGTCAGTGCATAAGCATTTCATACATGAAAACAGTAAAAGAAAAACAAGGGAGCTATCTTTTTTTCCTTTTACTGAATCCAACATCTTGAAGAACCCATGTCATTTAATTGTAGTGGAATAGTTTTGCATGTACTGTAATTGGACTTTGATTTTTGCAAAGAAAGTTGAAGCTATGCAAAACAGACATAATAGCAAACATGTTTCTATTAGGATAGTAGAACACAGAGCAAAACTTGATGTCAGTTTATGAAGAAACTATGTATGAAAAGTTACTGTTCATTTTTGACAAGTGATGTCTCTTTAAGTAGAAATGTACAGATATCAATTACAACAAGAAAAACTGTAACTAATTCCTCACAGTGAACATGTGTGTGTTTGTGTGTGCATGACTAATTACATACACCTTATTAGTCAACTTACATCATGTCGGTACACTCATATTATCTGTAAGTCATATTTGAGTACGCTTACAAAATCAGGATGTAATACTGATGTTATATATATGTTGGACCCCATATTCAAAACCGCCCATTATAGATAATGGACGACCCAGCATCGATACTGTGACGCGCGGTTCCAGTATTGATGGCGGGGCCCCTAAAAATCGGGCACTTTCAATATGGGGATCGCGATCTTGTGACGTCTGTGGATGGGTAGGGCGTGTTCTTTTTTTGGCGACAGTATTGATCTAGTGTAAAAATAATTGACAAGGGAAGTAAGGGCGGTTCTAAAGTGCTGAAATTATCAATATGGGAACATTATCAAAATGGGCTACTCTGCAAAAATCTCAGTATAGATACTGGGCATTCAGAATCAGAATTGGCATCCTGATATTGAAAGAAGGGGCAGTTAACGGGCCCCGTCATCAATACTGGAACCGCGCGTCCCAGTATCGATGCTGGGTCGTCCATTATCTATAATGGGCGGTTTTCAATATGGGGTCCAACATATTGAAAACCGCCCATTATAGATAATGGACGACCCAGCATCGATACTGGGACGCGCGGTTCCAGTATTGATGATGGGGCCCGTTAACTGCCCCTTCTTTCAATATCGGGATGCCAATTCTGATTCTGGACGCCCAGTATCTATACTGAGATTTTTGCAGAGTAGCCCATTTTGATAATGTTCCCATATTGATAATTTCAGCACTTTAGAACCGCCCTTACTTCCCTTGTCAATTATTTTTACACTAGATCAATACTGTCGCCAAAAAAAGAACAGGCCCTACTCATCCACAAACGTCACAAGATCGCGATCCCCATATTGAAAGTGCCCGATTTTTATGGGCCCCGCCATCAATACTGGAACCGCACGTCACAGTATCGATGCTGGGTCGTCCATTATCTATAATGGGCGGTTTTCAATATGGGGTCCAACATATATATATTGGTTCGAAGAATTCATGTAATATAACGTGAGAATTCCTTTGAGAATACATTGCAAAAAATCCAGAAGATCTATTGGACTAGAATGAAACACTTGATTAAGTCTAAACAAATCATGGGATACCTCAAATCACACAAAACCACTTAAATTGCAAAACTACAGTTTGATTGACCGCACAACAGAACAGTAAAGAATGAGCTCCAACAAAGTTCAAACATGCTATTTTTGCAATAGTGCTTACTGAATATCTTCTTTGTGGAAACATCTTTTCAAACAAGGGTGTGGTACAATCCCTCACCCACTGAAACCATCAAACACAACTCATCTTTCATCTATGCAGAAAACTTGGATACAAAAGAACATACGAGATTAACACACTATTGTCACAGACAACCCAAGTGGTGAGTATTATCATGCCTCTTTCAATGAATGGATATCTTTTCAATTTTAATCCCCATATTTACCAGCAAACACACTTTTCCATATCCCATATTTGAACCCTGAATGGTGATATCAATGTAATTTCCAACTGGTTCAAGCTGCTCGGAAGGCCTTCTTAATGTTCTTGACTTCCTTTTTCTTGTTCATTTGGGTGCAAGCATTCCTAAGAGGAGGTGCAAAAATAAGAACGGATTATTTTGACAAACTGCTTCATCAAGTCAGTGAGTCGATTACAAGTCGTTTTGCTGCCATTCTGATTAAATTCAATCATAATTGAGCTACAATCATATGTCTTTAATTTGATGGCCTGCTTCTATTTGCAAAGACATTTTTCTGTCAGATTTTTTTTTTTCTGATTACGAGATGCTAGACTTAGAAACACATCACTTGCGTAACCTGCACATCATCATGTATTCAGATGTCATTCCTTTTCGTTTAATGCTCGATCCCCGAAGCACAAATAGAATCAATAAATCGCACACTCTACAACTCTTTGACCTATTAAGATTCTGGTGTTTCGAACAGAAGACGTGGAAAACTACACGTAACTTCAAACCATAGTGAACTAATAATATCGTGTCATTCATTAAGGTTGTCAATTCTTTGAAAATAATCTCTCTTCCAATAGTTCAATGGAGACATACCAATAGGAGCATTGTCATATCTTGGGACCAATCCCATTAACTCCGGGTCGGACGGCTGGTCATAACTAGTGCCTGCTACATCATCTTCTAAATCAGGGAAGAGGTCGCGCATAAGACGAATCAACTGCAACGAACCTCCACAAGTGGACGCGTGCCCTGCACCGCGGACAACATGGATTCTTGCAGAATCAAATACTTCTGATGCTAACCTATGTGCCTCCTCTACTGATGGCAGAGTCAAGTCAAGTTCACCCACAACTATCAGGGTGTTCAAACCCTTCAAGGATAGTAGTCCCTCTTCGTCAGAGTCGATGTTTTGTTTTGTCATCTCCAGCCGATCCTCGAACAATGTGGCTCCTCGCTCAAGCCACTCTTCTAATCTCCATTTCAACGTATTCTGCGGCATGAACTTTAACCTATTGGCTAAATCAAATGCAACCCTACCCAAGTAAGCTTCTCGTTGTGGAGAGTTTAACACAATTGGTAATGCTTTTGAGGAAAGCATGAGGGTAAGCTGTTGGAGCGCCATTCCTCGATCGAGAAAAAGGGGGACCAATTCGCCAGTCAGCGACGAAACATATTGAAGGAATGTAATGGGAGGGAAGAAGGTGGAGCGATTGGCTACTGGCGGGCCAAGGCTGTACAAAGAGGAACGAAGGTACGAAGTGGCTGGATTGACGAGCGTCAATCCTTTCAACTGTATGTTGGAGTATTCGGGACGAGAACGAAGTTCTCGCGCCACTTCAATGGCCAAAATACCCCCAAAGGACTCTCCCATCAAGTACACTTCTTCGTGCTTTTCACATGACAGTTTGTCTGTGCCACAATCGCATTGCGAGGATAGATAATCAAGGACGATAGATTTCAACTCGTCAAAAGTAGATCGATCCTCCATGCCTACTCTCATGCCTCGCACGTCAAAACTTTCTCCTAACGATGGGAATTGTATAAATGGTGCCAGAATCGTTCCATCAAAGCCAGGGAGATAAAGCAGCAA
The DNA here is from genome assembly GCA_013187285.1 of Cyclotella cryptica. Taxonomy (NCBI): domain Eukaryota; phylum Bacillariophyta; class Thalassiosirophyceae; order Thalassiosirales; family Thalassiosiraceae; genus Cyclotella; species Cyclotella cryptica. The sequence continues at coordinate 289,732 of JABMIG010000030.1, forward strand.
TGGTTTTCGTTTCGTCGATTGTAATGAGCTTGAGCTTCCATCTAGGGTATGTTGTGTCAATCGTTGTTGGTATTCTTTTACAGCGGGTGGATACCCATCTTCGATGAGAGGCGAGACAAATTCTATGTGAGGATGCCTTGATTGAAAGTCGTTAGCTTCCTGTCGCAGGGATGATGAAAGAGCACTACAACCAGACTTTGAACGATATTTATTGTTTGTCAAGCATGGGAATGATTGAAATGTAAGTTGTTGTCTCCTGCACGAGTGATGACTAGCATATGAGGTGACGAACGACGGCAGCTCTCCCAACTTTGAATGGTTGACGAATCCGGACGCAACCGTGGCGATTGAAGCGAGACCGAGGCAGAAAAGCAGCACCATCGAGGTTAAGATCTACGGTGAGAACACACAGCAGATCTCTCTCTTCATTGCGAGCGCGGGCGTGAATTTCCCTTTCCCCGTCCTTTCATCCAGCTTTCATCCCTCTTGATCGATAAAGTTCATGTAGAAGATGAATTTGTGTCCTATTTGTGTCGAGAAAAAAAAAATCCCACCCTTACTCAAGGCTCCCCCACCTCGCCCCACTGTCACATGATGGCCATTGTAACTTCCGTTCATCTAAGACGTTTAAGCCACGTGAAATTGATTACGGCCAAAACTCAGGAAAGGGAATCAAGAATTCATATTTTCAAATAATAGACATATGCCCTAAGTATTCGTTGAAGCATAATTTGAATGACCCATCGAGAAACCGACGTTTGTTGGTTTGTCTTGTCTGTGCCTAAACCGACGTCCAGTCACGACACCGCAACAACTCCAACAGAGCGAAGTTACAACAGCTACAACCAGGCTACAACCTGTAGACACGATGCACACCTACTGAAGATGAATGACAGCACCCTACTTCTTCACGATGACAAACCCTCACGGCCGCGACGGAGCAGCAGCGACGATCAAAATGATGGGTTTGTCAACTCGCAACGTCGGACAATGACGGCTTCAACGAGCAGTTGCGGAAGAAGCTTGCTCGGGACGGGGAAACGGCAGCCCCTCCCATCGATAAGATCGCCGCTGGCGACTCATTACTTGCTTACTTTGACTACGGCTGTGTTGGCTACTGTAGGGTTTGTGCTGTCGCTGTTTGCGGCGCTGAGCTGTGATTTTCTTCGCGTGAATTTAAACGATGACGGGGCGTCGTCTCCGTCGTCTGCAGTGAATCAGTTCGATGGTTCGACTGAAGAAACGACGACCGGCACAAGCGGTTGGTACTACAATGAATTATTAGAGAGGCAACCAGATCACACGTTATCGGTCGGCATTTTTTGTCCCACGTCGCTCATGACACAAGGTGGACATAGCAATAGCAAGGTCGCCCTTTCCAAGGCATTCTTAACAACCTCTCTCATCATGGGAGCCTTCCTGCTAAGCGTGACGTGTGCCATATCTACAATCTTGCCTAACCACAAACGCCTCTGGAACATCATCTCCTTCACAGCTGGACTCTCCTTTCTGTGTCAGCTCCCTGTCTTTTTCATAATTGACAGCCCCCCGTGCAATCAGGTAGATTTCACTTGTTCTCTATCAGGAGGCAGCTTCGGTTTGTTTTGTTCCATGGTTTGCTATTTGATTTTGGCGTTGCTCACGCAATGGAACGAGGCGCCGGATTGGAAGGAGGAGTATGAATTGTGGAGATTGATACACACAGCTCAGGTGGATAGGGTTGTCGCTCTCCATGACAATGACGAAGAGCTGGGCATTCCGTGCAATACGGTGAAACCTTGTGGGATGGAGCATGATACAACCAAAGTTGCATTTTCGAAACAAGCGAACCACCAGAATCAATCAAATGTCGTACCACAGCCACCGATTGATGTATCCCCTGGAGTTGTCAAACAACGAGAAAAAAGACTGGCCAGGCAGACTCGAATGTCTGAAACATCTAACTTTGTAGGCAAATACATCAACGTAGAAACCGACCCGAGTACGCCCAGTCGTGGAACCTCCCAGGCGAACGCCATTAGTCCTATTACACACGTATCAATGGATGAGAGTTCTGCTGTCGAAACCGAGGAGTATGAATTCAGTAGTAAAAGTGAAGAAATAACAAAAGAGGCTCAGATCAATTATAGTGACTTGATCAATCGAGAATTGAAAAAGAGTATTGATTTGCAAAAAGGTATCAAGGAGCGGCAGTTGGAGCGCCAGCCGGAGCAACAAAACCTCAACGTCTCCGAAGAAGTTTCTCACCTCTCCTTCCCGGCCTTGTTGGATTTTAATGATACTGACGTCAATGTTAAAGCTTTCCAGGAAACAAATTTTGAAGCAACAGGCAGTTTTGACCGTGTGTTCCATGAGGACAGGCAAAAAGGTGTGAGGAATGATGTTAATGATGAGCCCAAACCTCCAAAGGCAGTAGCGGTGGAACATGCGAGGGCAGTTGACGACATCTCCGTCTGTAAAAGTGAACGCAGTGTTTCTACTCGTCCCATGCGTGGTCTTTCCGCAAAGCAAGTGAATCAGTCAATGAAGTCAATTTTTCGAAAAATTCCTGGCAAAGAACAACACAACAAGAATCGAACTACACATGATGACAAGGTGGAGATTGAAGAGAAGTGGATGCTGGAAGAAACGAGTTTGGGCAGAAGTAACAGTGATGAATTGTTATTCTTAGTAGAGCGTCATCAGACTGATTGTGGTTCTTCTGTGCATTCCAAAAAATCCAAAGTAACGGTATTGAGCTGGTCCAGTCGTTGTAAGAGTCCTGAACAACGTAAAGGCGTGAAGCCCGGACACACTGGAGCGGAGGCTAGTAACGCGACTATAGTGAGTCCAACACCACCTCAAATTCACCGTGCCACAAACAGTGTTGTTGTCAGCCCATGTAATGAAGACAGGGAACAATTTTATGATAAAATGCTCCCAATACCATCTCCCATTATTTCAGTCGAAAAATTAGACAGCAGAGGAAGCATTAATGGATCTGCCATCGTTAGTCCCGAGAAAGATGATCCTGGTGTGGAGATGTACCCAAGTGATGCATCTTTATCAACTCTCTCTCTACCGACTGGTTCAGACCACTACTACACTTCAGAAAGCGAGGACGACCGCAGGTCGAGGTCTACTAGGGAAACTGGATTCCAAGTCATGGATGGAGCATCCAATGGAACTGATAGCGAGACTGAGTCTGAAATGTCACTTATAATTGCAGGAGTCCAACGAATCAATAGAAAGACCTGTGGTAAACCAACACCTTTGAATAAGCGTAGGAGGAGGAGGAAGCGAAGCAGTAGATCTGGAAGCATCTCGATTGGATCGGAATACTCTTCTCACTCTGGATCTCTTCTGGACGAGGTCATTGATGAGGAGGACGAGTTGAATGAGAGTGGCGAGCCAGTTCCGTCTGTGATTCAAGCTTCGCCAATGAAATGTCCCACGAAGAAATCGAAATCGCCAGGGATGAAGTCCAGATCACCGAAAAAGAAGTCCAAACGCAACCAAGACTCCGCTTCGTCTGATGCAGAGCATTCCGGTTACGAAAGTGGATATGCCCATCATTCAGATTTGTCCGATAATGATTCCAAAAAGGTAGGATATCGTCAATTATCAGAAACCGAGGAGTCAACTTCTTCCCGTGCAGCAAGGACGCGACGAAATCGTCTTTTGTCAAAGCGCCAGATCCACATCGATCCAGATTCAATGCCAGATGGTTCGGATACTGTCAGTGATGCTTCTGGTTACAAGTCACCTTCGCACTCGCATTATTCAGGAAATAGTTCCCGGGAGAGTTCCGTCGTGCAGTCTCAAAGGAAGCAAATGGCTTGTGACAGTGTACCGTTGTTAAGCAAGACTAAACTGACAGAGGATGGCTTTGTAAGCTCATCTCAAAGAGGACATATCTCATGGCAGGCGAGAAACTCTCGAATGAGCCGACTGCGCCTTCAGAGACAATCATCGGACCCTATTGTAAGGGGACACGTCGAAATATTGGCTTGTGCTTCAGAGGAAGGTTCCATTTAATATTTTCATTTGGTCCTTTAATACTTAGTGCATTTCCCAGACCTGCGCAGGCAAATGATTCGTTGAGCTCAGAAGTTACCAATAGATAATATTTCGGTCAGTTTCCCAAGTTCAGTAGAGAACGTTGTAAATATTAGGTACATCATTAAGCTTTCTGTGACAGCAGTAATACTTCACCACCTTCCATAGCGACGGCGACATTGCCATTCTGGACAGCAAGACACCCAATGTCACCCGTATCTTGAGGAAGCTTGCCTCTACTGAAGACCGAATGCAAACTTCCATTTTCACAAATATTGTCGAGTTGAAACATAGATAACGAACGACTGCCTTCACCTCCAGATAAAATAAAGGACTCCGACGGAGCATTCGTCATGCCCGGTAGTGTGATAAAAACCGGTCGATGGATTCGTTTGATTTTCCTCCCATTCCCAGGCACATGACCGTGAAATGATGCGATTGGACTGGCAACATTCCTTGAGTCCCATAGCTTGATGACATCATCCAATCCAGCAGTCAAAAATATGTTATCTGATCCAGGTCGCCACACAGCAGAGTGTGGCTTAAAATGAGTATCTTCTATCTTCACTGCTACAGCATTTGAGGAATCACGAAGTCCATCCATCCTCGGATCATGAACAGCAACAAAGCCGTCATCCGATGCAGATAAAATCATCGTGTTGGCACCGTACGCCGACAAAGAAACCGATCCAACTTTGGCACTATGAAAGTCAGATCTCCAAATTGCAGCGCCATAATGTTCAACTGTCGATAACGCAATAGTCTTGTCCTTCGACCCCGACGCAATGATTATATCACTCGTCTCTTTCACACGAATATCCATAGAGAATATACCGCTTGAATGTAGTGATTTACTCGTTTGGCCCAAAAGTTTCGGTGCCCCAGTCTTGACGGAAGTAGAGGCAAGATCCCAATGGCAGATTGTCCCATCATTCGCTGCTGTAAGAAGCCGACTCGGGACACTGTTTGTGTTGTTGTCGTTCAAAGACGTAAAGCGTGATTTAGGCAAGAATCTTGCATCGGCAATCCATCTGCCACCATGTGCTTTCCAGGAGAGAATCGGATTGATTCCTTCTTTATCATGCGTGTTGTTTTGTCGGTGACAATCCCATAACGCCACGATGCCCGATTTCCCAGCACCCACCATCCACGAAGGATTTTTCCCCGCATAACTGCTTTCATTATCGTGAGTTCTCATATCATCCCAAGTGCTGGAATATATTTGCAAGCTGTAAATAGCATTCAGTCCAGAAGGAGGTATAAAACGAGGGCCAAACGGTACTAGAGTTTTGCTGCCAGCAGCCTGATCATTGTTCTTAACATCCTTGCATGCATCACCACGGAACTCTTCCTCATTGCTCATATTGTACTCAAACAAAGGCGATACAGTGAAAGCCTCTGGCTCGTTTTCCTCTGGCTCCAAGCTTTCTGCGTACGCAAATCCATCAACTTTCGCCATATTTTGATTCGATTCGTCAGCAACTTGTACATCATTGAGCACGATTTTCCTCCTCCTAGTGGATCGCCTTGTAGGATAAGACACCACTTCTGCAGCACCTGCAGCCTTTTTTCGTTTGACCTGCTTCTTCTTTTTAACACTCTGCAAAGTGTTGTCATGGACCTCGGTGAGCAATCCCAGTGACTTCAATCGAGCGTTATTCCTTGCAATGTTTCGTTCACGAAATAGCTCATATTCAGACTTTTTAGGTGTGTCAGCTGAACTTTCGTCACTGTCACTCTCACTGCCACTGTCGCTTTCATTGCTGGGTGTGTTTTCAATTGTGGCAGGTGGGGCGTCACTGCTTGAGAAATATGCAGAGGCACCTTTGTGGTCATGCTCGGTGGTCTCGTCACTCGAACCATCCGGAACCCCAGGCGCCTCGATAGTGGCAGACGGCGAGATAATCATCGGTGGATCAAACGACTTCTTCGCCTTCGCGTCCACGTGAGGCGAACATTGTTCAACGACTGCATTGTTCAAGTCATGATCATGTGTAGCAATGCCGTCATCACACTTGTTTTTACCATGCTTGTGATTATCTGCATTGTTGAATGCGGCCGAAGCGACAGATTTTTGGGGCTTTGCGAAAAAGTTGAGAAGGGAGGATTGCTGCTTGCGCTTCATCGTCGTGGTTTATTAACTTTGAACTAACTGCGATTTCGAGCTGGCAAAGGCATCATGGTGTCGGACTGTGTCTGGGTTATGATCATTTCACGAGAACGCATGAAACATGATCACTAAACGTTTCGTTGGCAAATATACAATTCTCGGGATTCGTACACTAAATCAGACTAAAAAGACGTGGGATTCAAAGTAGAATGATTACCGAGAGCGGCTAAATACATTTGGATTGTACTCGCTATTTATTGCAATAAAATGGCGCGCCAAAGTAGAAAGTCTGCGACATTACGTTGTTGTACAATATTTGAGTTGTGCTACGCAAAATAAACTACAGCATACTATATAGTTCTTTCCATTTATCAGTGTCTACATTAACATTTTGGTCTTGCATGAGTCCTCTTCTATTAATGGACTGCTGAGATCACCATCATCCTGCGAGTTTTCAACAGCATTACCCTGCAATGATCCCTGCAGTTTACTTCCGCTCGGCCCCACGTGAATACTGCTGAAACTCGATAGTAAATCAAGGTCAAGATTGAAGACAGCATTGATCCTCTCCACCCGTTTCTTGTCAGGATTACATTCTTTGTAGGCGATGTATCGTGGCCGGAAGTACACTTTTTTGAACCATTAAATCAAAAACAGTCAAAAGCAACACGCGGAAATGTCAGAGACGCTAGTGAAAAGAAGTCATAACTTACCGAACGCGTTGAAAAATCCCTGCAATGGAGTGATAATTACACATGCATAAAGAAGTGAAATGCTTGGCTCGTACGTTGTTGTTTCATAGATCAAATATATGTAAAACAGGATGTATCCAGCAGTATATGCGCCGACGTATCGTATCCCTTGCCAAGCTGTTTTTATGGTATTCGTCCTTCGTCGTTCCAACCCTGGCAGTAAATATGTATCCATATTTCTCTCTTGACGAAACACCTTGTAAACTAGCATCGTCACAGCGCATATCACCATCAAATTGCAAATCCCAAAATATATAAATAATGGAATACGGTAAGACGTCATGTCTTCTCCTCGAACACAATTTACTTGTGGATCACGTTCACAACCTAGTGGCAGTGTTTGAAAGAAACACGCAAACACTCCACCGAAGTTGTACATTCCATAGAAGAGAGGAGGCGCCGACAAAACGAGCGACAGTATCGTTGGAGGTAGAAAAAAGATTATCCTGACTTTTGTCCTCTTCAGCTTTTCTTCCGTCCAACCACGGCAGACAAGGAGCCAGTCTGTTGGCGTATTGCGCACATACTACGGGATGAGTTATCCTTCCATGCCAACATAAACTCGGATTTATCAAAACGCAAAATGGACACGAACCATATCTTCACTCACAAAGGGCCATCAATTCAGCATAAAGCGTGACAGACGACACAAGTGTAAAAACAGTGATAAACCCCTGTGCTGAACACGTCTGAGTATTCCCCGCGGCCAAAAACACACCACTGTCTCTTGGGGCCATCCAAGTTGACAAAAAAGTAGCGAAGAATGCGCGGAGGGAGTCCGACGCGCTGAGGAAGAACATTAGTACCGAAGTGAAAGGCACGGATTGCTTTCGACGCTTTTTGAGAAAGACATCTCTCATTATGAAGAAAGAAGCCACTAGCGAGATCGAACCGAGAACTTTTGGGATGATCGCGAATGATTTCCAATTTGGGGTCTGGTAAAGTTCTTCCATTTTTCTGGGGTTGATCGATATGGTCAGTTATACAATACAGACATGTGCAACAGCTTGGGCAAAGGATGCATCACAGCAAGATCACAGCAGATCAAAGCTATTATTTTTCAATGTGGTGTTGTGGGAGGTTGTGGGAGGTTGTGGGATTGTTGTGGGTACGATATTATGTCCGGTCAGTGAGTGTCTGCTATAAAAATAATGCTGAGGGAGGTAAGCGACGGGTGGCATTATTGTTTAGCGATCACGGATTCCAACAAAATAAGAAAAGAATCCAAGAGGATAATAAGCTGGATCTCGTTAGCCCCGGTCCAGCTAACACTAACAAATACATGAAATAGCATGTTTTGACTCATGACCCATTCGACCCTTAAAACATAGCTTAGTTGGTGTTAGAACGCAAATTGGTCTATTTTGGCTGGCCTGAAAGGCACGGAAAACTACCTGAACAGTCCAATCCAAGGCTTAAAAATGTTTCAATATGTCTCAGGAAGGTTTCGCCCCATAGGGGCTATCCAGATTTCAGTATTGCCCATTCTAGAGGCTGCTGAGTGAAAAAGTCAATTCATGATTTGTGGCGATTTTATACTAATTCCTATTCATACTCATACAGAGGCGAATTTTCATATTTCGCGCCAAAATTGTGATGGCCCATGTGACAACGGGATGTGACAGAGGCCAGCCAAGATGCACATCAGCCACGTCGCGAAAGATCACAAATATCATCATGGAAATTCCCTTCTAGGACTTCCCCATTTTACACGATTCCACGTCCACCATCGTCTTCCTTTTCCCAAGATTGTCATCCCCTACAATCGCTTACAAGTCATCACATTCACCATCACTTTCCCTCAGCAAGGTCATGATTGCTTCCCGTCATGCTCCCTTCACGGCAAGGTCATGATCGCTTGCCTATCACGATCACTTTCCCTTCACAACAAGATCACAATCGCTTGCACATCACGATTGCTTGCCCGTCACAATTATTTAGAAAGCATACGATTGCAATTGCAATCCACCTCGCACAACTGGCGGACCAAATTCACCACACGCCTTGCACAAAAGAGGTAAATGTTTGAGAAGGGAGTTAATATTTAGTTAACTAACCTCCTCTTTCATCTGTTCCTTTCAGTGTGTTTTTTTCTGTAGGAAAATATTTGAATAGTGCAGAAGTATGTAAAGGGTATGGAAAGGGGGATTATTCAAGACAGAGCAGTACAAAAACAATTTTGTACATGGACAAGCAACAAGTAGAAATAACAATATATATCTAAAAGGGTGTAATGCGTAATTGCCAATCCATGGGATAAGGAGTTAAAGATTACACAGACAACAATTTTCTGTTCTACATGCCTTGTAAGCTTGTGCATCAAGAGAAAGGGAATCGGGAAAGCATCTTGCTTCGAGATTTTTCATCAAATCAGAGACCTGTCATACCTAAAAGGGAAAACATGGAGTAATAACTCACCACAGGCTAATGTAAGTTCATCTAAAAAGAGAAAAGCAGGTGGAAAACATACCAAATAATATTTTACAGGTTAAAATTAGAGAATGCAATGAAACCCCAAATGCACTAGTAAATTGCCCATAATAAATTATGCATACGTAACTATGTCTTAGACTACTAGTACCTTGTGCGGAGAAAACATATGTGATGAAATGTATCCATTGTTTTAAAACCCACCAATACATGAAATAGCCTTTTATAGTCCAATTTGATAGTTGTTTTGTGGGTAACACCAAGGATCCATAATCACTATTTCACAGTGAAATATTGTTACCCACCAATGGCATTGCACCTGAACTTAATGTCTGATCACTTGGCCGCACAATTGAGGCACCCTGGTAAGCTTTTATTGCAGTTTCAAAATTACGGTGAGCAGCGTCACCATTAATTTTTGGACCTGGGATAGTATGGTATATAGTAGATGATAGCTCTAGTAAAGATTCACACTTATTTCCTCCTTGCATGACATACGACTCAGAGGTTATGAGGTACTAAAGCAAAATTATTCACTGTAAACAATTTCAGAATTCCTTTGTGCTTGCTGTTGGACCAATACTTGCGCAGGGAGATCGAGAAGAAGTATGCACCAGCTAAGTTCTAAGTTCATTGGCAGTTGTATTTGTGTCTTGGTTAACTGACCTTAGTGAATCTAAAAATTGCATGATTAGATTTCTTCATCTCAACAGCATCACTCCCATATAAGTTGATCCCAAAAACTTCTAATGATTGCCAATAATCCCCCAATGTTGCCAAAACCCAACACACATCTCCTGCAAATTGTGGCAGGGTTGTCCGCATGAATGAATACAGGAGTTTTTGATAGGACGGAAGGGGAGCATAGATGCCCCCCTTAAGTGAGTGAAAATTTAAAATACACTATTTTTTTGTTGTGTTAACATCACTATCTTTGGATGGAATATAATATAACCATAATGTATCTTTTGATGTATGTGACCTGAGCCATTTTGTCGCAAAAAAAATATCACACAAAAATTATAGGTAGCTTTGACAGGTGTCAAAGATTTGATTTTATGAGCTTATTTTGCTACAATTGTGAGGATGGAAGGGCAGTGGAGCTGCACTTCCAATCCAAATGATGCAAACGAACATTGTGTAGATTCTACACAAAATTGGTATGTATATACCCTTCTCAAGGGTGTGCTCTCATTTGAGGCAATGAACTTCTGTGTTGGGGAGTCCATGCCGTCGGGAGCAGACCAGTGGACTCCTGTGATGGGGAGTCCATGTCTTTTGGATCAGGTGCAGTGGATTTTCCACCTGGGGAGGCCTGAGAATGATCCTATTGATTTTAGTACCTTAGGGTTCTAAAAATGGCAGATTCTTGGCTTATGTCACACGCCCCCATGAACGGAGTATCAGGTAAAAATTGAACAAAAAACCTAAGTGTTTAAGGTGAAAAAATGGGTTCTCATGAGTAACTATAACAAACTAAAGAGTTTGTAAAAAATGTGTAACGAGTAAGTGTTGTGTGAAGAGGGAGAGGCAGTTTAAATCGTTTTGAAACTAACATTAAATACAGTTTTAAGTTTGATTGTAAAAAAAGGTGTAACTCTTCATATATTTCATCTTTCAGATTTTGTTCCCTGTTCAATCCTGATGGTGCCATTAGTATGAACTGATATGATAGTCGAAAAATCACTTTCATATCTACCTTCACAATTGCGGAGTATACCATCTTTTCTGAGAAGTACTTGACCACCAACTTTGTAGTCCCAATCACGACGTGAGGGATTTTCCTGTTCTGTGTTTTAGTCTGTTTGGTGTTGCCTATATTCTCCAATTTTATTCCAGTCAGCCAGGAAGGGAATGCCGAACAACATGTCCCAACCAAAAATGGCTGCACCTGGGGAGGCTTTTAGTACTGTATGATATGTTGAGCGAATGGCCCAAGCGACGTTCGTCACGAACTTATCTATATCGCTTGGCTCTACTGAAGGGGCCATATCTATTTCAGCTGTTTGGAGCATAGATGAGATCACCCAATGCACTTGTTCTAGAATAGCATTTGCTTGTGGTTTCTTGACACTGGTAGGCTTACTCATCGTGATCCCATATGAGTCGCATAGGGCTTTGAGGTGAAGTTTGAATTCACTTCCATTGTCATAAATTATGTATTGAAAATGTGGATACCTACTAAACCAGGTCTTGTTCACTAAATTGCTGATCATTGCTGATGACTTATCAAAGTATGATAACTTAGGTTCCTCATTAGTCTTTTTACCCTTCCGCCCTTTTGTATCCAGGGGAATAATCATCTCAGTGAGTCAGTAGTTCAACTATTTCAAACCAACTAGAAGCTGGGTCAATCATAGTCAGACACATGAAATCAATTACTGTCCCATCTTTACCTTTGATTGTATATGTCGATAAGGTCCACACATAGTACATCCCAAGGGTTTGTGATGGCAAATCTACTAGGGAGTTTCCCATACTTATGCTGATGCCTCTTGTTGACTTGGCATGCACGACAGTTTTTGACATATTTACGGACGGTATTTTGCATACCTTTCCAGTACATTGCAGCACAAAGGTTTTCTTCGAGTCTAGTATGTCCAGGGTGTTGTAGATAGTGGTGGTACCAACTAACTGCATGGTGTTGAAGTTATTTTGGAATGACCATCTTTCCATCCTTGCATAGGAGTTGTGTACTTTCGACCTATTGTGTCGAGTACTGGTCTTTAAGCGTGTTCAAGCTGGCATCAAGTGTTTGTGCTTGGGCAATCTCTCGTACTGTTAATGGGTAGATTACATCTTCTTTGCTGCGGTTTGCAAACACCAGATTCATTTCCTCTTGGTATGCAGAGGTGTCTATTGCAGTCTCTTCTTGCATGGTGTAATGACACCATCATTTTGTGAACATCATCCAGTTCGCGTTCTCACTCGGTAATAGTCAGATGTCTAAGCGAGAGATGGCATTGGCAACAGTGTTATGTATGACTTTCATGTCAACAAATTCGGGGTCAAATTCCTCGAGGAGCAATCTGCATCGGTAGACACGGTCAGAGGTGAATCCGAGGGCATCTTGGATGAGATTTTTATCGTCTGTGTAGACATTTAACCTTTGTCCCCACAACAAGCCTTTGAACTCTTTGAGTGTTTCCACAATGGTCAGTAGTTCAAGTTCGGTCATGATGTACTTCTGTTGCGCTGCCGACAGCTTCCTGCTGAAGAGCGACGCAAAGGTGGTCTTCCAGGTTTGCCTTTGTGATGCACAACAAATCATCAAGGTAAGCTCTTACAAACTCTAAGGCTACCATTAGTGTTGACATTTTTGCTTGAAAGATGTCTGACAAACCTGCGATCCCCATAGGCAATCAGAGGCAGGAATACTTGCCCCATGGGAAAATGAGGGTACATATTTTGTATGAATCTGGATCCAATCTAATGGTATAATAACCCATATTTAAATCTAGGGTCATAGCGTAGGTAAATCCTTCTAGCTCTTGCAGAACTGTACTGATTTTGGGTAACAGAAACAGCTTTCTAACTAGTTGTTTATTTACTTCTCTAAAATCAGTGAGAAAGCATACTTCCGACTGGGGCTGAAACTCTACCACTCCCAGTTTGCATAATAAATTCAGTTCTTTGATAGTTGTTTCTTTGCAAGATTAGGGTACTGGGTATGCCCTGCCATGATATGGTTTAGTGCCTTCGTTGAGTTCAAGGGACACCGGCTCTGTGTTCCAATCACCTACTGTTCCGTCAAAAAGTTCCTCAAATTCTGTGAGCAACTCCAGCAACAAGTTTTGGTCTTGGAGACTAAGGTGAGTACAATTGGTGCTGACAATTGATTGGAGGTCTGCCTTCTTATAATTTGCATCTAGGATTTTAACCACCCGCTGTGTTGCTTCCTGCGTACTTTGTGGTTCATTCACCATGCTGTTGTTGACAGCCCAGGCTTTATCCAAGTTTGATGGGGTCAGACTATTGATGTCTCTCATTGGCAAAACAACGAGATCAATGGTAATTTCTTTTGTTCGAAAATCTAGAACAATTCCGAGCTCTTTCATGGTTTGACATCCAAGAATGAGGTCAAACACTGGCTTGGTCGTCTTCTTTTTATCAGACTCTACTACATCGGGAGTCACAATGTACTCCTTACTGTTCAAATACTCAAAGAACTTTAAGTTAAATTCGCTCCTTCCTTCTGTTAGGAAGCTCCCATTCAACATGTGCCAAGACTTTTGCACCTGCCTAGCCAAGTAGGGAAAGCGTTTCTCTGTTCCCTTTGCATGGAACAGGAGATCACCATCAGATCCACTGTCGAGTAGGATCTTGATGATGACTGTGTTACTGGTACGACGCCCTGCAGAGTGTTCGATGTTCTTACGGGCTGGATTTTCAGTCATTTTGTAGCGTGCCTTTGCTACTACAGTAGTGACCAGTCCTTCTTTACCTGTAAAAGGGGGGTTCACACTATTGAAAAGGTCACCCGACAGTTCGGGGTCCGACAATTCGGTTATTGTTTCACTTTGGCTGGAAGACTTCCTAGGTCTTCTGCCGGATTCGAACTGGTAGTGTTTGAATCAAAAAATGTTATGTTGGCATGTGCGGTACTTTTAATTGGACTAGGAAAAGTGTTAATCATGTCAGTACAGTTGGATTACTATGTAAATTCCTAGTACACCCCAACCCATCATCTGAGGATGGGGTAGTTTTAATAGGACTAGGATAAGTGTTAATCATGTCATTACAGTTGGATTTACTACGTAAATTCCTAGTATACCCCAACCCATCAACTCAGGATGAGTCTGAATCATCACTGTTGCATATGTCGTGATGCTTTCGCTTCTTTTTACTGATATTGCGCTTCATTTTCTTGTTGTACTTCGTAAGTTAGTCAATTTTAGCAGATAGCTGCACATAGCTACTTCCTCTTCAAGCAGGTCTCTCTGGTCCACAAGAGTTTCCATTTGGTTTTCTCCCCTTGAAGCTTGACTTAGGGGTCCTATTGGATTCATACTTCCGGCAATCCGCAGTGTTGTGGGTGGTATGTGCACCCCCATGTTTCTTGCAGAGAGAACAGTACTTCTCTGTATGACGTTTCTTTGGAATCCGGTCACTAAAAGAGACCATCTTCTTCCTAGCTGAGTCGTAAGACTTGGTTGCAGTCTTGAGTCCTTCTCCCACCTTCTTGGTGGGGTAGGCCTTCTCCATGCGTTCAATGACTTCGAGAATTTCCCTGATACTCTGTGGTACCAAGGCTCCACTGAGCTCATATTGGTCCTGCCAGTTCCTAGGAACCATCCTGAGGATGTGGCTTGCCAAGTTGGCATCATCAAATGGCCCACATACTTTTGTAGACTTTGCAGCCTTTGAAGAGTAAAACAGGCACGGCAAGAGTTCCTCATACCGGTGAAAGCATTGGATCCTCTGCACAAAGTCCCTGATCGGTACCCTCTTTGGTTTATTCAGCCCATTGCTGATATAGAAACCTTCCTGCTCTGCTGCATCAGTCCTGAAGACGGTCTGCAGATGCAACTGGACACACTCCTAAAAGAAGGTCCAAGATATCGGGCGTTTTCTGGGATGCTTGGTCCCATACACATCCTGTCCAAGGACGACAGAGTACTGCAAGAAGATCGCTTGGCCAGCAGATACTATGGCCTCACTGGTATGGAGTTTAGCAGCAGTTGCTTCGTTCCACGACTGGAGGATGGGGGAATTTTCATCTGTCTCTTTATACTTGGCTTTGGCCGCAGTGGCCACAGTCAGTTTTGCCTCAGCCTTTTTATCTGCCTTGCAGGCTTCCTCATAGTCCGTGTCTAAGCCTCTCTGGGAAATTATTTCCATCAAGGTCTGGACATGGTCGAGGAACTGTTCAGGGCTTCGCTCATTGAAGACGTTGACAGACAAGGTCATTTTGTTTGAGACCTTGATTTTTGTTGATCACCTTGTGTGTGTCCATGGCAGTGGGAAAGGAGATAGGTGGCTTGGACCTCCCTGAGCTCCGTTCACACTCCTTCAGCTTGAGTCCTTCTGGGCTTGACTTGCTGGTCGACATTCTTGTTATCGCCTCTCGAAGGGGTGTATTATAAAACAAGGCCTTGAAAAAGGTCTTGGGTGCCCTGTGGAGGTTAGATGAAAAAAGATTTTTTTTACTTGAAAATTTTTCTTCTTTGCTTTCTATTTCTTGAAAGTCTTGCTTCCAACTATTTCACAAGAATTCTTGATCACAAAATTAACCTGACTCGTAGGAATCCCCGATTGCAGAAGTTGATAGCTCAAAGATGATCGCTTAACTCACCAATCTCGGGACAATCTTTCGAGAGCTCATCGAAAGCAAAACCAAAGGAATTCGTCGGTTGTGAAAATGATTTTGGAGAGATTGTTGATCGCGCAAAAAAAGTTTTGCTGACGCAATTAGTTAACATTGCTGCTTGCGATCAAAGATTAAAAATTATTTTTTTAGCGTACCTCATGTCTGAGGGGTTGGATGTTGATGGCTTTGGTGTGCAAAGGTTGCACCACCATTATCTATAGATAGTGACCTGAGCCATTTTGTCGCAAAAAAATCAGGCAAAAATTATAGGTAGGTTCAACAGCTGTCGAAGATTTGATTTTATGAGCTTATTTTGCTACAATTGTGAGGATGGAAGGGCAGTGGAACTGCACTTCCAATCCACATGATGCAAACGAACATTGTGTAGATTCTATGCAAAATTGGTATGTTTATACCCTTCTCAAGGGTGTGCTCTCGTTTGGGGCAATGAACTTCTGTGTTAGGGAGTCCATGCCGTCGGGAGCAGGGTAGTGGACTCTCCGCCTGGGGAGGCCTAAGAATGATCCTATTGATTTTAGTACCTTAGGGTACTAAAAATTGCAGATTCTTGGCCTATATCAGTATGTGACACTGAAAGTCCAGCAGACAAGGTAGCTCACAACCAAATGGGCTGGACTGTCATTACCTTACCACATTTTTAAAAGACACATTTTTCATGTTATCACTTGAAAGGAATCAATGTTAGTAAGGTGAACAATTGCTGGTATCCTTATCACTTACCCTTATCACCGATTTGTAGGGTATGATATATCATCTCCCCACCAGTTCTGCAAAGATCAATGCTCCTAATGTGTCCCTTTGAAAATCGAAAACCAATGCTGGGGCTCATAAGATACATCTTGGTTGTCCAGATCTCTTACCAGTATTTGGGATGACTTGTCACATTTTGTGTTTGAAACCAGGCAACATGGGATTCAAGTAAGTACTCACATCATTCCACAAGAGTCATATCTCTTGCTCCCTTCCATCTGGATCAAAACTTTTCAAACAGGGAAGAGGTCACCCTACATTAAAAGATAGGCACAATTGATAATGCTGTGATGTACACCATACAACAGATTTTACATGAGTTGGAATAAAGTCAAAACATTTCATCAGTATGACAAAATACATAATCACAGGAAAGATCCATTCAATGTCATAAACATGGATCACTCATGATTCATGTACAATGTCATTCAAGCAGATGCATGAAACAAAGGGCACAGAGACCATCCATGGTTGTGTTGACCACTACCACAAAGCAAGTGATGCTTTCCTTCACTGCCAATTCAAGCAGAATGAGCTACTTCCCACCCTTGTGTTCAAGGGTGATTTGGGAAAATGAGATGATGCATGGGTGTATTAAACCTATCTTTGTCTCATCAAGGAAGACAAGGCTGCATGGCACTACCATGATATTTATCCTTGACACATTTGGTGTTTACACAATGATTTGGAGTGAGGCTATTCAGGCCCATGCAAGCTACACATATTTGTCTCTGTCTGCTGGTGTTGGAATGAAGAAGTCAATCAAAAGCAGATTGCAGGAAAAATGGGAGGACTGAACATTGTTGGTAAACCAGATTGTTTAAAGCAGTGCAAAGCAGCCATCTCTAACATCAGTTGCTAAATGGCTCATGATGGTGAGAACTCCATATTTGGAAAATGAAATGGTTTGGAATCAGATAATTTATTAATTGTTGACAATTGAATGAAAATCTTAATTTAATTTATGAACTGCATTATCATTTCAATAATTGAATTATCCTTTTAATTCGTGTTCTCTTGTAGAATGTCAACAAGTCACCTAAGCCAAAAATTCTGTAAGGGAATCCCAAAAAATAACAATCATGAGCTGAGAATAATGCTTTCTGATCAGGCTAGCTTGCCTGGCTTACAAGATGGAAGCATGTAGGATTCTACACATTCTTGGTGTGTCTTGGTATTACACAATGCTTGTAGGATCTACAAAACCTCTGGTATCTAAGAGACTTTGAGATGTTGCATAGGCTGCATACAGTTTTGGCACAAACCTTGTATTTGTATCATTTAAGAAATAATGATATTTCCTAGTTCATGAATTGTCAGGAAAGGGGAGTCCATACTAACAGGCTTCTTGGGTATTTATCATTTCACAGACAAATCCCCAACCAAACCTGTTTCAAGGAGTACCCTTATTTTCTTACCAGGGTAACTTTCCATAGCGAGTTTGGGGCCCGTGACGACATGTTTTCAGTCACTGGTTCCATGATGGCTGCTAAGACTGTCACCCCCAAATCCGTTTTTCTAACTACTGTCCAGGGTATCTTTGTTTTTATAATCATCATTGGTATCCAGGATGCCCTCATAGTAGAATCTGTGACATCATCAATGTATTGCTGGCAACACTGATGTGTTGTTTGTGACTAAGGTTGTGGTCATTGTGGCATTGTTGCTGATATCATACTAACCACCTTGCTGTACCAATGATTCTTGACTTGTGCCAATTTTAATTCTCATTATCAACTATGGAACAAAGTTTTGAATTTGCATTATGGACAGCTTTTTGAAAGTTCAATTTAGTTCTTGGTTTCTCACAAACGTAAACTTCCCCTTTCATATCCCACCCAACACCACTTTATTACTTGGATTTAGAATCACTGTCACTTTTGTTGCAATGGTGGCAATGTTGACTTGTGCCAAATTTAATTCTCATTATCAACAATGGAACAAAGTTTTGAATGATCATTATGGGCAGCTTTTTGGAAGTTCAAGTTAGTTTTTGGTTTCTCACAAATGAAAACTTCCCCTTTCATATCCCACCCAAACTTTATTAATTGGATTTAGAATCACTGTCACTTTTGTTGCAATGAATGGAATGTATATTTCTGTAGGAGGACTTTCAAAGACAGTACAGAAAGCTGTCTTGAACTTTGCATGTATGATCCTTTCAAATTTTTCACCACCTTGGTTGCAAATGTTCCACCATAGACTTCTTGGCAGTACTGTCAGGGCTATACTGATTGAGTCATGTGTGTTGTTTACAGAGGCTGCATTGCTTCTAAGTTCGTAGACCCTGTGACCTCAAGGATTTCTCTGGGTAACTCCATCTCCTTTTTACTTGAGCCTCTTTTGCCTTGCTATTGCCATCAGTGCTTGATTACTGCATGATTACTGCGTAACATCTATGATGTCAATGTCAAGTGAAACATCTACAACACTATGTGTCACATCTGTTAAATGAAGTGGTGTGACACAACAAGTCTGACAAGAATTACTATAGGGCGTAACCGAGTAAATACATTAATTTCTATATGGTTACATTTTACAGCATTTTGCAATACAGCAACAAAACAGTAAACCACAACTACACCCAGTATCATTCCCCCTGGATGGGAATCCCAGGATAATCCTGACCACAGAAGGTGGCATTCAGAAACAATGTTGATCCTAGGTAAAAAGATGACATTGAAGCCTTGAGTGCCATTGAGAGTCTGCCTGAACTGAGAACCCTTTTAGCTAAAGGTAAAACTGAGTAGAAAAATACAGCACATGTCTCAGATAGCATTACAACCTCAAATCAAAACTATTATCCATTCCAAGACAAAGAACACACATTGTTCTGTTGTAACATTCCATTCAGTTGACTATTGAATGTTTTGCTGATAATTGTTTGAATGTTTTTATTTCAGATATATGACAATAATTGTGGCAGATTCTTAGCACTCAGGTGGTGGAGAATTGTATGAAAAAGCAATCATTTCATCTACCATCTCTGTGCCCATAACAATGAATTACACAAAATGTACACTACAATTCTGGTACAGCATACATCATGGTTATGCATAATATTATAGCAGTAAGCATCATTTTGTCCATTAGCATTGCATAATATTTGGCAGTTGGAAGTGACTGGAAAGGGTCCAAGAAAGAGGCCTAAAATAGCAATTGGGATGCATAAGGTGCAATAAATATGAAGTCATACTAAGTTAGTGAAAACTAACAGAGAGTAGTGAAATCACCTTGTCCTTAAAGACTCTGACTTAAAACTTCATGGGAAAGGTAGAGGTTTCTCAATGATTCAAAAGTTCTTCAAAAGAAGATAACATGGTGTTTTTTTGTAGAACAAATGATAGTCATCAAGACTGAAATCTGATTATTCTGACTACAAAACACAAACATTCACTACCAACAATACTGAAATGAATGCTTGCTCATATATAGCCATCACAAAGCAAGACTGAACCATGTGATCATTCCATCATTCCATTCCATTGTTCCTGTCCACTGCCAGTGGAAGAAAAAAATTAAGTGGAGTCAATGACAGTAAAGTCAAATCAATAAAACATCAAGAGTTGATGATAGGGTGAGTGCCAAGAACCGTGCAATTCAATGTATCCAACTAACAAATTCTTTGGACTGTCTGGTTTCCACTGAGGAATAGCATTGTAATCAAGCTCTGATATTGAAGTATTCTGAGGACTTCTCATGTCCCATTCTTTGCAGTAACATACATACTATTTCTCTCCCAGGTGCCCAGGTGGACCATCTACAAAGGTCTCCCAAGGAGGCAAAAATCATGGAGTCTTGCAACAGCTATAGCATGCCATTGGTGTGCTTATATTTCTAATTCTAGGTAGGGGGAGGGAAAGACGGATTCTATGTCCTCAAGTTCTTGGGAATACTTTATTCACTTCCTGGTATTATAATTGTTGTACCATCTTGAGATTTTGACCGATTTGATTCAGGTTTCTCTACAAATAGTTCTCTCCATGTGACAATATAAATATTCAACACATCATCATGATGATTTAATATAGCACCGTAGTCTCTAAAGCCACCTTTATCTGGTATATGCCACTTCAGACCAATATATTTATTCTCTCTGTAAAGCATTCTAATTTAATGAAGTTGCGGACTTAGGTATAGAGTATTTGCTCCTCTTAAGTATTTCATAACTTGCATTTCCATCCTCAAGAATGTTTGCATTTGTTGAGATAACAGATCTATAGTTACCCCTTGATTCTTTGTCACACATTTTGTATTTGAACTTGAACAATATACACCGCCATCAATGAGTTCAGCAAGTTACCATTTGATCACTGTTTCTGTGTCTGTCGTTGTTCGTTGTCAAGAGAAAAATATGGATTTCTCTCCAGAAAGCAATCACAAATTACGTTGACCCATAAATACATTTGGGATTTATTGGTACAAATGTATCTCGGATATTGATATTGGTATGTTTGCATAATGTTTTGCCCCTCGGAATGGTCAAGATTATTCTACCCCACGACTGCCCCTTATGGGACAATTTGGAGACTACCTCGAGGGCCCCGACGGGGTCTCACAGTTACCCGTTCGAGGACCGTTTTTTCACTTTCGCGCCATATAAAAATAATGTTGGCTGTCCGCTCGGTCAATGATCAAGGCAACAATCTGCAACAATGCCCATGATTAACGGACCATGAAACGTCCGCCCGCATCCGGCACAAACCAACCAAGCAAGCAACCATCGTCCCTCGTCACCCATGCTCAAGAGAGACCATCCCCAACAGCGTGCCACACCTCGTAAATTGCCTCAATCGTTCAAAAAAGCAAGATGAATTCTTCGAGCAATGCCGCCCTCCGCGCAGCAGTGGAGGCACGTCAACGACATTCACGTGCCTCCCGCCCCGCTTCTTCCTCGTTGATGGCCGGAATTCAATCGGCCAAGGCCCATTCCTCTGGCAACGCCACAAAAGAGGCCGGTGCATCCAGCGTCCCCGTCAACGACACCACCACCGCCAACAACAGCAGCAACAACGAGGCATCCTCGACGTCCATCCTGTCACCGACCACACGAGAATCGAGCATCCCGTCCTCCTCCCTCCGCTCCGCCATTCATCGCGCCGAAGCCGACCTTCAGAAGGTCATGGAGGGCATCCACTCTCCTCCGCCCGCTCCAAACACCGCGTCGAACGCCGCCGATGTTTCGATGGACAGCGATGTCGCGCTGGACGACGACGCGGCGGCGGCGCACATGCAGACCGAGATGCGACGTCATGCCGCGGCCGGCAATGCCCATGCCGGTGTAGACACGATTGTACATCGATCGAGGGATTGGAATGTCAACGAGTATGGAGGAGGGGAGAGAGACGACTCGTTGTATCGGCCGTCGGTGGGGTTGCCGCCTCGTCCTCGTCGTGTGGTCAGTCATGCCTCCACCACACAGCAGCTACCACCACTACCACCACAACAACACAATGTCCAACGAAATCCATCGATTCCTACATCCACTCCACATGCCACTCCCACCGGTCTATCCACCCCCCTTCGTCGCCCCGTGAACAATGCAAACGGAACAACGTCCCATCTCCCAGCGGCTTCCATCTACGCCACCCCCAATGCAGCCTACGAAGCTCTCCCCCCTCGCTTCGACGACGACGACACAAACAACCACGACAATGACAATACCTCCTCCAATCACAGTCCGGACGAACCAAAAACGCCACTCACCCAAATGAGATCGATACGAATGTCCATTACCAAGGATAGGAGCGAAATGGATGAGATTCGACGCCGGCCATTGTTCGAGGAGACACCACAACACACTCCCCTTCCTACCAAGGGTGTGCCAAACAATGCACCAACGAACCACGACGTCATCATGGACGACGGAGAAACGGACGACAACCACCACCACCATCACGAGGAGGAACACGACGAATACGACACAGAAGAAGCAATCCACGACTCCTTCCATCATCGGGAATACACTTCCTCCTGCCTCCGCTACGGAAGTGAAATCCTACTACGATTCCGATCTCCCACGGCATTGACTTCGCTCTCGGTCCAACCCGTCGCGTCCACTGTGGACCGTACCACCGCGGTGGAACGAGTGTGTCTCATTGCCAATGAGACGCATGGACGGTTGGGACGGGAGGAGAATCGATTTGTCATTCTGGGTGGTGGGAGTCCGACGGACGAGGAGGTGGAGGACGCATCGGCGTCGTATGTGTGTTATGGGGATGTTATTACGTTGCGTTCGAGTGTTTTGAATCGAGTGTTGGGCGTTCAGAAGATGGAGGTGATGAATGCCCATGGAGAGGGGAGCAGTGTGACGTTGAAGGTGGGATGCTTTCGTCGGTATGGACTTTTTCCGCAGAGTGATCAATGGATTGTGTTGCGTGGGGGGGCGAATGCGGGGTTGGTGCAGTTGGGTCGAGATCTCCCTCATGAAGATCGGGGGCGTATCCCAGTATACTCCGGTGATCCAATTGTGTTACGGAATGATATGGAGGGGGGATTACTTTCGTTGGGGAGTGTGGTGGATGATCTTACCAATATTTCGTCTGGGCCCGATATTGTCGGGTGGTCGTTGAACCTTATTACCTCGTCGTATCAAATGCATGACGGTACGGCCTCGACCGAAGATGATGTAGAATTGATTGAATTCCTTCATCGTCACAACCAATGCCGCCCGGGGAAGAAGGAGACATTTCAAATATTTACGGCCAATGTGCCCCCCTGTCCAGATTGGTTGTACCCCGCCGATGAGGGGAAAGATCGGTGTTTTTTGGATGGTTCCTATTTATCAAACCCGAATCGACATTTTATCAGTCCAGAGTTGGAGGACGAGATGTGGAATGAGGCTTCCTACCATCAGTGCTTGGAGTGCGATGGTTCTCCCAAGCGCTTGGCTAGTCTTTCGGCGGATATTCAAGAGGCTATATTGCTCGAAGAGGTCATTGGTGCCATGATGGGTCTGGAGGGTCAGTTGATTCGATATCATCCTGGAGACTTGAACTCGTCCAATGATCAAGACGGAGAGTACCAAACTCAACCGGGTTTCGTATTTGCTCCCCTTGCTGTTACCGGTGGAAAGATAGACACCAGTTTAGAAGAAATTGTGTCGATGATACTGCCACTGTGCTCCAACTATGTCTGTGTCAACAATTACGTTCAGTCATGCTTATGTAATTACGAGTGTGGAATCATTGCACGTGCGCTCTCCGAGGCAATGGGTAAACTGCTGCAAGAGTATCTTGCCTTCGTCTCCAACTTAGATTACGAACTCCGCGAGCCATCTTCCATACGCAAACCATTGAGCATGACCATGGTCCATGTTCGTGTGCAACCCGCCAGCCGAACCATGTCAATTTTGTACCACGTAGTGTATACGGTCCAGGGAAAGAAAGGTGGTGATCTCCTCAACGCTCTGCAAAGGCTGGCGAAATTCCACTACTCGGGAGACGGAAAATGCAACGAGATACTGAGTCATTTGATGAACGTCTGTGCCGTGCAGTACACTCGCATGCTCAAGTCTTGGTTGAATTCCGGGAGACTTCACGATCCTTACAATGAGTTCATGATTGAAGTTACTAATCGTAATTTTCAATCGAATAGTGTCGTCATGAGAGAAGGGATAGAGTTTGAGAATTGGTGTAGAGTACATGACGTGAACGTGCTGATGAGTCTAGGCACTTCGAGCGAGCTCATTAGTCCCACTACTACTCCGTTTGGAGTCGATCGCCACCGGTCCACCTCTCATATGAGTGCCGTGGACAAGGTGCACACCACTGGAAAGTATAGGAGGGCCATTCACTTTTGCCACGAAGGAGTTCCTGTCTTGCCATCAACTGAGAATGAAGCTCCATCGGAAGACGATCCGAGTATACTGCTGAACCCCTTGAAACTGTCGAGATACATTGATTCGTCCTATCATAAGGCATCGGACTTGTTGCTTCAAATGATGCTGGAGAAGTATAATTTGATGGCATCTTTGCAGCTGATGAAAAAGTACTTTCTTCTCGACCAAGGAGATTTCTTTGTTGAATTTCTCGATGCCGCCGAAGAAGAACTAGATAGCAACGTATCGACCCTTTCCCGAGGACGAATCCAAAATGCCATTGCAACTTCCATTGGGAGAACATCAGACTTTGTCTTGTCATCATCAAGCACAGATACACGGCATGCATCTCAGCTGGCGTCTGCGTTGAGATGTGGTTTCAAGAAGCAAAGCTTAGTGGAAGAACTCGATGAAGTCCACAGACAACATTCGCGCGGATCATCGAAAGGAAAATCACAAAAGAAGGAATTGAAAGGATTTGAGGCACTTCAGCTTGAATTCAAACACATTCCATTTCCTACCTCTCTTGTGCTGTCACATTCGCAAATGCGCATTTACCAGTTTCTGTTCCGTCAAATATTCTTTGCCAAGTACGTCGAGCGTCAACTTGTGGGTTTATGGTCTGACCATCAGCTAATGAAACAGATGAGTTCTCTCAAGGCGATGAGAAAAACGTTTTGCCTCCGTCGTAGAATGATACACTTCATACAAAACTTTGTTTACTACATCAAATTTGAGGTAATAGAGCCCAACTGGATAGAACTAGAGACGAAGCTGAATGCCGCAAAGCATCACTGTTCTAACCCGCAGACCCCTCAGGCATGTGGCCAATTTCCCCGCACTGTTGATGATTTGTTGGCTGAGCACAATCAGTTCTTGATTAGCGTCATCACACAGTGCCTATTAACCAACAGTGATTTGATCAGAGCATCGACCAAAATCATGACAACTTGCTTACTGTTTACTAATCAAATGAAACTATTCATGGGCACTACTAAAATTGACGACCACCACGAGACAACGCGGTCAGAGTGTTCCAAGCTGAGACACTCGGGTCAAGTCAAAAAGAAAATTGATGATGCTCGGAAATCACAATTTCGCCTGCAGCGTGAAGAACGAACGAGGCGCTGTTCCGATCGCATTGTTCGTGAAGTGTGCACCGAAAACTTTCAACATATGATTGCCCGATTTGACAGCGTCTTTAGTGCCCATCTCTCGGATTTCATGGCCTCGTTGAAGTGTGATTATGGAAGAAGGAGCCACGACCATTTTACCAATTTGTTCATGCAACTCGATTACAATGGATTTGTCTCAAATTCCGTGCAAAATGCGTAACTATTAGTAATACTAAGGGGCTATCAATTCGTCTACTCTCATTAGTAGCCGTTGTTTCCGGAACACTGGTGGATGCTAATCGACGATTTGTGTACCTTGTTAACTTACTCCCACGGAGTAAGTTTTCTGCCAAGAAAGATGGATCCTTCACCGAGATTGTAATCTAGAATAGAACGTGATAGAAAACTGCACCTAAAATCCAACTGGCATATGTTAGGTTCAATCTATCAGATGTCTGATGTGGCCCAAATTAGAGCTGAATCCAATCGAACCATTATTTACACTTTAAATGAATTATACTCCATCAGAACAAGCAAACTCACTTCTACGCAATTACAGATTTCCTGACGCGATGGAGCACTTCTATTTGCATACCATAGTCTATTATTATTTACTCTCACCCATGTTATCCTTGTCACTTTTCTTGTCACAATCATTTAAATGCATTGTCCTCCATCAGAACAAGCAAACTCACTTCTATGCAATTACAGATTTCCTGCTGAGATGGAGCACTTCTATTTGCATACCATAGTTTATCATTATTTACTTTCATCCATCCTATCCTGGTCACTTTTCTTGTCACCATCATTTAAATGCATTGTCCTCCATCAGAGCAAACTCACTTCTATGCAATTACAGATTTCCTGCTGAGATGGAGCACTTCTATTTGCATACCATAGTCTATTATTATTTACTCTCATCCATGTTATCCTTGTCACTTTTCTTGTCGTCATCATTTAAATGCATTGTCCTCCATCAGAACAAGCAAACTCACTTCTATGCAATTACAGATTTCCTGCTGAGATGGAGCACTTCTATTTGCATACCATAGTTTATCATTATTTACTTTCATCCATCCTATCCTGGTCACTTTTCTTGTCACCATCATTTAAATGCATTGTCCTCCATCAGAGCAAACTCACTTCTATGCAATTACAGATTTCCTGCTGAGATGGAGCACTTCTATTTGCATACCATAGTCTATTATTATTTACTCTCATCCATGTTATCCTTGTCACTTTTCTTGTCGTCATCATTTAAATGCATTGTCCTCCATCAGAACAAGCAAACTCACTTCTATGCAATTACAGATTTCCTGACGCG
Organism: Cyclotella cryptica; assembly: GCA_013187285.1. Lineage (NCBI taxonomy): Eukaryota > Bacillariophyta > Thalassiosirophyceae > Thalassiosirales > Thalassiosiraceae > Cyclotella > Cyclotella cryptica. The sequence goes on from JABMIG010000030.1 coordinate 316,401, forward strand.
ATGGACCACTTCTATTTGCATACCATAGTCTATTATTATTTACTCTCATCCATGTTATCCTTGTCACTTTTCTTGTCGCCATCATTTAAATGCATTGTCGTCCATCAGAGCAAACTAACTTCTATGCAAATACAGATTTCCCGACGCGATGGACCACTTCTATTTGCATAGCATAGTCTATCATTATTTACTCTCATCCATGTTATCCTTGTCACTTTTCTTGTCGCCATCATTACTCTTTTCACCTCCACTCTCCTCCTTCTCATACTTTTCCCACCGAGCCTCAAACTCAGCATTCTCCCTCTCGGCATCAAACCCCAAAGTCCCACCCTTCTCCACCGGCAAATCTTTTTCATGCAAAAATTCCGCCTCCATCCCCGCACCACCTCCCGCCAATGGGAATTTCAAAACATTCCTCCCCAAATCAATACAACACCGATGTCGTTTCAACATATCCAATCCAAAGAGACAATCCATATTCTTATCCCCCAACCCCTCCTTACTGTCCATAACCGTAATAGAACAGGGGAAATCATACCCCCCAATCGTCAAATCAACCATATGAATCTTCCCCAATATCTTCCCCGTCCCCACCCCCACCGCCGTCCCCTCAAACCGATCATCCACCAAATGCAACAATCCCAACCTCTCCGCACAAGCACTCGACATAATAGTACTCTGCGCCCCGGAATCGACAAACACTTGCAACGGTTTCTCCTTAACGGTACAATTAATATACAACATTAACACTCTTCCCATCGCCTCGGGATATCCCTCCATCATTTGTTCGTATTGACGCTGTACATTCTCCTTTCGTATCTTTTCGGCAAAGTAGGCATTGGCTTCCATGTCGTGCGGATTGTTGGAAAGACGGGTTCTCATTTCGGTTTCCCTCGATTGTTCCCCGTGTCGTTGGAGGAATCGTGCCGTGGTGGATTTCATCATGGTTTCTCTCCATATATTCGCCATGGAGGGTATGTCCCCCTTGGCCGAGAGGAGACGTTTGTATACCTGTGGATTGTGGTAGTTTAATTCCTTGAGTAGGTTGGGATGACGGGGGGAGGTGAAGAGCGTCATCAAGTGGAGCGGGTTGGGATTGCGTTGTATGGCATCGTCGAGATTCATTCCGTCCCATTCGACGGGTTGGGGCGTTGATGATGCAGCGTTGGCGGCGAGGAGAGCGGGTATGTTGAAGGAGAGTCCGCCGTTGTTACTTGAAGTGGCAGCGTTGGTTGGTGCGTGGGTGTTGGCGGCGAGGAGTGAGGAGAAATCCAACCCTCCCGTGGCGGCGGCCGAGGGGGGATTCGTCCTGGGCCGCTGACGAGCCGGCGACGAGGCACCGCTGCTGTTGTTGTTGGTGGTGGCGGGTACTTCGGTCAGTCGCCATACCATCAAAAAATCTCCGTTTCGCACACCGCCGGCTTGCAGCGTTTTGGTTCCGCCGGTATGTTGTGAAAAAATGACCGTCGTATCCCTTCGAATGACGATTTCGCCGTCGAGATCGAGTAGCGCCGAGGCGAACGATGCCAAGTCCGACAGTGTGGCGCTGAAGGGAAGGGAGATGGCGTCCGTGCGCGAGGTTGGTGGGTGGAACAGGGTTATATTGATTTCGTCGGCCATGGTGGGAGAAAAGGGAAAAGTGATGAGATCTGATCGAGATAGATCGAGATCTGATCGAGATACAGCCGATCGGACGGTCAAACGAAGGCCGTAATAGTAGATTTCACGCATTAATTATCGCAGATTCATTGATAGAAGCGAGAAGAAGAAGCTTGACATCTCGCGATAACATTTTTTTCCGTGAATGCAGTAGTCGTCAAATTTCTGACGACAGCTAGGACGGGGAGTTATAATTAAAAGCGAGAATCGTCTTAATCCATCTGGATTTTTCTTGATATTTTTTTGCCAATGTTTCACCGTTCGTGCCCCATCCGAGGCCCCACAACGTTCGTTGGTCGGTGCCGGCTGCGCTGCGGGCTTTCTGTTGTGGCCTTGTTGTCGCTCATGGGAGGACCGTCAAGACGCGAAGCATTACGTTGAACCTATTACTATCCGCAACGTTGCCACCACCCCATCTCGTCATCATGTCCTCCCAAGAATCCTCCGCCGTCCTAAAATGCCATCCCATCGCGCCCGCCGCCGCCGCCTCCGGACCGACACGATCCTCGAAACTGAAACGACGACGTCGTCACAAAGAACCCGATCGATTGGACTGGTTGGGAGGGAATTCTTCCAACGACGATTTTCGCGTATCGCCGTCCGAAGCGCGAGTCATTTCCTTGTCGAATCCACAACCGACGGAAGAATATTTTGTAAGCGGCGGCGGCGGCGACGGCGGTGGTGGGACTCAAGTTCCATGGAATGGAGATGCCGTGGATTTGACCGCCGACAGCGATGGCTCATTTCACAATGATGCGGAAAAGACATACGAATGTGCACGATGTACACTAGTGAATCCAATTGGTGAAACGAATTGTCAAGTCTGTGGAGCACGTCGTTGCTCTGTTCGTAAACCAAAATCGAGGTATTCGAAGCGGATTTTGGAGGATGAGTCCGATTTATGCCGAACTGACGGTACCAAGCGAAATCATGCAGCAACAAAATCCAACCGAGAGCCATTGCACCATGTCTCAAAGCGCCAACCTCCATCAAACAACGAAAGTTCTCGACCATTGAAGTCAACATCCAAAGAATCATCGCAACTTTGGAAGTGGACACACTCACAATCATCAGTCAATCCAAAACCAAAACAACCCACTACAACAAAGAAAGCAAAACAGTCCTCCACAAAAGCAACAACATCCACATCAATAACATCACAACTCTGGATAGACAAACACACTCCACAAACCGCCGCAGAATTGTGCATCGCTCCCAAGAAAATCGACGAGGTTCGTCAATGGCTACGAACGCACATATCTGCGCGTCAATCCCGACGTTCCAACGGCAGCAACACCCACAACAATGTCCTTCCAGGACCCTACGAAGCACCATTATTGGAACAGGGTAAACTCATGATATTGGTGGGATCACCGGGAATTGGAAAATCGACCTTAGTCAAGGTTTTGGCGAAGGAGTTGAAATTGCAATTGTTGATGTGGAATGATGCTCATGTCGACTATGCATATGAACAAATGTCGATGATAAGAGAGGGGGGGTACCTTCCGTATCAGAGTCAGTTGGCATCGTTTGAGGAGTTTTTGGTGGGGGCTGGTGTGGGATTGGATTCGTTGGATGTCGAGGTGCAACGTAATGAGAGTGGGATGGATGAATACAGTGGGTCAGTCATTTTGATCGAAGATGTAAGTTGTTATCCTCGACATCTATTTTCTTTGTAAACAGAGATTTTGATTGCGCTCATGGTGTTTTTGGATTAATCTCGTCATTCAAGATTCCAAATTTACATAACGCAGAGGCGGCACAGTCCTTTAGGTGAGAATTTGTGGGACGTAAAAATATTTGTTTCTCAAAGTTATTTGATTTTCAATACGTGTTGCCCGGACATCATGCCGACAGAAATATCATGGAGAGGCACCTTCAACGAACTATTGTGCCCACGGTGTTTATATTCAGTGACGTGTACGAAGGAAGACACAAGCCCGAAGATCTGGAACGTTTGATCCCCAACCGTATGCTCTATTCCCTACTAGTCCAGATTCTCCCAATACAGCCAGCGACCAAGTCAAAAATGAAGAAATGTATAGAATCTATTGCCAAGTCCGAGGGATTCGGTCGACTTTCTTCGGATTTTATTGAGGAGTTGCATTTGTCGAGTGGAGGTGATATACGCCATGCAATATATGCACTTCAATTTCAATATGGGTCAAAAGGAACTAGAGCTATATCACATAAGTCTGGTACGACGAGACGAGATGTCAAACTGTCAACTTTTCACGCGCTGGGTAAATTGCTGTATGCTAAACGAAAACCGAGATGTGAGGACTCGCCGCCTTCGACACCATCTATAGAATCTTGTGTCGGCAAATGGGATGACGGGAGAGGCCCATTAGAATTCATACCTGAGCAAGTCCTTGACCAAACAGACATGGGCACCGGTTCTGCCATTTCGTTTCTCGCCTATCACAGTCCGGAGTTTTTTACTGACATAACCGAACTATCCCATGCCTTTGAAAGAATATCCGACGCTGGGTCACTTTTAGACAGATTTGGTGCATCAGATGGACCCTTTCCAATGGATTACGCTTCTTCACTTGGAGGCAGGGCCATTGCCGATGCCAACAAAAATCCGGCACCTTCACAATTTCGACAACTTTCTGCTCCAAAAGTCTTTGATGTGCTGAAGAAGCAGCGTGAGAACGATGTTAAAATGGACCAATTGCGTAAAAGACTGTCCGTGGGCAGTCAGAAAATTGCCGTAAATGAAAATATTGGATCCGCTCATCAGTTTGTCACTGATAGCCTTCCTTACTTGAAGAATATCATTCCTCATGGTAAGTGTCATTCACTTCAATTACATTGGAAGCTCGATGTCGTTTTTTATACCCCACTTAACTTTGTCTCTCTTTCCACCAGATGTCAATTATGCTCTGGCCAACCTCCATTCGTATGCAAAAGAATCAAACACAAACCTGTCTCAAATCGATCAGAATAATGATTCTATGGACAAGGTAGTACGACACAATGTCTTGCTAGATGACGATTTGATAGATGATGATGATGGTTGGTGAATGAGCTATCTTCCAATGTATTCTAATCTGCAATGATTGGTTGTTTATTATGAATTCTAATAGCAGTTCTCTAATCCTCAAAATCTTAGTGATGTAGCGTAGACTAATCCACAACATTACATCCCAAAATCATCATCTTCAACGCTTTCCTCTTCCACACCATCTACAAAATAGATATCATCCAACTCTAAATCTTCATCTGCCGGCACTCCATCACGAGGAATCACCACTGGACTCTTATCCTTCTTACCAGAAATCTTCCGCAGCTTCCTCTCATACCTTGCTCTTCTTTCGCAATTGATGATAAATCCCTGCAAGGAATCCAAAACTAGCTGTTCATAAATTCCTCTCTCACCACTATCCATGGAAATTTCTCCACCACGATGTTCACCCAATGACACCACCGAAGCATTCGGATTGGAATTGTAATACTTGGTATCCTTCCATCCACCATTGGCATACAGTGCAAGGTGGTTATTGTATCCGTTCTCAAACCCACGTTGATGGCCCGACTGCCATAGCTGCTTGGGGAATTTACGAAATTCCTTCGTGAGTGGCTGACATAGGAGGTCGGATACCATGGATCGTCCGGGGACTAATGGAATTTGTGGCGATATCCACTGAGGTGGGGGAGTAATCATTTCGCTGCTGCTGCTGGTGCTGGTTGAGTCGCCGTTTTGGTGAGTTGCGGGGTAAAACAAATCCGTTTCAATTGCAAGCAGTGATATACCCGAGCCAAGAATAGTAGACAATGCCGCATGTAGTAAAACTCTCGATTTCGGAGGATTTCCGTACAGCTGCTGCTGCTGCTGATGTTGAAACGAACTCGAAACACTGGCAGACTTTTGTGGCATGGGATCAAACTTGTACACCCCACGAGAAGAACGTGACGAATAACTACTACCCAACGGCGACGACGTCATCCCTCCCCTCCTCCATCTCAACAGCCCAAATGTAGCAATCCCACATCCCAAACCAAACAAGGCCGAACGCTTCATACTCTCCCATTCGTACTGACTCGCCTCGTCCAGTATGGTTTCTTCCCATTCGTACTGCTCGGGGTTTTCGGGGTTGGATATTAGAGCGGAGGCGTTGGAGAGGAGGATTTCGGCCGCGTAGTCGTCGAAGTGGTAGTAGATTTCTTCGTAGTCGCGTTCGGTGTAGGTTGTTTGTGGGGGGCGGGAAATTTTGGTGTAGTACGGCGATGGTGGAGGCATGATATCCTATTTGAAACGAGACGGACGGTTTCGAATTGGATGTTGTCTGCGTGACTGCTATCGTTCCCTTTACAATACCGAACGGCGTTCGTGCTTCAGATTGAATATAGTTAGTGGATGCCGCAGTCTATTGAAATCTTGGGATACTACAATACTTGTCTTGAACATTGGAGCTCAGCTCATGGAGTCTTAAAGTGTCGTGGTCGTGGTCATGGGTATGGCAGTTACGGTGTTGTACAATACAGGTAGAATACAGGTTCAATACCATACTACGGGTAGGTCATGCCTATCTTCGATTCTCCGTGGACGGTCAAGCAACAGGACACAGTTATTTTTTCAGTGTGATTCCACGTGTACTTTATGTCAAAATTAAGCTTCAACATTGTTCACAAGTTGTTCATAAACTCAAAAATAAAAATGATGATTCTATTGTTTATTACGTTTTGTTCAGTTTCAAAGCTTAGATCGTATCTTTGGGTATCCTTTACTTTTTTGATCCCTGTCCCCTCTCCCTCGGTGATCATCATCGATCTGCAAAATATCCATTGCAAGGCCGTACATACCCGCACTCACGCACCCCCTGAATATTAATTTTTCCAACCGTTGGCACCGTTGAAAAACCTCTTAACTTTGCGTGGACGACGTCTACCTTTATCAACATTTAACAACGCCAACGCCGACACCAACAACGGCATACACGGATCATAATCAATAGAAAGCATGTCATCAGAAGGACCTTATTCTCGATACGGCGCTGGCGGCGGTGGACCCGGCTATGGCGGCGGCGGCGGTTACGGTGAGATCATCCGGGCGCGATGCAAATGGAGTTTTTTTGGATTGCGCTTGGTTTGAATCTTCGTCATTGACCATTGCGTGTCTTCTGTTACACTCAACATAGGAGGAGGGGCAGCTCCCGGCTACGGTGGTCAATCGTACGGCGGGCAGTCCGGTAAGTGGCTTCATTATTGTTTGTCGACACCACGACTATTCATTCAGATATTAAGCATTTCGCTCATTGCTCGCACCGCCATGAAATAATGACGAAATATTTCCAGGTTACGGACAAGGATACGGCGGGGCGTCGTACTCGGCACCTGCGGGGGGAATGTATGGACAGCAGCCGGGGTATAGTCAGAGCATGGGGGCGAATGAGAACTTTGGGGCAGCGACAGCTCAGGTGCGTGGATTTGAGCGCTTGATTCGGCTGAGGACATCATTTGATTGTGCAGATAAAATATTTGTTCGTCGGAACATTCGAAATCAGTCTGCTGTGAAAGTTGTCTAAGGCTGATTGCTTATTATTTCATTCGATCCCAAACAGGCCGACGAAACCAAAAAGGGTGGCAAAAAATCCATGGCCTTACAAGCCCTCAACAAAAACGTTATCATGTGGGCAGGATTCTTCACCGCATCCCTCTTCGTCTACTTCGTGCTTTCCGGGGGTGACTTCTCCTTCCTCATGACCTACGGAGCCATGTCTCGCATGTTCGGATTTGGAATACTCAACGTTAAAACATTTATGAGCAAGAGGGCCACGGGAATTTCGGTCAAGACTCTGCAGTTGTACTGTCTCGTATTTTTCTTCCGTCTCACTTCCATCATTCGACATGAGGGTTATCTCCCTTACGATAAATCAGGGGATTGGCTTTATCACTTGATTGAAATCTTGGCGCTACTCTTTACGGCGAGTGCTCTTTGGGGTTGCATGGTCCCTTTTAAAGGTACCTACCAAGCCGACATGGATAAATTTGGGGAAATGAACGTCCCTCCCGGCTTTGGAGCTGTGTACCTCGCCGTTCCCGTGTTGATTCTTGCCATTATGGTTCATCCCAATCTCAACAGTGACTTTCTCAGTGACGTTGCTTGGACGTACGCTATGTATCTTGAATCGGTGTCGCTGGTGCCTCAATTATTCATGTTTCAGAAACAACAATCGGGTGTCGTGGAGCTTCTCACTGCCCACTTTGTTGCGGCCTTGGGATTCGGTCGAGTCTTGGAGTTTTTGTTCTGGATTTATAGTTACCATGAGCTTGCGACCAGTGCCGGATCGAAGCTTCCTGGATATCTTGCGTTATTCTCGCAGTTCATGCAATTGGTGCTTATGCTTGACTTCTTTTGGTATTATTATCTCGCAGTGAAAAATGCAACACCACTTGTTCTGCCTTCTCATGGGTCTGCCATGGGTATTGTTTAATGCGAAAGGTTTTATGAATTCATACAAAGAGGACTTGCTTTGAGAGAAGAAGATAAAGATTTCGGAAGGGAAATAGGCTTTCAAACATAGAAACGATGTTTCGAATGCTGTTCGAATTTGACGGATGAGTAATCATAAATAATGTTACAACATCAGTATGTTGGTGAAATTGAAATATTTCGTTTTGTCATTTAAATTTCTTGCTGTTTCCGATAGTGGGCGTTGATTGGGCTTATTTTGTCAGCCTACGTGAACCATCAATTGACCCACATTATTTCACCTCTGAGATGGTGGCGGTAGGAGATTGGAGGTTATGCTTTATCAGCATTTTTTGTCCTCGCCTCTTCACGCTTGGAAATTTTCTCTTCATTCTCGGAGCGCTTCTTCTCGGACTTGGCAGCATGCCTCCTCTTCTCGGCCATTTGTGCAGCCCGACGATCGTGCTTTCCAAGAGAGTTTGCCTTTTCAAGTTCAATCAATGCCTTTAGCCGCTTCTCGTCCTCCAGTATCTTCCTCTTCTCCTTCCTTAAAATCTCGAGCTCGTTCTCCTCTCGGAGAGCACGAAGAATGATTTCGTTTTTGGCTTGATCTTTTCGTTTCTCGATTGCCTTTTGCTTTCTCTCTATTGAATGCAATCGAAACTTGCATTCTTCGTCGATGCGTTCATTTTCTGCAAGTCAACTAGAAACGGACTGCGCTTTAATTTGAAAGTCTTCTTCGACTGCTTTGATTTTGGAGTCGACAGAACGAGTGACATGGGTCTCGAAAAAATAATGAACTTTTTTAGCATTGAATTTATTGTGGTCTTCTAAAAAATCGTGATGAAAACCAAAGCTCATAAATACAAATGAATGTATTTTAATATCGGGCATGCATTTAAATTCGAGACAAGAGAGTAAGGCTCAATAGGTCGGGCTTTATGATTTTCTTGCTGCAAAGTTATATTAACCCAGATCGCTCCGACCGCCTTGCTTCATCTATAGTTGGGAGACCAGCCCATTCGCCATCATAAATGTCGTTTTCTCCTCCTGCGCCCGCACCCAAATCATCAGCAGCTCCCCATGCTGCTCCTAATTCTGGCAACTGTATATTCTCATTTGCGTCAGCTCCTCGGCCAAAGATGCAAAATTTGATTGTCTCACATACATTCTTAACAAATTGTACAATAGCTCGAAGCAGCGCGAGAATGGCCAGGAGCAATCCACCGGAGTCTCTCCTTAAAGGAGAACCCGTCTCGGGCGTTTTGATAAACCCAGGTTTTGATGTTATTGTTTGTAAAGCAGCCCATGTTTCTAAATCTTGAAGATATGCATCAGAGGGAAAGATGACGTCCAATGCCCCATGTGACTGCAACGTCCCGAGCAATATACCAGACAAATGCCCCAAGAACGATATTTGTGGCATGATAAATTGCAATACTACGAGCAACGCCCAAGGATACATTTTGGATGAAACTTTAAATACACCAAAGACACTCCGTGTTCGGTTCGGACTTAAATTTGCCTCCAGGACAGATAGCTGGAAAATAACCCCCGAGAATCCCAAACAGTGTTGATACATCATCTTTTCGTAGCCGAAGGCAACATACAAAATCCATGATGTCAAGGTATAAATCGTAGAGGTTAACAAAATGCCCCACAAGATGGAAAGAGCCATTGTAAATGTTCCAATCTGATTCTCGAGCGAAGTCCCGATCGCCATTGTACTCATCATATTCATCCCGATATGCATCAAACTGCCATGAAACAATGCACTCGATATAAATCGGTAATATTCGTGCAAATAAATGACTAGCCGTGGGCACATGGTAAAATCTTGAATTGTCGGGTCGAATGCGATCTGATAGAGGTAGACGAGACAGCATAAGGCCATTATAGACAGTGTGGCCATGGGTATGCTTGCGAGTGTCTCTGCCGCTCGAGACATTTTGGTGAAGAGAGGAAAACGATAGCACCAATGGATCACCACAACCTTGACGACGAGACGACTCCTGATCTTTTAAATAAAAAGATGGGCACTGATAGGACCTATGACAACTTCTGCCCGGAGTGTGTGGTACCCAGGTGCATTTTCAACTATTAGTTCCGGTCGTCCGGCACTAGCAAATGCCTAGTTGGGCCACTTTTTTTGGCACCTGAGTACCATTCCTATTCTTTGTTTAACAATTGACGGGCGGGTTTGGTATTGTACCATACAAATGTCACAAGAAAAAAATGATCTATTCATAGGGTCATTGAGGGGGTCATGTGGGTTATTTAGGGGGTCAATAACCTTGTCATCCAAATCTCGCCCGGAGTTTTTGCACCCGAGTGCGGATGCAAAAAGACCTCCGGCGGCCAAGATCTTCGGACATTGCACTTGGGTGCACCTCTAAACAGTGTCTGGCCGGAAAAAAAGGTACCTGTGGCATGTACTAATTCCTACATATATTTTCTACGGATGTCATAGGTCCTGGCACTGATCCTCCCCTGTCTATGAATGCAAAGTAATGCAACCAGGCACATACAAGGCTTCATAGGCACGAACAGCCAGGACGAGCCGCGAGGTTGGAGAGAGGGTGACGAAGAGGTGACGCAGTCGACCGAGTTTTCTACGTCATACCTATTTTCTACCCACCTTCGACAACACACTGGTCGTGGCTCTGGTGAAAGCGCGGGAAAGATTAGAAACAGAGCTTCCATTTGGGAGAAATATGTGTCCAAATGACGGACGACGACAGACAATCGGACACATACTATCAATCACCAATCGCTTGACATGACTTCATGAAGCTTCATGAGCATGCAACACAAAAAACTACCCCGCCAGGCGCAAAACCATGAGCATGGCATCAACCGCTGTGTAGCTATTGTATAGTGTTCTTAACTTCCTGTCTCTCCACAAAAATCGATCACCATGCCGCCGCAACACATCGAACAAACCGATCTCTTAGCTGAACTTGTATCCCACAATGAGTTCTTTGACAGCATCGTCAACATGATTCCCGCAAACCTTTATGTTGCCGGCCATTCTGATAGTGATGCTCACCATTCGAAGTACCTCAAGGGGCAGAATAAAGAGTCAAAAGAAGCAAAGAGGGCAAGGAACAAAATCGCCAAGAGCGAGAAGTTTGATCCGGAAAAGGTCGAGACGACGCTTCAGACGAAGAAGAGGCTTCAGCGGGAGCAAGAGGAGAAAGACGATAGCGATGATGGGGATGATCGAGTCATGATTGACGACGATGACGGAGACGAGGCAGGAAATGATTCTCACAAAAAGCATTCGAATAAGGATTCTTCCAGAAACAACAAGCCCAATGCAGACAACAAATCTTATGCGTCCCGCATCGAAACGCTACGTGCCAAGTTGCAAGCTAAAATGGCAGAAAAACGAGCAGCGTCAGGAACAGCAGACGCGGACAACGGTGCTGCTCCCGTCAACTCGACAACTTCTCCTGCTTTAGTGAGCAAACGTGCGGCGCGACGAGCCGAGAAGAGGAAGCGGCAAGAGGTGGCCAAGCAACGAAAGAAGTCAGCGCCGGCTTCGACTTCCGGCCAAGATAAGAGCGCCCCGCAGCGAGTGGTTAATCTGGGCGGGAGCAAATTCAATGAGCCCACGTCCTCCAAAATGAAAGCCGATGTATCAGCAGCCGATGACCTTGCCACTATTGACTACCAGTCCCTTGCTGGACTCAAGCCTAAGTTGGATCCCAAATTTGATGACAAGAGTTTGAACCCGAAAGTGAAAAAGAAGTCTTTGGAGAAGTTGTTGGCTGATGCGGAGAGGAAGCAACAAAGATTGAAAGAGCTCAAAGAGAGTTCCTTAGAAGAAGATAAGGAGAAGGCAAAAAATTTGGAATGGGGAGAGGCCCTTAAAGTCGCTAGGTGAGTCACTGATTCTTTCTTTACTTGTGCTCTACAGTACTTTGCGCTTCTTAACTGAATTCTCCACTTTGCACTGCACATCGACAAATCAGCGGTGCCAATATACGCAAAACCAACGATCCCAAACTCCTAAAGAAGGCACTCAAACGCAAAGCTAAGAAAAAATCTGCCAGTGCCAAAGCATGGGGCGCACGCCTCGACCAAGCCAAGGAGGCTCAAACCAAAAAGCAACAAATTCGCTCTCATAACTTGGAGTCTAGAAAACTTGGTGGTGCAGTTGGCGCTAACTTGAGCTCGAAGCGGATCGTGGAGAAGGACGAGGATAGTAAAGAGAAGAAGGAGGGAGAAAACGGTAAGAGGAGGAGGATGGGACCGCATTCGGGCCACGGCGGAAATAGAGCTGGGTTTGAAGGGAAGAAGCAAGGGTTCATCAATGGCGATTCTACTGGAGGAGGTGCCAAAGGAAAACAGTAGACATTATCATAAGTTAGTAGGATATCATTTACCCTTCGTCTTTCATGGAAAAGGCGCCCCTTGTATTTGAGAGCACCACACGCTTTTGAACACATCAATCGTTCCTGTGTACGGGATAGGGCGACGAACTGGAGCAGCAACTCAAAGCAAGAAGTGGTGAAACTGACTCTCACATCTTCTTGCTTCAACCATTTATGGTACCACCACGTAAAATCTTCAGAACAGAAGTAAAAGAGCTGTTCAATATCACCCCTTGTTAGGAAGCTATGGCATCAGTATCATACTCTTTTGCTCATGAATTTAAATGTAAAACTCGCTATTAAGTGATCATTCCAAAGATGGATATCTTGTCTTTTTGATACCTGTGGTCCTAACCCTTTGCTAATTCTTTTGATGAATTCTTGCAAAATCGAAGTGATTTCCTTCAATTTTCGCTTTCGTGTCGGGTTGGTCTTCCCAAGCTTGCTTATACTAGTTGCAAAGTCAGAATTGGATTAGAGTAGTGTTTTGCGAAATTCGCATTTCCACGAGTTCAAAAGATCTGATACCCCTGGGAATTATTTTTTGGTACAATCTTTACTACTCTGTTTGCATGATCAATCGTGCAATGTTTTGCAATCTTTCGATAGTCTTCATTATCCAACGCAATCCAATTTGCCGAACGAAACCGTTGTTCGCCATTCATTGAAAGCGTTCTTTGATTTGTCGACCACGGATTCGAATCTAAGGCAATCCAGGTCACGTCAAATTCTCAAGACTTCGTAAGAGTGTACGGATCCATGGACGGTCTTGAATGACGATTACCCACGATAGCACCTTGGAGGACGTCTACAATACCATCGTCCCAGGATACACACATGATTGGACGATCTACAGTGAGATGGAAGTATCCAGTACCTGATAGTCGTGCATCGAGCCTTGACATAAGCAGGTCTTCATAGGACCGAGCGTTGAAGAGTCGTTCGTCTTGGCGCGGAGGCGATCTTCCATGACTGAAATGAAATCAAGAGCAAGACCAAGTATCTCGAGCCGAGGTGCTGTAGATCACTCGTAGTTCTCAATACATTCACGAAAAACACTGAAGCCATTTTTTCAAGGCCCTTTCGAACGATTGAAAAGGAAATGAGAACTACCTTTATGATATCTAGCATTTTCTTAGTAATCGTTTTGAGAATACATGTATGTATTTTCAATGACAGGTAATGAAGCCGTTGTGCTCTTTCGATGAATCGCTCGACGTCTTTTGCAATAGAGAGGTGATGGCATACACCATGAGCGAAGACGGGACGATGAGCACACACGCGAAGACGAGAGCACACATCTCATAAATCCATTTCAATACCAACTACACGAACAATCACCAGCAAACGAAAATAAAACATCTCAAATCTACCTCGAAAGAATGATGCCAATGCGAGACGACAGCCAAACAGGCGTGGACCTCGAAAACCCAACGCCACCCAACTCTGCGCCTGCGCCTACTTCATCGACTGAATCACGAAGGAAATGGAGAATAGCTCTCGTGTCCACCATGCTCGTCGCAGTTGTTGCCGTTGCGGTCACGTTGGGTGTAATGCTCCCCAAGCAGAACGGTGACAGCACCATTAGCAGCTCTCAAAGCGAAGCCGTAGTCACCAGCAACGATGTCGTCAGCGTCAGTAGCAACGATCCCAGTCCTGTGAGCACCGGCTCCGGCTCTTCGTCTACGACCTCGTCTACTGCAAGCTCGAGCGGTTCCTCGTCTACCACTTCAACAACTGCACCTCCAAAAACAGGCTTCGCCACTCAATACCTCAAGTCAAACGGTCCTCTCGAAGCCAAAGTACGAATGATTGATCCCACAGCTGTCGATTCCTACGATTCATGCGATGCCCTCAAAGACGACATTATGAATGCACTCAAGCACTTTGCCAACTCGATTATTGTTGGTGAAAAGGCTAACGACTGGTGGGCAAAGTGTGATCCTAACGACCCCAACTGGAATCCTTGGGGTGATAATAACTTTCCGCCAATTGCTTCCTATGGAAGCAGCGCCGAATCTGATGGCACAAGTGCTGTGATGGCAATGCCAGCACTAGCTAGTGATGGGTCTACAAGTAAAGTCCAAGAGGATAGCTACGGGACTAATAACCAAGTCGAAGGAGTAGATGAAGCAGATGTTGTCAAGTCCGATGGAACGCATGTCTTTGCTGCCTACGGTGATCTTCTCTACGCCTGGAATGCAACGGATGGAACCACCGGTACTTCGGTCACCAGGATGCCCTACAATGATACCGCGGAGAATTGCACCTACAGCCCATGGGACCCTATGCCAATCGAGGCCTATGACTACGGAGATGAAAACAGCACAGATGCCGTCGATGCGAACAGTACCAATACAACTTCGGATCCTCAGCCGAAGACTCGCCGTCGTCAACAGCGCAAACGTCGAACCATGTCCATGATCTATCCTCAGCCTTGCTACAAACCCAAGCCTCAGATTCTATCTCTCCTCCTCCATGGAACACGTTTGACTGCAATCGTATCCGAGAACGACTACGTTTTCCGTCCATACGCCGCGGACGAGATACCATCCCTCATCAACGACTACTCCAGCCTCACTATTCGAGTATACGATGTCTCCACTGTGCCTACCGATGGAAGTCCACTCACACTCCTTGGCGAGAGGAAGATTAAGGGGAACTATAACGCTGCACGATCTATCGATTCTACTGGAGTTCTTGTTACAACGAGCTATGTGGATACCTACGTCATGGCGAACAGTCTATGGAGGTCTCAACCTCTTTACTGTGGATTGAACAACACGGAATACGAAGAAAAGGCCTCAAAGATTGCGTTGAACAGGTCAGAATTGTTTGCGGACCAACTCATCAGTGAACTAGATTTGAACTATGGCTGCGACCACATCTTCAAAATAAGCGCCATGCAATCCGGCAACACTTCGGATGCTACAAACGGAGATTTGTTATCGCAATTCGTTTCTGTCGTATCCTTCAATACCTCGTCTGACTATCCGGATGAAGAGATTCCTATTAATTTGGCCGGATCCTTTGCTTCGGGATATCTCAGCTCTGTCTACGTGTCTCAAGACTTTGCAGCTGCCTTGACTGTCGGGTCCTCGTACAATCCAGATAGCTCGAGTTGGGATCAATCAACTTTTATACTAGGCTTCGACATCAGCAACCCTATCCCAGTGCCATCCGCTTATGCAGAGGTTCCCGGCTCGCCTATTAACCAGTACGCCGCAGACGCTTATGATGGCAACTTTCGTATCGCAACTACAGAATGGCTTTGGTCTGATGTTAACATGACAAGCAGGACAACCAATAAGATTTATATCCTGAAGCTGCCTTCCAATACCGATGGCGCACTAATGAAACTTGTTGGAGAAACTCCTCATCTCGGAAAGCCGAATGAGTCAATCTATGCAGTTCGATTCATTGGTGACAAAGCATACGTTGTGACATTTGAAAACATTGATCCGTTTCTCATTGTCGACCTCTCAGATCCCACGGACCCACAAGTTATTGGCGAGCTCGAGGTACGTATAAGTGCACACTTGCCAATTTCACATGAATCTGTGTTTCATTTCCTCACTCTTGCTTTTCGTTTCGCAACAAAAGCTTCCTGGATATTCCTCGTACCTTCATCCAATAGAGATTGATGGAGTCAAACTCATGCTTGGTGTCGGGCAGGAAGTGAACGCCACGACAGGATGGACAACAGGAGTCAAAATAAGCTTGTTCAACATTACCGATCCCAAAAACCCTCAAGAAATGGTATCCTTTGTTGACAAAAATGCCTACAGCAATGCGCAAAACGACTTCCACTCGTTCAGGTATCTTCCATTAAGTCAAAAGCTCATCCTACCCTTGTCTGAGTACACGTGGACATCGGATGGAAACTTTGATGGATTTGTTGTTTATGACGTGGCGGTTGACGACGTCAAGCCAATCTACAACAGTAAGTGTCGCTCTACCATGTGTGCAAGTTCAAATTGAAACTACGTTCTAATGTTGGCTTCATACTCTTCTTGGTCCATCTAAAGTCTCTCATGCTTCGAGCGCGGACATTTACGGTGGTTGCTGGTACAATGCCTACATGCCCCCTAGGAGCCTTGTCTTCAAATCGAAGCTCACCACCATTTTGTCACACACTGTCATCAGCACTGACTTGGACAGTGGTACGGAGGAGTGGAAACTGAACTTGGATGAAGACTTGAACAAGACGAAAAGTGACTGCTGGAGTTATTTCATCAACTATTATTAGACGAACTTAGTTTGTTATGTGATTGATGATCAATCCTCGCGGGAAATAGATTAGAAGCATTTGTTTGTGTACATTTTGGTTGAGATTTGAACTAGATGTTCTGTCGGTAGATAGTTGTAACTGCTTTTCTTTGGTTGTAGCATAAGATTGATATAAAAGACGTCTTCTTTAAACATATCCATTTATTTCTCCCAATATCAGTAGTCTCGGCAACTCAAATGAGTGATTATTCAAGACATATGAGCATCGTGCACAGCCACGTCCACTCCCATCTGAAATGGGTAATCGCACAATTTAGAGGAATTATTTTATATTCTTCAACTGAACCCCTCCCATAATAAATATATATCATCACGTTTGTCCTCTTGTCATCCATGCGGGTCTATTATCTGTGCCTCTGCCTCTTCCACGACCCATACCTGGCGGGATTGCTAGTGCTGTCATCTCGGTTTTTTGCCCTGACGAAGGAGGAGCAAATCTTCCACTCATTCTATCAGCAACAACGGATGTAGTCGTATTAACTGGTGCTCCGACTGGACCGGACTGGCCATTTGTTCCCCTCGTCATCCATGCTGGCCTGTTGTCAACATTTCCTCGTCCTGAACCCCTTCCCGCTGGAACAACCGAAGGATTGGATCCTTGTATGGAACAAAGGGCATCTTTTAGATCTGCATTACTCAAAGAGGGTGCAGTCGTTGTCTGGTTGTTTGAACTAGCACTGACGCCAGTGGGCCCAACACTAGTTGATAATGAAGAATTCGTCATCCACGCAGGAAGATTGATATTCGCTCCTCTCCCTCGACCCCTACCAGCTCCTACAACTGGTGGCGGAGCACTCATGGTATTGCCCACGTTGGCTTTCGGGTTGCCATTATCGTCCCCGCGGAATCGTTTTGCAGGACGAACTTCTCCGTCTTCAATGCCTCGATCGTACCGGTCATCCTCTTCAGATTTGCGTTCGTAGCCACCGCGTTCGTGTGGACGATCCGCTGATGGTTTTCTATCATTGTCGTCATGCGAAAATCTGCATTTTGAACCACTGCGACAGCCCTTTTCGGAGAAAAAGTAACTACATCTCTTTCGAGAATTGCTGCCACGACACGAGTCGTCACGATCGCGTCGCGGTCTAGAATCATATCGATCTTCTCCATCGCGACTGTGATTGTCGTCGTACCTCCGAGTGTCGAGGCGGTTTTCGCTCGAAGAGGGAGGAGAGTCGGAGCGAAAAGATGACGAACGGTCGCTTCTTCTCCTGTCTTCGTAATCCCTCCTATCCTCGTGGATGCGATCTGATGATCTCGACTGATAAGACGCTCTGCTGTCTTTCCTGTCATAACTGCTTTGACGACTTTGATAGGTTTCATTGTCATCGCGATTGGAAGCGTAGGAATGAGACTGTCGATGAAGGCTATCATTGTTGCGCGAGCCAGTACTTCCCAAAGGTTGGTTGTCGCGGATATCTCCACCTCGTGATGAGGGATTATGATCCGAACTGTTGAATGGTTCTAGTCGCGTCGAGTTTGGCTGGTCATCTTGGCTTTTCAGAGGATGTGGCTGACGATTTGCAAGGGAACCATATGCACCATTGCTCGACGACGTATATGAACTAGAGTATGGAGGTATCTCGCGATCTTTTGGTCTACTCCATTCGTCGTTATTGCCAGTTTCAGAAATTCTTGCAGTCGAGGATGTTTCAGCGGCCGGGTTGGGAGACGACTGCGTTCTACCCCATCCATCGGTATTTCCCGAGACAGATGTCGTTGCGGATGAAGACGTTGCAGCAGCCACATTCGAGGAAGGCGTGCTTCGACCCCATCCATCACCGCCATGACTGCTCGAAGCAGCCCCTTGGTTGCTCTTGGTAGCAGAGGCCACATTTGAAGATGGACCCGTTCTACCCCATCCGTCGTTACTGCCCGAGTCAGAATTCTTTGTTGACGATGACGTTGCAGCAGCGACATTCGAGGAAGGAGTGCTCCTACCCCATCCATCGTTCCCGAGACTATTTGAAGCTGCCACGGGAGTGCTTTTGTTTGCAGCGGCGACATTTGAAGAAGGCTGCTTTTTACCCCATCCGTCGTTACTTCCAGAGGCAGAATTCGTCGTGGATGATGATGTTGCACCAGCAGCAGCCACATTCGAAGAAGGGGCGCTTCTACCCCATCCATCACCACTGTGACCACTCGAAGAAGCCCTTGAATTGCCGCTGGTCTCAGCTGGCACAGAGGAGGATGCCCTTCCCCATCCATCACCGGAGACACTTGCACCTGACGCTCTTGCTTGTCCATTATTTCCCGTGGAAGCCGCCGACGGGGCTTTCCCCCATCCCTCACTGATGTTAGATGAAGGCACCATTTTGTTATCATGTTGTGGCGCGGTAGTGGAAGAAGTCCTTCCCCAGCCACCATTGTCAGAACTAGATGCAGCAGATCCAGAAGCGGCGTGTGATGAAGAAGTTCTCCCCCAGCCTGCATCGCCACTGCTCTTTCCCGCAAACGCATTGCTATCGGTCGCAGAGGAAGGACCTCTCCCCCAACCAGATCCTCCAGCGGCAGGGGCATCATTCGAACGCCTTCCATAATCCGATCCACCATAACTCTTGGATGGAGACGCACGATGGTTCCTACTCCCCGCCATCGATTCCGGAGGAGGTTTCCTCCCATAAATCTCCGTCGAGTTATTCACATTCACGGACGACTCGTCCCTCCTCCCCGTTGCGGACGAATTCATTCCCAGCGTCGCTCCGAATCTTCTACTGCGTTGATTCCTCATGGCCTCTAACCTTGCCAGGGCGGCAGCCTCCTTTCGATCCGTGGTCGTTCGAATGACATCCCTGGCATCGTTGGAAGCGGCTGCGCCATTAACCGTTTCCGAGACTTGACGTGAAATGGCACTCGGTGGCGTCGCACTATCCGGATTCGATGCTCCCATTACAACATGTTCGGAATGATGTTTGGAAGATCCAATCTCCACACCCCAAACCTCCTTAAAATGTACAATGACCAGGGCCATTTCGTCCTTGAGCTGTACACATGCCTTTGGAGACGATTCCAGCCGGAGCAGCAGCCATTGGTTCGTCTTTTCGACGAATCCCGTCAAATCCACTCCCCATTTGGCCTTGGCCTTTTCTAAATCTCCACCCGTCTTGATGACGTCTGCCATGTTTTCTCGAAGGAATTTGAGCAATGCCATTACGATGTGATGTACCGTCATTTCTTCCATATTGGATGGGAGCTTGCTGCTGCTGCTGCTGCTGCTCTCTTGATTGTATTGCCGGAGTTTGGTCAGGCAGTAGTCCCACCAAGTACCAAAAACGACATGTGCCTTATTATGTTTAAAGAGTCGAATTCGTACCTTTTTTTCGGAATGACGCAGCGCTTCGACAATGAGTAGAATTTCATGTTCCGTCGTTGTCGTTGTGGTTGGCTTGGTGGTCGAGGAGGGGGCGGCGGGATCATTAATAACGGTCTTGATGAAATCTTCGTAAAGCCCCTTGTTCAAATGATATTCCTGCGCTTCGTGCGGTACGAGGAAGGAGGAGAGGGGGGATGACGTGGCTATGGAGTGCAGTGTGGAGGGGACAAAGGCGGGATTGTTGTTGTCGGCTTGGATGGGCTGCGGCGATTCTTGTGGTTGCTGCTGCTGGTTGTTTCTGTCGTTATGGTTATCGTCGTCGGAATCGGAGTCATCCTGGATGACGCGGCGGTTGGTGGAGGACATGGCACTAACTGCTTCGGGGATGATTTTTTGTTGACATGAGATGTGGATTTCGAGGTGCCTCTTGTCTTTAGTGCCTCGTTGGTGGAATAGAGCGAGAGGGGAGGGGGGGGGGTCGTTACATCATGGTTTGTGGCCAAAAATTAATTATGGTAGACGTATGGTGTGTTAGTGATTTGTGTCCATTGTGTGCTACACGAGAAAGTACATGTACGTAGGCAGGTAGGTAAAGGTAGGTATTATTATCAGGACTATACTACTACCACCTCTACTATGTACATAGAAAGTCTACCTACGATCCAAGGCTGACATAGGGCCAGCAAAGGGCCTCATCACATAGGGGCTGCCAGAGGGCTGCCATAGGGCTATCACAGGGCTATCACCCTTCTATCACCCCACACAAGGCACCACCCAAGAACTCTACGTCAATCGTCTTCTCCCCCGCCAACGCCCACAACCCCAGCCTTCACGAGTGACGATCATCGAATCATTCAAGCCAAGTCCATTTTGCGCCCGCTTTTTAAAAAGATCGGCAAGCCTCTTGGAATGACCAATCGTCGAAAGAGACCTCGTCCCTCAACGACGGACTCGTCATCGCCTTCGGCCCAAGATGTCATCACCATCGACGACGGCAACGAAATCGACGACGCTCCACCACCGTCCAAATCCCTCGTAAACAACCACTTCCACTCGCAACTCCCCGCCTACCTCTCCGAGGCATTCTCCGACCTCTACGCCCAAGACGGTCTGGTCGTCATGGGCCGCGGGTTGGGATGGCTCGGTCTCCTGGCAGCATTCTGTCGATTCTACGGCGACAACGGCGACGACGACGACGACTACAATGACAACGACACTAAAACCAACCACCGACAACACGACGGCACCAACAACACCCACACAAAACGGCCCCTCATATTCGTACTAAATCTTCGCGAAAACGAACGTCGCATCCTCCTCGACACGCTCTCCTCCTGGGGAATGCCGTCGCATCGTCTCCCCGTCCTCATTACCAACGAGGCAGGACAATCGAAGGATCGGTCTCTCCTCTACGCACGGGGTGGGTTATTCCTCATTACGTCGAGGATACTCATTGTCGATTTATTGAATGGGACGGCCAATGCCAGAGAGATTGAGGGGATGTTGGTGGGACATGCCGAGAAGGTCGATGAGGGGAGTACGGAGGCGTTTATTTTGAGGATCTTTCGGGGTCAAAAGTATTTTGTTCATGGTGGTCACAACCACAACGACGACAATAACAATAGCAATGCAGGATTCGTCAAGGCCTTTACCGACGACGCAGCATCCCTCGTACGAGGATTCGCACGAGTCGAAAAAGTTATGAAATCACTCCAAGTCCCAAATCTATACCTCTATCCACGATTTCATGCCTCCGTCGCCGAAGAGTTGGAACGACATCCCCCCGTAGTGGAGGAATTGCACGTTCCCCTGAGTGAGGGGATGAAACGGATTCAGGGTGCCATTGCCGCGGCCGTGAGGGCGTGTATGAGGGATTTGCGTAGTCGATGTCCCCTCGTGGATTTTTCCGAGTTGTTCCGCGGTGATGGTTGGGGTGATGACGCTGCGCGCGATTCGGCGAATGGTGGTCCTGGTAGGAAACGAAGGAGGGG
The DNA here is from genome assembly GCA_013187285.1 of Cyclotella cryptica. NCBI lineage: Eukaryota > Bacillariophyta > Thalassiosirophyceae > Thalassiosirales > Thalassiosiraceae > Cyclotella > Cyclotella cryptica. Next base: position 338,451 of record JABMIG010000030.1, read on the forward strand.
AGGCGAGAATGGGGGATGTGGGAACAATAAGAGCAATTGGGAAATTGATATAAAAAAGATTGTTTCGACTAATTTTGATATGATTGTATCGAAGCAGTTGCAAGGAGATTGGCATCGTCTCGGGCCGGATGTGAAGCAACGGATTAGTGATTTGACGAGTCTACGCAAATTGTTTTATCAACTGATTCAGAGTGACTGTGTCTCCTTCTGGAGAACTCTGGAGGGGATCAAGGCGCGGAGTGTGGGACATTCGAGTTGGATATTGGATACCGTCGGAGAACGACTGTTTGAATTGGCCAAGGACAGAGTGTATCGTATCAAACGTTCCGATGACAAGGCGGTTGGGACGTTAGAACGTGTCTTGGAGGAAAATCCCAAGGAGAGGTTGGTTCATCAAGTTCTTACGGAAATTCAAAATAGATGGAATGCCAAAGTTGCATCGTCTGATTCGAATGACACACGACGTAGTGCCTATGTGCTCATGATGGTGAAGGATGGATATACACTTCGCTCGGTTCAGTCATTTCTCTCGCTGGGCAAGGGCCTTTCCATGGAAGAGCGGTGGCGAAGATATCTTAAAATAGTGAACGAAAAGACAAAATCTATCATCGGATCAGTCAACGGAGGGATCGATTCCTTGAGTGAAGAACAACGATTGCTGTTCGAGAATGACTATCCGGATAAAAACATTGTAGATCTTAATGAGAATCTTCGGGAGCAGGATCGTAAACGTGATTTGTCTGATAGAAAGAGAAGACATGACAAAATTACCACTGAGAGGGTGCGAGGGATGGTAGATGCGGACGCCATTCGAAATCGTGCACAGTTGGATGAGGTGGTGGAGGAGTCCAAGAGAGATATCATGTCATATTCTCACGAGGCAGCGTTACGCCCCTGGGATGATTCCGATAGTGAATCTACAAGTAGTTCGTCCTCTGACGATGATGACCCTGAGCTCGGCTACACAGTAAAGCCCTTGGAGGGGTTTAATCTCATTATCCGCGCTTTTGACAAACTCGACGATGGAGAGGCAGAGCTGTTGTTGCGCGATGTCATGCCAAGCTACGTCATACTGTACGATTCAGAACCCAATTTTATTCGAGCCCTCGAAATCTATTCGAACTCCGTTCATGCCCTAGACAACTCTACGGATAGGCTTCAAGTATTTTTCCTTCTATACGAAGCGATTGCGGAGGAATCTTCATTTTTGCAATCATTGGATCGAGAAAAGAAGGCGTTTGAACGCTTGATTGACCACAAAAAGAGAATGCCTCATGCACTTCCTACGTTTAATAACTTCTCCACTCAAGAAATGCAACAAACTCGTGGTGGTGTTGGTGGATCATATGCTGGCGGTACATTGGTAAATATCCTTGATCGTTTTCACGCAATGACTCTTTGACATACATCGACTGACGTGGTCAACCGTTCTTGTTCGTATATATCTTCAGCCTTTATCAATGGACACACGAACTGGCGGGGGCAAACAAGCCGCACAGAAGGAACGTCGAGACATTGCCGTTGACGTGAGAGAATTTCGGTCGTCTCTCCCTTCAATATTGCACCAAGGTGGAATGCGACTGGCCCCGGTTACTCTCACGGTTGGTGACTTTGTTCTGTCGAACGTCCATTGTGTCGAACGAAAAAGTATCAGTGATTTGTTTGGAAGTTTTGCCAGTGGCAGGTTGTATTCACAGGTAAGATTATTGAAACCATTTTCGGCGTAGAGCGACATCATATGTCTGGCGTCTAATTCAAGATGTGGGTTGTTATTCTAAGGCTGAGTCCATGTCAAAGCACTACAAATGTCCGTGTCTCTTAATTGAGTTTGACCCTGAGAAAACGTTTGAACTACAGAGTAAGCATGACTTGGGGGGGGACATAAAAATGGATAGCATTTGCTCAAAGTTGGCACTATTGACCATGCACTTTCCAAAGCTGAGAATATTGTGGTCGCGTTCACCTCATGAGACGCTGAAGCTATTTAAGAAGTTGAAAAGGTACGTCGTCATTTGTACTATTGTTAAGAAAGCAGTCTATTGAGTTATTTACATTGGCTCCTGGTTGCGTAGGAATCATCAGGAAGTCGACGTTGAAAAGGCAGTTGAGATTGGCAACAATGATTCATTAGACGACCTCTTGTTTGGAGGAGCAGATGGGTATGACGAGGATGAGGATAATGATGATGTGAACGAAACTGCCCAGCGAATGTTACTTCGTCTTCCTGGTGTAAATCCTCACAACGCTAGAAAAATCATGAGTGAGTGCGACTCAATCGCCGAGCTCGCAGAACTATCTCGTGAGGAACTGAGGGCGATGGTGGGCCCGATTGCTGGCCAAAAATTATTTACATTTTTTCGTCAAAGATTTACAGCATAACATAATTTATGATTCAGCAAGAACATTCTCAGCCATCTCTATGTTCCCCAATGTACATGCTACCATATAATGATCGTCGGTCAATCCAGCTTCTCTGTACTTGCTCAGACTTGTCCTACAACGGGCACACAAATGATTTCATAGATGTTGTTGTCACAACATCAAACTCGTGCATGCACAGCTAGTCATGGCAATTTTCTTACCTCCACTTCTGAAGGGCCTCTCGGTATTGGCGTTGTGAGGCATGCATACAGCCAATCTGATGAAGTGTCTGAAGAGTGTAAAGAATTATCATAAGAATTCCTATTCATCAATACTTCAAACAATATTTTGGGTGTATTACCTGTGCCTCCAACTTAGGATTGCTTCCATCACGGCAACTGATATCCAATGATGCATTGTAGCATTCTGTCGCCTTCTCATTGTCATTTGTGGCGGCAAAAATTATGCCCATTGCAAATAACGTCGTGGCTATCTCCATACTATCGCTACCTTGGAGTCTTCGAATTCTGAGACCCTCCTTTAAACATAGGAGCGCCTTGTCGTGTTCTCCTAGCTTTTGATAAAGTCCAGCAATGTCATCGAGGCTGGAAGCAACCAGTGGATGGTCCTTTCCGACGTTCAATTTTCGCACTTCGAAACCCATTTTGTGATTTCTAATGGCCTCGGGAATATCGTTCTTCGCCTCTACAATGGTGGATCAGAAATTTAGAAGTACGTGACTTATAACCAGCGAAAAAAGATAATTTAGATGGAACATTTGAAAATTGACTGACCGCAGATGTAGCCAAGAGAATGCAATGTGTTGGCAACACTTGGATGGTTCTTGCCAACTGCCATGTAGTATGCTCCGAGCGCCACCGTGAGATTAGTAAAGGCTAGGTCAAGGTTTCCACACACTCGATAGACTTCTCCCATTCGAAATAAGATGTCAGCCGTCTTTTCGTCCTCTGCATTTACGGATTGACGCAACTTCAAGCTTTCTTTATAATCATCGAGGCTGATGGGATATTGCTTCTGCATTTCGTGTATTTTTCCAACTTCAAATATCACTTCTGATATCTCGATCGCACTTCCAACCTCCTTTCTTATGACAAGGGACTCTTCGAAACAACTAAGAGCTGTACTCATGTCATCTTTTAAGCGAAGTTGCCCATACTGGAACAAAGCCTTCGCAAGTCGCTCATCAATAATATCATTTTGTTTCGCTACAAGGATACACTTATCAAGGAGCAAACCAACACCATCCTTCTTCCCAGACTTGATCTTGGCTGTAGCAAGGTCATATGCTACCGAAATCCACTCATTAGAGTGACTATCGCTGATACTGCGAAGACACGCCTCGAAAGAGCTTGTAGCATCTTCATAGTGTTCACTTTTAAGCTGAGAAATTCCAAGCAGACGCCTTACTTCCAAAGTTGTGCGGCTATCTTCTCTTCCGTATATTTCACCGGCTTGCACGAAACATGCAATTGCAGCCTTATGGTCGTTGATATCTCGGTAAACCCGGCCAAGGTGGGTCAAGGCCTCAGCGATTCCAGTAGATTTTTCCTCTAGGAGCATTCGTCGTATGCGTAAGGCTTCGAAAAAGCAGCGCTTTGCCAACTGGTGGTTGAATCGAAGCGATTGGACTGAACCAACTGCGATCAGCATATCAGCATTTCTCAAGTGATCTTTCTCGTAATGAATTTTGTGTAATCTTTTCACCTCTTTGAATGTCACTAAGGCACCCTCTAACTCATTGTTCGACGCTTGTAGCTTTCCAATTTCCATCAGAACATTTGCACATGCAATATGATCTGGGCTGAGACTGGTCCGCTTAATTTTCAAGCTCTCCTCGTACACCGCAATAGCCCCTTTGAGGTCCCCAGTCGCACCGTAGGCCTGTCCAAGCAAATCTAACACGTCACTGCTTAATAGTTCACAGCCCTGTATTTGTTTGTAAGCTGAAAGGGCCGAGTTCAGTAAAGACATGGCATCGTAATATCTTTCTTTTTTCATGTAAAGTGATGCTAGAATGTGTTCTGTCTCGGCTAGCGACTCCGTAATGGATCCTCTTTTTATTTCCAAAGCACGTTCGAGGCAATCCATGGATTCGTCTACTTTACCTTGATGGAAGTAAATCTTGCCAATGCTACGGAGGGAAAAAGAAACGAGAAGTAGTCAGTAAGAAGTTGTCGAATCAGACCCAATAACTTAGATAGTCGACTCTCACTTGTGAAGCGAAAACCCAACATCCAAGTGATGCGCTCCTAGCTTATCTTGCCTTGTTTTCAAGGACGACTGAAAGAATGCTAATGCTTCGTCAAAATCCCCGATCTGCAGCAGTGCTAATGCGATGCAATGTTCAGTTTTAGCGACTGATATATTATTGGCGGGTAGAAGAGCCTTTTTGATTTTGAGGCTGTCGCGGAATGAGATCACGCTTTTCTTGTAGTCGCCTTTCTTTGATTTACAGTTGCCAATGTTATGCAACAAGTCTGCATCACAGATTGACTGCTGTTGTGATGACGACTCCTTTTCCTTCGTCCTAGTCAATACCAACGCTTTGCTGAAGCATGCAAGCGCCTTCTCATTTGAAGATGCGTGCACATGAATTGTGCCCATCAGAGACAGGCAAGCTTGAATTTGTCGATAGTCATTCACTTCTTTAAAAACCTCCGTAGCTTCTTGGTAGTAGAGCAATGCCTTCATTGGTTTATTTAGTCTATGCTCGTGCAGCTTGCCGATATCAACTAAATAATTCCCAATTTGTGCAAACTTATCTTTGTCTATGCCCCCAGTTTCATCGCGAGAAATAAGCTTTGTTAAGGCAATGACATCTTCATATGAGCGAAATAACTTTGTAACTTGACTTTTTCTTGCGAGTGCTGCCAATGCTCGACGCCTCTTCAATATTTGCTCGCTAAACTGAAGCGCTCTTTGAAACTGACCAATCACTCTGTAAACATTTGCTATTGCATGGAGCGATTCACAGAGATCGTCAATTCCCTCAACATCATATGGACCAGAAACATTAGCTCGACGACTCAGCATTGCCTCTTTGTAATACAATAAACTACGGTTTACACTCTCTTGTTAGATGCAGTGAGTGATGGAAAAACTTTCTTATGATACCCCTGAGCTTACCTTTCTGAATACAGTTCAAGGTCATGGCAAATAATTCCTGGGGAGCAAGAAATCGTACGTTAATTCATACATAGTTCAATCAGTGGAGCGAAACGGGTACAATACTGGTAGGAAGCATCATACTCACCAAGATTTTGCATGATCTCACTGCACTCTGAATGGTCTTTACCAAGAACTGCCACTTTCACGCTGTGGGCTTTTAAAAAGCACTCACGAGCTTCATTCAGTTCCCTATTTTCCCGGTGAATGTTTCCTATCCAACAAAGGCTGTCTGCGACTGATAAGTCATTATCACCTAGGGAAGACTGCCGTATCGATAGGGACTTTTTCTATAAAGTAATCCGGAGAGTAAAGAAGGGCTTAGTTTGCTCGCAAATCCCTCGACATTGGTATGAACCAGTCCATAGTTACTGTTGAAACTTACCAAGCACTTCATCGCTACACTAAAATTTTTCTGGGCCACGTACATAATGCTTCATGAACGAACTGTCAGGTTAATAGTCGTATACGTTTCAATTGCTAGCGTGAGGTTATACGTACCCAATGTTGTAAAGGACTTTAGCTATACACGGATGATCGTAACCCAGAGTGGCCTTGTATATTTTCAATGACTGCTCATAGCACTTTTGGCCAAGCGCAAAGCTACGACAGCGTTGATGATAACAACCCATAGCATCTAATATACAAAAGTCAAGAAATATATGTGAGTGTGCGCTGATCCAGTTATATCTGGTAAACTGCGAAGGATGTAAGGAAGACTCACATAGCGTATCTGCAATAGATTCATGATTTTGGTTGCCGCCGTAGGCTTCAGTTTTCAGTGTGAGAGCTTCCTCGTACTGTTTCATTTCTTCCTCCCCGGTTCCCCCCATGCTACCAATCGATTCTCCTACTGTTTGAAAAGAGATTCCGAGTTCTTCGAGTTCTTTTAAACGATAATTTTTATTGTCAGATGAAATCTTTTTCACTTGTTCTCTTAACATTTCAGACAGACCATAGAAGGAATTGAGGCAGTTTTGCCTAGACCTCTCCAGAGATAGATGCAATAACTCTGCGGCGGTGACGTTGCCAGAGTTATCATTAACCGCCTGTTGCTTGTTGCTTTGCTCTATTTTTGACGCGACAGTACGGTACTGAATAATCCTCGCATATTCCCAGCAGTGAGTATTGACAGCTCTCAAGATCCCCATGCTGTCAAGACGCGCTCGAGTAAACTTTCTATCTAATAGAAGCTGTTCTGCCTCATCTAGCTGTTGAGAGAGCAGCAAATGGTGAACAGCACTCCGGCACGAATACCACAACAATGCACATTCGTTACGGCTACGTTTGTCGTTTTCAAGCAATTTGTTGATGCGTGGGGACACTAAATTGGCTAACATGTTGTGGCATTCATTGACCAATCCTTCGTCCAGCACAATAGACTTTTCATTGTCGATATAGTCCCGAAGAACTGCTTCTTTCACTCCAACAAAGAATGATAGTTCCGGTGGTACATCATCATCAAATGCTATTATATCAGCTGCGTAAACGGTAATAAGGCCACAATTGCGTAAATTGTTGCACATATAATTGCACAGTGAAATGTTCGCCTCGGATGTGCTTGCAAAGAAACCAAGAGAGGATGATGTGACAGGGATGTCATCAAGACTTGATAAGTCTGGGTGATTAGACAAGATCCAAGAGTACATCCCCCGAGAACGAGTGGCAGCATCGTCGTCCATATTAAGAAGACACGCCCATGCTTCATAAACGATACCGAATGGCACAATCAACGCAGGTCCAGAATCACTCCAACGATTTGCTGCATTGTTGACCTCTCCGTGATCTGTTCCTGTGGAATTACAGTTTGACGATTGGTCGCCATTGACGCTCTCCGTCCATGGCTTCACATTCGCCAATCCCTTGGTGATATACTCGGACTGCATTGACAAATGAGGTGCGTTCGGAAGAGAGCTTTCTGTATGCCATAATGAAATCAACAAACGATGACACAGTTCAAAACCGAGACGAAATGTGTCGACGTCGTCGTCATCGGGCGATGAAAATTCTCCTTCTGGCAGAGGAATTTCTTGGAACAACAAATGATATTTGTCGTGTTTATCAGCAAGAAATGGCTTCGACATTTGAGTCGATAATGGTTGATTTTCCGCCAATCCATTGCTGTCACTGACATGCGAAATTGCTTCGACATTTTCACTGTGTAGTTCTCCGCCTGATCTCTGTTTTTCACTTTCTCGAACTACCTCATCAGGACACCTTTGGTCTACAACTGATTCATTGATGCTGATTGCTTCGCAAATTGCTGGCGTTTGCGATTCGTTTTTCTCGACATCGTTCTTCTGACTAGAAATTACGAGTGATGTCGCATTTTCTTTGGATTCCGTAAACTCCTCTGCCTCGCACTTGGATGGGGTGACTTCGTCCTGGCGAACGCTGGAATCTTTTCGTTCTTGTTGCTTTGATTGGCTTTGACTTTGTTCATCTGACGTGGATTCCAATTGCTGATCCTTGTCGTCGATGGCGATCCTCGCAGTGTCTGCCCCCGCATCGGTGGGCTTTGTGTTGTGATTTAAAATGACAGAACTATCGGCTGCCGGGATATCAACATCATTAATTTCCTTTTCGTGAGGAGACATGTTCTTGGCGACATTAGAAACGCTGTCACTCAACTCGTTATAAATTTCTTGAAGCAAATCATCCAACTCATTGGTTTCGGGATGATGAATTTCTGCGTTTTCTTTACAAACAAGTGTTAGAGTTCTTTGATTTTGTGACGAGCTAACTTCAGATGAGGCGTTGATTGTGAAGGAGATCGGTTCAGTCTGAATACCACTTTGTGTTTCATTTTTTGTTGGTGATGATTGGTACGTAGGAAAGTTTTCTGAATTTCTGGACCTGTCAAGGCCCGTTTCCATTCGATGGGAATGCAGATGCTCATTCGAGCTCAATGTAGCATCAGATGATTGACAAGAAACAACATTATTGGATTCGTCTTTGAGCGATTGCGGAGGTGCCGTGTGCTCTGTAAGGATTGCCAATTTCATAGCTTCGACGTTTGCGTTGGCCTCTCGATCGTCGGTGTGACTAGATGCAGAGTCCTGCTTTTCGGGATTTTTGGCGCCTAGAGAAGCGTCGCCAGCATCAGAAGCAGTTACTGAGGATGATTTTCTTGTTGCATTGTGATCTTGATCAGACACCGGCGCAATTATTTCACGTTGTTCTATATTAACATCATTGTCTAGAGCAAGAGCAGAAGTCTCTTTTGTTTCGCAGTCTAGTGAATCTTTCTGTGATTTAAATTCGACGCTCAATTCAGATTGAACTGAAAATGATATTGTCTCGGCGGCTGCTGCTGCTGCTGCTCCCGCCGCTGGCTCTGAATTTCCAATTGAAACTTGATGGCCTAGCCCTTTATCAATCTCAGGGTCTTGTGGTGCTGGAGGCTCATTGGATTTCAAATCCTGCGAATGGCTCTTGGGTGGTTCCTTTTTCGGGTTGTCGTCACCAAGAGAAACATTAACGGATTGTGATTGTTCCGCGCATATTGTCTGAGGTGAACCATTCATCAACAGCAATTCTTCTGGAGATCTTATGGTCTGTGCTGTGGTCGCTGTTGTCTCGTCCAGTGCTGCCACGGGGGTTCCATAATCTATCAAACCCGGCGTAGATTCTTTTGGCGACAAATCCACTGCAGTAACCTTGTCAAGCGCATCACAAACATCATCAGAAGTGGTCACTACCGGTTGCGATGGCACCAAAGGACACGCCGGCAACAAACTCTCAGTCAACTCCAAACACCCCACCGCAAATGCCACCAACGCCTGCCTCCCCCGAACCAATCTCTGTCGCGACTCCTCCGACTCCCGCTCCAACTTGAGATGCTGCGGCACACCGGCCCCCCCAGCACCCGACGCCGTGAAGCCACACTGCGTGAGGAAGGCGATGCATCCATCCCATTGTGCGGCTCGCTTCCAGAATGCGGGATTGGCCACTTTGATTTTTCTCAGTTTTGGATTGGATCGGGAGGGGTCTTGGAGGATGTTGTCGATGATGCGTAGGATTGTGACGATGCATGCTTGGTGGTGTGGCGTTGGGTGGGACTGGAGGGAGAGTGCGAGTTTTTTTAGGGAGGGGGCGAAGGGGCAGGAAGAGGCGTTGGTTTCTTCGGAGCTATTCATTCTTATATTTGTTCATGGAGGCAGTAGTGGTAGTTTATTGGGTGTTGTCGTGTCTGTTTGACAAAGAGTGATCTCGGTTGTTTCTGTGTGGGTTTGGGTCTCTTAAAAGTATTGTAACACAATCCTAACACAATCTATCATTGCAGAAGATAACAAGTCCTTTTGTCTCGTCGTCACGGTCACAAAATCCTGGTCATCTTCTCCCTGTGGTCTTCATGGCTCCTCCGGCTCCCATGTGACTTAACAGGACTTAACAGGTGACTTGAGTTTCGGAACCGTGACAGAGCGAACAAAGAGGGCCGGAGCACCCTACCGGGTATTGTACGTATTGTACGGTACAATACCGTAGTCTTTGCTCGCCTCATACCCAAGTAGGTATCACATAGTTGGGCCTGTGCCGTCGTTCAGCCGTCACAATCTGGTCATAATAGCCGTCTATCAAACGTGTACGAGTGCCTCCACCATGAAGGATACTCCCGACGAACTCTTACACATCCTGGCGCACGCCCTCCCCACCGTCGTATCCTATCATCACCTAGACAACATTGTCCAAGGCAACGCCGAGGGAACGCGGATATTAGCGCGTCATTCCAGCTCCATCTCCGAAGCCGAACATTCCGTGACCCATGACGTCGAGGGGCCGTCCGAGGCAGGGCCACCGGTGGACTGGGACGAGACGGAGCTTTTCCTGAAACGAGTTTCCGCGTCTGCCTACGTGCATAAATCATGGAAGGATATGCGGAGGACGTTGCTGTATTTGCGTACCGAAGTGAGATTTTACAACGAAATTGTCCCGTTGCTTTTGGGGGAGGATGTCACGAACGAAGAGTGTTCGTCTTCCACTCTCAGAAGTATGATCCCGACATGTCACCATGCCGAGTACGATTTGAAGGGATTGGTCGACGAAGATTCGCCTGCCACAGACGTGAATGCGCCATGTCCTGTTAGTGAAGAGGAGCTACCACGACATCTCGATGGCAAGGGCGGATACATTCTACTGCAATCCCTTTCTCCCTCGCATGGATACTATCAAAGATCACCAATCACAACGCAGGAATCCATTTTGTGTCTCGAAGCCGTGGCTCGACTTCACGCATCGGCATCGGGCAATGTTTCGCTGCTGCAAGAGATTTCCAATCGGCTATCCAATGCCGGGGGCTCGTATCACTTGAAATTTCGCAATCCAAAGGAATTACAAAACATTGTTTCGAGTTGGCAGTCGTTCCGTGAAAATTTTGTTGGTTTGGAGGAGACCAGAATTCTGGAAAAGACAAGCGTCGTCGCTTTGGGGCAACGAGTCTACGATATGGCGGAATATGTTTCGAACGAGCTGACTCCTGGAGTGCAGGATGAATATGCCACATTGGTTCATGGAGACTATAAAGCCATGGTGAGTTCAGTTGAGTTGAATTTGGCTTCTGGTATTTGTAGGACTTTGTGCTGACTATCATCAAATACAGAATGTGTTTCTACCCACAAATGGGATTACTGAGAACAGCAACAAAAATGCCATCATGATCGACTTCAGTTGTGTTGGAATTGGTTATGGGATGAGTGACGTTGCAATGCACATTGTACATGCCGTTCTCCCTAGTGATTTGGAACATGGAAATGAACAATACTTGGTTGAACAATATCTATGTGCTTTGGAGGATGCCGTGAATCTAAAACATTGTAAAACGGCTGGAGGCAATGAATGTCACCACAGGTGGACGTTTCCAAGGGATATAGCATGGAGGCAGTACCAACTGGCATGCATTGATTATCTCCGATTCATAATGGGCAGATTTTGGCAAAGTGCAATGCTGGAAACTTTTGAAAAGAAGAAGAGCAGCAAAAATACAACATTAATTAACAGGGATGTCAAGGCTGCCATGGCATTTATTGAGAAAGTGGATAGATATTTGGAGTTGTTTGAGGATGAAAAAAAGGAAGGGGTGGAAAAATGAATTCCTACCATTAAGTGGCATTTTCATCTGGTTTAAATCTCACAAGAATACTCTAAAATGTTCCTGCAATAACAATCTGCCTTACTGACTTTGCCTCTCAAAGCCAACTTGTCTGCAATTACGAACAGGTTAATGTTAGTACCAATTATTTAAGAAGTAAACCATTAGTGGCAACAAAACATCCCTCAATATCATAAAAATTCCCGTAATCCCAGCACGGTCATCATAAAAAGTTTTTATGATATTGGCGAATCCGAGTTTCGTGCGCGCTGAGACAAAAAGCGTGGTTATTTTGCACTGTTGAAAAAGATGACGTCAATATCATAAAAATGTTTTATGATATTCCTGTTATCGTACGATACCATAAGGTACCGTACAATACAGGTAAAAGGGTAACTATCCATTAGTAACTTACCTAACATACCGTCTAGGTAAATAAAATATATCCTGTAAATTAGTATTGCATAATGTCATGAATCCAACATAAGCAAGAACTGTCCAACTTTGTTGTCTCTTTTTTTATGTACATTTTACAGTATATGGTGTTCTAGCCATCAACAATGGTATGATGCCACAGTACAATGCACACTAACGAATATGTGATACCACCAGCCTCATCTATACAACACAAAGAGTGTTTTGAAGTACTTATGTATGCAGAGATTGTTGCCAATATGGCATACTTCTACACAATGGCAACTACGGGAAAGAAACTTTTGTCATATATATATTTATATTACCGCAGACAGCAGAATAGAGGCTGATGCATAAATTAGACTAAATGATTGAACCAAAAACCTCCAACAAAACACAACGACGACTTCTACAAAGTTGTTTGAGACAGAGAATCTTTTTGCTATAACATCAGCTGGACTCTATTGACAAATTCATATCCCAACCATTTTCAAAAGAGTGAATTAATTTCTCTTTACTCATTATACGGTATTTTTCTTATGTAACAAAAAAGAGTCAGTTATTTCAGTCTGCCTCCACATATACCATCCTGTGAATTTGGACTCCTAAGACCTTGACGGATAACGAATTGTTAGGGCAAAATTTCTGAGAGGGAGCATGAGAGACAGCTCCATATCCAAGGAAGGCAGCACACACATTAATTACCCAATACTAAAACATTGAGGTAATGACAATAAATACCAATGCCTATGAATATGGGTACATAATATACATTTTAGGTGACAGGTATCAGTGGATAAGACACTGCAATATCTAAAAGGCAGAGCGTGTTAGTACTATGTGCTACTAGACAATGTAATGAAAGAAATTTGGCTGTAATTTTATAGCATATTAGAAAACAAGGGCCATGCAGTGACTGACAAATCATTCGTGACAATATACTTACACAACGGCGACTACAACTGTTTCAAAAACAAACAAAAATGCACAGTGATCAGTTTAAGCAATGAAATGAAATATCACCTACTGATGTGCACACTGCAAACGAGGTGTTAGCAAGACTGTTAGTGACAAATTATCTCTTGCTAACAAATCGTATGTAGGAGTTATACTGGGCCATTTTTCTCACTAGTTCGTGAAAAATCAAAACTGTTAGTTAAATTGTAAGTTAATATTGTCCTCGATCATTTTTGGCCTTGCTTACAGTCTTACTAACAACATCCGCTTTTGCTAACATTTTATCTAACAACATTGATGAAGACGGAGTCCGATTGACTCCAGTTTCCTTACTAACATTATTACTAACAAGTACTCCCCTACGGGTAGTAGGAGTAAACCCGTAAAATAAAAAAAAACATGCTGTTAACACTGTCACTATACAAAAACCATTTTTGAAATGAAATAATATTTCCGAACAACATTTTTGAAATTTAGGTTTACAATGGGGACGAAAACAACTTTATCATTACACAACAACATCATTTGATTAGATTGATGCAATGGGAGGGAAGTTCTGTGGGAGTGGGGGTTGTATTTCATGGTTGTGGTGGGTAGTGGGAAGATGACATGATGAGGCAAATAATAATTTCAAATTAAATTGTTTGGCAAATAACAGCATTGTAAAACTCACCATGGGTGTAGTCAATTGTCCTCCCTCTTTTTCAGGCTTTAGATTTAGGCGGTGGGAGGGTGGCGTGGGTGTTTAACTCATGGAGGGGGTCAATGGCAGAAGATGGCAGGTCAGCGACGGTCGCTCCCAATTCAATAGTTGACAAAATAAAATAATAAACAAAAACTCACAATTAAATTGTCAATTGCCCGGCTTCTTTTATAGGCTTTCAATTCAAGCCACGGGAGGGCGGCGTGGGGTTTGTGATTCATATAAGAGGGGGGTGACAGAAGAGGGCAGGTCAGCTCGGACATATTCAATAAAATAATTGAAGAAAAATAAAAATTCGCTCAACTCACCACCGCTTGCATGGTCAATTGTCCTGCTTCTTCGTGAGGGGTCTGGATTGAAGCCGCGGGAGGGCGGCGTGGGGCGTAGTGTAAGTAATTCAAGAGGAGGGCCGTTGCAGAATTAGGCAGATCAGCGCGACAATTGGAAATAAATAATTGACCACATGAAAAATAGCAAAACTCACCACTTGCACGGCTAATTGTCCTGTTTCTTTTGGGGGTTCGTTGAAGCCGCGGAAGGAGCGGCATGGGGCGGGGGTTGTTCTTCATAGAGGAGGGCCGTGCAGAAGATTGCAGGACAGCATGGCGATTTTCAATTAAATAATTGACCAAATTAAAAATAGCGATTCTCACCATTCGCATGGTCAATTGCCCTGCTTCTTTTCGCGTTGTTGGATTGAATCCGCCGGAAGAGCGCGGGGCGTGGGGCGTGGGGTGTGGGGTTTTGAAAGTCATGGAGAAAGAGTGTCAGAAGATGGCAGAACAGGGCGTGAATTTCTAATTAAATAGTTTGGCAGAAAAACATTGCGAAACACAACAACCAACCTACCTTTTTGCCACATCGCAGGGCGCCTTGTTTCCAAGAGCTGGTTCGAGAAGACAAGCCAACTTGCAGCTCAAAAGTCCACCAAAATGCCGAGATACGAGGGGAGATTGTGGGGACGCCGGAAATCTCATCTTGCTGTAGTGAAGTCAATTTTTATGAGCCACGAAAATAATGGGCGCGGCAACTGCATGCATCGTGCAACACTGTTGGGCCAACCACATTTTTTTTTGTGTTGTATGCTATGTAAAAACTATTATGACTACCTATCTACCGCTAAACTCTAACATACTATACATATACATTAAAGTTGTGCCAACTATAAAATGTAACCCCACAACTGGTTTGTTTTGTAGTCCCCCCATATGATGTGAGTGTCCCCCTTGCCAATTCCTTAAATTCTAGACCCTTTCTGGATGGCGAGAAGTCGGAGCTTCGTAACCACCGCAAGTGACCACCAAGGACAGTTTTGCAGTTGGGCTTGATTGCCTGTAGTGATTGCCTGGGATCGTGGTCTTAGGCATGTAGTACCATTTTGGTTCGGCCATATGGACTCTTGACCTGAAACGAGATTCTGGCTTTCGCAGCAGGTAGTCAGCAAAGATTGCAAGATTGGATAATTCATCCTCATTCTCCACCCAATCCACCCCACAGGAGGGGCCCCTCCTCCCACCCACCACCCCACTCCACCACCCCCACCGCTACCCACCCCGTTTGCTGGTTCATCACCCTATTTTTCCCCCTCCTCTCTCCTCTGTCATCATCCTAAGCCAAACCCTCTTTCTCCAATTATTAATTCATATTATAGCCATAAAATGAAATCAAGATTTTTCAGAAGAAATAAGTATAGTTTGAGTTTGTGTATAATGACAATGATCTTACACCTGTTTGAATGGCAAATAGTAGAAGAGTTATTACTTTACTAAGTATGTAACCTGTTTTCAGCGAAAGACAAAATAAGCAAACAATGGAAGTAACTCCAAATAAGCTCGTCTTTACAGTGCTAATTCTAATTTTTCCAAAATACTAGAATTCCTTTGACATTATTGTAGAATTCAAAGGGGAAAGTTTTGTCAAAATTATTTGAGTGATTCAAATCTTTTTGAGTAATTCAAATCTTTTGAGTAATTCAAATCTTTTGAGTAATTCAAATCTTTTGAGTAATTCAAATCTTTTGAGTCCTTCATATTTTAATCCATTGTGTGATAGATGCAATTGTTTGAACTGGAATGTTTTCTACAAGTGACGAGCAACAAACCATATATACTATTAATATCAGTTTGAGTCACTATGTTTTATGTGTGCACACTAAAATTGCATGTATTCATATAACCCCTGTTTGTGGCCATTGAATACTCAAGAAGCAAAGTATACATTTCTTTTATAAATAAAGGAATCTATTTTCTGATGGATTCACAACAGAAGGGCATCAAAATCATGTCAACAATTCTTTTTAAAATGAAACAACCTGTTTTCTGATGGAATAATACTGCTGATGTGTCCAAAAATAATTCCATTTCCCCAGTGACTTTTATAGAGTTTAAAATGAAAATATTTATCAAATGAATTTGAGTGATGTCAAATCTTTTCAGTCAGTCATAATATTATTTTTTCCTTTGTGTTCGGGTGCAATTGTTTTGATTGGATGTTTTGTACAGTTTATCTGCAGTGCAGACAATGTGTTATTGAATAAATATGAGGTTGATTGTTGGATGAATGTTAGTAGCCGCAAATTGTGATTTGTTGTTGTACTTGTTTTCAGAGATATGTAGACAACAGTGTGAGGAACAGAATTCTTGAGGCTGGAATGCAGATTGATAAAACAAAATGAAAAATTTCAATTTCCATCACATCATGTGACAAAACAGAACAACAACCACAGGTCGGCCTAAGAAATAATAAAACAGCAATTCAATGGAAAAATAGTGAGTAAAAAAACCGCAACATGTAGCGGGGTGGCCTCCATAAATCTGTATGCAAAGTTTCCTATTGTTGAGTTGGGAGATTTGCATAAAAGAAATTTAATTGAAAAACTGGTGAGTTAAAAAAACTGAAACATCATCAAAACATGATGATTTCTTACCGTTCTTTTGTGCTGTTACTCTGCTGAATTGAACGCAAGCGGATGGCAGCAATGGTGGCGCAAAAGACTGTCTGTGGGCTTCAAAACCACAGATCGCGGTTGAGAAATGAAAGCAGTAATTTAATTGAAAAATTTGTGAGTAAAAACCTGTAACATCATCAACATATGATCTTTTCTCACCGTTCCTTTTATGCTGCCACTCTACTGAAAGCGCGAGTGGGTGGTGGCTATGGCGGCGCAAAAGACTGTCTGTGGGCTTCAATAGCTCAGATCGCGCATACGAATTACAAGCCGCAGTTTAATTGAAAAATGGTGAGTAAAAGAACTGTAACATCGTCAAAACTTGATGTTTTCTCACCGTTCTTTTTGCTTTGCCGCTCTGCTGGAATGATGGCGAGCAGGTGGCAGCAACAGCAGAGAAAAAGACGGTCTGTGGGCTTCAATAGCCCAGATCGCGCATATGAATTACAAGCCGCAATTTAAGTGAAAAAATGGTGAGTAAAAGAACTGTAACATCGTCAAAACTTGATGTTTTCTCACCGTTCTTTTTGCTTTGCCGCTCTTCTCGAATGATCGCGAGCAGATGGCAGCAACGGTGGAGCAAAAGACGGTCTGTGGGCTTCAATAGCCCAGATCGCGCATATGAATTACAAGCCGCAATTTAAGTGAAAAAATGGTGAGTAAAAGAACTGTAACATCGTCAAAACTTGATGTTTTCTCACCGTTCTTTTTGCTTTGCCGCTCTTCTCGAATGATCGCGAGCTGGTGGCAGCAATATCAGAGCAAAAGACTGTCTGTGGGCTTCAATAGCCCAGATCGCGCTGCACGAATTAAAACGAGCGATTTAATTGAAAAAATGGTGAGTAAAAAAACTGTAACATCATCAAAACTAGATGCTTTGTCACCGTTTTTTTTGTGCTGCCGCTCTGCTGAAATGAACGCGATCGGGTGGCGGCAACAGTGGAGCGAAAGACGGGCTGTGGGCTTTGGTGTGATTGATCGCGGGGTGGATCAAAAACCAAACAATTTAATTGAAAAAGTTTATCATGTATGCGTATCGCACTTGCAACGAAGACAAGAATATTGCATGTGTGAAGTGCAGAGTCTGTGAATGCCTGTTGAGGGCCAGACTACATAGGGTGGGGAACTACAAAAATTGGAAGTGGTGAAAAAATTCTGCCTAGGATTAGAGAATATTTAGATTTAAAAAACTGTTTTAGTACCTAATGTTAGTTAAACTGTTAGCAGTCCGTGGAAGTCTAACATTGTACCCAAAAGCTTACTAACTGTTAGCAAAAAAGTGAGAAAGAATGTGTGACTCCGCCCCTCCGACCGACCGTTGAGCCTCTGTTAGTTATTCTGTTAGCTAAAAAATCTTGCTAACAGGTTTGCTAACAGTCTTACCAGCCTTACTAACAATTCGTTTGCAGTGCAGTTCATACACAAATTTGTGTAAAGTGGGATTATTTTTTATAACCCCTCGAGGTAATGTAGTTTTTTTGATTGCGAAAGTATGATTGGAACTTGGAGTGAATTTTGATTGTCAGATGATCAAGAACCATATGGCTTGAACTGACACCACAACAATAAAGTCAGTGCTATGGTGTGTATTGTATAGAATTGAAAGTGGAGAATGTGGATATCAGCTTTTCAGGGGGCTTGGCTTCAGCTGAAGAGCATCTACATGGAAACCAAGAAGTACGGTATGAACCTGTCATGTAAATGACAACTATCATTTTCTTCATAGTCATCATGCAGTAATTACTTGTGTTTGAAATGAACACAAGCTCATGGCATCATCATAGAAAAAGAAGGAATATGTTACACAGCAACACAGCAATCAATTCATTCATGTGAATAATGTACCTTGGAAGATGGTTGCAAGGTGGGATATGACGGGGAGGAAGTTGCTGTGTTATCAATTGAGGATGTATTTTGTGGTGTAGAGTATTTTTTGCTCGTGTGTTCCATGTGCATGGGACTGAGCATAGGATGGGTGGTAGGAGGGGGGGGGGCAGTCTCAGAAATAATACAGAAATAACCAACAGATAATTGCTAATTTTTTGGACATGAATTTTTTGAGCTAAGCACTAGTAGTATTGCTAGACCTTGTCCAAGTAGCGATTTGTGGAGTGGAAATCGATGAAAAAGAAAGGTATAATATCTTTAAATAATTGATAATACGAGCGAAGTTAGACCTTCTTCGCAAAAACCATATGTTACGATATATATGTGAATTTGCGAACAGAAATATAGGTAAATCCATCATAAAAACGTTTTATGATATTGTCGGGCGTATATAAGGACTTTTCTGATGATTTCCATGACTATGTGGAACAAAAAAGCCAAAATCGACACAGCACGTATTTGTTGCAGCCACTCTTCCGGACTACGGTCTCCACAGGTTAAATGCCTATCTCAATCGTAAGTTTCCCGCTACCATGAAAATCTCCATGGCAGGCATGCATAACACTCGACACTATGGGTTAGAACAAGAAAGCCAAACTGTATGGAATGAAATCGCTGAAAATAAAGATCACATGAAGCATTAAGTGGACCTATTGAGGTGGGATAGCTCTCAACTGGGAGTTGATGGCAGTATGGTGTTCTTGAACACTGTAAAAGATGTTGATGGAGCGACCAATGGTTTAAGGTAAGTTGAACATATTCATAAGTTTACACGTTGCACTAATCATGGAAACCTCCTTGCAATTCTTTATTTGAATCATTAGACGAGCTGGAATCAATGCAGTGCCATGTCACGCCCAAGTCCCATTGGAAGAAAGAGCATACAATCACGACAAATTTCTTTGGTATCACGTGCCATCGAATAACAACGATTGCAGCAAAAATGACAAAGAGACTGTACCTGTATTAGTTTGCACTGATCTTGCCAGCCGTGGACATGACATCCAAGGAGTGACTGCGGTAGTTCAACTCCAGTTTGCCACCAATGTCAGTATTCACCGGTTGTGCCGGCAACAGTGACGGGAGAGGAATCATTTTTTATGGTCCAACGGAAAAGGAGCTAGTGGATGTAGTTCGAGAAGCGGAGGAGCAACAATCATGTATGATGTTGAGCCAAGATGTGGACGATGGCATGGATGTTGATGTGGTGGATAGCGAGGGACAAGGTGATGCAGGCAAAGTAAAGAGACATTTATCGAACATCAGTTTTGAATTGGCCGGATGCAAGTACTCCTGTGGTACATCCACTTGCATTAAAAACTTTGCAAGATAACAGTGCATTTGAGGGTGCTCGTAATGATAACAGCCAATACAAAATGTGAATTGTTTGTTCGCTGTTTAGGACACCCTTTAACCATTCTATTTGCTGAGATTCCTTGGATGGGAGAAGTTGGCACAAAAAATTTATCAACTCCTCCAAACCTTGGTCTTTTTTGCCCAATGACAAAGCAACATCATTTGTAAGTTTGAACAGTTTGTCAGGAGTCTTTTGCTCAAAGTCAACTGCTTGAACAGATATGTTGAACAGAGGGGCATTGAGGCACTGTACGATGAATTGGAGATCGTCCATTTATCTTGTTTAGCTACCTGAAGGTAGAGGGATATACTCATTCTTGCTTCAATGAATGGTTATAGATTTTCAAATAAATAGTTATAAAACTGAAAGGGATTTGAATCAAGAATAGGTTCATTGTGATTAAAGGGTTTTGTTTCATGTGCCTTTTGAAGTTTCCGTGTGAATTGTAATGACCCATTCGAACAAAAAGCTGGATTCAATAGATACAGTTCTTTCATCAAAAGAATGACAATCAAGTCTGCTGCTGCTGCTTCCAAGCCCAAGCCAACAAGCTTGACCTTACAGCCAAGCACAAACTTGTTAGCATCACTGTCAACGGCTATCATAGAGACCAACTCAAACTTCAACACTTTTCAGCCAACTATCGAGTTCAATTATGTTGACAGACTCTGTGCAAATACAGCACAGCCACCAGTGGCCAATAAACTGGTGATGCCAAGTTATAGCGTCAAGCCTGCTGTCAAGAAAGAATATTCTGAGGAAGGTCTACTGAACCAACATAATGCCAATGAAAGCATTGCGAATAATATCAACATGAATGCGCTCGCCCAACAAATGCTTCAATAAGTTTTGATTCCAAAGGGAAGGGCGCAATTCCCGCAGCGTGTAGAAATTCCCCAGATGGGAGAATCATTCCCTCTCCTGGCATTGGGGTTGCACATGTCTATCTTAAAGATATTGCCTGACAACAACTGGTTACCTTGCCCGACTTTGATGGAACTTTGTGGAAAGACTTTCTCCCTTCGAATGGCTCCTGTTCACTCTCGTATCAAGAACACATTATTCTGCTTCACTGTGGCTGGAGTTGTGCACTTTTTTCTCTTAGTGACTCTATCTATTTTTGAACCCATTGCAACAATAGGTGTCATCTTCTTCGCGAGTGTGTGTTTTGTTTTCACTTATCTTTCAAGTCAATGCAATCGTTGGTGAATTTGCACCCAAGTTTCAAATCAAAGGGTACAATTTAGAGTACATTCCAACTAAAGGAATAGTCCTTATCTCACAAATAGATAATTGAGCTTAGTGTTCCATACAAGCTTCACAGATCAAACTCAACCTACAAAACAGAGTAACATATGTCTTGATGCAAATGGATTACGATCACAATTGTATCCTCTTCCTCGTGTTTGTCAGACAACTTCAGGGCACAGCTTGATGACATTAGTAATACCTTGAAAACCTATGCTTCCATTATCAATCTGATATACTGAGGTCTGAAGTGATTCCTCTGTAGAGAAAATCCAAAGCTTGAGTTCTTCACCACATATATCAATGGAATCACCTGCTCTTCTTAATGACTTCTACTGATGTCATAGTTGAACCGTGTTCTTTGCCTTATGTAATGGGATCTGCCAAGAATTGGCCAGAGTGACATCGTCCACGGCCCCGTGCTGTTCACCCTAGTGGACTCCACAGACATCATATGTCTCTGGGGTGTGGTTAGTTTGTAACAACACCACATGGCAGGCTGCCTCAAGGGCCACGCCAAGTTATTGTCATCAATCACCTCAGCAGTATCGCACTGCAAAGAAACTGGACTAAGTTTCCAGTGGGGTTCCTCTTTACCAACGGCATCGGCCGGAAGTGTCCCCATCTCTGCTATATGGTGCTGGTCATCACTTTGTGCAGCAGAGATCAAATGTCCCATGAAATAAAGGTGGCTCTCTTCCAGAGATGCAAAATCCATGCCATAGGGATCCCATGCTGGTGTCGCGGCTGTTAACATCCCATCATCCTCCTATTCAGCAGAGGTAGGGAGGGAATATTCAAAAAAGCTTACAATGCCCTCCAGTTGTAGTGGGATGGTGTAGAGGTGGGCATCATCGGTAGGGTTGGCAATCAGGATTGAATGGGTTGAGTAGTGGAATTCATGGTGAGGAACTTCAGGACCTCATGGATTGCCATGCCATTCATCTGGCATTGCATGGGACAGAGTAGACAATGCTCAACCTCAGGCACATAATTGGCCTGGGTGATCATCAGGATCAAGTGGTCTCCTGTTTCTTGGCAGGTATACCGGACAGCCTCATCCACAAACTTTGCATTTTGAGGAGGTTGTTAGGGGTCAAAGCCACTGACCAAACTATGTTGGGATGCTTGTGGACTACAAGGGCATGTCAGCCCACCACACAAGTGTCAGCATGTGAGTGTAACTCGACTCTTAATACATTATTTCAGCTAGGGGTACTGCCAACAGAGCGGGATAAATTAACCGCCTGCATGCTACACACATGTTGATGCGCATGCAAACCGGGGCTTAGCTGACAAGCATCAAACAAGAAACCAGCCCCCCGGACTGTGTCCCACAGGGACTGTCGGGTCCCCATCCCACCAATGGCCCAAACCCTCAGCATCTACAGCATCCCTCGTGCGCTTCCAATCAATGGGAGCCATGGGAACGACTGGAGCTCTGCTACCGGTCCAGGGAGCTTGACCCACGTCGGCGGGGGCTTGCACGACGTCTCAAGACCAGTGTCTGCCCTCCTGATTGGAATCAAGAGATTGGACTGCTGGCATCAATGACTTGAGTTGGCCGGGGACATCCAGCCCAGACCCTGCAGTGTTTGTGGCCTTCACCGTGAGCTTGGCACTCTTTGCTTTTCAAAGCAACAAGCACTGAACCCTCTGCATCGGGGTGATGGCCTTTCCATATGTCTTGGGAGAAATGGAGGCCCTAAATGGTCCCCACCACTTTACTGTCTAAAAGACGTAGCTTCCCAGTGGTCATACAGGAAGACCTCCTGGTCCGATGCCACTTGTTGGAGCACTGTCCAGAGGAGGAGCTTGTGTTGGCAATTCAACATTTGGCAGCAGATGTACCATGCTCCTTGGCCTCAATGGACAGGGTAAGGTGAGGGATGACATTGCCAACCAGGGTAGGGAACCATGATCTGTCACCTTCTACAATGCCCTTAGCAATCAGAAGTTTACTATTCTTGCCATCCTTGAGGATAGTCTTGAGAAAAGCACATATTTGGTCCTCGTTAGAAATGTGTGTTGCCAAGCCCTTGGCGGCCCATTCATCAATCACTTGGATCTGCACGTGAAATTTGGAACAGTGCTTATCCCAATTCCAACTTCGTGACTCCCCTTCATACCGTATCTTCTGGACAATGTCTCGCGCAAGGTCAC
Source organism: Cyclotella cryptica (assembly GCA_013187285.1). Classification (NCBI taxonomy): domain Eukaryota; phylum Bacillariophyta; class Thalassiosirophyceae; order Thalassiosirales; family Thalassiosiraceae; genus Cyclotella; species Cyclotella cryptica. Next base: position 361,762 of record JABMIG010000030.1, read on the forward strand.
ACACAAGGCGGGCAGTGTTGATGCCGACAAATTGGCCCTTGCAAGTAAAGCATGCTTGCCGGCCGCTTTGCGATGTCTTGCCTCTCTTAGGGATGAAATCAATTGCACCAGGAGAGTCAGCAAAGGCTGCCTGAGCCAATTGTAAAACAATTGCATCATTGCAGCAGAATGTGTCGCTTCGGCGCATTGAATGGTTCCCGTTATCCCAATCTGCCTTGACCTTCCGGTCATCACACTGGATGTGGATCTCATCATTCCAAGGCACAATGCTTGTGAAATACCGACAAATATAGTCAGTCTCCTTGAGGTGGAAGAAGTCTGGCTTCGTACCCTTGCTTTGTGCGTGAGCGGTCTCTACCAAACTCCAGCAGATTGAGAGCAATTTCGATTGCACCACCCAATCCAGGGGAAAACCCTTGACCCCAAAGTGCTGAGAAACCAACTTTCAAAATACAGTTTCATTACTTACTGTCAGACCGCCGGAATAGTAAGGAAACAGTAATAAACATAGTAATTCCCATCAGTTACTGAAATTACTGAAAGGCTCTTCAAGTTTCTAAATGACTTACTGAGGCAGTTTCAAAAACAGTATTTTCAGCAATTTCTGCAAATGTACAGTATCCAACAGTATTTTCAATTATAATGGTCAACTACACAAAGGTAATCATTAATTGATTAAAAAATATGTCATACCGCCATTACCCATTTCCAGCATGAACTTTCATTACTATCACTATTCCTGCTAACACTACCCTCCTCCCCTTGTTCCCCTTTCTGCATCTCCGGCATCTTGAAAATCTGAACATCCGGATCTGAGAACATCTCATAGTAATCAATAATCATCTCATAGAATGTTGAGTCTCTTTCCCAGAAGTCATACAATGAATCAACATAATTCTGGTAGCCCAACCTTCTTTGAACCCTTCATACACACCTAAGGTTGAGTAGAAATGCCTGACATAGGCCAAGAATCAGCCCTTTTTGTACCCTTGTTACGAAATCAAAAGGATCATTCTCAGGACTCCCCAACACAGGAGTCCACTGCCCTACTCCCAACGGCATGGACTACCCAACACAGAAGTCCATAGCCCCAAACAAGGGAACACCCTTGAGAAGGGTATGATTATAACAATTTTGTGTAGGTTCTACCCAAATTTTGTTTTCATTGCGAGGATTGGAATTGCAGTTTCACTGCCCTTCTATCCTCACAATTACATGAAAATATCTCATAAAAATAAATGTTTGACACCTGTCGACACTACCTACAATTTTCTTGCTTAATATTTTTTTGCGACGACCGGAGGTAACTATCTATAGATAGCCGTGGTGCGTGCACCAAAGCCATTGACATCCAACCACTCAGACACAAGGTGCGATAAATATTTTTTTGATCGTGAGCAGAAATTTTAATTTTTTTGCCGTTGGCGATACATTTCATTTTGCGCAATCAACAATCTCTCTGAAATCATCTTTGCGATCAACAAATTCCTCCAGTTTCGCGATTGATGAGCTCTCTAAAAAATTTCTCTGCAATCTGCCAAATAAGCAATCATTTTTTAGTGATCGAATGCAGCGATCTGGAAATCATACGATTCGAGTTAATTTCGTGATTGAGAATTCTCGCAACATAGTTGGAAGCAAGACTTTCAAGAAATTGAAATAGAAGCAGAAAAATTTAAAAATAACTCAATTCTTTTTCAAACTAACCTCCACAGGGCACCCAAGACCATTTTCAAGGCCTTGTTTTATAATACATCCCTTGGAGAGGCAATTGAGAGGATGTTGACAAATAAGTCAAGCCCAGAAGGCCTCAAGCCACAAGAGTGTGAGAGGAGCTCAGGGAGGTCCAAGCCACCATCTCCTACATTCCTACTGCCATGGACACCACCAAGGTGGTCAATAAAATCAATGTCTCCAACAAAATGACCTCATCCGTCACTGTCTTTGACGAAGGAAGTCGTGGGCAGTTCCTGAACCATGTTCAGACCTCACTGAGCTTGCAAGGCAGACCTCAAGGCTGAGGCAAAACTGACTGAGTCCACTGCGGCCAAAGCCAAGTACAAGGGAACGGACGAAAATGCTCCTTTCCTCCGGGCATGGACTAAGGCAACTGCTGCCAAAATCCGTACTAAGGAGGCCATATAGTCCACTGGCCAAGCAATCTTCTTGCAGTACTCAACTCAACTGTGGGAGACTGCTCGTTGTCCTTGGACAACCATTGTTGGGAAGCAGATTAACTGCAAGCCCTGAAAGGATGTGTATGGGATTGAGCATCCCAACAAAATGCCCAGCATCTTGGAACTTCTTTAGGGGGTCTGTCCAGTTGCATATGCAGACTGTCTATAGGACTGACGCAGCAGAGCAGGAATGTTTCTATATCAGCAATGTGCTGAAGAAACCAAACAGGGTACCCATCAGGGACTTTGTGCAGAAGATCCAATGCCCTAAAGGGTATGTAGAACTCTTGCCGTGCCTGTTTTACTCTTCGAAGGCTGTAAAGTCGATGGAAGTATCCGGGCCATTTGATGTTGCTGACTTGGCAAGCCACATCCTCAGGATGGTTCCTAGGAACTGGCAGGACCATATGAGCTCAGTGGAGCTTTGGTACCACAGAGTGTCAGGGAACTTCTCGAAGTCCTTGAATGCATTGAGAAGGCCTATCCCACCAAGAAGGTTGGAGAAGAACCCAAGAATGCAGCCAAGTCTAAAGACTCAACTAAACAGAAGATAGTCTCATTTAGTGACCGGATTCCTAAGAGACATCGCACAGAGAAGTACTGCTCTCTCTGTCAGAAGCATGGGGGCACACATATCACCCACTACACTCCGGATTGTGGGAAGTATGAATCCAATGGGACCCGGAAGCCAAGCTTCAATTGAAAAAACCAAATGGAGCCTCTTGTGGACCAGAGAGACCTGCTCGAGGAGGAAATAGCTATGAGCAGCAATGCACAGCTATCCGCTAAAATCGACAAACTTACAAAGACCAACAAGAAAATTAAGTGTGCTATCAGCATGACCAAGCATAAGCATCACGACATGAATAACAGTGATGATTCAGACTCATCCTGAGATGATGGGTTGGGGAGTACTAAGAAATTGTGTAATAAATCCAACTGTAATGACATGATGAACACTAATCCTAGGACAATTAAAACTACCCCACCTGCCAACATAACATTTTCTGATTCAAACAATGTCAGTTTGAATCCGGAAGAAGACCTAGGAAATCTTCCAGCTGAACCAACACAGAGTGAAATAATTGCCAAATTGTCGGACCCCAAACTGTCGGGTGACCTTTACAATAGCGTGAACCCCCCTTTGACAGGTAAAGAAGGACAGGTCACTACTGTAGTAGCCAAAGCACGCTTTAAAATGACTGAAAATCCAGCCCGTAAGAACCTCAAACAAACTACAGGGTGTGGTACCAGTAACACAGTCATCAGGATACTACTAGACAATGGATCTGATGGTGACCTCCTGTTCCATGCAAAAGGGACGGAGAAACACTTTCCCTACTTGACTAGGCAGGTGCCAAAGTCTTGGCACACATCAAATGGGAGCTTTCTGACCAAAAGGCGAGCAAAGTTAACTCAAAGTTCTTTGAGTATTCAAACAGTAAGGAGGATTCGAATAGTAAGGAGTATTTAGTGACTCCAGATGTAGTAGAGTATGATAAGAAAAAGATGACCAAGCCAGTGTTTGACCTCATTCTTGGATGTCAAACCATGAAAGAGATCGGAATTGTTCTAGATTTTTGAACAAAAGAAATTACCATTGATCACGTCACTTTGCCACTGAGAGATATCAATAGTCTGACCCCATCAAACATGGATAAAGCCTGGGCTGCCAACAACAGTATGGTGAACGAACCACAAAGTACGCAGGAAGCGACACAGCGTGTAGTTATAATCCTAGATGCTGATTATAAAAAGGCAGACCTCCAATCAATTGTTAGCACCAATTGCATTCACCTTAGTCTCCAAGACCAAAAACCGTTACTCGAGTTGCTCACAGAATTTGAGGAGTTTTTTGACAGAACATTAGGTGATTGGAACACAGAGCCCCAGCCCCTTGAACTCAAGGAAGGCACAAAGCCATATCATGGCCGGGCATACCCAGTAGCCAAATCGCATAAAGAAACGACTATCAAAGAACTTAATAGAGTATGCAAACTGGGAGTGGTATAGTTTCAGCCTGAATTGGAATGGGCATCACCATCATTTATCACTGCAAAGAAAGATGGAACTGTATGCTTTCTCACTGATTTTAGAGAAGTATATAAACGACTAGCCAGAAAGCCATTTCCATTACCAAAAATCAGTACAGCTCTGCAAGAGCTAGAAGGATTTACCTATGCTACAACCCTAGATTTAAACACAGGTTACTATACCATTAGATTGGATCCCAATTCATCCAAAAAGAACCCTCATTTTTCCATGGGGCAAGTATTCTTACCTCCGACTACCAATGGGCATTGCAGGTTCGCCGGACATCTTTCAAGCAAAAATGTCAGCACTAATAGTAGCCTTAGAGTTCATAAAAGCTTACCTTTGTGATTTGTTATGCATCACAAAGGCAAATCTGGAAGACCACCTCGACAAACTGAAAATGGTGCTTACCAGACTACGCGAGGCAGGCTTGCAAATCAACGCCCGAAAACCCTCCTTCTGTGTCCTTGGGATAGAATATCTAGGTTATACCCTCACATGTACAGGGATTAAAACCACAACAGAAAAAGGTACATGTGATTCTTGCAATCTCACCGCCAAAAAACGTCGAAGACCTCTATAAGTTCCTGGGCATGGTCCAGTACTATAGAGATCTTTAGGAAAGATGCAGCGAAGTTCTTGTCCCACTCGCCTCATTAGTTGGAGAGTGTGGTCACACCAAGGTCACCAGAGCCAATAAGATGAAGAAACGTCCATGGTACTGGGACATTGTGCATCAAAAAGCATTCGATGACGTAAAGACTTCAATTCCCAAGGATGCAGTCTTGGCCTACCCAGATTATTCAAGGGAATTTGAGATATATACTGATGCCTTGTCTAAACAACTTGGATCAGTTATCACCCAGGGTAATAGTCCCCTTGCGTTTTTCAGCAGGAAACTGTCCGCAGCACAACAGAAATGCAGTGTGACTGAGCTTGAACTACTAGCCATAGTGGAAACACTAAAAGAGTTCAAAGGCATGTTGTGGGGACACAGATTAAAAGTCTATACAGACCACAAAAATCTAATCCAGGACAGACTCGGATTAACCTCTGACAGTGTCTACCGATGGAGATTTCTCCTCGAGGAATTTGGCCCCAAAATTATTTACATTAAAGGCACACATAACACTGTCGCCAATGCCATCTCTTGGTTAGACATTGGACCCATTCTGAGCCAGCATGAAAACTGGATGACGCTCACAAAATGCTGGTGCCATTACACCATGCAAGCAGAGAGTGCATTTGACACCTCTACATACCAAGAGGAAATGAATCTGGTATTGGCACACCGCAACAAAGAAGACACAATCTACCTTATAACAGTATGAGAGATTGCCCAAGCAGAAAAAATTGATGCCAGCTTGAAGACGCTTAAAGATCAGTACTCGATACAATTGGTCAAGAGTACGGAAATCCTATGCAAGGATGGAAAAATGGCCATTCCAAAAGAACTTCAACACGGTGCAGTTAGTTGGTACCACCACTATCTACATCAGACTCGAAGAAACCCTCCATGCTGTGATGTACTGGAAAGGTATGTGAAATACCATCTGAAACTATGTCAAAAACTATCATGCATGCCAAGTCAACAAGAGGCATAAGCATAAGTATGGGAAACTCCCTACTAAGATCACCATCACAAACCCTTGGGAATTACAATGTGTGGACCTTATAGGCCCGTATACAATCAAAGGTAAAGATGGGACAGTAATTGATTTCATGTGTCTGACTATGATTGATCCAGCTTCCAGTTGGTTTGAAATAGTTGAATTGCTGGTAATCTCTGAGGCGATTATTCCCCTGGATCAAAAGGGTGCAAGGGCACAAAAACCCATGAGGAACCTAAGTTTGCATACTGTGATAAATCATCAGCAATGATCGGCAACTTAGTGAGCAAGACCTCGTTTAGTAGGTATCCACGTTGTCAATACATAATTTATGACAATGGAAGCGAATTCCAACTTCACTCCAAAGCCCTATGTGAATCATATGGGATCACGAGTAAGCCTACCAGTGTCAAGAATCCACAAGCGAATGCTATTCTAGAACAAGTGCATCAGGTGATTTAATCTATGTTTCAAACAGCTGAAATAGACATGGCCCCTTCAGTAGAGCCAAGCATTATAGATACATTCATGACAAATGTTGCTTGGGCCATTCGCTCAACTTACCACACAGTACTAAAAGCCTCCCCAGGTGGAGCCACTTTTGGATGGGACATGTTGTTCGACATTCCCCTCTTGGCTGACTGGAATAAAATTGGAGAATATAGGCAACACCAAACAGACCAAAACACAGAACGGGAAAATCGCTCATGTCATGATTTGGACTACAAAGTTGGCGATCAAGTACTTCTTATCAAAGATGGTATACTCCGCAAAGGCGAAAATAGATATGAAAGTGATCCTTGGACTATCACATCAGTTCATACAAATGGCACCATCAGGGTTCACTGAGGAACAAAATCGGAAAGATTGAATATACAAAGAGTTACACCATTTTATAACAACCAAAATTAAAACCAAAATTAAAACCAAATTAATGTCAGTTTTCAAACAACAGAACGACTTCTCCCTCTTCAAACAACACTTACTTGTTAAATATATATTTAGCAATCTCTATAGCTTGCTATAGTTATTGTCATGAGAACCTTTTCTCAACCAAACACACCGAGGTTTTTTGTTCCATTTTACTCCATTCGTGGGGGTGAGTGACATAGGCCAAGAATCAGCTCTGTTTGTACCTCTTGGTACAAAAATCAAAAAGAACATTCTCATGACTCCCCAAGAAGAGAGTCCACTGCCCCTGATCCAAAAGGCATGGACTCCCCAACTCAGGAGTTCACTGCCCTACTCCCAACGGCATGGACTCCTCAACACAGAAGTCCATAGCCCCAAACAAGGGAACACCCTTGAGAAGGGTATGAACATACCAATTTGTGTAGGTTCTACACAAAATTTGTTTCTATTGCGAGGATTGGAATTGCAGTTCCATGCCATTCCATCCTCTCAGTTACATGAAAAATATCTCATAAAAATAAATGTTTGACACCTGTCAACACTACCTATAATTTTCTTACTTAATATTTTTTTGCGACGAACGGCTCAGGTCAACGCCCTAAATCACTTGCATACTTCTAATTCTGCGTCTTCTATGAACCACTCTTCCTACTCTTGGTCAGGACTGCACAATCAACCTCTCTGAAAGAGCTCAACCTGAGCTTCAAAGTGAGGTTGGTTTGAGCTTCTGGGGTGGAATATTGGCAAAACCGCAAATGAAATGGTAAGAGCTGTCAGATTGTTGATAATAGGTCAGCCAAATCATACCCTTTCTTCTCACCCTTGTTTTTGTCATTGACGGCTGGTGCTGTTGATCTGGTGATGGTTTGTTCTGCAAGAACTCAACCTGAGCTTCAAAGCGATGTAGGTTTGAGCTTCTGGGGTGGCATATTCGCAAAACAGCAACGGAAATGGTGAGAGCTGTCAGATTGTTGGTTATTGGCCAGCCAAATCATGCCCTTTCTTCTCACCTTTGTTTTTCTCGTCAACGGCCGGTGCTGTTGATCTGGTGATGTCTTGTTCTGCAACAGCTCAACTTGAGCTTCAAAATGAGGTAGGTTTGAGCGTCTGGGGCCAAATATTGGCAAAACAGCAAAAGGAATGGTGAGAGTGGTCAGAATTTGTGGCTGACAGCTGTCAAGTGCAAGTGCATAAACTGGATGAAGGACAGATTGTTTCTGAAACTTCTTGGGAGTGTTACTATGACTCTTTTCAGATTACTGGTCATAGCATTTAAATAACCTCAGTGATTACTAGGCAAAAATGGTTTCTGCAAGTAACCAGTTTCTAAATCAATAAACAGTAAACATCAGTTACTACAGGAATTCCTCAGTAATTACTCAGTAATTTGAAACTTAGCTGAGAGAGGCAAGTCTCAAAATCCTGGAAGTGCTTGGACATGGAAGTATGGCCCCGGTCTTTCCACTTGGGAATATCCGTGAGGTCAGGGATCATCTTGATGGTGATTTCCCCTTCCTCTTCACACTCCATCTGGGCACGGATGGGCTCAAAGTGCCTGGATTTAACTTTCTTGAACGAGAAGTTGTCTGTCGGCCAAGGAACACTCCTATGATGCCGACAGGCCCAGAACAGCACACTTGATGCGGTCCCATTGCGGGGGTGATAACACCATTGCCTGCTCAGTCCCATCTCTGTTGGGATGGCGCTTCTGCCATTGGGTGAAAGTATCCTACCAATGGTTGTGGAGGAATTCAGCAAGGCAACCCTCGCTGTACACACCAAAGTAGACCACAATGGCACTGGCGTTTCAGTCCGTGCGGTCGCAAAACCTCTTGAACATTTTGACCATGGCCTTCCCGCTTGGGGTCTGGGCCTTGCCAGTCCCCGTATTCTTGGGGTCCTCTGGGATTGAGTCTGACTTGGCAGATCCCACACTGGTGTCATCAGCGTCCTTGTCCATCTCATTGTTGCTACCATCATCCCGGTTGTATCGACGGGGTCACCTCCACTGCCGCCAGGAGCGGCTGCACCACCACCGTTGGGGCAGGAGGTGCAGTGGATGGGGGAGGTGCATTGTTTCCTCCAGGGTTCCCAGCTCCCATTTGGTTGCCCTTGTCATTGTCCCCAGGTCGGTCCGCAGCCATTGGGGCTACAGATCTCTTCCTGACATTCTGCCTGCCAGTTTTCATGGCAGTTGGTCTTGGGGCTTGCACCGGCCCGCTCGGCAGGGACATCCAGCTCCCTCCGAAGGACTTTCCCTTAAGGCGGCAAGCAAGGTGGTGCAGTCTCCTACTGCTGCCTCCATTCTTCCTTAGTGGTCGGCCAAGGGTAGACCTTGCTGGGAAACGAGAGTCTGCCGGAAGCTTGCACGGAGAGGTGCACCCATCACCACTTGGGACTCATCAATGGACTAGTAATCCTCCGGAGAGGAGAGGGCACTCTCCTCGGGCACAGCTTTTACGCTGGCATTGGGAGAACTGGCGGCTTCATCTCCACCTGCCTTGTTTGGCGAAGGTGGACGGAGCTTTTTGAGTCCATCGGACAAGCTCGGTGCCTCAGGCACATTGTTGGCTTTGGCCGGTGTAGCCACACTCGGTGTGGTCACATACAAGTCAAGGATGGCAGTAACATCCTTGCAGCTGAGAGTATTGAAGCGGCTCCCAAGGGCTGCCATCAACTCATCTGGTGGCCACACCCCTGGCAACTGCAGCGCTGACATCGTTGCAGGTACTGAATCTGCTTCCTCTCAACGCCAGCCTTTGGGTGGCGGAGACGGTGTCGACGGACAGGGTCGATTTGGTGGGTCTGATAACTGATTTGATTGTGCTGGGCCTGAGTGGCGGTGGAGCTGGGTAGACATGGTGGTAATAACTAGTTGGAAACACAGAACTAATGGACTGCTAGCCCCAACATGCAACTCGGTTGCAGAGGTTGGTACTTTTAGAATTATGGTTGTCCCGGTGACACCACCTCTACATTTTAATAATGCAACGCACGTGTGCTCAACAATTCCTAGTTGGATTATCACTGTTCTCGTTTTGCCCAACAATTCCCACGTACCTACAAAAGATCTTCTGGAAGATCCACGAGTCCTTGGAGGATCTCTGATCTTCCCAGAAAAATACTGCCTCCATCCCCTCGTATTTTGTCACCATTGTATCATCATACAACATTATATCGATCTTACGTGTACAATATTGTAATTATCACTTAATAACACAAATACTTGTTGTAGTATGGTACTACAATACTAGTACTACCTATTGTACTGACGTCAGTCACATGGAAATCGACAAAAGTTGGTTTTATTTCCTACATAGGATTCTGTATAATTGCCAAACAATTCTGGATTTTTGCAAGAGTACCATATACGACAGGACTGCAACATTCATCAACAGTGTTCATTAAAATATTGTACGTAGATAGATGGCTGCACGCTGACTTCTATGGAGCGTCCATCACTTGCTAAAATGAGCACACACCCTAAAAATGTAATATGGTAGTGCGTTATTTTTTTGTGTCACTATACAAATTTTGCATATAATATTGGATAAAATTGGGCTGCCAGCTCTAACGTCCTAGCTCTTGCTCACCATGTTTTGAACTTTTCCTTACGAGCATCCACAAAAGATTGCAATCATTATCATTTTTGGGATCATTTTCACAACAACAAGAAAGCAGCAAGACCAAAGCAATCCTCACGTCAAGACATTGCAACAATGACAAATCCCCAACCCACCAATCATGAACCCTTGGCACCATCTCCGGCACCCTATCTCCCCTTCACCACACCAACGGCTCCGCCTTCCTCCTATGAAGCAATACCCACATGATGACCCGCATCTATGACCAATTGTGTTTTGCAATGGGGGGGGGGGCATGACTTTAGGTGTTTAAGGTTGAGCTTCTTCCGATAACAACGGGACAGATGCCATCAAAGACAATGATGTTGGAATGAGGTCGTTGGATGTCACCCTTCCTTGGGGAGAGAGAGAGAGGGGGTAACAAGTGAGAACTGAAATGCTTTGAGGTGACACCCTGTTGAGAAATTGATTTGGTGCTGTGTGGCTCAAGTGGTGATTCAGATTCTTCAAGCCAATGGAAGTGTGTTTGGTACAGCGTTGAATTGTGCTGTGTTGGGGGTTGATAGATGCAAGTGTTGCTATTAGGGGTTTGCTGGTAGTTTGTACTTGGGTGGTTTTCAAGGGGAGGAATGATTGCACTTTATCTGTTTTTGTATGGGCTGATGCGAAATCTTTCCTTCGTGAAATCATTGAGACAGGTCTTAGATTTATTTGACAGCTTGGGTGAGAGATTACAGCAATAAACAAAATATGAGTGAACAATCTGTAAGGAAACCAGCAGTTTCAAATTGATAATCATCCAAATAGTATACAAATTTGGTATTGTGATGATTCAAAAGAATAAGTCCTCTAATAAAATATGTGTCATTGAATTGCCTTGAAAGATTGTGACACCCTTGATCCATTGATATATATTATGGACAGTATAATTGCTTGTGTATGACTGATGCAAAATCTTTCCATGGTGAAATCATTGAGACAGGTCTTGGATTTATTTGGCAGCTTGGGTGAGAGATTACAGCTCCATAAGGAAACTGGCAGTGTCAACTTGATAAACGTCCAAATAGGAGACAAAGATGTTATTGTGATGATTCAAAAGAATTAATTCTAATAAAATATGTGTCATTGAATTGCCTTGAAAGATTGTGTCGCCCTTGATCCATTAAAATACATTATGGACAGTATAATTGCTTTTGTATGACTGATGAAAAATCTTTCCTTGGTGAAATCATTGGGACAGGTCTTGGATTAATTTGGCAGCTTGGGTGAGAGATTACAGCAATAAACAAAATAGAGTGAACACTCCATAAGGAAACCGGCAGTGTCAACTTGATAAACATCCAAATAGGAGACAAAGATGTTATTGTGATGATTCAAAAGAATAAGTCCTCTAATAAAATATGTGTCATTGAATTGCCTTGAAAGATTGTGTCACCCTTGATCCATTAATATATATTATGGACAGTATAATTGCTTTTGTATGACTGATGCAAAATCTTTCCTTGGTGAAATCATTGAGACAGGTCTTGGATTTATTTGGCAGCTTGGGTGAGAGATTACAGCAATAAACAAAATAGAGTGAACACTCCATAAGGAAACCGGCAGTGCCAAATTGATAAACATCCACATACGAGACAAAGATGGTATTGTGATGGTTCAAAAGAATAAGTCCTCTAATAAAATATGTGTCATTGAATTACTTTGAAAGATTGTGTCACCCTTGATCCATTAATATATATTATGGACAGTACAATTGCTTTTTTATGGACTGATGCAAAATCTTTCCTTGGTGTAATCATTGAGACAGGTCTTGGATTTATTTGACAGCTTGGGTGTGAGATTACAGCAATACACAAAAAATGAGTGAACACTCCATAAGGAAACCGGCAGTGTCAACTTGATAATCATCCAAAAAGGGTATAAAGATGGTATTGTGATGATTCAAAAGAATAATTCTAATAAAATATGTGTCATTGAATTACTTTGAAAGATTGTGTCACCCTTGACCCAAATACATTATGGACAGCATCATATTTTTGTAGTTGGAGGGAACATTTTCCTACTTATTATGGTAAGTTAATGGCATAAATCCCATTGAGCTATGTTAATAGCATAAATCCCATTGAGCTATGATTGATTTTGTAGGAGTAGACACCCACTGGGGTGGATGCTAAAAAGTTCTCTAGTCTATTTCAGGAAACAAATTATTTTTTGTAACTTGGTGAGTCAATGACCATTCTTCAGAATGCAGATAACTTTTATGGTTAAAATGTACCTTGCGTGGTTAAGTTCCCTGAGTGATGTGGAAGTAATTCAGAGCACTACCGTGTTGTATCATCATGGAAATCAATCCCGTATGTCAGTGAGATTGAGCAGGAGTAGCTAAATTCACAACCCCCATGACAAGGAAACACCAATTCATTGCAAAAACATCCTAGCAAACAGATTATTATCAATTATATTGGCATTTTGATGAAACAGTAATTCAAAAGTAAGTAATGTAATTTGAGTTTTAAACATGTCCTCTTTTTTATTCTGAGACCACATGTCACAACACTCTGGTCTATTTGCTGTGCTCATCAAGTGAGTAGCATTGATTCCTGCAATTACCTTAACCTTCAAAATATCCTCTCACCATGTCATCACTAAACCGGCTGAATCAGTCTCCAAAATTCGCAAAGTTGATTGTCAATTTTAAGCCACAGCAGACGGCCAACACAGCCTTCTTCTCCCCCCACTGTCGTGCTATGTCCATGTGGTTTCAAATCCGATCTCCCCAGGCCACAACAGAAAGGCGGTCCATTCATCATTCCCTTATACACCATGATGACAGGACCTTTTCTCCATGTTCCCCTCATCAGTGAGCATGCATCACCGATTGCTATCAGTCTCAAAATTTGCGAAGGTTGGTTGTCAATGTTAAGCCACAGCAGACGACTAGCATAGCCTTCTTCTTCCCCCCTCTCCAAAACAATCAATATAAACCACGAAAGTGTCAATAAGTTCTATGTCGTCCCACCACATCACTCAATCATCGTAGCTAACCGTCTCAATTCCAAAGCTACAGTCCACCACTTCCTGCTTGCACAAACCACATTCAACCACCCCCTTACCCTTGGCTCCATCGTCAAACAATCTCCCATTATTCTGTACAAAGCCGGAGCATCCGGCACCTTCCCAACCTCATTCTCCTTTGGCACACGCGTATTAAGATAACAATCGTAACCCAAAGTAACCAGCCACATCGTAACGTCCAACAAATCACAACAAGAACTACCCTTCATCCCCCACATCCCATGCGGACGTTCTCCCTCCCCCAATCCAAGATTAAATTCAAACATGACCATCATGGCATGATTCTGCGTCAGCAATGTGGTTGAAACCGTCAAAACCGCCAGATCCAAACCCTCCGCATCCACCTTCAGCATGTGCACCAATGGCATCCGCTTCCCGATTTATACGTATCCTCTAAAAACGAATCGACCATCACCACCGGAACCGAAATTGAAATTTTGGTCCCCTCCGGAACAATGGTGCACAATTCATCGCCCACAGTGGTCCCGCACACCTTATATGCCATGCCATTTTTCCATTGACTTGATGCACCCACAAATTATGAATGTGCCACTTGGCCCACTCATCACCCTTGGGCATCGACTTGGTATGCGCCCGAGTGAGCATACTGTACGTGGCCGGACTGGGCTCAAAGCAATGCCCTTCCATCTCACGAACGGAGGCAGTGTCAGTACAAGATAGGTCAGTATTCACCAGGCAACTCTCGGTCTCTCTCGGTATTGTATGGTACAATACTGATTGACTGTATGCTGACTGTACGGTAAGAGAGGGCTAGTCTGGGCTAGTCGACAGGTGGCGTTTTTGAAGTCTGGTTGAAGTATGGTATCGTATGGTACAATACAATATCGTACTATATATTGTACAATACCATACACCGACGTGATGTGGTATGAAAAAAAATCATTACGCGTGAAAGATTTGACATGATTGACACTCCATTGCCGTCCATCAACATGACGTACTATGACGTATCAATTATTATCAAGACAGTTGATGTGTGCCTGGGGATCGCGACAACGACCGCAACAACATCGTGAACAATTTTTCATCTTACGTTCCATCGGCAGTCATTTCTGTTCGAGGATCGTTGGGACAAAGCAGTTTCAGTGCAGCAAGATTTGCATTACTCCTGCAACAAAAGCATCAATAATGCCTCGTGCTTCAGGGAGCTCGAGAATGAGGCCCGGCGTTGCCTTGCTCCTTGCTTCTCTGATGTCAGCTCTAACATCGACGAGTGCATTGTGTTTTCGGGTACATCGAAGTAACCCCCGAGATATCACGGCACCGCTCTCCACGACGGCATTGATGTACACCTACACTCCAGGTTGTTTTTGTCCCAGACACATACCATCTACACTCTTGAAAATGTCCAATGTGCCATCGCACAGCTCACAGTTCTTTGACGAAGAACAGATGAATTCAGGAGGGTATTATGGCAGAGGTCGGTCACAACTGGCCAAATTGGCACAACAATCTCAACAGCGCCAATCTTGGTCGCACATTTCCCATAACAACGATCTCCAGTCAACACTCAATGAAGAGCTGAATTTGATGGAGAATAGGCTGTTGCAGTTTCAAGAGACTTCGAGAACGCGTAGTCAAGCCTTGCTTGAAAATTTGGAAGCATTTTCCAACTTTGGTGTCAGCACGGATAAAGCAATTGCTTCAACTTCAACGGACGGACCTTACTTGGGTAGTTTCACTAGTAGTGACGCAGGTGAGTACCTTTCTTGAATGTTACTGTCGCTCATTCCTGAAAAAGTCTCATTGTCGCTCCCCTCTCGCTTATTGTTGCAGATTTTGACACAAATAAAGGGGCTTGGGTCAGAAGCAGCATGCAAAACGTTTTACCAACTGCAGCATCAATAGCAGGTCTATCATCTTTAGGCCTTCTACGCGATCGAATGATGAAGCGACATCCAAAGGAACAAGAGGCATGGATGGAACGAAACAGCAAACACAATCAGCAATTGAGGGAGATAGATGAACGCCGAAAGAGAAGTAATCGAAGTGCCTTGAGTACAGCAGCAGGCTTGGGGGCATTCGCTGTGACTGTTGGTACTACTCATCTCCCTCCAGTGCGCCCCGATGGAGACTTTGAGACAATCAATCGAGCATCGACTGAATCCTCTCGTACTTCAGCGGGCTCTCCTCAGAACATTCTTGCCGAGGTTAGGAGGGCTTCACAGATTGGACTTAATGGTGGAGTTGCGAATGCAGCCACAACATTAGATGAGTATGGTGATTTGAGCCGCGCGAAAGTATATTCTGCTGAAGCTGTGCAATCTAGTGGCTTCATTCTTCCAAACTACGAGACGAACCCACGGGAGGAGTCACTAACACAACCACTAACTGCAGTCAATGACGGATATGGAGCTGCAAATCGGTATCCTGATCAACTTTACGAATCGAATAGTGTTAAATCCGTGTCCATCATTGAAGAAACCTCCATGAAACGACCCAGCTTTACGGTGTGGAACAAAAAGCTGCTCGACGAAGAAAAAAGGGAAATGCTAGAGAATAATGCAGCTACAAGTTTCACTGCAACCATTGCATCAATTGAAGGGAACAAGATGGAACCATCAACAACAACAGACCTTGCAAAAGGACCTAGCTTCACCGTGTGGAAGCAACAGTTGCTTGATCAACAACTCGATGACTTACCTTTTGGCAGTTCAGTTGCGAGCTCTTCTACTTTCGTCGCATCTGCTGATAGAAGCAACGCACAGAGTGCCTCGAGGATTGAAATGCAGACAACCAGCAAGCCTCTTGACACAAAAAATGGTGTAATGTTTGGAAGCAGTGCAGCTGCCAGTTCAACTTCAATCATTGCTTCAGAGTTTTCTCGAGGGGCGAATGGAATATACGAATCCCAATCGTACACGAAGGAAGCACCTTCTCGTGTGTACTCTGGCGGTTTCTCGCCGCCATTGAAAGAATTGAAACCAAGAACAAGTCGTAACTTCATGTTGGGTGGAGTGCCATTTAGAGATTTAAAATCTATGTTTGATGCAAGAGAACAAACTAGTGAATCTGATCCGAAGAGAGTGAACCAAGCACCTCGTGAAACGGCAGTTCCCGTCAAACGTTTGACAAGTGGCAACCTTCGTTCAAGCGTTGCTCCAGCAATTTTGTCGATTCCAAGAGAAGGGGGAAATAGTGATGAAACTTTAAATCCATCGAGAACGCAGTCAAGCACAGACAGCATATCTAAACCGAAGATATCACCCGCCACCCAATCGAAGGCATCACCAGAACTTTCTATTATTCCAGAGAAAATTCCATTGACCAGAGATGACTTACTTCCTAGCGAACCGAGCGACATAAAGTCACATATTCCTGAAAGAATCCAAATGCGCAGCGACAGTGACGCACCGCAAGCATTGCTCCCCCCACAACAGAATGCCGAGCCGAAAATCTCAGTCAAGAGCTTGAACGTACGGGGAACTAGCTTCGAAATCACAGACGAAGAAAAGGACGTTTCATTGTCAACAGATTACCCAAACAAAGTTTCGAGTCAGAATACTTTCTATCAAGGGATTGCAGCAGGGACATTCGCTGCAGCTGTCGCTAAGGCATTCCGGAAAGATTCCGAGAGCCGAGAAATTTCATCTTCCACTGCTGGAGAGACCAATGGCTTCCCACCTCCACCTTCTTCGGTCCCACAGGAAAATATCATTACCGATAAACCCTTCGTATTCAAATCTTTTAGAGCTGAGTCGCAGATGAAGCGAGAGTCCCGTTTCGAAATAAAGACACCGAGCACCTCTGTTAGTTCTAAATCAGTTAAGATGAAAGCCGGAGAAGAAAGAATCAGTGTAGGTATGGATAGCACCATAGAGATCGGATCATCGCTCGGATTCACTGCAGGCAGTGACTCCTCTGGCGCGTTCTCGTTCCGTGAGGTCACTGATGACGTGCCATCATACAATGAAATTTATGCAATCAATTCGAAGGCTGTCGTGGATGACAAGACTTCCTACCTAGATTCGCTCAGCAGAGCTTTGCCGACCCCACCTACATCTGGAATGGGAATAAAGTCTTACCTCGACGAACTATCAAATGTTCCCCCATTGTTATTGCGGACTCCTTCACTCGAACCTCATGACGACAACGTGGGAAACTCAATTAATCTTTGCGGATCGTCTCTCGATAATATTTCCCAAGATCTCAAGATTATGTCAAAATACCTCGATTCCATCACACCAGACATTTCGTCGGATCTTGATTCCATTTCAAGCGACCTGGATTCTGTAACACAGGACATCTCAACAGCATCAGCTGCGCTCTTTGCTTGTAGCCGCCAACAAGAGGAAAGCAAAAACTACTTGTCAAATGTCTCACATTTCGAATCTTATCTTGACTCTTTATCCCAGGAAACCAAAACAAGGCTATCTAGCACTGACGGGTTTGAGAAGGCCCCTTCACTCAGTTTTGAAGAATACGATCTTCAGGACTCCACGACAAAGCCACGATCTTATCTTGATAGTATTTCCAAAGGCGATCCAACTCTCCTTCGTGGCAAAGGATTGACATCATACGTATCTGAACTTTCATCAGCTCCTCCATTGGCGTTTGATCTCACCACGCAAGAAAGCCTCAGTCCTCCAGTTCCACCTGTTCTACACTCTTCGATATCCTCATACACTAAGCCTGCCTCGGATTTCAATGCAATCGACTATAGAAGACCACGAAGAGTACGTGTGTTTGTCGAACACAGTGTAGACCTCAACAAGAGCTTGGGTGGACTGATAAATGATGGCATTATAGATGCCACACCTCACCCGTCATACAATGAAGAGTCGAATCTCTACAGAGATGGCAGTCTATCCGCTATGCAATGGCAACAAGGAAGCGTTATTCCTGCAGAACTTTCATCTAATTTCAGTGGACGATCGGCATCTACATCATCCTATTCTTCGGCATACAATGTGCCCTCCGCAAACGGAAAGAAGAGAAGAGTTACTGTCACTGTTGACCATTTTGTTGAGAGTGCTTATGAACACTGATTGTAACATCTATAACTTACTACGATTACAATTCAGGGCGCTACCCTCAGAACTACCACAATTTACCTACTAAGGCTGTGACTTGGTTGGACGAATAGGGAATAGAGAATAAGGTTTTGGCGAATAAAAAAATTAACCTCTATTCGACCAAAATCATGACAACGTTGAATTCTGTTGAACTGCTCAAACAGCTAATAGCCCAATAGAGCAATAACAATTTAGTCTACCTTTAAACATCCAAAGATGTAATGTTGTATGTAATTGAATGTAGTTGTAGAATGAAGGTCTTGATGTGAGCATGTAACAAATTAGCAAGTAAAAATAACATACAAATAAATATTGTTACATCGCGACCATGACCATTTCCACCGCGTCATTGTCATCAATTGTGAGTGCCACTATCGTGAATTGTGAGCACCCCTCTCTTTGTCATAGAGTTGATTGTCGCGTTGGTTGCATTCTCCATTGTGAGAAGATTTCCAACATCTGTCGTGACTGTCTGCTTGTTGCGCGATGTGTTGATGTGTTGGGGCGCATGATGTCATGATTGTTTGTGGAGGATTTGTATGGTAGATCGTTGCGATTGTCGTGGTGAGATGGTGGTGTGGTAACAAAAAAAAGCTATTGGTCTATTCTCTATTCCCTATTCGGGCCATTGAATAGCACCCTCTATTGGTCTATTCGATTTCGCCAAAACCGAATAGAGAATAGAGATCGGCCTAGATCGGCTATCTGTTGGCCTATTCCACGGTACAAAGTCATGGATTTTTGGCCGAATAGACCAATAGAACTTTTCAGCAATAAAAAAACCTATTCTCTATTCTCTATTGGCCCAACCAAGTCACAGCCTAAGTGTAGAAAACGACTTAAATAAAAACAAGTAAATATTATAAAATCTCAAGGTCTAAGTAAAAATGAAAATGTCTAGAGAGATGAATTTTTTTCGCTAAGACATGTTTACCTCTAGATGGCAGCTAGTAACAAATTTAACTAGTAAAATGCTAGCAACACAATAAACTAAGACATTTTTATCTAGAAATGAAGCGAGTAATTAACCCTCCAAGTGAGATTTGTCTTCAAATGTCAAAATGGTATGTAAAAACTGTATAGTACCGCAACACATTTTTATTACTGTTACGCACACAGATCACATATTCACACATTCATCACTATCATCAATTTACATCACTATACATCTATACCCCAGGGCCACCCTCATCTATGTGTCTCATCCTTGGAAGACAAATGTACCATCCTTTGGGCTTATGAGTACAAACTGTTTTGCTCACAATTTAGCTAGGCTGCACTTGTGAACCTCAAGACATTTTCATTGTTAGGCTTTGTCTTTGTGTACTTCAAGACGTTTCTGTTACTAGGCTATACTTGTGTACCTCAAGACATTTTTAATACTACTACTACACACAAGTCACATAATCACACATTCATCACTACCATCTATTCATTTTATCACTTGACCTCTACCCAGTGTCACCCTCATTTATTTGTCTCGTCCTTGGACAACAATGTACCAATTTTGGGGTTATGAGTGCAAACGATTTTGCTTGCAGTTTAGACCTGTTGCTGTTGCTTGTGAAGGAATATATTTGCTGTTGGGGTATGATACATCAAGCAGAGAGGTTCAAGATCATGCCTTCCCTGAACCATGACCAGAGCTTTGTATCTCACCAGTGTACCCTCTATGAACTTGCTCACATATTTATTTTCCACTAGAATAAATGATATCACGAAGACTTAATTTTGCATCAATATCAAACAAAATATTAAAGCATAAAAGAAACAGTTTGGCCACAGTCCTCAATGCAGGACACCCTCCTTCTTCATTATTTTCATAACAGATAAATGAGCACCATAGCCTCTATATATCAAATCAAAAGCCTTTTGCAATGTGCCCAGCCCTAATCATTGCTGAAACTTCAACACAAAAATATCTCACTGTTGCTGTGAATGGGGGAACTTTTTGATGAAAATTGAGCAAAGATGCAAAAATGGGAAAGAAACTTTATCTCACCTTTCCCTTGCAGACATTGCTTTCTATTGCTGTTATGTGGGAGGATGAAAGTGGTGTCTCGATATTCAGTCTGGGGTTTGAAATATGAATCTGCCAAGGTTTGTATATAAGAAGTTGATTGGGATATATCAAATCATAAAATCAAAGTAAAAATGGGAAATATTTTGTCTTAACAGTAACTCACTATTCCTGTTCCTTATTGCTTCTAGCAGCAGAGTAAAAACCATGGCGTCTTTGTATTCAGTCATGGAGCTGAGATATGAACCATTGCATGAGCGCTGTGTAAGTAATGAATTGAAAAGATATCATCAAAAATGAAAAATTCATATGTTCTCAAAGAGCAAGGTGACAACAGTGACATCTCCTGGTTCACTCTGGGGGCAATAAACCAACCACTTTAAGTCAAAGTAGTAAAAGGGGAAATTCATGTTTCTCATGTTGTGCCAACTGTCCCTCTTCATGTATGTTGTTAGCAGCAGGCCAGTGTCAGCAATTGATGCATGGACATACAATGATATCAAGTCAGTTAAGAAGTATGGTACAAGAAGACCTACAGTAGGTACAAGGTATAATACTGTACCAAACATCCATCACGATCTTGTGCAATTCACTTGTTTTACGGGGCATGGTAGATTTTAAGGTGTGGCAGACAGACATGTCTTCTTATTTTGTTAGCCAAGTTTTGGTAGAAATTATTACCCTCACCGTCACTTAAGTAGCTTCACGCTTACATATTTACGATCAAAAATACATGATGTATTGAAAAAATTGACGTAGTGCTACGGGAGAAACTGGTACTCGGAAATAAAAATATTACCTTGGTAGTATTTTAAAATTAATATGTCAGTATGAACAAAAATTTATGTTGTAAGCCAAGTTTTACATCTCCTGCAATATTCGACATTGGTATTTATATTATATCAAAAATAAGGATTAGATTCTCATCAGGTTTCTGCATTCGTTTTTAAAATTATTTGGAGGACACTATTTTTTTTTAGAACTGAAAGGTTATCAGTGAATGTTTTACCACCGGCCTTAGTTTCACATATCCGCTGCGTCCGCGTCGAAAAATTGTTGAAAAAGACACCGTCCAGGACATGTCCAGGACACGTCCAGGACATCTCCTGTTTTTCCTGTTTTCAAACGAGGACACAGGACATCAAAATTTGGACACTGAGGACACCGAGGACATGAGAGGACATGGAGTTTTTACTGCATTTTAATGATCATTTATGAAACTTTCAGGTCAAGATGACATGTTTTATTGACGAATAAGTGTCTTATTTTGACTCTGTTAATGCTTTACATCAGTATACAGACTACACAACATACATTTAATAAAAGTGGTAGAATTAATTTACGTGGGATAAGCTATGCTTCATGCCATGCACTGGTTGAATAGGGGGAACATCACCCAACACAATGAATCTATCAATCAATGTATGGTGAGCAGTTTCCTCAAACTAGATGCCCTATGGATTGAGTGATGCACAACATTTTGTAGTCTGGAGCATTAAATTTCAATGTGCTTTGAATGCAATGAGGTAGTGCAAAACAATTATTATTTCTGTAAATTTCACCACAACAGTGCTAAGTTGAAAATATTCAGACATTGGACTGTTTTAAATAATGTTTGTGAAAGACAAGTCTAACAGAATGCTACAACACGTGAAGGATAAAAAATGTCCATGAAAATAATTTTAATTCCATTTATCATAATTTACTAAAGCTTTAAGGATTAGTCCAAAAAACATTTTATAGCCCCCTGGTTATTCTTCCCTCATCCCTCTGTCAAAACAAAATGATCTGGAAGTATCATTGGTCTTGTGACAAAAGCAAAGAAAGAATTTGGAACAAGTGGTGTGAATCATTTTGAGAAAAAATATTAGCAGCTAAAAAAGAACTGTACGACAAAGGCTGTGAAGAAACTCACCACTTCTCCACATCCACTGCGAGCTGCTGTTGTGGGCATTGCGGAGGTGAGAGGCAGCTCCAACTTCAGCCACATGACTTGGGGGCTGATTAATACTAAAAATTTAAGTTAACAGCAGAAAGAGGAGTGTAAATTTGAATACAAACGAAAAGCTCACCTTCTCTCCACAAGTGCAGCTGGCTGCAGAGTTGGCATGGCAAGCAGTTGGGTAGCTGGACATGAGCGTAAGTTTTAAATTGAAAATAAAGAGAGCATGTGTATGAACGATATACAAAAAGGGAACAGAAAACTCACAAAAAATAGCAAAAGAGGGGGGAAATATTGCACTCCCAATTTATATCCAGCAGCTGGGGGCTTACTGTACCTCAATAAGAAACCGGCTGCTAGCTGTTGTTGTTTGCATTGAGGGGAGGGGGGGCGGACAGCTGAACTAGATCTGTGGGCCAAGGGACAGCAATTCTTGTGGAGGGGTGGTAAGTATTTAATTGAAACAAAATGTCAGGTGACGTGATGAAAAACTTTGAAATGAAAAGGAAGGGGCAAGACTCTTACTTAAAAATGAACCAGCTGCTAGCTGTTGTTGTTTGCGTTGAGGGGAGGGCAGGCGGGCGGCTGAATTAGATCTGTGGGCCGAGCTATACTGATTCTCGTGGAGGGGTGGTAAGTATTTAATTGAAAAAAATGTAAGGTGACGGGACAAAATACTTTGAAATGAAGGGGAAGGAATAGACTTCTTACCTGGACAACAAACAGGCCACTTGCTGTTGTTGTTCACATTGAGGGGAGCGAGGGCGGGCGGCTCAATTAGATCTGTGGGCCGAGCTCTACTGATTCTCGTGGAGGGGTGGTAAGTATTTAATTGGAAAAAATTGTCAGATGACGGGACGAAATACTTTGAAATGAAGGGGAAGGAATAGATTTCTTACCTGAAAAAAAAACCGGCTACTTGCTGTTGTTGTTCGCATTGAGGGGAGGGAGGGCGGGCGGCTGAACTAGATCTGTGGGCCGAGCTATACTGATTCTCATGGAGGGGTGGTAAGTATTAAATTGGAAAAAAATGTAAGGTGACGGGACGAAATACTTTGAAATAAAGGGGAAGGAATAGACTTCTTACCTGGACAACAAACTGGCTACTTGCTGTTGTTGTTTGCGTTGAGGGGAGCGAGGGGGGCGGCTCAATTAGATCTGTGGGCTGAGCTATACTGATTCTTGTGGAGGGGTGGTAAGTATTTAATTGGAAAAAAATGTCAGGTGACGTGACGAAATACTTTGAAATGAAGGGGAAGGAATAGACTTCTTACCTAAAAAACGAACTGGCTGGTAGCTGTTGTTGTTTACATTGAGGGGAGGGTGATTGGAATATCAAGGCTCAGTCTATTTATGGACTGAGTGGCTGTGATGTAAGTGGATGGCGTTGTAACTACAATTTAATTCATTGTGGTGAGATAGTGGACCATGGACCATTATTTTTTGGGTGCAGCCACTTTTCGTGCATTATTATTCACATACGATTCAAGATAATATCACAACATGAGAACATGTAGGTAAAATCTGGGACTCAAACTTGCGGACATCTGGCTGACACGTGACCCCAACCCGACACGAGGCCTCGTGTCTGGAAAAATCACGTGTCCGGGGAAAATTATCATACCGACATTGGACACGTCCAAGGACATGTCGAGGACATGTGAAACTAAGCCACTGGCGGTAACCTGCTTACCGCTGGCGGTAAAACTTGTACGATACTATAATGACGGCAGTAATTATTTTAACGTCGATGATGTGAGTGAGGTGGGTGTGACCACAAATCCATGTGTACCATACTAATTCCACCAATTGAAAGTTGCAACAATCATTTCCAGCTGTTCTTTAACCTTCTGCCATCATCCAGATCGTCCGTGATCATGCACCATGAGTGGGGAAACACTACTGCCATGACAGGATATCTCTCACATTTGTTTTCACCTGCGGATTTGGACATTGTTGGTAAACCCCAGTCCACCAAGAGACACGGATCCAACCTCCAAAACCATGAACACTTTAGCACTGAATTTATCCCAATACATTGCCCTCCTCGCCCTTCATATAAAGATCACCAAACAACCAGCCCCCTCTTACCTCAGATAATTACCTGGTCTCCCTTGCTTCACTTTTGCCGTGGGTGCCCCGTCCAGCAGTCCAACTGTCTTTAAAATCGTATTGGCTGCTTCCTCCTATGCTCATACTTGGCCCATCTGCATCAGAGACTTTGATCGTCTCTGTTTCAACATAATTTTGAGTCATGAGCATTTCTCTCCTCTGTTTTCTTCAGCTGCGTCAGAGAGTTTGGACAATATCTCTGTTGTTTCATCGCCATGAGAGTTTCTCTATTTTGTTTTCTAAGTGTGCAAGACTTTGTGCGATCTCTCATTTGTTTCGTACAGGTGGGACCTTCGGAGAGTTTTTGATTGCCATAAGGTGAGACCCACTGATCTCTCTTTTTCATCATCAATCATCATCACGAGAGTTTCTCTCTTTTGTTTTTTTACAGTTGCCTCAGAAGGTTAGATGCTCTCGCTTTCTGTGTTTCATCATCAATCGTGGTCATGAGTCATGCAAGTTTCTCTCTTTTTCTTCATACAACAGTGTCAGAGAGTTGATTGCTACAGGGTAAGTCTGAGATTTTGGATTCAAGAATTATTAACTCATAATCGAAACAGTCATGGGAATCCCTCAGGAAGCTACAATTGTCAATTCAGAAACGATTGATGCCAATGCCTTCCAGGCAATTCAACAGGCATTAGTTCAATAATGACTGCAACAAACAACTGAGGCGGATGCAGGGGTATTTGAACTATATTTACCATCCCATAACTCCCATGAGATAATAATATCAATCAAGACGGGCGTTGGTTCCAACAACGTCGGACACAGGAGGACAATGCCAATAATGCATAATTCACAAGACAATCTTGAAGGAGGTGACAATCTCCATGTTCGTACTGCTGTCAGACCGCAAAACGATTGGTTTAATTTTTGTCCCTCTTCTCGTCTTTCGTCCCATATCCCTTGTGGTCTTTACCCTTGTCATGACATTTATCTTCACTATGCTCCAAGGACTGCCTCTGGATTTTTGAGAGGAGATTGCTTATATGAATGATTTTGAGATGGATAACACCTTCTTTACTGGATTGTTAGGACCTCATTATCATGGTTACCACAGGTGGGTTGAATCGGTCACATCTTCATCACTAGCAAGATTAATCATGGCTGTGAGATTTCTGGACAAGGTGGACCTGGTGCCAATGGAGACATTTCAAATACAGTACAGATGTTGAAAGAATTATTTGATGACCCCAAGGAGATGGATCAATATCCTTACGCAGAGGCATGTAGCCATGAAACTGATGATGACTCAGTGCGAGATCACTAAACATTTGGTGAAGATCTAAATTACAAATAAATGAGAAGAGAGTGACAATGCTAGAAATATACTCTGTTGTGTACTTTCACAGTTCATTGGTGGCAGTTGAGACAAGATTTTTATATATTATGCCGTCTCAAATTCAAATAGAGGGTGACCGTTTTCCATCTCAAATTGAACAAGGACACATATTGCTTCTGCGCAAGTCTTGTGTTGCTCAAGTTTATCTTCAGTTGACACTCCATGTCTGAAGTTCTTGCATAATATATCAAAGAATATAAGTCTTGCATTAAATGATTCTTGGCGATTCTTGACACAGCCAATGAATTCTCTGAACTCTTTTTGATGGGCTCTGCTTGAAACTGTCAACTTCTCTGGCAATCCATTGTATCCAGATTCACCTATAGCTTTCTTGCCTGATAGCATTTGAAAGTATAGCATTTTCTACTCCTTGCTTCTTTGTGCCACCTCGAAAAAAGTCAAATCATGATGTGAACCTGCTGGTATGGGACCATTCATTCATACAAGTTGATTCCGTCAAATTGCCAAGCAAACTCATACTTCAGTCTGCAGCTATGTGTTTTGTGATCATACCACTTTGAATTTGGATCAAAACAAAACTCCTGTGTCCTGAAATTGCATCCATCAACTGAAATAATGTGTATTTCATCACTGCCAAATCCATCGAACTTTATTTTCTCCGGCTTCAATCACTGGATTTTCTTTGCATACTATTTCACCTGTTCACGGATGGTCTTTTCCGCCATGCCCCATGTTCCAGACATCAAGTGCTCTGAAAGATTGTGCTTGAAGAAATGCAAAGTAATCAAAAAATATTCTCCATGAAGGTTGTCATATTATGCATTTAGTACCTTCAGCAATGCAATGATAGCTGCACGATCAATCCCGTAATTTGATCGGAACCCGTTGTAATTCAGCTGAATGCCAGCTTTTCTTTGACGGAGTTTGTCAAAACTAACCAATTCAAGTCCGTGAAAGAGCAAGCCATTGAAATCAGTAGGGGTGTTTCATCGCGTCAACAGTGTTGCTGACTTGGTGATACTCTTCTCGCTTTTTGTACATTCGTTTCGAAATGTCTCCAACTCCTCCCGCAAAGATTTTATCAACTCCATATTTCTTGTGTTTTCAAGCTGCAACTCTTCTAGTTCTTGTCGGAGGCATTGGATTATTGCATCTGGGCTTCTATTGACGGGATCGGTATGGTTCGTAGGAATGTTGCCACATCCAATGGAACTGTTCATAATCTGGAATACCATTTTTGCAGTCACTGTGGAGGTTCAAAACTTACTCTTTCTGTATTCTTGCTGTTGATGCTGGGGTTAATTCATGAATAGAATTAAGCATAGTAAGACAGATGTAAGAAGTAGAGAGGCATTTTGACGATCAGAGAGGAGCGCACTACTCTGCGATTTCATGTGAATCATATTCCCTTCTCTGTGATTTCATGTGAATCATATTTTTGCTCCATGCCAAAGAAAGAACAGATATTGGTGAATCAAGTCATGTACATGTGAGTTGCAGGTCAGGTGCATCAAAATCAAATGTCCATTCAACAACCAATGGCCACAAAATTCTCAACACTTCATTCAAAACGAGCAGTGAACAATGCCAAAAGGAGCCAAACCAAACAACTGAGGCGTCATACACCAGAAGATTGCACAATTCCTCCAGTTGCTTCCTCAAAAACAGTCAACCGTTATCAAACATTGCATAGTCAAATCAAGTGGTGAACAGATCCATCCAACTGAGAAACACAAGACTGACCTCAATCGAGTTCAAACTGTCCCAACCAAGTCAATGGATTGTTACCTTCGAAGTACTGGAAAGATTGAATCAAACTATTCACCACTGCCAAAAGATTTTGACCCTTTCGAGTACATACACCCCAATCAATTCATCGGTGGGGAGATTACAATTGGTATGTTGTCATATTGTTTAAACTCAACCTAGAACCACAGTATAGTAGATTGTCATCATCACCGCACCAAACGA
Source organism: Cyclotella cryptica (assembly GCA_013187285.1). Lineage (NCBI taxonomy): Eukaryota > Bacillariophyta > Thalassiosirophyceae > Thalassiosirales > Thalassiosiraceae > Cyclotella > Cyclotella cryptica. The sequence continues at coordinate 389,541 of JABMIG010000030.1, forward strand.
TTGATTGTTGCATTTCAGATCAGTATCGATCTCAATTCGAAATGCGTGCCTCCAGCAAAACAACTCCCCGCAAAACGACTCCCCGCAAAGACCAGCACCCTCAAAAAACACCCCCTAAGACTATAGCACCAAAGATGACACCTACCCCCCCCCCCGTAGAGCAGCTAATGCATTGTCCAATGGATATGTGGGGCTCATGGAGTTCATCAAACAACAGATGAATCCTCTTCCAAAACCAGTCATTGAAGGCATTCCTGTCCACACAACTATCAATCTACCATGTGATGGATTGACTGAGTTTCCCTTGGACATTCAGACTTGTTACAGCAAGCACAATATGCTTGATAGTGACAGGACATATTTACTTTCAACATACCTTGTCATGGTCATGGTGAACAATCCACTTCATGTTCCAGAGCAGTTGATGTACTCATGCCTTGCCCAAAGTGGTGAGGGGATGTTTATGGTGCACTGGTCTGGCAATCAAGCACTCTGCAACATAAGCAACCAGGCCATCAAAGACCTGGACCAAACTTACAAGCATAACAATTTTGGGGGTGGTGTGTTCAACCATGCCAAGAATTTGCAGTCTCTTGCATTTCACATCAACAAGAAAGGAGGAGGTTCTTTCAAGATTGTGTACCTCCAATTTCCAAAAGGCATTGTCTGCCAATCGGATGAGTTTCAGTTCCACTCATCCTTGGACAATCCTTTGTTGTTGAAAACACTATCATATTAAGAAATCAAAATGGTATGATGAAAGAACAAAAAAATCACCCAGTCACTCACCTAGCTGCATGCTGGCTGCTTCCACTTGAAGGAGAGGATGAATGCCTCCAAATTGATGAAGATGATGTAGAAAATGTCGTCAAAGATAAAGAAGACATGTCCCGTAACATCGGACATCGGACGGAAGTTTACTGAAGCTCTAGAGGCACCCAACCAGTCTGTATTTCAGGATTAGCTTAATGACAAAGATGAATTTATGGCATATGAGGAGAGTGAAGATGATAATGTTGGTGAAATGAGTGGGAGTGATTGTACGTACCATAGCCATTAATGTTGTGACTTGCCTCTCTTTTTCACCGTCACCATCTGATTGATTGTTGCATCATCCATGTCATCATTGCAGACTCTCCCAGGCAGAATGCAATTGATGAAAGTTTTCGAATGTAAATGGGGAGGAGAGAGCGACACATGAATTAATCACAAAGGGCGGTCTCATTATCTCCCCAGTGTCTGGAACAGGAAATTGTCTCCCAGTCGCCCTTTGTCGCACGCTTGGTCAACCTGATGCTACTCAGCTTGAATTGAAGCAAGCTGTTTCAAAGTATATTGCTTCCAATCCTGCTTCCATGAAGCCATACCTCAAAGAAAAAATCAAGACAAAAGAATCTTACCACCAATATATGAGAGCGGTAAGCCGGTATAATGAATATTGTGATGGACAGGCATTTCTGTTTGCTGCAGCACAAGTACTTGAATGTGATATTCATGTCTACCACCACAGAGGCATCATGAAGCACAATTATCATGGCATCCTAAAGGCAGCAACAAAGACCCCACTCTGTCTGAAGAACACCTTTGATGACCATTATGATGCATTGTTGAGCATGGACATTATTAAGCCTAACAGTGAGCAAGAGCACCAGAGCCAAATGGAAGCAGAAATTCAGAACAAACTCAAGGAGCAACAGCAACAAGATGAGAGATGCCTCTGCGTCAAATATGAACAGAGAACCCAAAAGTGGATGGAGGAGCAGACGGCCCATGTCAAAGAAATGCAGAAACAGCAACAGTTGTGGTTAGAGCAGCAGAAGGCTCAACTCATCGCAGAGAAGCAGAGACTAGAGAACTTCAAAATAGAACAGCAACAGGGCAAGCAGCACATGCAGAATGAGTTCAGGAAGAAAATCCACGAGGAGCAAGAACAGCGTCAAAGCTCAAGCAAAAGGTCAGTAGGAGAATCAAGGATGATGAAATATACCATTCACAATTGGAGCGCCAGTTTCAGGCTAAAATCAACGCAGAGATTGCAAAGGATGCACAGATTGAGAGAGAATTGGAAGAACTACAACAGAAGCAAGAGACGACAAGGTTGTTTGAAGCGGAATCAGAGAGCAGAGGTGAAACTGGGTTACTTCTCATTGAGGACAATAATGGACCCACGGCAACTCCCAATTTTGATGATGAAATCACTGCACTGAACAACTCAACTACCCCCTTGCTGGACACTTTGACAAGGGTCGGAAACCATATCAACAAGCTCAATCAATTTATGTTTGAACACAACAGAATGGACATGCAAGATCCAACAAAAATCGAGTTTGCTCTCACAGTTGCATTCAATGGAAGCGATGTAAATAGTGACGGCAAGAAAAAGAAACGAAACAAATCATCAGCAGTATCAGTCGATGCCTCTCAGAATACAAGGCTTTTGCGAAGCCTTGCCTCACGTTCTGACAGCAGCATTCAATCCAGGCCTCACCACAAGAAAAATGTTAATTAGGGGGGAGGGGGAGGGGGGGGGGAGCTTATGCGAGGGCTTGGAGGCTGGAGGCAGGGGGACAAGAGCCCCTTTGGTGTGGGAGGGTCATATATGGATAGATTTTTTTCAAGTTGTGTGCAAGGTGACAGCAGGTGACAAGTGATTTTTCGTGTAATAAAAAATAAATGAAAAAATAAACTATACTTTATGTAAAAGTATCCTTTCACCACACTCTCCAAAAAGAGAGTGTTAGGATTAGGTGTTTGAGAACAAAAGACCAAGATTAAGACTAATCATGATTGAGAAGCTCATTATACAGCACTATACACAGCAAACTGTACTCTGATTGATCACAACAGTCAGTACGACAAGAGGGATTCTGATCAGCTGTGGAAGGCAAGCCACATTTGGTGGGGTGACATTCTTGTCCTTCCAATACGGAGATCCCCCGCCTTAAACGACACAGGAATTTGTGCATTCTTTTGTCTTCCTTGGTGGAATTGGTGTTTGCTTTTGTGAGTGAGGAGGAAGCTGAAGCTAGAGCACCAGTGGAGAAAGGTGATGCAGGGGTGGGATCGGTGAATGTGCAATTGTCAACACCTTTGTTTTGGAGAGGAGTGGGTTGGATTGGTTCATCGGGTGGTTGGGATGAGTAGATATTGCCGCTATGCATCATGCATGACTCCCAATGCTGGGAACACACTGCTCCCGTCTCCGAAAGATGCGCAGGACTTGACCTTGTGAGCCCTAAATGCCTGCGCACATCATGGTATCACTGGCTGACTTGCACCAGCAGCAACATGACCCCAGCATGTTGATGATTTGGGGTAGGAGGGCAAAAATAATATTGGCATTCACCACATTTAAGTTACTCTAAACTCATGAAAACATGGAGTAGAATCGAACAGGCATCCTATCCAACTGCCTCTCCACTGACGACTTCGATGGAGGCAACGATGGAATTTCGCACGTGCAAGTCGTCCACGACGGCACCACCATCAATGTCTTCGATGATGATAGAGAATGCGGTGTTGACGTTGTTGATGGTGGCAAGTTTGTTGCTACGGTCCATGGAATTGCCTTCATCCACGTATCACGTACATGAGAATTGAATCTATTGCAGGCAACGGATGATCTGGCAATGGTTTGACTAGCAACGGGGGAACGTACTTCCTGGGGAGTTCTATCCTAACCTACGTTGCGGTCAAAGCCATCATTGAAACCGAACTGTCATTGAGGAAGGGTGGAGGAGCAATGCCGTAAAAAGGGATTGCCGACTAATTATGAAATTAAAAATTAATGATTTTTGTTGTTAAAGTGTCCACATCAACCATCATCATAAGTGGTAGCCAGCCAATTTCATCGTATTAAATATCAAAGATCTCCTTAGATCTACTGAATTCCTATGTGTTTGAAATGACAAGTTGATAACAACATGAGGACAACAAATATGATACAATAAAACAGGCATGGTACGTACACTATCAAAATTATATAAAAATTGGACAAATAATGATTTCTTATTTAGGGCTCTTGTAAGAACCAGATTAATTCCTATTCCAAATGATACTGGGAATCAGTACTCTCTCTAGGTAGAGAGGTTGACCTCTAGGTTGACGATGACAGAAGTAGTATGGTACAATACCGTAGGTGTTGTGTACCATATTCTATTGTGGGTAGCCTTACTATTTAAAATAATTGTGGTGAAGTGATTTCTCCAATGAAGTGGTAAGGTTCCAATGATTCATGGGAGTTTCCCAGGATTCATGGGAGGTTCCTATGATTCATGGGAATTTATGGGAGCATTACCATGAATGTTCCCAATGAGTTTTGGCCTGTAGATGGCCATTCTATCAGTCTATGATTTGACCGTGATGGTTGGAGAATCAGTCATCTTGTTTGCAAAGAAGAAAGCGTAAGGGCCAATCCAAATTTGGTCAGTGTCCCTCCACCCTCTGAATTGCAACAAGATGGTTCAAACCCAAAGACCATGGTTTTCTTGTTTGTTGTTTTGCTTCCTTCATTCATTTGTCTGGATAGGGGGTTTTGGACATGCCAACATCACACATCATAGGGAGGTCTCTCACAACTCAATCCTATGATTGAGTTGTGCTTCCAGGTCGTGGGAACATCAATATGACTCGCTCTCTTTAACGGGTTTAGAAGGGCACCCCTTCCTGGGTGCCGTTGCCTTTGATAATTGATTGTTACCTCCACCTCCCGGCATGTTGCTCCCTCTCTGTCTCCTGTCCCGCCACTCATTCTCACGGGGGAAGAATCGGTCCAACTTTTGCATTCATTGTCCACCTCGAAATCAAAACACTCTTACAAAGGAACACGAATTCCAAACATTTGCAGACTGCTTCACTAATTTCAGCTTTCGCTCTCTTGCACACATTGGCAAAACTCACTGATCAAGGATGATGGCACAATGCAGAGAAACAGCAACAGTAACATCAAAAAAGTCTGGTCGACCTAGATCGACCCATTGACTGGCCCCGCTACCAAAACTAAAATTGTTTGGAATTTGTCTGCTTCCCTAATTTCAGCTTTTGCTCTCTCGCTCACATGGCGAAACTTACTGATCAAGGATGATGGCACAATGCAGAGAAACAGCAACAGTATCATTAAAAAAGTTTGGTCAACCTCGATCGACCCATTGATGAGCCATGCTAACAAAACTGAAATTGTTTGGAATTTGTGCACCCTTCAAACATCATACACTGAGCCAGTCGACTCCTTCGGAGGTTAGAGTACATGCTGGATGCTGGATGAATAGGGCTTGTGATTGTATGAACTGAGCATTGAGGAATGGGTGTGCTCCTGTGGCAAGATCCTGGCTGGACTTTGTTGCCTATCTGACAACCAACCCTGACAGGCTTGGCAGTAACAAGAGCTGGAGAGACCAATATGACTCTGCAAACTCTGGGAGCATGGCATCAATATGCAAAGGCTGGAGGATTAAGTGAAAGATCAATAAGGTCAAAGAACCTAAGATAATGAAACAAAATCTTATAGTCAAGATAAACACTACTACTAAAGGAAATTATTGTTGATTAATACAACTGTCACATTCTTCCCTCATTTCTTCAACTTCTTTATCTATCTTATCCCGACCATCTTCAATTTGCTGATGAACCCAGTAACCCTCTTCTTGCTTTGCTCTCTTTTCCTGTTTATTGTACTCATCTCGTGATTCCCACATTGCCATCAGTTTTAATTTGTCTGCAAGGCCATTCTCAACATCATCTCTCAATGACACTGATGCAGCATGCTGGTTCCAAAATGGATAGCCATAGCAAGTAAAGTCTCTCCGTGGGTAAGATTCCAGTTTGGTCTGATACTCTTTTGCTTGCTAAAACAAAAAGAACAGAGCATGAATTCGATCACTCTGTCACTCAAGATAAAAGATGAGGTAATGAAGGCACTTACCTGTTCAACAAGAATCAGCTTTGCCCTGAGTTTATCCATTTCCTCTTAGAACACTACAAAGCTGTACTTATGAAGTACAGGGTTTGACTCATGTATCTACTCATTTGACATCATCGGAATCACTGATTTTTTGTTCCGTACATGTTTCCACAGCAAATCCTTTAATGAGGAACAAGGCACAACTGAACAAAAAAGATTCAGGCATAATGTAGTATTGATGAAAATATTCACTGCTCACCTTCCTTCCCCCTTTTATGGCGCTATTCCCTGTCCTTCTGGTTTCGCAAAGAGAGATGTTATTCTTCTCACACAATCGTTGAATGTTGGCTCAGAAATTTGCCCACTTGCAACAAGAAGAACGGGTGTTGGACTCATAAATCTCTCTTGCGATTGAGTCTCGGATACCGGAGTATGGATCCAATAGATCAATTTCCAACTGTTGTTTTGCATTATTAGTTCTCCACATGGGAGGATCCTTTGATGAATATGACGTTCGGTTCTCATCCAGACATGGTCTGGGGGGTGCAGATGCTGACTGACCCACAGACGGCGACAAGGAAGGTGAGGATCTTACCATATCATACGATGAATTACGTGGGGGATGCCATGATTCTTTTACAGTAAAGACCATCGAAAATCGTTAGGTTTGCTGGTGATAATGTTAAAGAGGCTGGCACAGCCCAGTGGACTGTGCTCTGCTGAGATAATATTAAAAGTGATATCAATACTACCGTGTGATGCCTGCGTGGTGTAATGAGCTGGCGGTACATCCCTTGATGGTAGTACCAGCTGATACTTTGATGCAAGATATTATTTATTATTATTATCAAGTGTTAACAGCTGGCAGTAAAATGTTATCCTTCGGCGGTAAAATGTTTATCGTCGGCGTGACCTGAGCCAAAAATCGTCATAAAAAATATCACGCAAAAATTATAGGTAGTCTTGACAGGTGTCGAAGATTTGATTTTATGAGCTATATTTGATAAAATTGTGAGGATGGAAAGGCAGTGGAACTGCATTCCAATCCAAACGATGCAAACGATCATTGTGTAGATCCTACACACAATTGGTATGATCATACCCTTCTCAAGGATGTTCAGATCTTCCTTAAGGGTGTTCTCTTGTTTGAGGTTCTGAACTTCAGTGTTGGGGAGTCCATGCCGTTGGGAGGTGGACTCTCCTACTGGGGAGTCCTGAGAATGCTCCATTTAGGTTTTGTACCCAGGGGTACAAAAAAGCTGATTCTTGGCCTATGTCACTCGCCCCCACGAATGGAGTATCAGGTAAAAATGGAACAAAAAACAACCTAAATATTTTTAGGTGAAAAAAATGGGTTCTCATGAGAGTAACAATAACGAACTAAAGAGTTTGTTAAACATGTGTAACGAGTAAGTGTTGTTTGAAGAGGGAGAGTCCGTTTTTGTCGTTTTGAAACTGACATTTAACACGGTTTTAAGTTTGGTTGTTAAGAAAGGTGTAACTCTTCGTATATTTCATCTTTCAGATTTGGTTCCGCGTTGAATCCTGATGGTGCCATTTGTATGAACTGATGTGATAGTCCAAGGATCACTTTCATATCTACTTTCACCTTTGCGGAGTATACCATCTTTTCTAAGAAGTACTTGATCACCAACTTTGTAGTCCCAATCACGACGTGAGGGATTTTCCTGTTCTGTGTTTTGGTCTGTTTGGTGTTGTCTATATTCTCCAATTTTATTCCGGTCGGCCAGGAAGGGGATGTCGAACAACATGTCCCGCCCAAAGATGGCTGCACCTGGGGAGGCTTTTAGTACTGTGTGGTATGTTGAGCGAATGGCCCAAGAGACATTCGTCACAAACTTGTCTATATCGCTTGTCTCTACTGAAGGGGCCATGTCTATTTCAGCTGTTCAGAGCATAGATGATATCACCTGATGCACTCGTTCTAGAATTGCATTCGCTTGTGGATTCTTGACACTGGTAGGCTTACTTGTGATCCCACATGAGTCACATAGGGCTTTGAAGTGAAGTTTGAATTCGCTTCCATTGTCATAAATTATGTATTGACAACACTGATACCTACTAAACCAGGTTTGTTCACTAAGTTGCTGATTATTGCTGATGATTTATCAAAGTATGTTAACTTAGGTTCCTCGTGGGTCCTTTTACCCTTTTGCCCTTTTGTATCCAGGGGAATAATCGCCTCAGTGATTACCGGTAGTCCAACTATTTCAAACCAGCTTGAAGCTGGATCAATCATAGTCAGACACATGAAATCAATTACTGTCCCATCTTTACCTTTGATTGTATAAGGGCCAATAAGGTCCACACATAGTACATCCCAAGGGTTTGTGATGGTGATCTTAGTAGGGAGTTGCTTATGCCTCTTGTTGACTTGGCATGCGTGACAGTTTTTGACATATTTCCGGAAGGTATTTCGCATACCTTTCCAGTACATCGCAGCACGAAGGGTTTCTTGAGTCTAGTGTGTCCAGGGTGCTGTAGATAGTGGTGGTACCAACTAACTGCACGGTGTTGAAGATCTTTTGGAATGACCATTTTTCCGTCCTTACATAGGACGTGTGTACTTTCGACCAATTGTGTTGAGTACCGTTCTTTCACTGTCTTCAAGCTGGCATCAAGTTTTTGTGCTTCTGCAATCTCTTGCACTGTTAACGGGTAGATTACATCTTCTTTGCTGCGGTTTGCAAATACCAGATTCATTTCCTCTTGGTATGCAGAGGTGTCTATTGCACTCTCTTCTTGCATGGTGTAATAACACCAGCATTTGGTGAACGTCATCCAGTTCTCGTGCTCACTTGGTAATGTCCAATGTCTAAGTGAGAGATGGCATCGGCAACAGTGTTATGTAAGCCTTTAATGTAAACAATTTCGGGGCCAAATTCCTCAAGGAGCAATCTCCATTGGTAGACACGGTCAGAGGTTAATCCGAGGGCGTCTTGGATTAGATTTTTATGGTCTGTGTAGACTTTTAATCTTTGTCCCCACAACATGCCTTTGAACTCCTTGAGTGTTTCCACTATGGCCAGTAGTTCTAGTTCGGTCACGCTGTACTTCTGTTGCGTCGTCGACAGCTTCCTGCGAAAGAACGCAAGGGGCCTATTACCCTGGGTGATAACTGATCCAAGTTGTTTAGACGAGGCATCAGTGTATATCTCAAATTCCCTTGAATAATCTGGGTAGGCTAAGACTACATCCTTGGGAATTGAAGTCTTAACATCGTCGAATGCTTTTTGATCCACCGTATCCCAGTACCATGGACGTTTCTTTGTCTTATTGGCTCTGGTGACCTTGGTGTGACCGCACTCTCCTACCAGTGAGGTGAGTGGGACAAGCACTTTGCTGAGTCTTGCCCAAAGATCTCTATAATACTGGACCATGCCCAGGAACTTACAGAGGTTTTTGACATTTTTCGGCGATGAAATCGCGAGAATTGCCTGTACCTTTTTCTGTTGTGCTTTAATCCCTGTTCGTGTGAGGGTATAACCTAGATATTCTGTTTCAAAGGTGCAGAAAGACGATTTTTGGGCGTTGATTCGCAAGCCTGCCTTGCGTAGCCTGGTAAGCACCATTTACAATTTGTCTCGGTGGTCTTCCAGGTTTGCCTTTGTGATGCATAACAAATCATCAAGGTAAGCTCGTACGAACTCCAAGGCTCCCAGTAGTGTTGACATTTTTGCTTGAAAGATGTCTGGTGAACTTGCGATGCCCATGGGCAAACGGAGGTAGGAATACTTGCCCCATGGGAAAATGAGGGTACATATTTTGGATGAATCGGGATCCAATCTAATGGTATAATAACCCATGTTAAAATCTAGGGTTGTAGCATAGGTAAATCCTTCTAGCTCTTGCAGGACTGTACTGATTTTTGGTAATGGAAACGGCTTTCAAACTAGTCGTTTATTTACTTCTCTAAAATCAGTGAGAAAGCGTACAGTTCTGTCTTGTTTTCCAGTGATAAATGATGGTGACGCCCATTCCGATTTGGGCTGAAACTCTACCACTCCCAGTTTGCATAATCTATTCAGTTCATTGATAGTTGTTTCTTTGCAAGATTTTGGTACTGGGTATGCCTTGCCATGACATGGCTTTGTGCCCTCCTTAAGTTCGAAGGACACAGGCTCTGTGTTCCAATCACCTAGTGTTCCGTCAAAAAGTTCCTCAAATTCTGTCAGTAACTCCAGCAACGAGTTTTGGTCTTGGAGACTTAGGTGAGTACAATTGGTGCTAACAATTGATTGGAGGTCTGCCTTTTTATAATCAGCATCTAGGATTATAACTACACGCTGTGTCGCTTCCTGCGTACTTTGCGGTTCATTTGCCATGCTGTTGTTAACAACCCAGGCTATATCCAAGTTTGATGAGGTCAGACTATTGATGTCTCTCATCGGCAAAATGATGTGATCAATCGTTATTTCTTTTGTTTGAAAATCTAGAACAATTCCGAGCTCTTTCATGGTTTGGCATCCAAGAATGAGGTCGAACGCTGGCTTTGCCATCTTTTTCTTATCATACTCTACTACATCAGGAGTCACGGTGTACTCCTTACTTTTCGAATACTCAAAGAACTTTAAGTTGACTTCGCTCCTTCCTTTGGTTAGGAAGCTCCCATTTGACGTGTGCCAAGACTTTGGCACCTGCCTAGCCAAGTAGGGAAAGCATTTCTCCGTTCCCTTTGTATGGAACAGGAGATCACAATCAGATCCACTGTCTAGTAGGATCCTGATGACTGTGTTACTGGTACGATGCCCTGTAGAGTGTTTGATCTTCTTACAGGCTGGATTTTCAGTCGCTTTATAGCATGCTTGTGCTACTACAGTAGTGACCTGCCCTTCTTTACCTGTCAAAGGGGGGCTCACACTATTGAAAAGATCACCCGACAGTTCGGGGTCCAACAATTTGGTTATTGTTTCACTCTGTGTAAGGTTGGCTGGAAGATTTCCTAGTTCTTCTGCCAGGTTCGAACATGTATTGTTTGAACCAGAAAATGTTATGTTGGCACGTGAGGACGTTTTAATCGGACTAAGATAAGTGTTCATCATTTCATTACAATCGATTTTACTACACAATTTTTTAGTACTCCCCAACCCATCATCTCAAGATGAGTCTGAATCATCACTGTCACTCATGTTGTGATGCTTACGCTTCTTTTTTCCGATAGCGCGTTTCATTTTCTTGTTGGACTTCGTAAGTTTGTTGATTTTAGTGGATAGCTGCGCATAGCTACTTCCTCCTCGAGCATGTCTCTCTAGTCCATGAGAGTTTCCATTTGGTTTTCTCCCCTTGAAGCTTGACTTCAAGGTCGCATTGGAGTCATACTTCCGGCAATCTGCAGTGTTGTGGGTGGTATGTGCGCCCCCATGTTTCTTGCAGAGAGAACAGTACTTCTCTGTGCAATGTTTCTTCGGAATCCGAGCTCTAGAATCGAGAAACCGTAGGAATTCGTCAATCGCATAGCCGATTTTGGACGAATCGTCGATCGTGCAAAAAAAACGTATCGCTGGTGCAAAAAGTTAAAATTGCCGCTCGCGATAAAAAAATTGTTAGCGTACCTCGTGTTGGAAGGGTTGGATGTCAATGGCTTCGGTGCGCGAAGGTCACACCACGGTTATCTATAGATAGTGACCTGAACCGAAAATTGTCATAAAAATTATCACGCAAAAATTATAGGTAGTCTCGACAGGTGTCGAAGATTTGATTTTATGAGCTATATTTGATACAATTGTGAGGATGGAAAGGCAGTGGAACTGCATTCCAATCCAAACGATGCAAACGATCATTGTGTAGATCCTACACACAATTGGTATGATCATACCCTTCTCAAGGATGTTCAGATCTTCCTCAAGGGTGTTCTCTTGTTTGGGGTTCTGAACTTCAGTGTTGGGGAGTCCATGCCGTTGGGAGGTGGACTCTCCTACTGGGGAGTCCTGAGAATGCTCCATTTAGGTTTTGTACCCAGGGGTACAAAAAAGGCTGATTCTTGGCCTATGTCATGGCGGTAAAGTGTTAACCGCCGGCGGTAAAGTGTTTACTGCTGGCGGTAAGAATAATTCCACCAAAATTTAATTTTGGCGAGAACCTTTCAATCATGAATACTCTTGCCAGCTTGCAGTGGGAGCGAGAGTATGTAAAATTTAAAAATGAGTCTCTACCTACGATAAATAACGTTTTCAAACCCAAACGCCGGATATTGCCGGAGGATCAGGGTCGGTGGTGTGTGACAACTTTTTTGGCAAGTGAGAAGTAACATGGCAAGATTGCATTATTGTTGCGCCGTTGTCATGCAGGCATGCTGCAGATGGGATGGGGTGGGGACGTATTGGGATGGGCGGGGACGGGGCGGGGAGGACACAAAAAAATACTTATATAGTACAAGTCAGAATTGACTTTTGACCACTATTTGTCAGATATCTTTGGCCACTCGTGTGGCCTCAATGTCCAACCCCTGAGACCAGTCCAAGGATGCAAAACCCTTTGGGGCTATCATGAGAGCTTAAGTCCAGCTCTACACATCCTCAGCTCGTCGCAATCACCACCCAAAATTAGCTCCAGGTAGGGGTCTAAATTGAGATAATGTTTCAAAGTCCAACAAGTAGAAATTGGTATGTTTTCTACGCTGATGTCGATGTCAGATAGCGAACATCGTGAAAATTGTGGGATCATGCTAGGATGATGCCACTTTATGCACATACGTGTGCGATATTTTTTATTGTGACTTAAAGTAATCTACAGATAGACTATCGGACGCTTTGCATCCAAGAATTTTTTATCAAAACAAGTAAAATTTCACGTTGGAATAGTACTTGGCCGCCTTAATGGATTGAAGTCCAGTCAATTGGCCAAAGTCAATTCTGACTTGTACTTTGTTGGTTAAGCTTGATTTCTGCTCTCATTTTCTCGGGGCTTGTATTCTAGCGCAGTTCCTTTCTGGTGTGACTCGTTTCTAGCACGACTCATTTTTTGGCGCAGATTTGAGTCGCATGATAGCAGTGTTGAGTTGCACAATTGCTTTCATCATTCCTCTGTCATGCACCTCTCAATGCCTGCACAAGGCAAGACTTCCGATAAACCGTAAGAAGGTGCAGATCCACAGCCCCCTATTGGCGGACAGAAAGTTGCTTTCGCCAAGTCTTTACATGGACAGTATCTGGCCGACTCAATCAGACAAGGAGTAGTAAAGAAGTGAGTGGTACAGAACTTGATGATTTCTTGATGTTACGAGATCTAATTCTGACTCTTCACTTGCTACTTCTGACTCTTTTTATTTTATCAGGCACATTTGCCATTTGAGATTTGGTTTAGTTATCCTCATCTTCATATTATTAAGCCTCCTTTGTTCAGGAAGTATATTAGATCTTGCTTTGAAGCTGCATATGGGATGCTAAGGCCATAGAAGTCAAAAGAGCCATCAAAATCAAAACATCCATCCAAGTCAAAGAGTAACACACCTGTTGATCCAGATAGTGAAGGAGAAGACTACCAAAACTTTGACATTAGATTAGATCTGAATCTGAACTTAAATCAGACGATGACAATCTTTACCTAGCAAATGCATGCAAATGATAAAACAACCTAAAATGGGTGCTCCAACCAAGGACTATGAACCACGTCCGCTTCTTCACATTGATGCATTGCTTTTTCAGAACCAGCAGACTCATCTGCCCACTAGGTAAAACAAAGGATGGTTTTGTTTTATTTGTGCATATGCCTCACAGCACAGATGTTGAAGACTATAATCGTATGATTCAAATTTCTTGCAATTCCATGTTGGCAGATGAAGAGACTTTGAGGAGTCTATTTGAGGACCCAAATAGAACTGCAGAAGGAGAGAATTCCATTCCACTTGGAGTCAATTCCAATTATTCGATGTACCAGGCATTCATTACTCAACTGTCCAGCTTCAATGGAGCTGAATATGAGCAGGTTGTGCCCAAGACGTACATGTGTGTTCGTCTTGATGAATCTGTCAAGGCAAAAGCATCTCTATGGCAAATGGTCTGTGATGATGGTAAGTTTTATTGCTGTGCTCTATCATATCAATCATGTATTCTGATAATATCTTTTCTTCTTTGTCAAGGTACACAAATCACAAATAAACATGGAGACCATTTCTATCAATTGGCCATTTCTTATTGCACACTTTCTTTGTGAGGACTCAGATGAAAAATTAGTGAACAGGGTTACATGTCATGGAAATGAAACTTCTCACAATACTTCAGTATGAATTTAGTCAAAAATTTACTCAAGTATCTGTTTGCTTGCACGTGGGTTCAACTAAAGACCGTTCGGGAGTGGGGTTGACTTTGGATACCCAACCATCTTCAGCGGGATTCATCAGCAGTACCAACCTCCCAACTAGACATACATGAACCAACAAAGCCAGTCCAGCCCACAACAACATGACTTTAATCAAATCAGTTCCATCCCCAACACCCCTACTTCAACCAAAGCCAGTTCAATCCTCCATCCCCAGCAGCAACCTGGAAACTAATGCCAGTCCCCATTCAATCCCCTGCAGCCCTATGTCAACCAAACTCAGAATCAGTTCCAACATCAGCAGCCTTGCAGCAACCAAAACCAGTTTAATCCTCACCATGAGCCTCCTATCAACCAAAACCAGTTTCCATTCAATCCCCAGCACATTCCTGGTAACCTATTCCCACAGCCTGTTACCCAGCAGCCTCATGACCACCCTTTCCCCTTCAATACCCAGCAGCCTTCTCCACAGCATGCTCTAGCCACCCAGCATCCCCCTGGCAACCAGTTCCCATTCAAACTCCAGAAGGCCTTCTCAACAGCCTGTCCGGGCAACCCAGCTGCCCCTGGGAACAAAATCCCTTTCAATCTCCAGCAGCCACCTCTACAGCCTGTCCAAGCCGCCTAGCAGCCCCCTGGGAATCTGGTCTCTTTCAATCTCCTGCAGCCTTTTCAACAGCCTGTCCAGGCTACCCAGCAGCCCCCTGACAACCAGAATGAGCTCCAGCCCCCCAGGCTACCTCTACTGACAACCAGCAGCAGCCTCCCATGACCACCTCCACTGAAAACCAGCAGCAACCTAGTTTTGCTGATCATCTAAGAGAAGAGACAGCTACAATTGTCAGATGTTTCCATAACAATGTATCTCTTGGTACGTTTTGATTGGAAGACCTCTCAATTGTCAGGTACAAAGGGTATACTCAAGAAGCCCATGATCGGGCTCTAGCTACATTGGCAGAGTAATTCTAGTCAGAAGTCATGAAATGAACAAAGCAGCAAGACAGGCAAGTTTGCCACGTGGATGATTTTTGAGCAATTAACTGACGTCAACTGACGACAACTGAAGGCAACTGACGTTTTTTACATTATCTCATTAATGTGACTCACCAAGTGACGACAAAAGAAGGCACCATGTGATGAAACTGAAGACAAAATGACGACCCGAAGTGACGACACTGAAGACAAAATGACGGCCCTAAGTGACGGCACTGAAGACAAAATGACGACCGAACAGAAGGCAGTTAACGACATTTTAACGACCCTTCGTGGCGACACTGGCGAACCGTGGCGACACTGGCGACCCCTACGTGGTATATATACGACTGCCTTCTGACGATAGTGACGAACAAAGTGACGTCAAAGACGACTGACGACCCAAAGCAAAAACATAGTGAAGACAAACTGACGACACAAGTGACGACCTTGAAGTCCTTTTGACAACCCAAGTGACGACATTGACGACACAACGACGGCCCAAGTGACGACACCTGACGAGTTGAAAATCTTACTCAATGTCTTGATGACCAAAGCATTTCATTCCACAAATATAGGAAGGTTCATATTCAGTCATCCCTTTCATATGGACAACATCATGATACGTCTTGACTTGATCAATAGTAATGACTTCAGTTATCAATTGTTACTAGTTTTTGATGGGTCTTCAGGGGCCTCAATTGTCAGGACAATCCTCTCCTTAGAACCACAGATGTGCTCAACTGCCCTCAAGTTATCTTCTAAAACTGAATGGCTTGCTTGGAGTTTGCATTGCTGATGACTCCGTGAATTACTGCTTTTGTTTTGTCTAAAGGTGACTCTGTTAATGCCTTGTGATCACAATTCAAATGATAGTTTGTGGCATCAGCTTGTATGACTGATTCATACTCAGGATAAATAAGAGCACTTTGGATGATATTTTGCTTATAATTTTTTGTAGGTTTGCAAGACTTGTTGATCCTTTTCAGTATTGAACTGATGTCTTCACGGGTGGTCCATTTGGATAGGTCAGAGCTGTTGTTGAAGTACTCCTCTAGGAAGTTGGATGTGCGAGGGGTAATCATTGATAAGTTTTTTGATCACTTCAAAGTTTTCATTGAACTGTTTGTTTCCATGAGCTGGAGTTGACACTGAGATGCAAGGTGCAGTTGAGGTTTTGTGATAGTGCGGCAAGCATATGGTAGCATTGATGCCATGAATGCACAGCAATATCCAAGGTCAACATAAAAAATGCCCCTGCTAATTGCTGATTGCATTTTGTTCAGAGCAACAATTGAAACATCTGTTTGGATATGTCAGAGCTGTTGTTGAAGTACTTCTCTAGGAAGTTGGATGTGCGAGGGATAATCATTGATGAGTGTTTTAGATCACGTCAAAGTTTTTTATTGCACTGTTTGTATCCATGTGCTGGAGTTGACTCTGAGATGCAAGATGCAGTTGAGGTTTTGTGATAGTGCGTCAAGCATATGGTAGCATAGATGCCTTGAACACACAGCAATATCTAAGGTCAACATGAAAAACGCCTGTGCTAATGACAGATTGCATTTTGTTTAGAGCAACAATTGAAACATCATCTTGTGGAATGCATATCTTGGTGGCAGTAAGCTCAAGTGGATCATGAATACAGAAGCTGCAGACCAAACTACTGCAGGAGAGACATTTGCAGAACTGTATTGGTTCTGAACATGGTGGCATGCTCACAAGAACTCTTTGAGCTCCTTTCTGTTGGATTGTGGTAGGGGAGCAACAAATGCACCCAGGAGACCACATTGAAACCTTGAAGCAACTTGAACTTGAATGAATAAAGACAAATCTGTACCTGTGGCAAAGTCTACGTATGCACTATGACATCAACAGTCTAATATGCAAATCAAACATTGAAGCAACTTGAGAGAATTAAGACGAATCTGTGCCTGTGGTAAAGTCTACGTATGCACTAGGACGTCAACAGTCTAATATTTGAATCAAGTAAAACTATCAATGGATCACAATAAAAGAGCTTCCTATTCTGTTAAACTCCTGATTTGATAAGGATTCAGAAACAAACAACATGAGCACAAAATCAAGAAAGAACAGTCCCAGGGAGCAAAAAAAAACAATGGATTATACCTTTTTTGCTTTTTGATGCCTTAATTCCTGTTGCCGCTTTTCCGAATCTAATGCAGTTAGTACATAATTTTTTCAAGAAGAAGAAATGAAAAAATAAAACCATACCTTCTTTGCAACAGGTCTTCTGACAAAGAGAGACTGCAGCAATGGGCAGGATGTCCTACAAAATCTTTAGGACTGCAATGGTTGACTGCTCCAATGGACAACTGGGATGGGTGACTGGGATGGGCAACTGCGGTGGACAACTGCGATGGACAATTGCGATGGATGGCACCGATGGATGCCTGCTAGCCTGCAACAGACAACAGACAACTGCGACAGACAACTGGGACAGAAGACTGCAACAGACGACTGCAACAGACAACTGCGACAATAGACTACGGACAATGGACAACAGACTATGGATGATGGACAACTGCAACAGACAATGGACAACTGAGTCGATAGAAAATGGACAACTGGCATGGCAGACTATGGATGATGGATAACTGCAACTAGCACAATGGACGACTGCAAGTACTCACAATGAATGCCTGCAATGGACAACTGTGATGACGATGGATATATTTTTCAATGAATGACTGTGATGACGATGCATGATTTTCACAATGGACAATTTTGATGATGGATGATTTTGACGATGGTTGATTTTGACAATGGACAATTACAATAATGGTCGAGTTTGATGATGGTCGCTTTCGACGATGTACAATTTTGACAATGGATGATTTCAAAGATGGACGATTTCGACAATGGAAGACTGCAATGACTTCGACAATGGATGTCTGCGACTACTCACGATGGATGAGTTTGATGATGTACGGCTGAGACAATGGACTGCTGAGAAAATGGATAGCTGAGATGATGGACGGCTGAGGCGGTGGACCACTGCAGTGATGGACAACTGTAACAACAATGAACATGTGATGATAGGGCAACAAAAGATGTGTTCATGCAAGGAGTTTCCAATAAGACTGCTGTTGATGAGACTTTAAAAAGCAATCATGGTGATGGAGCTGTCCTAGAGATAGTAAAAAATTATATTATATTATATTTTGTTAGAGGTTGTCAATTTTTCCAACTGCATTATACCACCTGATCCAAAGGTATTGGGTTAAGAGCTTCCACATGTGAGCTACCACTATTTCAATACCTTACTGTTGTGTGTCAATAGTAATAACTAATACAGTAGCACATTATAGTACATATAACAGATTACACACTAGGATAGCTAAATATATCAATGAAAGAGATTTATAGTCATCTATTCTGAAGAAAAGAGGCTTTGGACATGTATAAATTTACACACAATCACAGAGCTCAGGCACAAATAATCCCTATTTAGACTTCTATGACTATCTAATTCTCGGAATATCTTGTCAATAAAAATATCTTCCCCTACAAACAAGATACATCTTGTCAACCTATCTTGGGTCAATCACACATTGTACACCTTGCAAGCATACTATAACAGTCAAAGATGTGACGCAAGATATCAGCAGCTGGCAGCACCTACCCATCAACATCAAACAACAATGGTGTGTCCCTCAATTACTCTTGTGGTCCATACTCATTGCTCAATATATCATGCATTCCTCATGTAAAGCAGTTCGTTGTTAAATTCATAAATTGAAAGATTATTCCTGCAATCTGAAATACTACTGCATACTTCTTCTTTTATTAGGTTTTCAGTCAAGACAATCTAAAGGCTCATCTCATAACAATTACATGATCGTCATCAAACAGTAGCATGTCAATGTCCATGTCAGCTCAAGATTCGTAAGCTTGGCTTAGAGTTTGTTGGTTTCAACAAGACACGACAAACATGCAGTCAGGATTTAACTTTTCGTAGATTCCGGGCTCATTATGGAGTTGATTTTCCTGCTCTACATGGAGAGGGAAGGAATACCTGTTGCTATGAAGTCCCTCTTTGTGGCCATTAGTTGGCTGAAGCTGCATGAACTGGAGGAGGTCATGACAGGACGATGGGGATATGGAGAGAAGTACTGCAGAGAAACGGTTCAAAATTATTTGAAGAGGATTCAAAAATTGAAATCTTTCAAGATTTAGTTCTATGACTTGAATCCTGAATGCCAGTTTCTAGCAGTAGACACATTTCATGTTCGCTCTGAAGAATTAAGATGTGATCCCAACAGCAAATGGTAGTCTCACAAATTTAATGGACCTGTTTTTCTTTTGAGGTTGTGTGTGACCCTGTTGATGACACAATAAGGTAAGAAGTGCATCTTGATAGATGATTGTTGCTAACGTCTTTTGAGTCTTCTCCCAGGTGGATCAATGGTCCACAACCTGCAAGTGTCCACAATGTTATGTTTCTTAGAGGAGGCAAAAAGGGCAAGATGAATGCCTCAAGTAGGAGCATATTTGTATTTTAATGTGTCTGATAGTTTGAAACTTGCGGGAGACTCAGCATATGCAAGCTTGCCTCAAACAGGAGCATATTTGTATTTTAATGTGCCTAATAGTTTGAAACTTGCGGGAGACTCAGCATATGCAAGCTAACCTGATAAAGTTTAAACAACTACGGATGCACACAGTCCAACAACCAAGAGTTCGTTTGCCAGAATGAAGTCTATGCTTGAAACTTGCAATGGTATTTGAAGAATTTTAAAGTTGATCGTGAGTCCTTTCATCATGGACAAGGCACCAGAAATAATTGAAAAATATCAAGGTAGCATTTGAAGCAGCAGCTGTTTTGGTGCAATATGACATTGAGAATGGACACAGTCTTTTTGAAGTATAAGTGGCACTTTGTTACACTTATTTAAATTCATTGATAATAGATTAGAACACATTGAATAAGAACATTACAATCAAGAGATAGATAAAAAGGCTCTTAAAACAGCTTAGATGCAATACAGTAGACAATGACAAGCCAATCTGTGAAAAAAATACACTCAGCACTCATCTAACTAACACCCAGCAATAATGGAATCTACAGTAATACTAGATCTATTGCTCACACTTTGCAAATATTTCTTCATTGC
Organism: Cyclotella cryptica; assembly: GCA_013187285.1. NCBI lineage: Eukaryota > Bacillariophyta > Thalassiosirophyceae > Thalassiosirales > Thalassiosiraceae > Cyclotella > Cyclotella cryptica. Next base: position 409,827 of record JABMIG010000030.1, read on the forward strand.
TTTTTTGTGCGTTTTTTGGCCCAAAAACCAGCTGCTTTTTGTTTTGTTGCCACTCCATCATGTTTTGCAAAAACTTGTGGAGAGAACTCCTTGTACTCTTCCCTCGTCTCACGTAATTGTCCTGGATACATCCTGATGTGTAGTTTGTTTGCTACATCTACTTCTAACAATGCCTTGGCAGCATGACCGTTCCAATGTGGGTATCCTCTCTTATTAAGCTCGGCTCTCGGAAATGATAAAAGGTGCATTTTTGCTGCAAGATCATCCATTTCTACACTCTTTTTTCCTCTGTAACTTGTTTCTTAAGCTCAACAACATACTCTTGAAACAACGGGTACTGCTTATACTTTGAATCAGAATTATGGATTTCCTTCACTGACATTTTGTGAAGACAAGAGTGTGTGTCCATAAGAGCTTTCCTTGGGTCTTTCTTTGCATTGATGTATTGCCAAGCAACAGTAGGCTTGGGCTTGCCAGAATATGATCAAAGACGTTCAATCAATTCAGCTCGTTTGCCCTTGACAGGCAACTCCTCTAGGTTGAGTAGATCTTTGAGCTTCTTTACGTTCTTTGATTCAAGAACGTCTCTTGCTGGCATGATAGAAATGACGAGTAGGTGGCAAATGTGGATAATATTACATTCTTGAGCAATGTGAATGATTGAAGCCCTTTGTGATGGTAGACTCTACTCAGTCCCACATTTGAATGATTGACAAAAAAGTGATGGGAGGGGGACAAAAAGTGATGGGGCGGGGAAGGGAGGGGGGGCACAGGCATGGACGGATGGAGACGGATGGGGATTAATCGGGACGAGCCGAGATCAGGCGGGGACAAGATGGGGATTGGTGACGTCAGGAGGGAACGGAGTGCGGACAGAAGTTGGTGTCAGTGGTGTGGTAGGTTTTTTGCGGGTTTTAAAGGTGCCTATCAATGGGCAATGCACACAAAGGCCAGGATCATCCTGGCCCTTTTGTAAACATCAAGACAAATAATTTCCCAACTACCAGAGGTGGTGCAATAATTGCACCACAAATTTCGTGCTAATCCGCTCTTTTTGTGGTGCAACTATTGCACCACCTCATCTTGTACTATTCCAATGCATGTAGACAGTAGGGCAGCAGACAAACTTGTGAGAAACTTAGTTTCTGGATTGTTCTGAACAGAAAATCTGTTACTTTACATTTTGTCTGATAATTTTGAATTATTCTAACATTAATTCTAATAAATTCATAATGTCATTATTTTTCTTTCTTGTGTTTTTCTCAACACTTTCTTTATAGCTTGAGCAGCTTCACAACCTCCCCCTTGGAGATAAAGCTTGTTCAGGCCAAAATGCCAACGACATTTCTTCACCTTTGTACATTGGAACAGGCCAACAAGGTGGTGCAATAATCACACCACCTCAAAAACACCTCCTGGCCCTTTTGTAAACATCAAGACAAATAATTTCCCAACTACCAGAGGTGGTGCAATAATTGCACCACAAATTTCATGCTAATCCGCTCTTTTTGTGGTGCAACTATTGCACCACCTCATCTTGTACTATTCCGATGCATGTAGACAGTAGAGCAACAGACAAATTTGTGAGAAACTTAGTTTCTGGATTGTTCTGAACAGAAAATCTGTTACTTTACATTTTGTCCGATAATTTTGAATTATTCTAACATTAATTCTAATAAATTCATAATGTCATTATTTTTCTTTCTTGTTATTTTCTCAACACTTTCTTTATAGCTCGAGCAGCTTCACAACCTCCCCCTTGGAGATAAAGCTTTTTCAGTCCGAAATGCCAACAGCATTTCTTCACGTTTGTACATTGGAACAGGCCAACAAGGTGGTGCAATAATCACACCACCTCGAAAACAAGTAGAAATATACCGGGGTTCTACAGGGGTGGTGCAACAATTGCACCACCTCTGTGGTAGTTCGGATATAAAATACTTTTAGCCTGAAGGCTACCATACGTACGCAATGTTCACACCTACATTGTAGACTAGTTTTAGTCAGATTCGGTCAAAATATTACAAGCAGCCATTCCATGATTTTTTAGCAGCAGCTGGAGCCTGCAAAAAGGAATTCGCCTTGTTTCGTTAAAAAGAAGATACAACAGTGGCCGCCAGTTAGCGTGCACGCCGCGCTCGCGCTCGCGCCTTGCGCACGGGCACGACTTTTTTAGTGCTGTGCCTCGCACAAACGCGGTAGGTTGAATTTAGATACATTGACCATTATTTTTTGGTGTGCGTCAACATTGAAAACAATTTTTGGCAAAATGATAGCATGATGTGTTTACTTGATGTGTTCAATAGCACAATTTCTGGCCATGCTATAAATTAATTTTAGATATATTTTTAAAGGTAATCACAAAGCAACAGTGATTGAATACCGGTGCATATCAAACATAAAAATCAGGTTTTTACAGGTATTGTTCGCAAGGTATATATGCATTCACCTATAAAATCCAATAGTGAAAAAAGGTCTTCTGAAGAAGGAGAAGAAAACGAAACCTGCTCAATGATAAACTAGGATTTTTAAAAAAATCTTGACAATGATATATTAGTGAATGATTATCGACATAACTCTTGTCGCGGAGACAAGTCCTTGACAAATCTGATGCAACTACAACTGATGCGCATTTAGAAAATCTACACGTCGGCGCTGGAAACGGGAACGGTGATGCCATCAGAGCTATCGCAAGTCTTGACCTGATTCGAGGTGGCATATCTTGCCTCGTCGCCTTCATAATCTTCGTATTCATCGTATTCACTCTCTTCGTCAGAATGAGTTGACCTAGCAGCTACAGGCTGCCCAATCTCTCTGGCCTTCTTCTGGGCTCGGCGATCCGACTGTAAAGGAGAGGGATAAAAAGTGAGCGATTCTCAAGTCTGACACAAGTACGACATCACTTTCATTATTGAAAAAAGGTACTCACAGTCTTCTGATTGTACCACCTATTCTTGACAGAATTTTCAGACCTACCAGGAATGAGCTTCGCGATTTCAGACCAACGGTTTCCCAGTTCTTTCTGAGCGTTAATTAGAATGTTCATTTCTGTCTGCGACCAAACGCCTTTCTTTACGTCAGGATCTAAGGAGTTCACCCAACGTTCTTTTACCTGTTCACCTATGCGTCCTGGTAACTGTTTAGCAATTTCAGACCATTTCACATTGCCATTGCTATCCCGAACATGATTTAATATGATTTCGTCCTCCTCTCTCGTCCATCGCCCTTTAACCAGGCCCGGCTGAAGCGCCTAGATAATTACAAAATGGGCGAATTGTAGAGGAAAAGTGAGCAATTAGATCTAACGAGCAAAAAGAGTCAATAAACTATGACCTGTAAAAGTCTCACCTTCTTCCAGCGGTTTTTGCACTGCACTTCAGACCTGGTGCCGTGAAATACTCGCTCTGATATCATCTTGAAGTTATTTTCGCCTAGAGTTCTCACTGCTCTACGGAGATGCTGGTCCTCCTGCTCGCTCCATCTGACCCATTTCTTCGGCTTCTGCAAAGGAATCGCCATACCAGCAACTCCACCCGACAGCAACATTCCGTTGTGGACAATCATCGGAGCCATCGGAGCTGTGGCAGATACATTCATGTTTTCCCCTTGAGAATCAGATGATACTACCTGATAGATTTGTTGGACTTGGCCGTCTGCGTTTACAACATTCCTTATCGCCATAGCATTGCTCGGATAATGAAATCCGGCGTGTGGCATTCCAGAGAAGACAAGAGGGGTCATACCAGAAATCTTTTGGTCCGCGGCAATGTTTGGGGTCCCGTTGTTTTCAGCCATTGGCATTGCTGCCGCGCCAATGCCACTTGACAGGTAATGATGGGTGTTGTAAAAGGCCGGCGACATGCCGCCATGGTTGTGCCACATGTCGAAAGCATTCGACTGCCGAGGCATCGCCGAGCCACCAAACTGCATACCACTACTTAAGTGCGCGGCTGGAGACGGTTGCAAGCCCGCGATTCCTGGCTGGCTAGCAGCAAAGGAAGAAACAGAACCGTTTCTGTCAGGTGTTTCATCAAATCGTCGCTTCAGGGCGAAAACAACACATGCATGTCGAGTTAGAATGAAATGTTTCAATTCGTAACCCAACAAGGACGCAATGAGTGACAATCAAGGAGTACTTGCCTTTTTAGGAGGGCCCAACAATGACGAGTAGTTTGATGCCTCCGACGCGTCCGACAAACTAGGCTTCCTTCCGAGATCGTCTTCATCGTCCTCTAAGTCTTCCTCGACGTCAAATGACTCAGAATGCTCATAGAGCACCTCGGCTTTTATTGGCGCAAATGACTCGGTTTCAGCAAAGTGATTCGCATTTTCAGTTTGATACGAGATCCTACCATCGTTATGGACGAAATGTTCTGAATTGGCCTCCATCAATGGGTTTTCGTCGTCAGCGTAAGACGAGAACATTATTACGCAAATCTTTCAATGGATTTTGGTTGGTTTTGTCAAAAAGCTTCAAGTGTCACTTCATCAATGATCGAGAGTGAAACTTCGTCAATCAAGAGTGAGTTTGTGAAACACTGATGTGCTCTTGACGAGTTTTCGAAAATGAAACCGTTTTTCAAACGGTTTTTAAAACGCGGGTACATGACCGAGAGTCGATAATTTGAAGGGCCCGAAAACGGACCGACCACACCAATAATGACCCGCGTCGCCCCCACAGGTATGGTATTGTACCGTACAATACGACGTATAATCCTCCCCGTACGGTACTCTCCAGAAGCTTTCTCTTCGTTGATACACAATAATTATCTTCATCACTATTGTACAACCATCTCCGAGCCTACCACCTCCTAACCACCTCCTAACCACCATGAATCTGTCCCTCTCGCTTGCCAGGGCCTTTCCACCGCTGCCAAAGGTGCTTCTGTGCGTTTCACTGATCTGCGCTCCTCTTAGTGCAGATGCATTTTCGCTCACGCAATCGCCCGCCCAAGTGCCCGTAATGATGTTAAAGCCCCTCATTAAAGTACGGCCAGTTCGAAGATATACATCAGCAAAAATCTTGTTACATTTATCCGAAGACGACAACGATCTCGTCGACGCCAGTGTCTCTCCGACGTTGTACACCCCGATTGATCGCCCGCTTCTGGCCATAGTAGACACCGTTGGATTAACAATCTTTGCACTAATTGGCAAATCCTCTCATAGCAGTGACGGACCAGTAGACTTGGTGGGTGTATTCTCCACCGCCTTTCCGTTTATTACGGCATGGTTGGCAACGTCTCCGATCACCGGCATTTACTCACCAGACGAAAGAGGAGGTGACACGAATATGGCGACATCGACAGCAATAAAAGTCGCAAAGGGTTGGGCAGTCGCCATTCCTTTAGGAATTGTATTAAGGGGTTTGCTGAAAGGATATGCGCCTCCATTGCCATTCGTAGTTGTGACATTGATAACCACTCTCGCGATATTGGCTGCGACTAGAGTGCTGTTTAACATTGTAGAAAATTTGTTCGTGGAGTTAATTTAAAAGGGGCACTTGATAATGAAAGCAACGATGAGTACTTAGTAACAAGACTACGGACCCCTACGTTCACCACTACGAAATCGTTTTTTTTCAATACATCATTCTGGTGATGCCCCACAGGTACACAATTGTTCCCTGTGGGCCAATATATGCAGCGCGTTAGCAACAGCCAGACCAGATAATTCCGGTGGCTGTGTAGTCAAACTGTATCGATGTCCCTTCTCGCGCCTCACGAGAGCTGGATCGCCTTCTTGAAGCAGCTTTATACCACTCCAGCCATCATAGAATCCTCCATCTCCACTCATAGATTCCTTGCTTACACCTGTTTCTTCAGCTAAAACCATTAAACGCTCTTTGGTCAGACCCTGTGTTCCTGGGGTGTGATGAAGAAGAAGGGCTACCATGAGAGCAGCATTGGAGGATGGCACCTTCGGAACATACTCATTCCGTCTTGCACGCATTATGAGAATTTCCGGTTTTCGCGGTTTAAGCAATCTGGCGATCAGCTCTTCTTTCTTTCCACCCATTTTTTCACCTCTATCTTTACAACGCTCTTTCAACGCCTGCATGGAGAGCGTTTTCAGCTCCGCGATGGCTTCACAATTGTCCTCCTGGGAATCATGCGCAGCATTTTGATGCGCCGTTGATGTAGGACAGCTACCATCATCGCCAACAGGGTTTGTGGCTGGCTGAGGGATGTAATTTGCATTGACCACAATAGGAGGTGCAGGATTTTGATGTTCCCTATCTGTTGGTGGATCTCCTTTGTCGTCACTCAAAGTCCTTACCCGACTCAGAAACTGTTGATAGGTGAACTTTGCATCAATTATTCCTACAAGAATTGAACGTTGACCAAGAATGACGAGTTTCACGAAATGGAATTCATTCGTGCACAATGAAATCACGAAGAATCATTCGAAGCGTACCATTATTCACTTTCCATGAAACATCGGACGCAACCTTTGCAAGGATTCCGATAGTGTCTAGATGTCCCTTCGATCTCATCACACTGAAACCGAGTAAAGGTAATCGTTCAATGGCATTCTCCACATCTTCCACGCTTTGAAACCAACTTCGCCTTCCAACATTACCACCGTGCACCTTTCTCTTGTTTGCGTCACCTTCAATAATATAGCAGATTTGACATTTCCGTGCTTCACCGCCACCTAAAACATATTGTGCTTTTCTCATACTTCGTTGCTGTCTTTCCCATCTACCATCGTGGAGGCTACCAGCAACGTCATCTGCAGTTTTTCTTTCGATAAGAATTGGAGCGAGCTTGTCACCGACAAAGAAAACGTAGTCAGCTATCTTGAGCTCTCTCACAACGTAAGGAACTCCGCGTATATCCAGCTGATCACACATTTTGTGAAGACTTTTACCTGCTCCCCCACCTTCTCTGTGATCCATTGACATCGTCACTTGTGAAACAAAAACACATGTGACCTTGTTAGTTTCATTAAAAAGTCCTCATTTGATATAAAAAATAATTGCAAACTATCTGACGCACCACTGCCAAATTCCTCGTCAACAGTATCATTAGGTAGCTGCCTTAATGGGCCAGGTTCTACCGGTCCTGCTTCGGCCAACTGACGTAATTTTATCGCCATCTCACGACCACTCTCTAACAATTCGAAGACAACACCCGATTCACATGCATTTTTCTTCTTTCTCTCTTTCACAAATGGTCCACCTAACTCAGAAGCAGCGTTGGTCGAAAACAACTTTTTAACCTGACCCCATCCTGGATCCAATGTATTTGGATCAAGATATTTCTCAACAGTTTCATTCAAAGCTGCTTTTGCTCTGATGATGTTGTACAACAAAGTGCCATGAGATTAGTAGCCGCGAAATAAAAATAGTTTTTCATTTGCTTCACCCACCTTGGATCCAGCAACTGATTGGTTTTACAGATAAGGCTTTCCATTGGAAAGCATTGCCCAGCAGCCGGCGCAACAGATTTATTCTCTTCTTCCAACTCTAGCAATGCAACCAATGCAGCTGCTGCCACACAGCTATACTTGTTTTGCTTTGGGACAAAGGGATCCTTTGCATCGGGTCCACTAGTGCTCTCCTTCAATAAGTCATAAAAATTGCCCCCAACACCCTTGATTCTCCTTGCCGCCTCGGGACTCCTTAAAGGACGCAAATGTAAACCGAGTACTACAATAGATCTCAGTGCCGAATCGAATGATCCTCTTTCATACGAAGCATGCCGGAGTTTTCGTGCATGGCTAGCTAGCTTTACCAAGAAAGAATGCCTGAGATCTGGATACAATTTACCTCCAATTTCATTGATGAGTTCCTTTGGAAGTGCCGGAATGTTAGGTGTGGGCACTTTTCGCTTGGCTGCAAATGATGTCAACGGAGATGTCGATGGTGGTGAAAATGCTCGCGGAGTCATGAGCTCAGGAGATGAAGAGGGTGCAGTACTTAGATCTTGACCAGCTTTGGATGAAGAAATGGCAGAAGCAGCTGCAGTAGCTGCCGCATTGGGAGTTAGTATCGAGCCTTTGGTTTTTCTCTTTAAAGGGCGAGGGGTGAAGAGGGGAATACTAGACGAGGCGGAGCAGCTACTGTCACCGGAGTCAAGGTCAACAAGGTCATTGTCAAGACGACCTTTCAAGCTGAGCGACTTAGATTCATTTAGTTTTGGCTTTGCGGGACACTTCGTGTGGAGGTTGTCAATTGATGACTTCTTCGCACGAACCATTGCTTCATTTGGTTCAGCCAAAATTTCGTCGCGTTCGTTGTCGCTTTCGTCCTCGCTGTCGAATCCTCCGTGAATCTCGAAGCTGAATTCAACACTTTTCTTCATCTCTGATGTGATTTGATCATTCAAAACAGAATCAATTTTCTTAGCAGTGCGTGCCTTGTCGGTTTCTAATTTGTTGCGTAAGGGTCTTCTATGGATACTACTACAGCTCCCATCATCATCACTGGTGTCCACGCTCAAATCTATCTCCTTCGGTGGCTCGTTCTTCCTTCTTTCAGGACTAGAACTTTGGCTCGATGATTTTCTTTCCTCACTAAACGAAAGAGGCACCGTGGCAGAAGATGCATCTGAATCATATTGCGCGTGTGTTAGAGGATTTTTGCTGAGGTTGGGTTCGCTTAGCACGAGTTCACCAGTTTTGGGGGTAGCTGACTCGATAGGGACTTTACTATCATCTTCGGCGCAACTTTCCTTGCTGGCATGAACTAAATATGAATCGAAATCGGTTGGCTTCTTTTGTGGATTTGACTTGTATGGATTATTGTATGGATTTTGAACTGTTCTGCATTGTTGAGAAATCGAGTTGTTACGTGAAGATGTGTTAATCCAGTTTATACCGGTATTCTTAATCGAGTTCACACTAGCATTGTCATCACTACTATAAAAGTGAACCTGGGTCTTCTTTGAGACTTTGTTAGCAAAGATGGAATGGGAAAAGTAATGCGAAAGTGCATCGGCGTCATTTGTGTTTGTTGCAGAAAGTTTCTTTGGCGTTTCCTCGTCGTCAGAAGAGAGGTCGATTTCTATGCACTCTGCATAGGCGTCTGATTGTTTAGATTTCTTCGTCGTATTCATAACAGTACTTTTCGGTGTAGAAGGAGCGACATCTCGCTTCCTTTCAAATTTCGAATGATAATCGTTTACTGTTTTGCCGCCCGTATCTTGGACGAACGGTGGTGCAGCAGACTTGATTGGTGGGTCATTTTCTGCTTTATCTTCATCATGATCTTCCTTAACAGTCACTGGCATTTTCGGATTCGCGTACTTGCGATTGAAATAAACATCAGTTGTTTTAACGCCGGTCTTTTTGGCGGTCATGGAAGGAAGCCCGCTTTTTGTAGATGCATTGTTTTCTTGAGAGAAGATGCCTGGAGTGTATAAGATGTCATCATCGGAGGAGGAGGAGGAGGAGGAGGAGGAAGAGGAGGAAGTCGACGAATCATCATCATGTAGCGGAGCCGGTTTGACATCTTTGATATCTTCATCTTGATCAGAATCGCATAAGTCAATGACGGGGGACCTGTTGCTGAAATAAAAAGATGACATAGTGTGATTACCAATCAGCCGTCTCAGAAACAAGAACGACGATACTCCAATCGAAAAATTCTCTATGCGACAAAAGAGGAGATGATAGTGAGATTAGGTGGGAGTTTTTTTCGTGGTAATCTGCAGACTTGATTCTGCGGAGATGACGGCAATAGAAGGTTATTGAGTTTGTGCCGTTGAGGCGTCGCCGCGTTTCGTTAGGATCACAGTATGGTATTATGCTGTATTGTGGTAAGCACACTGAATAAACAGGGAACGTCTTTTTGGGCGCGGTAGGTACACAGAACAAGACATGACATGATCTTATAATAATAGTTACCTTTAGTGAATTTAATCAGAATGTGTTTTGGTAAACATTGAGACGACATCATTTTTTAAAATTAAAGGTAATTTTCTTGTCAAGATTTTTTCAAAATATCTTCGTTGTTTAGGAAACTGAGCCCCTTTTTTCCTTCTCCTTCTTCTCCTTCTCCTTCTTCTCCAGTGAGACATTTTTTCACTTTTTGCCATAACAGGTACTTCTGCAGTAGATTCAAGCATATTAACCTGAAAATAATTATTTTTTTGGGTTGAAGTACAAAGGTAGTCATCATGTTTTGTTCTGTGTTTACCTTTAAAATTATATCTTATTTCAAAATTGGTCGCTCTCGCACGTGCAGCGCACGAGGAGCACGCACACATTTAGAACTGACTCAGCATATGTTAGGCCAAAAGCTAGGGAACTTGCAATTCCTCAGGAATTGCACTCAATTTTGGGGGGGATTTCAAATCCGGAATGCATACTTTGACAAGGTATCGCACTTTTGAGGTGTGCAATTCCTCGGGAACACTGGTTTAGCCCGGGATTTCTGCAAAGCCCACAACTTTGGCATCAATATGGATGACCAATTTCTGCAAAGCCCACTAGTTAGGCATCAATTTTGTATACCATCATAATGGATAGGTATCAAAATAGGAGGACAGGTGAATTCATTGTTGCAAATTCTGGGCAATTTCAATTCCTGAGGAATGTGACAAAAAGAACACTGACATCAAAAGATTCTACATCACATAGGGATCAGTACATATGAATTCAATCAACAGTTGGATGCGTTTTGCTGCCAAATTTGTAGAAATATCCTAACAACATAGCAGGTTTCTCGCATTTCAAATCTAATATGGCCATTCCCGAAGAATTGTTCTGTATATTCCCTACAAAAGTGCAAAAAGTAGTCAAAGTCAAAATTCCCTAGGATTGGAAGTGCTCATAGCCAAAAGTTTTGCAATTCCCAAGGAATCACAAATTCCCTAGCTTTTGGCCTAACACATAGACAAGCCACTTTATTTTTAAACCTATGACTTCCTCTATTTCTACGAATCGGATTCTGTCTAGCTCACTACAAAAAATCTTGCATCGGCTGCTAGTAATTTTTTCTACAGGATGCCATGAACATTAGCACTTTTCTAGTAGGTAAGTAAGACAGCTAAATACAATAGGATCACTCCTGCTATGTTTATCGTCCATCTGACGGACGAAACTGACATCACAGTTGGAGTCAAAAATATTCACAACCTTACATTGATCGAAAGATCATTTGACGAGCCTTTCAACTGTGTTCTTATTTCATTCATTTGAGGAGTCTTTTGCAAGTAATTGTCAGTTGAATGCAATGGATTGGAACGATCCGATCCATTCATTCTTGTAGAAAATTGGTACATTTCTACTGTATAACAATAGGCACTCTTTTTAATTTACTCGAAATCAGTTTTTTGGAATCCCTGTCTAGCCAACTTTGTATCATGATACCTGTAGGATACATAGTGATCCTATTGTATATACCCATCTTAAGTGTGTTGTCATAGACAGGAAGGCCAAATGCCACTGCAGCATACCGTGATCTTCACAAGCAGTTATCAAATCAACTCTTCTGTGGCATGACAATAAAAACAATTCAATTCAAACTGAAAGAAACTTCAATGTCATATCCAAGATAGATAAAAGTTGTTGGCTGTGCAGCAGCTATTCAAAACATCCCACAGCGTACAGAATGTCACAGGAGAACTAAAACTAAAGGTGTGTCCTCATAATATAAGAAGTTGGAATTGCTTCACAAAGGACATTGTCAGAAGTATTACAACGGTTAATTTACCTGTAGCTAATGCCTTGAATCTTGAATGACACTGGAAAAATATTGATCACTGAGGTTCCGTCAAAGTCAAAGTGATGAAAGAAATAAGCAGAGTTAGAACAGTCAAGACAACCAAGGAGCAGAAGAGTGCATATATGCAAATATTAGAGCCTTCTACATTGATGTCAAAAGCATTACAACCAACCACCATAGAGATCAACAGCAGCAATATCAATACAATCATATAAAGTCTACATCACTGGTACAATACAGAAAGCATGAGGCATTGGAGCCACTGCCAGCAAATGAAAGTAGAGCTGTCATTAAACATATGATCAAAAGAAAATGCATACTGCAAAGTAAATCTTCCTTATAACTGATGCTCATTGGCATTAAAATAAAGGAAAGCCAATGATGAATTCTGCACGGAGTTCATGTGGAAGGCCTAGAGCAATCGAATATACAGCAATATCATAACACTTAAGTAGGATGCACTTTTGGTTGAAAAGAAGTTAACAATTTAATAATGGCTCAATGAAGTCGAATGTTGAATGATGCAGGGCTCGTGCCATTATATTCTGATTACCAGCTGAAATCAACACTAACACACCGCTGAACTTGCGATGACAAATGAGTTGTCTCTTGTGCAATCACCATAACTAAATCCAACACTCAATTTGCTGCAGGTCTTTTTCTCAAGGGTGAAGTCAACAAAGTATGTTGATTGCACATACACACTGTGCCAAGGGGGGTGAAGAAGATGCTGATGTTAGAAAGGGAGTTGAAAGAATTTCCTGTGAAACAAGAATGTTATGTGATAAAATAGTTGACTCACAGCACAAAATGTGTCAACGGTGTTCCTGTCAAACCAGAAGTCATTAAATCAACAGATGATAGTACGGCTTTCATTTCTGTGGTAGTGAAAACCAATAGGGGGTATTTTGTTTTGTAACAAAGAAGTCTTGTTTGAACAAAGGAAAAAATTCAGTGAATATGTTTGATGAAAGTGAACACATGACATGTATCAAAAACAATCTTACCCGGACTCTTTCTCGTGGAGGTACATGTGCAGCACTCTTTGTGACCATAACAGGTCTTAACAACAGAGTATGCCTACTGCTGACATACTGGTTGTTCAAGTCATAGGTCTCTGCATTGTTGGGAGTGGTGTTGATGCAAAAGAAGAGGAAGGTTGCATTGTGTTTACAAAGAGTGGTCAACATCAAAAACAATTATCCAATTTTATCAAATCAACATCCACTTACCCTTCATCAACTCTCAAAGAAGAGATTAGTTTTTGATATCTCCAATAGCATATCAATACCTGATGAATTAACTGCAGCTGCATGGTCTGATGGAGACTTGCCACAAATGAATCCAATTGTAAACAATGATATGTTGTTCACCAAAATGAGAGTATTGTGAACAAACAAATGTAGCAAGAACCAGTGTAAACAACCGACAGATTTAGCAAACGTGTTCATTATACTCTAGCAACAAAACAAGACACAAACTATAAGTGACAATGAACCTTCATGCAACCAAGAAACCTAAGCTTGTTGATTTTATTTTCATCTTACCGAAGTTAAATACTAAGACTGCAACAAGAGAAATATTCTACAGGGCTTTTAGAAGAGTTGTTTGATTGACTAAACAAACTCAAGGTATCCTGTGTTGTTGAAAATATTAGGTATATGTCAGATTAAGCTTCAAACAGAACTGTATCAATAGTCATTGACAATTATACTTAATTGTGAACCATTATGACAGAACACGGTAAGATTCTTGAAGATGTCTTTGATAACCTTGGCTCTACTCATGCCAATGATATTGATGGAACTGAAGTTTTCAGAGTTGCAGGTATTTCAGCAAATAAAAATATCTTGCTCACAAGCAGTCTTAGTTGTCTAAAAGTTGTTGACTCAGAAATATATTAGTCATACAATTTTGATTTTGTGTGTGTCATTGTTCAGCATTCAATTTGTCAACCAGCCACTGCAAGGATTTGAAAGACTACATGACTTTACTGGGGTATGACACTTGATGATACATATTATTTTATGAAAGATGATCAATGGTGGTAATTCTTACGTCCAACTGTTTGTTAGCATCCAAGAAATTTCCTAGGTTGATAACAAAATGATCGAATTTGCTTGTTGAGCATTTTTAAAATTTGACATTTTATTTGACTAAACTGGTGAATACAATTTAAAAAAGATAACATGACACATTTCTCAGGATTGTTAGCAACTGACTGCAAATTTGTTTCTCTACAAATCATTATCTTGCAAATATACAGGTAACAAATTTTTATTCAAAATTCTAGTCAGTTGTGGACAGGCCACAAACAACTACTTGGGAATGATGCATTTTGTTCAAAGAAATACTTGGGAATGATGCATTCTATTCTTAGAAAAATATATACTATGGTAGGAATTGTTAGATCATGGCAACCATCAGATTTGTAAGGTTGTTGAGAAATTTGATCAAATTTTGTAGTTGAATGTTCATAAATTTGTGAGTTGTTTTTCTGGGATGGTGACACCAAGATAAAATGGCAAAATGACTAACAAATTGGCATTATGTTGCTAACAATTTTGAAAATCATAAAACCCCCACAAGACGCATGCTGTAAAAATATACAGTACTTTATGTATTGGAAAATTTTTACATGTTGTGGAATTACATTAAGTGCTTGGACAGGGTGGAATAATTGAGTTTTCATTTATCTTGGTATCTGCCTAATTGAGAGGTTTGTCTTCAATTATTTTACTACTCTATGACTCCTCAATGACTGGGGCTGACTTGTGATGATTAAACTAAGTATCACTAATTCTCTCCATTAAGCTTGTTTTCTCTTGCTCATGGATACTTTGTACCACAGCACTCCCTGCTCCTCATACCTACCCAGGCTTCCATTATGCTTGTCCATTTCCCATTCACCGCATTGAATTCTGCAAATCTGCATCCCCATCAAATATCTAATCCACTTGATGCACCAATAAATCACAATTCATCCTAAGCTAAAAAGGTCACCTCTTTGCCCAAACAATCCCAAGCACTCCTCAACATTGACATGGGGTGATACCTAAAAGTGTGTTCAAATGACATTTGACTGGCATTTGGTGAGCACTTGATGGATGCATTGAGAATAGGGTGTAATCCCCAATGAAGGGGAGGAATGGAAATTTTTGAGGATTTGGATGACGGTTTATGAAACTACTAGTTAGTAGGTGGAGGAGAGGATTGATGCAGTTATGGAGCGGATGACAATTTGGATCACAAGATAAAAATATTTCAAATTTTTATTGAAAGAGTAGCACTCCTTTTTTAATTTGTACAATGCACTCTTTGTTCTGAATGTTCACATGAATGGCATGCACATGTCTAGACAATACCACTACCACAATGTCATTTATACATCCAAGAGAACTTGGCATCTGCAAACAAGTCTTTACCCCTCTGAAACAACACTGCAAACAAAAAACACCGGTAACCTTTTTGGTGGGCTCTGGGTAGTGGGCGATGTGAGGGGCTACTGTAGGCAGGTAGACGTAGCATAATAAGTAAGCCTAAGATATCTTCCACCTGTAACCTACCTACCTTCGGTAACCCACAGGTACACACTTAGATCCCTCCCATATGTAAGAATCTGTGTTTCGGCAAATCAAGTAACTCTTGCCCGAACTCCGGTAACCCTCCTGTACACTCCGGTAACCCTCCGGTACTCTCCGGTAACCTTCCCGTACACTTCGGGTTACCCTCCTGTACACTTCCGGTTCCCCCCCCCGTACACCTCCGGTATGCCACCGGTAAACATTTTTTTAGCTACTAAGTAATGCAGTCATAGCCACTACTTAGATTGATATTGATTCTAAGACTTACTGAGAAGTCTACTTTCCTGTAAAAAAGTACCAATTCCTATCGTACGTAGAAATATATCCGAAAGCTCCTTTTTGTCTCAAATTTCCGGTAACCTCCCGGTAGACTCCGGTAACCTCCCGGTAGACTCCGGTAACCCTCCCGTACACTAGTTTACCGGAGGGTTACAGAAGTGTACCAGGAGGTTACTGGAAGATAACATGCCGGGGGCTCCGGTAACCTCCCCGTACACTCAAGTGTACGGGGAGGTTACCGGTGTTTTTCGTTTGCAATGGAGGAACAGTATATAGTCCCATCCCCTAAGCTCTCTCAAAGTATCTCCTCACATATCTACACAGATATTTTGTTGTATTACTCTTACCCACATGTTTATTTCTCTCTTGACTACAAACCTACCCCATTTGCTATCCGTTTTCTGCAAATCTATACACCCCACAAGGAGCAAATTCATAGTCTAAATGAAAATTTCAACAATAACATGATGAGTGTCACTGAAGCTGAGTGAGAGAAGTAGAAGTGTACAATGGTTTTGTTTGGGTGTGACTTGTCAAAGATGAAAGAGGACACCTTTAACAATGGAACTCTGACCTTGGCTAGCTTTATGATGATCATAATTATCCAGAGCTACATGAAGTAATGTGGCATCACACATCAACTCAGACTCTTGAAAGCCACCTGGGGTACAGACTATATTCAATCATTCTAGAAATAGTCTGGTGGGATGTATGGGTGTAATGTAGGTGAAATCTTCCATGTTACTTTCACCATATGATGAAATATTTGGCATTCGTCACTTCATCTTCCATTGGGGCAGGTGCAAATGTCAATCCAAGCGTGCTTGTACTCTGATAGCGATAGTACCTATACCTTGTTTGGCACTACTTACTATCCTCTACCTATATACTCCCCAGAGGATGATTCCAAAAAAGCGTCGCTACGTCAGCATTTTCCCCCCGTAAACGGGGTGCCATATGACCCAAAAACGGTATCGTTGTATAACATAATCATCTGGCTTTCGATTGTTATCCAGACATATATTGCTTATTATTTTATAATGGATGCTGTTATTGTTGGTCATATATAGTGATATTCTGCTCGTAACTTGGGTGAATGACCAGATATACGATAAGACATTGTTGTTAGAGACAGGTATTCAAATTACGTGTTGTTGGATGATAATAAGGATAGTTTGGAATATTCCGATTATAATTCGGGTGAATGACCAGATGTACGACATAGTCGATAAAGAGAGTATTCAAAAAAGTGTTTTATTTGATTACTATATAAGTCAATTTTCTGTATGATATATGTCATGCGATATATGGGTGTAGAATAAGTTGTGTGTTATGTTGGGTGGCAACAAATAAGTTATATCCCCATCCTTTTCGTACGGTGCAATAATTGCACCATAACTAGCTTTCTCCATCTTAATCCTTATAGTGCAATTATTGCACCATAAGGAGGACGATTCCTATGTTGCTCGCGTAGAAATGAAAAAACTCATTCGCCCCAAAAGGTAATGGAGGCTTGGCATCAATATTTGGAGCGGTTACATAAGCCATTTTTCAATGATAACACGTGAATGCTAGAGCATATATAATGCTTATGGTGCAATTATTGCACCATAAGAAAATCTGGAATTTGATCAAAGTGTATGGTGCAATTATTGCACCATAACTGGGGGTGGGGATATGAAATATATTTGATTCGAGTTGGTGTAATATAATAACCAATTAACGGACTCGTTTCAATTCAACATTGTATTGTGCTGTCTTTGAAGCAGAGTAAGCTCCATGCGTTCGGCTCTTTTCATTAATTGAACTAGTCCCTCCATTGGTTTAAATGACTGTTCCATGTCGATTGGTTTGAATAAAAACAGGCCTTTGAGAGTTCTTACTCTTGATAGAACTACATATTCCCAGTTTTGGAAGCATATGTTGTTTCTTAGTTTTGGCCATGATGAAACAATGACGATGTCTTTTGATCTCCCTTGTAATTTGTGTCCTGTTGATGATGTGTTTATGTTGACAGGGAACATTGTCATGTGACATCTAGAAGTTTGTTTTTATATCGCAAAGTCGAGTTGGTGCAACGGTGACAGACACTTCATGTTGTTCTGGTGGTATGTTGAACTGTCTCTGTTTTCATTTGAATTGCAGAAGACGCTGTAGTGTGTTAAACTGTTCTCTGTTCGTGTTTTTGTCAAGGTCGTCGAGTTTGTGTTTCAAATTTGTGATTTCATCTGAGTGATCCGCCAGTTTGACTGTCAACCATTCAACATCCCATATATTTATACTCCAGACTTTTCTCCCATACATTTCATGCCATCTATGTGTTGTTGCACCTTGCTTGATCTTTATAGAAATAAGAGTACAAACAGTTCCATTCCCGCGTGGTGGCTTTTCTTCCATTTTTTCGTTTGACATAACACATATTAGGTCAATTCCAGTGTATAGACACAGAGCTGGGTCTGCATGTTTACGTGAACCGTACTTAGTGTTGTCATCCCCACATGTAGTTAGTATGTGATGACGGAGGGTGTTTGTAACTTTCAAAGTGGAAGCTTTTTTTCTTCGATGTTTGGAAAGCACTCTCGATGACAATTGTGTGTTCGGGTGGAAGCTCGTTGCCCGAAGCACTTGGGTGGGTATTAAGGTCATGTTGCTTAAAACTTCCTGCCAAAATGGCATTCTGCTCCTTATTTGTTGGACATGCATAACTCCAATCGATGTTTGATGGGATATTTTTTGGGATGTCAACATCTGTTCTGGTTACAACTCGTTTGTTGATGGTGTTGCGATCCTTGTGTGTGAGTTCCCCTCTCCAGAAATGTTTAAGTAAATTACTGAATTCCGGATCATCCTTGAAGCAATGTTTGTTGTTGAGAATGATTATTCCTGTCAGGATACTCTCAAAGAACTGTTTCAAATTTTTTGAGTACAACAATTCATGAGTGTTTCTTCTAATGAGTTGTCTGAAGTCACCACCAAAAATAATTGAGTATCCTCCAAAGACCTTGTTACGGTATTTGTACTGCCGCAATCTCATGTCCAATTTCATTAGTTCATTCTGTTTCATAAAAGAGATTTCATCAATGAGGAGGAGACAAACAGTACTCCATTCCAACCTCTGTACTTCTGTTACAGTGCTAGTGAATATTCCGGATGCCTTTACTATGGTTCTACCTCCAAATGCAGATGCAGCAGAACCAGTATAGGCCATATAGAAGAATGTTGTATTGGTCCACATGATGTTGCATGCAGAACAGAATTCAAAACAGAACCGTTTGGCAGCCTTAATGGCAGTTGTCTATCCTGCGCCCGCTGGTCCTGTGAGAAAGAGAAGCATCTGATCCATTGCTCCATGAGCAAGAAGTTGTTCCTTGACGTCGTCAACAAGTTCAGAATTGTCTCCCATATAAATGGAAACACCAGCCAGCTTATAAACAGAGGATGTTGGGTCAAGGGCTTCATTTATGAGTTTGAGCAAGAAATTGCAGCACACCTTTTCATAGGTTATATATAGTTTTTCATCAAGCTCTTTTCCTTCTCAGTGTGCCAGGTTCTCAGTAACACCGGCGATTGTAGGGTGAGGTTTATCACCCTGTGCAATATGTTGATCATCATTGGAATCTTGTTGCAAAAACATTCGATATGAAGGTGAACCAACTAAAGATCCCTTAATTAACTCCAACACTGTCCGAAAAGTATTGTGTCTGAATCGGTTTGCATTGCTGTCGGAAGGACCACATTCAAAATCGTTAGTCCATGAAGCAAGTGTGTCTTCTATGATGGATTTGTCCAACCCATTGGTGGGTGAAATAAGGTCGGAGTCAGAGAATTTACATTTGCTGATGATCTCATCTTGATTCAATGAAAGCATCTCGCAATAAAGACCATCTTTGTTGCTTTCACTAAAATGACAATCCTCGTCAAAGAAGTCTTCATCAAACCTTGCACAGATGAATTGTCAAGAGAGTTGTAGAACAAAGATTCAGTAAATTGATTTGAAAATTAACGATGAAATGTTGGAAGTCGGGCTTGACCCGAACTACTAAATGGGAAGATTTAAAAATAGTAATCCTGGCCGATGACCCAACTCCCAACAAAAATTCAGTTTGAGATTTCAACATACCCTTGAATGTCAGTTAGAACTGTTTCCTCTTCTCTTGTAGCCTTCTTTTCCTTTGACTTTCCATCAGTGTCAAGTTTGTTGATGGTGTACTTGGAATATCTCGCTGAAGGTGGCGCCGGTTCTCAATGTTTTGTAATATTTCGAATCCCTTCTTCCACATTTTTGTACTCTCATTATGTTTAAATTGAAGAAGTTCTCTATGAAAAGGTTTCCAGTAACTTCCATCAATTTGAATGTCATCCAACTTTTGTAGTGGGTAAAACATCAACAGTGCTTATTTTGCATAATCCTCTCTCAGTTCTGATGTATTTTCTCCGCAGCTCTCGCCTCTGACACGAAGTTAAAAGATACTACACAAACGCGCTCCATAGTAATAAGTTATTGGAACAACCCAATTCTCTGGTTTTGACAATTTCGTAACTTTTGAACCTGGGTGCGTGGACAAGAATTTGAAGGTAGTACCAGTTGACGATGGTTGAGAAATTTTGTCATCTGAAGTATCAGAGATAATGTCGTGGTCATTGTTAGTGTTACCTGTCTCATTGGAGACACTAAAACCTGCTCATACTGCACCTTTTGATTTCATAACCTTTTTATAATACATTGCCATCTTATACGAACATACGCCATCAAGTGACCTGGTATGGTGGATGTAATCCTTGCTGCTTGAACCTGGCCAGAAGTATGTTTCATCATCCACTTTTGTAGTTCGTACCCGTACATCAACCGGATTACCTTCAAGTGTAGCTTCCAATGGAGATATCAGGAGGTAACCGAACTTGTGTGAACACAATCTAAACCATGTTGATGCATTTTATGGCAAATTGTTAAATCCACCAAATCAATCGGTGAGAAATGCTGTCGGCATGTTTGACATCTCACCAACTTTCCATTGTCGTTATGACACAGAGATTCCTGTCTTGCATCACGAAAAGTTGAACATCTTTCTCCTTGAAAGTGATGTGCGTGGATTCCATGATACCCTCAAAATCATGATCTCCCAAAGGTAGTTCGTGAATGAAGTGGTCAGATAAGTTATTGACCGCATATTGTGTTGTTTCAGAATTGATGCCTTCAGAATCAAGTTCTGGGATTGCTTCTTTGCTTGGATAGTCGTCCATTGAATCATTAGCAGGACCATGTCTTGTTACATCATAAATGTTTCCACGTTGAATATAGTAATCCGGGTCAACCACCTGGATACCGACAGCGCTGTTGGTTTTCAAAATGTTTTGACAAACTCCGCCCTTCATGCTATCGTTAGTGTTTGTGTTGTCTTTTACTATCGTTGAGTTGTAGTTCTGGTCAATGACCCGATTACCGATAGCTGATGTGCGTGACATTTCACTGGTTTCATCGATCTCTGAATTATGTCGTTTGTTGTGGTTATTTGCATCCTCAGGCTTGCAACATTCGTGTGTGAACTTTAATGGCTTTGAATAGGTGGCTGACATGACTTCATCTACGTATTGATAAAAAGCTTCCCTTGTTTTGTTCCAAACACTGTGATCACTGCTCCATAAATCGTCGCACACATCTTGAGATAAATGTTCAGTCCATACTTGCCAATGTGAGTGTAGAGTTTTTCTTCCTTGTTCCTCATGAGCTGGTGCAAATGCTATAACTCTTCCCCAAATACCTTTTCCACATGCTCGCTTTTTCTTGCTGTCCCAATTCAACATACAGTTAACAAAGATTTCAATGATTTGTTGGTATTCTAAAGAGCACGCTCCTGGATATTCGTGCGGATGTGCTTTCAGAACTCACTGTCAAATTTACATTCATCGTAGCTATCAACATTTGGAAGTATGTGCTGCAAAAAATTGGTCAGAGGAAAATGATGATAAATTTGTCACAACGAAATGCATAATGGCGTACCTCATTATTGGGATCAGCATACAGTCTGACATGAAAACTACATTCATCATCTGGTGTGATTGTGAGAAACAAGCTATTCAAACCAAAGTGATCCATCGTTGCAAATTGATGTTTTCTTGCTTCTTGAGCAGCCTCAGCTGTATGAGCAAGTGCTTTACATTTAGTTGTGATTGTTTTGACAACATGTTCGACATTTCTACTCAGCGGTGCTTCAGTGTTTGTTGAGGATGTCTCAAAGTCTTTAGTTGTCAGTCTGCTAAGTACTTTTCCGAAATCTTCTTGGGGATTCTGATTCCTACATGTCATAATGCCAGTTTCATATGACTGTTGTCGAGAGAATAATTGGTGTAGAACTAAAACTACATCTGCTGTCATGAACTGTGGCATGGCCAAATTAAAATACCACTGAATGCATGTCTTAAATGATATTGACGTAGGTCGTTTCAATTTGGGTCCTCCAGTACCATATGGAAATGCAAATGGTAGCACAGCTTCTATTGGAAGTTCATGCTCTTTCACAAAATTGCCCCCTCTCACAAAAACTGTCAGTGCAGATCTGTTCACCAGTGCACAAGCAAACAGCCTTGATGTCTCATACACTGAAGATTCTTCTGTTGGATCCTGGGCACGTGAAAAGAAGTATTGTGTCTCACCAAATGTCGTTTCCAAAGACGCGTCAATTTCTTCGTCCGTATGTTTTCTATCCTGGATCATTGTTGGCGACAGTGCTGATATATTGTTAGGCATTGACCTGTTGTGACACACCCTGCACATACTGTTGTTGATAAACCATGTTCATAAATCTCTGTATAGCTCTATGTCCACCGCAGTCTTTGCCATTATGACAGCCTTTTGCTTTGGGGTAGTTGTGCCGCAAATCATGATGAAAATATTGTTGACATTGTGGTCGCTGAGATAATTCATTGCACCGAATTGATAGTGACCTTGAATGCATTTCTGACTTCCTCCAAAGTGTTGAAAGACATAGCCAAACAGTCTAACCGGTGCCACAAGTGCTTTCATCATATCATTTACATCTTTTATGACATCAATCTGTCTAGTCTCTCCGCAACGTGCTACAGATGCGTACGGCATTTTAGCGGGGAATGCCCCTATGGTGAATCTGTTTGCAATTGCAAGCTTGGGAGGTTTTTTAGAAGAAGCATGTGACGGTCTCATAGCAGTCTTGCAGTGAGAGCAAACTGGATACATCCCACATGCCACCTTCCATGATCAAGGCAAGAATAACATTCCAGGAAAACCAGACACGGTAATGTGCAACCAAGTCTTTATGTAAGGCAACACCTTGACATTCTTCATAAGCTTGTAGTCCCAACCTACAACTGTGCCTCTTGATATCTGCTACACTCATACTAGATACTTGGGAAGATTCTGTCATCACAAAACAATCACATATCAAGCAAACAATAGCCTTGTGTGTTGAATTAGTGAGCTTTCATCAGTCTGTATTGGTGAGATGAAGTGCTTTTACAGCGTTCGTCTTCATCTTTTGAATAGTATCATTGAATGATGATTCAACCATCCTATTTGTTGACTGAATCAAAGTTGAAGTAATGTGTGTGTTGTCACTAGGAACACACTGATTGCGCCGGGCATCATTTGCTTGAAATCGGCGCAGAGCCCATCTTTCTCTGTCCAAAGCTCTCTCTTGAGCGGCTTGTTAGGGTGACATCTTCATTTGTTTTGCCCTTTTTGCATCGGTATTTCTTTTACTGCATTCTTCTGGACTAAGAAATCATCCCGTACACTGTGGTGACTCTTGAATAACGTAATGAGGTTTCATCCAACAAAAGCAACGGGACATAACATTGACAGCAGGTCTCAATGGAAATGAAACAGACACCCAATTATTGAACGTGATTCACCAAGAGCACAGCTAATGAACGAAGTTCCTACAAAAACGTCTTGTTTTATAGAAAATCAACTGAAGCCTTTCAAAAATGTCTCCCTCGAAGAAGCCAAGACCGTCGAAGCCCAGTCCCTCCTAAACTTCATTTTGCGTTACTACATTAACGCGAGGACATCAACCCAAGGCCATCTCATCCACGGCGCTGGACCGATCTGGTACTCAGATGTAATTCCATCCAAGTCCCTGTATTTTATCTGCAAAGCTCAATCATCAGAGCAACTGTCATGATTGCAAACATGATCATGCCTCCTTCGACCACCCAGATGACCACCACTTGGAAATTCCAACCCCAAAAAACGAAAATGATCCAACGCAACACCTACCCCTGCTGATGTTGCATTACGTCTCTTTAAAAGTCACTTGACTTTGTTAGCAACTGGTTTCAGTGCAATGAATGATGCAAGCACTAAACTTCTCTGTTGCTGATATATTCTACAACCCGAGTGAGTGTACAAACAACTTTGTTTGATCGTGTAAACCGCGTAAACCACCAGAACTATGACATATCAATGTCATATATCCGGTGACTCGCCTGGTTTACGATATCACGCATGCATGATTTTTGATTACATTCTGTTATGTTGACTTCACCGCTCATGCCTAACATGATTATACTTCTTATTGTACCCTTTCGTACCATTCACCCCAGTGTACCCCAATTCTATCCTGTTCCATTTTGTTCTGTTGGCAGCACTTTCTTGATCCCCAATATACTAATATTGATTCATTAATATTAACCAAGAAAAACTTACTGGAAAGTTGATTTGTGAATTAGTAGCTTCTACAGAAAACATACCACAATAAGACACATCTAAATCCCTCCAAATTCATTAAAACAGTCAAAAATGGTATCTTCTCCAAAAATGCTGGTACCCAAAATGCACAGGTGCCCACAGTGCTCAACAGTACCATTATTAACCATAGCAGCAGCCCCAACAAACCATTTCATTCAATAGTCATCCCATCCAACCAATACTAAGCTCGTCACCAATACACCCCCATCATCAGTGCCATTTGTCTAATATCGCGTCCAAATCGTCCCCAATACCCATCCCAACCGCAGGGGTTCAGTTTAGGTTGTGTTGTAGCCGCATACCAAGTTTCATTGTCAAATTCAGGCTGAGGGACGATCTACAACATCAGCAATGAGTTGACCTGTCGTGTGAGTTGCCCTCTTGTATCTAGTATATCATGCCGTGCAATTCGTCTAATATCGCATCCAAATCGCCCCCAATCACCATCCCAACCGCAGGGGGTTCAGTTTAGGTTGTGTTTTAGCCGCATACCAAGTTTCATTGTCAAATTCAGGCGGCGGGACGATCTACAACATCAGCAGTGAGTTGACGTGTCTTGTGAGTTGCCCCCTCGTGTCTAGTATATCATGCCATGCCATTCGTCTAATATCGCGTCCAAATCGCCCCCAATCACCATCCCAACTGCAGGGGATTCAGTTTAGGTTGTATTTTAGCCGCATACCAAGTTTCATTGTCAAATTCAGGCAGGGGGACGATCCACAGTACAACTTCAGCAGCAGCAGTGAGTTCTCCTCTCGTGTCTAGTTTTGTACCCCATATGTCATGTCGTGTCATTCGTCTAATATCGCATCCAAATCGTCCCCAAACACCATCCCAACTGCAGGGGATTCAGTTTAGGTTGTGTTTTAGCCGCATACCAAGTTTCATTGTCAAATTCAGGCGGCGGGACGATCCACAGTACTACTTCAGCAGCAGCAGTGAGTTCTCCTCTCGTGTCTAGTTTTGTACCCCATATATCATGCCGTGCCATTCGTCTAATATCGCGTCCAAATCGCCCTCAATCACCATCCCAACTGCAGGGGACTCAGTTTAGGTTGTGTTTTAGCCGCATACCAAGTTTCATTGTCAAATTCAGGCAGGGGGACGATCCACAGTACTACTTCAGCAGCAGCAGTGAGTTCTCCTCTCGTGTCTCGTTTTGTACTCCATATGTCATGCCGTGTCATTCGTCTAATATCGCATCCAAATCGTCCCCAACCACCATCCCAACTGCAGGGGATTCAGTTTAGGTTGTGTTTTAGCCGCATACCAAGTTTCATTGTCAAATTCAGGCGGGGGGACGATCCACAGTACTACTTCAGCAGCAGCAGTGAGTTCTCCTCTCGTGTCTAGTTTTGTACCCCATATATCATGCCGTGTCATTCGTCTAATATCGCATCCAAATCGTCCCCAAACACCATCCCAACTGCAGGGGATTCAGTTTAGGTTGTGTTTTAGCCGCATACCAAGTTTCATTGTCAAATTCAGGCGGGGGGACGATCCACAGTACTACTTCAGCAGCAGCAGTGAGTTCTCCTCTCGTGTCTAGTTTTGTACCCGATATATCATGCCGTGTCATTCGTCTAATATCGCATCCAAATCATCCCCAAACACCATCCCAACTGCAGGGGATTCAGTTTAGGTTGTGTTTTAGCCGCATACCAAGTTTCATTGTCAAATTCAGGCGGGGGGACGATCCACAGTGTAGTTTGCAGTTGAATTCTGCTGTTCTGGATGTGTGAAGCTGCAGTTGAACTGAGGGGTGGCAAGAAGGGAAGGGGCAAGAAGTGAGGAGATTCTTCATTTGGGGATTATGATGGTGGTTTTATGGCAATGCAAAGAGGGGTGGCAAGAAGGGAAGGGGCAAGAAGTGAGGAGATTTTTCATTTGGGGATTATGATGGTGGTTTGTGTTTCAATATCTGTGTTCATTTCAGTGTGTAGTTTGCAGTTGAATTCTGCTGTTCTGGATGTGTGAAGCTGCAGTTGAACTCTGCTGTTCTAGATAATAACTTAGAAGAACATTTTTTATCACAGAAAACAGAGGTAGTATTAGGGGTACAATTATGGGTTACGGGGGATGAAATGGTACAGTGGTGAAATAAACCCCTAACATTCACTTTTTATACATTCATAAGCCTTCTTGGACCTTTCACTAAAGAATTACACCTCACACGTGGACGGCGTGGGATACATCAAAGAAAAAAATGACAATATCTCCCGTCTTAAGGAAGACAGGTCCTACACTCCAATGCGTTACGACTTCATTTTGCAAAACGTAAATTACAACTTTGCCGATATCTTCTGAACCTTCGGTCTCAAGCCTTACTTAGATCCTGATTATGACGGGTGCCCCCAATTAGCAGAACTGCTCAAATTATGGTCCCAACACCCACTGAAGACTGTGAAGCTATCTACTTTCAGGTGAACGGACTATGCGCTCGAGACATCTTTGACCCACTTGTTTCACAAAGAGACAGACCCAACTCTTCATCTTGGTGTAAGGCTATAGTTGATATGCTGAAGTTCGTTTGTAATTTGAAATAATGGATGTTCACAACAGGGAAATAACACAGGACGACTCTGGAAACGACAATGCTGTGAAGTTCCTTCTCTATTTGACTGATTTCCTAAAGTCACTTTGGCCTCCAAAAATGATGAAACAATAAGCAACAGCGATGATGGTGACACCTCAGAATCAAGCAATTCCTCTAACTAAATGTAAGCAAAACTCTCGAACACCACCGAATAAATCTTGCACCTTGTTTACACTTATTTAACCCAAACTTTGAATATAATTAAAGCAAACTACACCCACACACAAACAGCCTGTAACTTAACCACATTCCCAAAACACATTTCCATCTTGTTTGTACCCAAGTGAACCTAACACCAATGCAAAACGAGCAGGACTGCTGTTGCAAAAAATTTTGGCCCTAGCGTAACAGTGATTCACAGGGAATGTATTATGATCAATCATTTTTAGAAGTTGTGTGTTCAACACGTGCGGGTTCTTGTCGAAAAACCGTTCTTGCGTCAACTTTTCAATGTGTGGCAATGCCTCCACCGCGACTGTCACATCCCATGGATGCCGTACCACAAAATCACTTACATGATTCCCCTTAATAAATTGATTGTCCGGATAGTCGTGCACCATACCTTTCTCGCTGACACACAAAAAATGAAAATCAGTTACCATTCTTGGGTCAAACTTATTACAAGGTGCCCATCCACCACCCGGAATAAGATTCTCCAGCATAATACAATTAAGGGTATTGCTATTTGCTGACACAACATCTTCGCCAAACGCTAAAGCATTACGCAAATGACCAGCAAAAGTGGAAAAGCCATCAATGGAAGCAGATGCATTACCAACATCACTCAATGACACCACCTGAGACACTGTCCCGGGTGCGCTGTCTCTGAAACCTCTGACAGTACTACACTGATGTTCTTGACGCTTCTTCTTTGACTTCTTTCCCATATTTACCCAATAATTTACTTCCACGGAAGACAAAAAATCGAAATATAAAATAACTGGTATCGACAACAAAATGTCGCAAGCAACCCATGTACACCCTTTCACTGGAATACGACACACTACATCAACAAAAACGGCTATTTACTAACACCTTCCAACGAATACAAACACATCTCACGCCAAACGAACTTTCCGACGGTATGTCTATATTAGCCTCACTTACTCACTCTCGGCTTAAGTAATTGTGTCAACTCTTGTCCAACCACTCTACACATAATATCCAACACGACAAAAACTACAACATCCCCCCTCAAACGAACAACAAGGCGAATCCTACTACTTACCATCCCAACAGACCCTAATACCAACAAACGTCAGATCCCCTAAAGCAAAAATTATGAGTTCTAATGACAAAGAACTAATGATAATGAAACCTGCAACGTACCACTGCAGATTACGTATGGAACAAAACCATAAGATATCGAACACGATTCGAACAAATTCTCAGAACGAAAACACATCACTGCCATGTCACTTCTTCACAAAGATATTTCAGAACTTAACGCCGTACCAATGCATAGAGGAACACACATGTACAAAAAACCTACTGATTCCACTGTATGACAATGTCCCTAGATTAACACAAACTATGAAAAAAGACACTTAACTTACTTCGCCAAACGTTGAATATCAGGTGACTTACCTGGCATACTACATCACTTACCTCAGCTCACAACACCCTGTCATTACAGCACAACACAGAGAAATGACTTGACACTGCTCAGATAGCCATGCCCCACATAGTCGGAGCTCGGTGCGGCTGTGTGTAATAGATTATTCAGGAAGAACTGAAGTCACAACCAGTGGCAGGCATATCAACTTCTCCATGGGGTTTATATTCTTTGTTAAATTGAATGGTCAGTAAGAGGGAGAAGAAATGGGGGTTGCTCTTGAGTTAGAGGAGGAGGATTGGGGTTATTGTACACATATGCCTCAACAGAATACGACCCATCTGAAACAGAGATACAAGTCTAGAGGCAATGGGGCTCTATAGACTTAATTTCACATGCCCCTCCAATGCCCGCACATGTCCTTGGATGCATCTGATATCCTTGATTTTGCCATCACATGGCTTTAGGAGGACACATGCGCATAAATACCTGTTGAGAGTCACATGTCTGCCCCATGTCTGATATTTTGATTGAGTTTTTTGTATGCTACCATAACTGTTATTATTGATTCAACATTGGAATCACACATGCCTCATGAATCACACTGAAAAACTGTGGACCATGCAGAAGCCCCTCATCCACACCACTTATTCCCTCCCCTCCCCTCCCCTATATCCCCCATGGGATTGTGTCACCATCAAGCTTGATTGAGTGCATCTCATCCCCTAGACTGAATGTATGCTTCAAATCCCATTGCCCTGTTACTTTCAACATTAGTGATCTGGAGTTCTGAGCTTTCAGGGACTAGTAGTGCAAGGTATGCCTCCTTCCTATATTTACCCATGTTTTTGAATGAAATTTAATCAAAACCGATTCATCCACTGCTTCTTTTCTGACATCCCAGCACATATAATGATTATATCTCCACTATTGCCACAGATCCCTTGATAATAAAGCCAGCCAAGCTCATGGTAGGTAAATAATTTCTCATTCTTTCCAATTCTTGCTTTGAGTGAAATTGCTTGAACTAAGTGCTTACTGTCACTCCACAGGCTCCATTAAAGCTCAGCCCGCAGACTGAATTTGGACATCCCACCAACTCCCCTACAGGCCAACAACAATCACCACGAGTTACTGCAAAATGATGGTGAGTTTTCAATTCGTTCCTCTTTTGCAACATTTTTTCCAACTTTAAAAAGGCACAACCTCTTCACATCATCCCCTCCATCAAAGTTGGAGTTGCCTCCCACTGCATAATCACAACAAATGCAGCAGCTAGCCCTGGCTGAGAATAGGATGTGAGTTTTAATTACTTTCTCTTTCTTAGAGTATTTTTTCCGCTGATCATTATTTTTTCAACTAAAAAGCCTTGACTCATTAGCACGATCTCCCCCTGACTGAATGAGAGTGGGATCCCACCTTCTCCGTGTGCCAAGAAATCATCTCCGACAACCTGACAAGACAAGCTTAGTTTTTTGGCTCACTATTGGTATTTCAACTACGCACCAGTTTGATTACAAAGTTACAAACTATCACTCAACCAGTCACAACTCAATCCTTTGGCTGAATTTGGCGCTTCCTCCCACCTCCTTATCATGGCAATAACAACAGCCAACAGTGAATGTGAAGAGAAGTTGAGTTTTTACTTCTTTCTCTGTTTTCAGATGCTCAAATAATTTTGACTAAAATCATTGTTTTGATTTCTAAAATGCTGCCATGGCTGTTACCATTGGACCCATGCAACTATTCCACATTGTGTTGTGGGGGAAGAAGGTAACAAATAGGAGAGTGTTGTTGACATTTACCAGCCAAGTCTGTCAAATTGGAATAAAATAAGAATGTTTGTCTTACAGACATGTTTTCAGCCTATGCCTTTCTTAATCCCAACTTTATTTTGGCCGCTTCTCTCACGAATCATTTACTATAGGATAAGTATAAAAAGCTATAAATTTTTACCTTTGTAATACAGTTACATTGATATTTATAGTAGAATTGCTTTGTGCGTGCATGGATTGTGTGGTACTCGCATTGAAGCAAGATTTTTAACTCTTGACACTACTGGAAGTTACAAGGTTTAAATGTGATTATCCCTTAATTAGTTGCTTTTACATTTTAGATGTGTGGGTAATCATTATGTTTCACTATTCAGTTACCTTGTAATTTATACCTGAATATAAGGTTTAACATATATAGGTAACATTTTTTATTGTTTGTGATTAACATCTGAGATATTGAATATTGATGGACTAAAATAATTTCAAACGCAGCTTAAAAAGACAAAAGTTATTCTTCTCAAATCTTTTCTTATAGAAGGGTTACATTTTGAAGCTTTTGGGGACCATTTGGACACACTGGCATTTTACAACAGTTGCTCAGGTCCTGACTGAATGGTGCATGCAATTTCACATGTTTCTTCAGTTTTAAATGGAATATTCATTGATGTCCATTCACAAAAAAGTACATTTTGCAGTCCTACAAATTAAATATCATTGCCACTTAAGTATAATGATACTCCAAAAATGTGAAATATTGTTTTTAAAAAATTCTGTCGGTCTTTGTTTTATGTGTAATAAAAAACAGAAAAATAATGAACCGTATTTTGTATTGCTCCCATGGAGTACTGAGTTGGTTACATTGTATTTTGTTTAGAACTTTTGTTTGCATGAATTGAATCCTAACCATAACTTCATTTGAGTGTTTTATGTTGATATTCAAAAAAAAACAGGGGGTAACATCGCAGCATTTTCTATTGCCGATGAAACCAAGCAACAGGGAGGAACACTGTGTCTATCACATTTGAGATTTGAGAGATTGGTCACCATGATTAGACTAAACTATTGTGGTTACCATCTGAGATATTGATTTTGACATTCAATGGTATTTGTTACCATCCATCATCCTCATACTTGAGACAGTGCCACCACAGCAGTGCTTGCATAAATCTCAGCAATCCACCGCAAAAGTTCCATGACAATGCACTGGCGTTTGCCGTGCCCTGCACAAAGTCTTGACAAAATTGAATGTACTAAGTTAACTCAAACAAAAATAGCCCGGGCACAAATACACCATACTGGAACATATCTTCGACACCTAAAGAAGAAAGCCTGAATATGGCCTGAGAAAATTTTGAAAATCTCTGTACATGAACTGACTTATAGTGTTGCAATCTATGCTACTGAACTTGTTGCAGAGAGATCTAATCACGTTGACAAGAGAAGATGAGACAATATGAAATAAAAAAGAACACAAGACTTTATGTCTGGATGACACAACAATTATAAATCAACAAAACTGCAATATAATGACAAAAGACTCAAACTACTGCAAACACAGTAATAGAACAAAGTCACCAAAGGAATGTCATGCAGTGCCCACAGAGAACCAGAATAGAAAGACACCTCAAAGCCACCTATGATGCAATCCCCAATGACAATGGTGAACAAAATCGTGCAATACCAAGATTATGCTGCCCCCATCAACAACACTATTCTAGCAGCAAGGCACTCCATCAGCAACAATATCACAATAGCACCGAAGTCAACTGACAAGGCAAACACACCCCCAATAAGAAGATATCCAAACAGGCCAAAGCAGAGGAATGACCTACAATGAAATGAGCAGTGCAATACCACCTGCACAAAAAGCTGCCTGCTCAAACAACACAGCAAACCTAGCTGCAAAACACCACAACAGCTAGGCTACACCAACTATGGATTAAGACTGAGTCAAATTAGGCCTACCAGGGCAGTCAAAAACCATGATTCACACATCAATATGGAATGAGTTCCACAACTTCCTATCGTATAACCCGGGTTTTAAGTTTAAGTATCACAAATATCAAAAGATACTTTTAAGTGCAACTTATATTCCCTTCTCTTGTTGGTGTTTTCAACACAGTGACCTGAGCCGGCCGTCACAAAAAATATTGCACGAAAATGATTGGTAGTTTGACAGGTGTCCCAGATTTTATTTTATGAGCTGATTTTGATCCAATTATGAGGATGGAAGGGCAGTGGAACTGCGATTACAAACCTCACGATTCAACCAAAATTTGTGTGGATTCTACCCACAATTGGTATGCTCATACCCTTCTCAAGGGTGTTCCCTTGCCTGGGGCTATAGACTTCTGTGTAGGGGAGTCCATGCCGTTGGGAGTAGGGCAGTGGTCTCCTGCATTGGGGAGTCCTTGCCTTTTGGATCAGGGGCAGTGGACTCTCTTCTTGGGGAGTTGATAATGATCTTTTTCATTTTTGTACCAAAGGGTACAAAAATGGGCTGATTCTTGGCCAATGTCACTCGCCCCCATGAATGTAGTATCTGGTAAACAAAGACACAAAAAAATCTAAGTGTTTTGGGTGAAAAAAATGTTCTCATCAGAGTAGCTATAACAAACTAAAGAGTTGAACCCCGTGATTTTGTCAGATGAAACAACCTAGTTTTGTCAGACAAAGCATTTTTGTCAGTTAGGCGACAGTTAGGTGTCCAACTGACACCATTTTCAAGAAAAGGTATCCACTAGATTTAAACACAAATTCAAATTTTATGAGGCCAAAACTCACTTTGTCATACAAAATCACCAAAAAGTCTTAGAGAACTAAAAAACAGTTCACATGCTTACACTAGTGATTGACATTTCGAAGCAAAATGGGATACCTTTTATCTTATATTCACATCTGTATTTGAACATACCCCCATCCGTTTCATCAGACAAAACACCTAACTAATTTGGTGTCGTCTGACGAAGTCACGGGGTTCCATATAACTGCCCCCTTAACACGTAAGTGTTGTTTGAAGAGGGAGAGGTCGTTTTTGTTGTTTCAAAACTGACATTATTTGGGTTTTGAGTTTGGTTGTTAAAAAAAGGTGTAACTCTTTGTATATTCAATCTTTCCAATTTTGTTCTGCGTTGAATCCTGATGGTGCTGTCTAAGCAAGAGATGGTATTGGCGACAGTGTTATGTGTGCCTTTGATATAAACAATTTAGGGGCCAAATTCCTTGAGGAGCAGTCTCCATTGGTAGACACGGTCAGAGGTTAATCGGAGGGCGTCTTGGATCAGATTTTTATGTTCTGTATAGACTTTAACCTTTGTCCCCACGACATGCCTTTGAACTCTTTTAGTGTCTCCACTATGGTCAGTAGTTCAAGTTCGGTCACGCTGTACTTCTGTTGCATGGTCGGCAGTTTCCTGCTGAAGAACGCAAGGGGCCTATTACCCTGGGAAATAACTGATCCAAGTTGTTTAGATGAGGCATCATTGTATATATCAAATTCTCTTGAATAATCTGGGTAGGCCAAGACTACATCCTTGGCAATTGAAGTCTTTGTGTCATCGAATGATTTTTGATGCACTGTGTCCCAGTACCATGGATTTTTCTTTGTTTTATTGGCTCTGGTGACCTTGGTGTGACCACACTCTCCTACCAGTGAGGTGAGTGGGGCAAGCAAGTTGCTGCATCTTGCCCAAAGATCTATAAAATACTGGACCATGCCCAGGAACTTACGGAGGTCTTTGACATTTTTCGGCAATGAGATCGCAAGAATCGCCTGTACCTTTTTCTGTTGTGGTTTAATACCTGTACGTGTGAGGGTATAACCTAGATATTTAGTTTTTATGGCACAGAAAGACGATTTTTGGGCATTGATTTGCAAGTCCGCCTCACATAGTCTGGTTAGCACCATTTTCAGTTTGTCAAGGGGGTCTTCCAGATTTGCCTTTGTGATGCATAACAAATCATCAAGGTAAGCTCTTACGAACTCTAAGGCTACCATTAGTGCTGACATTTTTGCTTGAAAGATGTCTGGCGAACAAGCAATGCCCATTGGCAACCGGAGGTAGGAGTACTTACCCCATGGAAAAATAAGGGTACATATTTTGGATGGATCGGGGTCCAATCTAATGGTATAATAACGTATGTTTAAATCTAGGGTTGTAGCGTAGGTAAATCCTTCTAGCTTTTGCAGAACTGTACTGACTTTGGGTAATGGAAACGGCTTTTGAACTAGTTGTTTATTTTCTTCTCTAAAATCAGTGTGAAAGCGTACAGTTCCATCTTATGCCTTGGTCCAGTGCTTGCTAGTATGGTTTGTATTTTACCATGTTCTGCATCCGATATCAATTGGCAAATTATATCACTGGATCAGAGGACAAGCCATGCTCAAGCTGTATGTCTTGATTGCAATAGTTGAAGTCTTTGATTGTTTGTTTTGCTCCTTTGGGCAAGATGCCTGGGATTCGTTGTATTGGAACACTACTCACCGGCTAAAGCATCCTCGTATGCTGGTATCAATGATAGTGGTCTGTGTTTATGTCACCATTCACAGCCTTTTTTTGTTCATTCATGTGGCTACCTTAAGCGTAGCAGTGAATTCTACCGATAACGCTCTCTTAACGCCTCTTATTAGTGGGAACTTTGCAGGTAAGAGCCAATTTATTTCTGCTTTTGGTTGTTCTTACTGTTTATATGCGAACACTGATGATCTTCATGAAACAACTAAGAGATCAAGAGTACGCCATCATGGCACTATAAATGTTCCTAAAGAATTGATTTTTTTTATGAAAAATACTCAATGCAATCTTTTTTCTGCAACGATCAACTAACCCTTGTGTAAACTTTGGCTTGTAGCCAGAAGTAATAAAATATGCAACCATCCATACGAAGATTCCACAATCGAACCCATTCTCTTGTCGGGGAGCCCCGTCAACATTTTCTAGCTCCCACTCACTTTTATTGAAAGTAACCTTCTTTTCTTTGCATTCATCTGAAATGTACCGCATAATGGCATTCAACAAGACCTCATCTTTCCCATTCTCTTCTCCTCCATTGATGCAACAATCAAAACCCAATGATTACCAAAGACATTGCCAGGAATCTAGATCTTTTCCACAGCAAAAATACTTTTTCCAGGGACTCTTCTGGACCAACTTTTCACTTTATTGTAGTCATACTCTCCTCCTTCCATAAGTTTCTCCATCAGATATGTCCCAAAGAAGTGATTATGCTTTCTAGTTCTTGTTTTCATGGATAGGATAGTCTGAACTAGCCACTAATGCAAAATTGTTGGATCCATAATATGACAAGATATACTTCAGCGGGTTCTTGATTGAATCTCTGAAGTATTTATGAGTGTGATGAATCCACTCATTGACCTAAGCCAGAAAGTATTTAAAAAATCTTGTTGTAGACTTTGCTGACTTTGTTTTTATGAGCTTAATACTACTGTACAACTGATGAATGAGATACTAGTTATCTCATGCATAAAAAACACAAATGATCATGGGAGAGATTGGCAGTGATTTGTGGCAGTTCCATGCGACTGGCTCATATTCAACTGCCCAAAGGAACTGTCCCATGGGAAGGTTCCTGAGAAGGAAATCCTCCATTGGATATTCAACCAAAGAAAACACCTACAATGTGTATGGTGGAGTTCTGGGAAGGAAAATCCTATTTGGATATGATTTCTGAGAAACTCATATCTTATGACTTTTGAGTCCTTCCTCTGTATCAAACAATGTGAAGGAGACTTATGGAGTTCCAGCTGGAAGCTCCAGATTCTTGGCCTATGTCACTCGCCCCCACGAATGGAGGGTCAGGTGAGGTGTGAAAAAAACCTTTTCTTTGGAAAGGAAAAATGGGGAGGCCTGTTTTGTGAGCGGAAGACACTTGTTTGTGTACCAATTTATACTGGTAATACAAGACTTTCCTGGCTGAGTAGTGACTACGAAGCATTATTTCAAGCGTAAGTGTTAGTGGAGAGAGGAGTAAGAGTGATTCACTGACATGTTCTTTATTTTAAGTGTCTGTAGTGTCAAAGTATGGTGTTACTCTCCTAATGTTTAATCTTTCTGATTTTGTTCCGCGGTGAACCCTGATAGTACCATTCGTATGGACTGTCGATATAGTCCAAGGATCTTTATGGTATTTGCTTTCTGATTTGCGGAGGATACCTTCTTTGCGAAGAAGTACTCTATCACCAATTTTATAATCCCAATCGACGCGAGACTTGTTTTCACGCTCGGTGTTGCGATCGGTTTGGCGTTGCCTATGGTCTCCTATTTTGTTCCAGTCAGCTAGGAAGGGAATGTCAAACAGCATGTCCCTGCCAAATATTGCTGCACCTGGAGAGGCTTTGAGTACCGTGTGGTATGTGGAGCGAACGGCCCATGCAGCATCTGTGAGGAAGTCTGCTATGTCACTAGGAGTCACTGTATTGGCCATGTCTAATTCAGCGGTACGGAGCATTGTCATGATTACTTGATGCATCCGTTCTAGTATTGCGTTCGCTTGGGGGTTCTTGATGCTGGTTGGCTTACGCTTGATACCGTATGAATCACATAGGGTTTCGAAATTGAGCTTGAACTCGCTTCCATTGTCGTAAATGATTACTTGACAACGTGGGTAACGGCTAAACCAGATCTTGTTTACTAAAGAGCCAACTTGTGCTGATGATTTATCAAAGTATGCTTCTTTAGGTTTATTATGTGTGTTAGTACCCTTGAGGCCCTTTTTACCCTTGGGAGTAACAGAATTGAATTCAGTTACCGGTAGTTCCACAATTTCGAACCAACTGGTAGCTGGATCTATCATTGTGACACACATAAAGTCAATTTCAGTGCCGTCTTTGCCCTTGAGAGTGTATGGTCCGATTAGGTCCACACATAGTACCTCCCAGGGGTTTGATACAACCAATTTTGTAGGCAATTTACCGTACTTATGTTGGCGTCGTTTGTTGACTTGGCATTTATGACAATTTTGACAAAGGTGCGGACAGAGTGTCTCAAACCTTTCCAATACATCGCAGGCGAAGAGTTTCTTCGAGACGGGTTGTCCCTGGATGCTGCAGGTAGTGATGGTACCACTGTACTGCTCGCTGCTGGAGTTCCTGTGGGATGACAAGTTTGCCATCTTTGCACAGTACTTGAACATTTTCTACCAGCTGAGGTTTGTATGCCTCCAGCAGGCTGAGTTTGTCCAGCATTTTATCTGTTTGTTGAGCTGCGGCAATCTCCGAACTGTCAGGGGATAGATCGCATTCTCTTCGCTGCGGTTAGCAAACACAAAGTTCATGAGGTCTGAGTGTTGTGCTGGGGATGGGTCCTCTTCTGATTGCATAGTGTAATAACACCAGCATTTGGTGAAGGTCATCCAGTTTTCCTTGACGTCCTTTGTTGGACCAAAGTCAAGGCGTGAAATCGCATCCGCAACTGTGTTGTGGATTCCTTTGATGTACACGATTTCAGGACCATATTCCTCTAGTAATAAACGCCAACGGTAAACCCTGTCACAGGTTAAACCGAGTGCATCTTGCATGAGGTTCTTGTGGTCTGTGTAGACTACAATAGGCTGGCCCCACAGCATTCCTTTGAATTCTTTGAGTGTTTCAACAATGGCTAGAAGTTCAATTTCGGTTACGCTGTATTTTTGCTGACAGACAGAGAGTTTTCTGCTGAAAAATGCAATTGGCCGGTTGTTCTGAGTAATGACGGCTCCAAGTTGTCTCTTGGATCCATCAGTATAGATCTCAAACCCTTTTGAGTAATCAGGGTAGGCCAAGGACACATCTTTGGCGATAGTGGCCTTTACGTCATCGAATGCTTTTGATGTTCCTCAGTCCATTTCCAGGGTTTCTTTTAACCTTGAGAAGTTTGGATTGTTTGGTATGACCACACTTGCCTACGAGGCTTGTGAGTGGGGCAAGCATTTCGCTGCGCCGTGCCCAAAGATCTCGATAGTATTGGACCATGCCAAGAAATCTACGGAGGTCTTTGACATTTTTGGGCGGTGTCAGTGCAAGTATCGACTGTACCTTCTTGGGTTGTGGTTTAATTCCCTCTCGTGAGAGGATGTACCCAAGATATTCTGTTTCAATGGCACAGAAGTTTGATTTGCGAGCATTTACTTTTAGGTTCGCATCTTGCAGTCTGGAGAGGACCAATTCCAATTTAGCCAGGTGGTCTTCCAGGGTTCCCTTGGTGATACATAGTAGATCATCAATGTAAGCTCTTACAAACTCAAGGGTGGCCATTAGTTCCGTCATTTTCGATTGAAATATGTCCGGAGAACCAGCAATTCCCATTGGTAACCTGAGGTAAGAGTACTTACCCCATGGAAATATAATGGTGCAGATCTTGGATGCATCTGGATCCAACCTAATGGTGTAGTAGCCCATGTTTAAATCAAGGGCTGTGGCAAAAGTGAAACCTTCTAACTCTTGCATGACTGTACTAATTTTAGGTAACGGGAATGGTTTTCTAACTATCCTTTTGTTTACTTCTCTAAAATCACTTAGGAAAGCGTACAGTCTGATCTTTTTTGGTACTATGAATGATGGTGAAGCCCATTCAGATGCGGGCTGCCACTGTAGTACCCCTAGGTCACATAGTCTTTTGAGCTCTTTCATGAGAGTCTCTTTTACTGAATGTGGCACTGGGTAGGCTCTGCCATGGTACGGTTTTGCACCTTCCTTCAGTTCGAAGGAGACAGGCTCAGTATTCCAATCACCTAGTGTACCATCAAAGAGGTCCTCATATTTACGGAGGAGCTCCAACAACTTATTTTGATCTTGTAGACTAAGGTGAGGACAATTGTTGTCAACAACTGATTGGAGGTCTGCTTTTTCATATTTTGCATCTAAGATGTGAACTGCACGCTGAGTGGCTTCCTCAGTACTACGTGGTTCATGAATCATGCTGTGGTTAACTGACCAAGCTTTTTCAATCTTAGAGCTAGTTGACAGACTGTTGATGTCTCTCATCGGCAAGATGATCTCATCAATGGTAATATCCTTTGTTCGAAAATCTAGAACAATTCCAAGCTCTCTTAGTGTTTTTACACCTAAGATGAGGTCAAACGCTGGCTTAGCCATCTTTTTACCATCATACTCCACAACATCAGGTTTAACTGTGTATTCCTTGCTGTTGGAGTACTCTAGGAATTTTAGAGTAACTTCGCCTCTTCCTTTGGTTTGGAAGCACCCATTCGACGTGTGCCAAGACTTTGACACCTGCCTAGTCAAGTAGGGAAAACGCTTGGTGGTTCCTTTTCATGGAACATGAGGTCACCATCGGAACCAGTGTCCAATAGTACTCTCAAGAAGTTGTTTTTGCGACTCCTGGACAAGTGTTTGAGTTTTGTCGAGGACTGACTTCCAGTCGCTAATTTTTGTACAGCTAGTACTGCTGTTACTGAGTCCATTGATTTTTGTGGGTTAGATGGCTCAATTGACTTTGATTCATGTAGGGTGTCCCTCACTGAGTTGGGATCTACATCAAAGTTAGTGGACAAGTTCGAGGTGTCTTTGAGATTTTTCAAAGTTACATCCACTAAGGGACTCGAATAATCCGGAATTAAAATTTTGTCATTTAATTCTAATTTTGGTTTACTGGTAGTTTTTATCGGACCAGGGGTAGTGTAATTGGCTAACTCGTGGTTAGTTTTAATTTTCTTACAACTAATTTCATTTTCCCCGGTACTACCCGACCCAACGCTTCAGGATGAGTCGGAATCGCTGTCACTTTCTTCGCGACGGCGGCGTTTCTTGCCTTTTTGTTGGCTTTCTTGAGAGACTTCTCAAGTTTCTCCATGCGAGCCAAGACCTGGGCGTAGGACTTCTTGGGGCGACTATCCTCGCGGGACTTTCGTGCAGCTTGCCCGAAAGTACCTCGCGTAGGAGTTCCGTCTTTGTTGTACCGGCGACACTCCGCGGTGTTATGCGTGGTGTGTGCGCCCCCATGCTTTTGCATAGCTCGCAGTTCTTGTCTACGCGCGTATACTCCGTGCGTGCTTGCTTGGGCTTCTTGGGAATTCGTGCGCCTAGCGCGAACTTCTTGGAGGGCTGTTCAGCTCCTTGGGCCTTTGCAGGCTTAGAAGACGACTGCCTCTCATCCACTGGGTGCGCCACCTCAATTCGCTCAAGAATGAGCAATAGAGGCTTAACCCCTTCGGGATAGCACTTCTCAAGCAAGTGGTACTGGTCCTGCCACTTCAACGGACACATGCGCAATATGTGGCATGCAAGTTCCGCGTCAGTGAAGGAGTAGACCTGTTGGGTCTGTGTACTAGCGCTCGGGCTGTAATACAAGCACGGGAGGTCTTCCACGTAGTTGTTCAGCTGCATCACGCGCTGCACAAACTGACGCACCCGAACCTTGTTGGGCTTCTTGAGGCAATTTGAAATATAGAATTTCAAATTTTTGCCTGCGTCATGTGCGAAACACGATTGGAGGTGGAGTAACTGGCACCTCCTGAATGACTTGGACGTCTTGCCCGGTGACTTCTTCCTTTTGACTCTGAAGATGTCATGAAAGGGACTTGACTCTGTCTGCTCCTTGACAATTAAGTCCCAGGGCTGACGTGCCTCCTCAGTGAGAAGGTTGGCGTAGAGTTGAAAAACTTCTAGGGCCGAGTCGGTCATTTGTGTCCTTAAGG
The DNA here is from genome assembly GCA_013187285.1 of Cyclotella cryptica. Classification (NCBI taxonomy): domain Eukaryota; phylum Bacillariophyta; class Thalassiosirophyceae; order Thalassiosirales; family Thalassiosiraceae; genus Cyclotella; species Cyclotella cryptica. Next base: position 450,665 of record JABMIG010000030.1, read on the forward strand.
CGAGCATGTCGGCCTTTAGGGAGAGTGACTCTGCGGTCTTTTTCTCCTTCTCAGTCTTGCTGAGGGGGTCATCGGCAAGTTCACGTAGAACAGCCTTCCAATCACCTTTTTTCGAGTCATATGCCTTTTCGGCATCATCGCAGGCGGGAATTAGACCCATTTTCTTGGCGGTACTATACGCCTTGTTCACGTGCAGTACAAACTGCTCGTTGGTACCGTGTCTGGACCAAACCGTGACTCGGGTTTCTGACCCATTTGCGAGGGTGCACTTGAGGGTCTCAGGCTTGAGGTCCAAAGCTTCTTGGACTGGGTCCCGATCCGGCACATAACGGATAGGGGCTTTCTCGCCACCCCTTCCGCGCTCGCACTCTTGGTTCTTAAGCCCAATAGGGGCTATTTTCTCAGCAGACATTCTTGAGAGGGCTGCTCCGAGACTTGTTCCAAGGAAAAGGGTCTTGTAGGAGCTTCGTGGCGGTTCACACTCGAAGGAGACACGATTGGCACGAATCTTGTTGGCGGCGGGATCACGTAGTGCAGACGTGGTGCTACTACTTACCGGCGCACGAAAGACGGTGGCTCGACGGGCGAACACGTGGATGCTGAACGCTGGACTGTCGGAGGACAGACGCGACGGTGTTGAACGGACGGTGGTTGGCTCGACGGTGACGGACAGTTGAAGGACAGTGCGGCGATGGACAGACGGTCCAAAAAAAAATTCGCTCGAGTAGGTTATCAATTGATAGTGACCTAAGCCAGAAAGTATTTAAAAAATCTTGTTGTAGACTTTGCTGACTTTGTTTTTATGAGCTTAATACTACTGTACAACTGATGAATGAGATACTAGTTATCTCATGCATAAAAACACAAATGATCATGGGAGAGATTGGCAGTGATTTGTGGCAGTTCCATGACTGGCTCATATTCAACTGCCCAAAGGAACTGTCCCATGGGAAGGTTCCTGAGAAGGAAATCCTCCATTGGATATTCAACCTAAGAAAACACCTAGAATGTGTATGGTGGAGTTCTGGGAAGGAAAATCCTATTTGGATATGATTTCTGAGAAACTCATATCTTATGACTTTTGAGTCCTTCCTCTGTATCAAACAATGTGAAGGAGACTTATGGAGTTCCAGCTGGAAGCTCCAGATTCTTGGCCTATGTCACTCATTAAGGCACTCATGCTCTAACATTTCAGTAGGATCAATGATTATTGAAGGCCAATGGTATTGATTCCATTGAGTGAAAACATGATCACCGACTCTGTCCTTGTGAGTGTCATTCAATTGGGCCCACATCTCTGATACACTCTTCATTTCATTATCATGGAAACGCATTGCTCTCTTCGTGGGACCATTTTTCTGGTTGATTGGTACACGTTTGTAACAAGTTCTTGAAGAGAGTAATCTTGAAGAGACTACTTTTTTTGCTTGGTAACCATCCACTTGACCATCCGGAATATCAGGCGAAGGTTTTGCCTGATATCCATCTCCTTGATCATTTGGAACATCAGTCGACTTAATTGTGGTAGTCAACTCAGGTGATCTGGGTGCTTCTTGATCAAGATGTATTTTAGATACTTCCATTGGATCTTGTGCATCAGATTGAGTTTCCAAGTTTTTTGGTGATTCCGGCAGAGGTTTACAAAGATCGGTATCGATATCGTTTGAGAAATCTTCAGGAAAAGGTGAAGTATTTGTTGTTTGATCATGTTTTGACTGGTGGACATGTGTTGATGTTGTATCTATTGTACCAATTGCAAAGGTCACTCTCTTAGTCTTGTCGGCTGATATCCCATTCTCTGGGAGCTTGTTGTCTTTGTCAGAAATGCCAACGGCACCAGAATTGATGTCATTTGAGGTGTCTTCTGGAAAAGGTGAAGTAGTACAGCGTTCATTATTTTTTGGCGAGTTATCTGTTGGTGTTGGATAAACTTCTCCAACGTCAACATTTTCTGCCAAAGTGAGTCTTGTGGTGTTGATATCTGATGTCCCATGATCCTTGTCTTCATTACCAACAGTACGCTTTCTTTTGTTGGCGACCTGTTCTTTGTGACGTGGGGTTGAAACTTTGATATCTATCTCAGAATCATCGATTGAAACTCTATAGTTTTCTTGTCGGATTGAAGACTCAGCCTTGGCCAAACTGAAAAATTCAATGAATGAATGCTTTTTGATTAAGTGAGTCGACCTGGCGAACTAACTTAACTTGTGAGGGAAAAAGAATTTCGACAGCTCTAATTATCTGTCAGAGTGTCTTTTTTGCTCTTGCACTCTCGAAAGTGTTTTTCATGTTTGTAGTCTTGTTGGAGCAAACAAGACCTCCACAAGACTCGTTCTTAGTTCAGTAGTTGTGAGAGTAATCTCACTTCTCTTTTAACAAAAGTAAAGTCAGTAAAAGTCCGTTAGTTAACAGTTAAGTTGAACACAGAGTTTCAAGCCTTTCAACATACTTCGAAGTACGCGCGAGATAGCTGGGAACTCTTGATTGAAACTGAAGTACCTGTGAAAGTCAAAATCAAAAGTGAAAATGAGTGATGAATCAAAAAGTCTGTCCATTCCAAAGTGGGATGGAAAAGAAGAATCTTGTCCAAGATATTTGGCTAAGTTGAAGGCACTGGCCGAGTATTACAATTGATGCATTGGATGAGGGTATAATGACGTCAGAATGTCCTGAAGAATCCGAGTTCAAATCCCTTCAGACAAAGTCAGTCATGTCAGATGATGAAAAAAAGAAAGTCATGTTGTATAAACAAAACACACGCTTGTGTGCAGTTATTACCTTGGGTCAAGACAGTGATCATGGTCTTGCTGCAATCAGTCGAACAGTTGTGAAAGGTAAACATCCTCATGGTCTTGCGTACAAGTTCTTAAACATTCTTGAGGAGAAGTACAAACCAAGTGACACAAGTGCGAAGGTTTCCTTGATGTCAGAGTTGAGATCGATTCCTTTCAAGATGGCAAATGACTATTATAATGATGTTGTTGGAGTCACAGCCAGGTACGATGTACAATTGAATGAAAGGAGTCTTTTGGAATATCTTACTGAGATAGTCAGAGATTCAAGTATTGCAAAAATCATTATTGATCATCTTGAGAAGCCCGTTGGTAGTCACTATCTAGAAGCCTTGTGTAGGGATATCTCAAAGCTTCAACGTGTTGCGAAGGTATATCGTGTAAGTAACTCTAATGTCAGAGGTGATAAAGAGGTTAATCTCTCAAGTGCAGAAAGTGGCAAATCTAGTGAAAGTGCACAGAAGGAAGAGTCTAGTGACAGTAGTCGTAAAACAAACAAGCCATGCAAACATTGTGGTAAACGGGGACACAGTGAGAATACCTGTTGGGATAAGTTTCCTGATAAGGCCCCTGCTTGGTTTTGTGAGAAGTCATCGACCAAATCCGAACGTGAATCATCAAATGTAGATGTTGAAATTGTCCTTTAGTTGAAGTCTCGAGTCCAGAGCAGGTCAGGGTGTTAGAGTGTGTTTTTTGCTCTTGCACTCTCAAAAGTGTTTTTCATGTTTGTAGTCTTGTTGGAGCAAACAAGACCTCCACAAGACTCGTTCTTAGTTCAGTAGTCGTGAGAGTAATCTCACTTCTCTTTTAACAAAAGTAAAGTCAGTAAAAGTCCGTTAGTTAGTTAAGTCGAACACGGAGTTTCAAGCCTTCCAACAATTATCTTCAAATCCAATTGTGATCAAGATTCCGCGGAACATAATGGATTCAAAGCCCTGAATATGTACAACTTTCTCACCAGTAAGAGGCTTCTTGGTGAGATGAGGGAAACCCATCTTTCATTGGATGCCGTAGTTTGGAGGTGTTGACGAAATCGCTAGTCAACAAGATCTATTGACCTGAAAGAGGGAAGAGAAGCGCACAATCACTGCAGGTTCCTTGATGGAGTGAGAGAGCTAAGAAACAAGATAACGAGCGCGCGATGGCTGCAGGATCTTTGATGGAGTCCTACAATGGCAAGAGCAGAAGCCTCCTCCATATCAAAAAGATATTGAAATGGGGAAATGTCGAAAATGAAATTTGACCAAGTTAAAATGAAAATTGACTGTGCATTGATGATCAGCACAACGATCATCTAGCAGACTCTTACGAACTCTGAGAAAACTCATATGGCATTAGAAAAATCAATACACGCATTGACAAGAATTCTGCAAGAGCTCTGCAAAATTGAGAGTCAGAATTCTAACCAAATGAATGGTTAAGGGATAATACAGTGATGGCCAGACCAAAGTGCCTTGTCATAAGTATTTGGCATACTTGGGAATTGAACCCAAAACAATCCAAGAGTGTTTGCAACCATGCAAATACCGGCCGATGACAAGTGCCATCGTGACAACAAGTGTCGCCGTGACGGCAAGTGCCATCGTGACAACAAGTGCCGTCGTGACGACAAGTGCCATCGTGACGACAAGTGCCATGGTGAAATGACAAAAGACATCAGGTGATGACAAGTGCCATCGGGTGACGACAAGCGCCATCGAGACAACAAGTGCCATCGGGTGACGACAAGCGCCATCGAGATAACAAGTGCCGTCGTGACGACAAGTGCCATCGGGTGACGACAAGTGCCATCGTGAAATCACAAGTGCCATCGGGTGACGACAAGTGCCATCGAGATGACAAGTGCCATCGAGATGACAAGTGCCATCGGGTGATGACAAGTGCCATCGGGTGACGACAAGTGCCATCGTGAAATGACAAGTGCAATCGTGAAATGACAAGTGCCAGCATGAAATGAGATAACAATACTGGAAGATTTCAAAATTTAAAAAAATGAGAGGTTTCTGAAATGAGATGAGCAAAGGATCAAGTGCGACTTCAAATCATGCGGTTACAAAGAGACACGTCCAAACCTTATTTGCAAAGCACATATTTCAGCAGGGTGTATTACCATTGGGCATTCCTGCAGAGCTACTGTGTTCAAAAAGTACAACAAGCAAAATTTATTCAAAATAACTACGTCGGACATATGCAAACGGTTCAAGCTAGCATTGTTCCTATCCCTTATTCTCCACCTGAATTGCTTCCAAGGAGAGATGAGCAAATCAATGGTGGTTGACTATTATACAATGTGCCTGGTTGTGATGGTTGCGGAGTTCATTAGTGACTGGACAAAACATTCTTTCATCACGAAATTCAACCATATTCCGAGCATGGCTTACTTTGATTATGCTCTAATTCTCTCAGGGGATGTTACTGGCATTGGCCACTAAGGGCTTAATCTTGACTATACTCATGCTGCTGTCAAAAGACTGGGAGTTGCGCAGATACCCCTTGTATGTGTTACAGCTTGCTATTTGCACGAAGCCATTCAATTTGCAATTGCTTTCAAAGGAAACAGAGACGTAGACCATCCAATCAATGCACTTTCCAAGTTTCTTACGGATGGGAACAGGTGGAAGTTATATTCCTGCCTAGTGGGGCTTATGGTATTATTGGTGGCACTGAAGATATTGCTGGGAGTGTGCATATGTTAGGCCGAGTGCTTGGTAATTTGCAATTGCTAAGCACTTGCAAAATGGGGCAAAAAACCCATTGCAATTCCTCGTCAACGTTTGGACTACCAAGGAATTGCAATTTTTGTGTTTTCAATTCCTCGACAACCTAGGTTTAGCTTGGGATTTCTGCAACGACCCCTCGTGTGGCATCAATTCTGTAGTGTGACACGTCTGATCGGCATCAAAGTAGTATATAACATGTCCGTTTGGCATCAATTTTTCTGTTCGACAGTACTCAACAGTAGTCATTTGTAAAATAACTTAGAAATTGCAATTCCTTAGGAATTGCAATACAGAATTAATATCTTCGTCTTTACAATTCCTTAGAAATTTCACTGTTGTTCAGTTTTTTTTGCCGTAACATTTCCTTAGCAATTTCACTCGTTTGTATGTTAGGCATCCAGTTCAATTCCGTAAGATATTAATTTACGTACGGACTGGTACTATTAAAATCACTGTCAGTTGAATGCGTTTTGGCGCCAAATTTGGCTACAAATGCAACCAAACTGGCTGTTTTCTAGAGATGGTTCTTGTTCTCATCTCATGCAATTTTTCGAGATCAAGAATAGTTCAAGATTTGACCCTTCGAGATCGAGACCTCATTCGAGATGATATCCTTGGAATTGATAGGAGATTCCATTCCAGATCGAATGAGCGTGTACGCACTTCTGACCCACGTCACGTATGTACCTTGATAGATACGTGTTTATGTACGTACGAGCGTTGTATGTGTATGTAAAAAATCTCATCTCGGATCTCGGATTGGAGTGTTTCGAGATGAGACATCATCTCGAACGAGAAATTCTCGTGTCTCGATCTCGAATTCTTGACCGAGAACCATCTCTACTGTTTTCACACAATTCAAACGTAATTCGGCAGTGGACAAAGAATTGTTCTGCGTATTCCCTATTCCGGGCAGAATTGCAATTCCTTGGTAGTGCAAATGTCGACAAGGAATTGCAAAGTGGGTTTTGCAATTGTGGGCAATTGCTTAGCAATTGCAAATTACCAAGCACTTGGCCTAACACATACGCTTCATCGCTAGGAATAATCTGGGTGGAGATGTTATAGAAATGCTAGAGAGAAAAAAATCATCAACCAGAAAGCCATTGACTCCAAAACCGTCACGAGATATTTCATCGGGTAGATTGGACAAGAGTGAGGGAAAAAAGAAGCAGTAGTGTTGATAGCTAAATATTGACTTTTATCGCTTGGCGCTAGTGTCTTCGATTCTCCGTCCAAATTTATCAAGCTTCAACCAAGTTGCCTTGCCCTTTGGTAGCAGATCTCTTAGACTGTGGCTTTTATCCCTCCCATCAAATCGGTTACCCCAATTAGGAATGTCCACACCTGCCCGAAAGTGTTCACTGTAGGTTTCATGTTTGGATTCCGATTCATCTGGATCGTTGATGGGTCCTAAATCATCACCATCCAAGCCTGAGAACTCAACCGCAGAAACAGATACGTTCGCCAATGGTGCTGTATCAATCCTTTCTACGGTTTCAGCATAAGCTTTAGCAACAGCAGCTTCGGTTTTTGGCTCAGCAAGAGACTTCGATGTGGTATCATTCACACTTTTTGAAGGTGCGTCTTCGTCTGTATCATCATGGTCCTCAGCACGAGCACTTTCAAATACATCATCAACAGCCTTTTCAAAGTCACTTTGCGTCACTAGACAGTCATTTATGGTGTTCTGAACACCAGCTACTTCGTCGGAAACATCTGCAACATGTCCTGCAAAGTCAGTCACAGCTCTTTCTAACGCCCGCGAAGCAGCAGCACGAGCAACTCCTGCAAGCGATGCACCAGACATCCCGTCGCATTCCACAGCAATCAAGTCAACCAAATCGCCATACGTGGGCAATTCGCTACGGTCCATTTGTTGCGACAGTCTCCACGAAGCACTACCCACAGGAGCATCCCGCACCAACACTCTACCGCTTTTCATCATACTGTCCATATGAACCTTTAAAATACTCACTCGCTGCTCGACAGTCTAGTACATGTATTGAGACATGAATTTGAGTCGATACCTATGGCCGCATGAAACTCGCCCTCGACACTATGGCATTGCGCTTACCTTTGGTTTTGGCACCTCGATCTTAACTTCAAATCTGCCCGGACGCATCAATGCAGGGTCAATTAACGAGGGCTTGTTGGTCAAACCGATCAAGAGAGTGGGTACGCTTAGTGGATCAACTCCTACATTGTTGCAGAATTGTGGTCAGAAAAAGGATACTCGAGATGAAATTTCGCTGAAGCGAAAGTACGCACCGTCCATCTTTGCAAGCAGTTGGTTGACGACAGAATCCCTCGCAACTCCCGCGTCGCCCTATACCAGGCACATTAAAAGAACGTTGAGCCCCTCATGCTTTTCAGCTATGCCAGTAGAAGACAAAGAAAAATCCCATAAAGTCTTCTCTCACCTGGTCCCCTTTGCCTCCAGAACCACCTCTTGCGCGAGCTATAGCATCAAACTCGTCTAACACTATGACATGCAATGCCGTTTTTGATAACGGCTCTCCGTAGTTCTTTTTGAATTCGAAGTACAGTTCAGGCGGATTATCAAAGATCTCTCTAAGATTTTTTTCGCTAGAACCAACGAATTTATCCATTATTTCTGGTCCAGAGACAATAGTGATCGGCCGAGCAGGTGACAGTATTGATCCAAGTTTTCTTGCCAGGAGAGTCTTTCCGCATCCTATCACGAGTAAAGCAGAATCGATATTGAATAAAACGATGCAAGAAGGCATGCAAAAAAAATGTCACAACATTCGCACCAGGACTTCCATACAACAATAGCCCCCGAACAGGCTGTATTCCAAGCTCACGTAGCAAGGAAGGAGGTGCAGCAAGTGGGATCCAAACACGGCGTTGTATTTGAGATAATACATCGTCTAGACCTCCAATCCCTAGAGTTGTACCCTGGAACGCCGATCCCGACCCTGCTCGCGCCACGAGTTCAGAAGCTTTGGCCGATGCCACATCAAGATTGAAGGGTGCTGTTGTTTCACTTGTTGATGATTCACTTGTTATCTTAGAATCAGTGCTGATTGACTGTTGAAAATTGGATTTTGGTGGGATAGGCATTGATGATTTCATCGTTTCCTGGAGGTTTTGTTTATCCTCCGCAAACATAAAGGGGTCCAGTCCGGACTTTCCATCCATTACATTGGACAAAAATGGATCAGCCCTGCCATCATCTGTTGCCATTCGTGCCGAAAGTGCTGACCTTGGACGATTACTGTCTTCCACTTGCTTCTTTTCCCATTCGAGACGCTCGCTGGCAATGTCGATTCTATTTTCTCCTGCATAAGTTGTCGGGGTGTATCCCTTGCCCGCTTTGATTGTGCTTCCGCACGAGGTTGCGCCATCGGATGACATTGGTCCCATTGGCTTTACGACGGATGATGCCGTCCCATTCACAATCGAAGGCTGTTGATCTGCCGGAACGTGCTCTGTAGGTGGAATAGGAGGCGGTGGTTCCATCGGCATACCTGAGCGTTTCACCATGCGCATTGCCTGCCTGGCTTGCTCTGGGTCCATCGCCAGCCGTTGTATTTGATGTAGAATGTTGTATGCTCTCCTTCTCTAACAAACGATGGGGTTTTCGAAAGAATTGGCATTGGCTTTCACGTAAAAATCAACGTAGAGTTGCAGGATGCAACGACGTTGATATAGTCATAAATCAAGAGCACTCACTGTCGCCAAAGACCCCGAAGTAATCCATTTGTCAAGGACCCCCTCTAAGTTTTCCATAAGCCCCTTGATGTATTTTGAGTTTTGCTGCAGTTGCTTTGCTTCCTGAATTAAATGGATGTGCGACAAACGAACACACACAAACAAAATTAGGACGATCTCTATTAGCGTTCATTCTAGAAAACGAAAACGAAATCAAACGCACCTTATCCAACTCATCACTTTCGCCTATCTCCATCTCACCACTCGAAGGTTCAACAGCACCGTCGATATTGCCATCGCTGGAGTCGCCTCCTCGAAGCGGCTGTTGCGCCAACAAACTTGAACATGGCACACCGTGCAGCCTCTTTTTTAAATCTGTCCTCGGATGCAAGAGGCCACGCGGATGACCATCCACCATAGAAAGATAATGCGGTCTCTCGCGACGGTGTGGCATAGTGATGGACGATAGGGATGCTCCCGCGTGGGATGCCATTGGCAAGGGGACGTATGAAGTCGATCTCGGCCGGGCGATGAGCATGGCTCGAGCAAATGGAATATTCCATAGTATGCACGGCAAAATGGAACAAGCGGCTAGTTTCATGCTGATTGCGGGGGATTTCATGGATTAAATGGGGATATAGTACCCTCTCACAAATCTCGTTGGAGGATAGGGGAATTTACTAAAAAATTAATCGTGGAGCAAAGTGGAGCATACCTTGAGCATACTGTACAATATGGAGACTGTATGGTACCGAAGTAACTCAAAAGCTTTCAGTGGGATGACGTACATCTAACTCTGGCGCTATTGAAGGTTGTGGAGTAGATAAAAAATAGACCGTATGTGATGTATGGGACTCGAACAACGTCGAAAATTGTACAATAACGTGATAATTGTAGGTATTGTATTGTATGGTAGCATCGCGTCAATATTTACCTACAATTCTCAAAAATTACTTGTTCATCAGCGGGCCCGCGAAGCAATGTCCCCCTCTTGATCCAGGAGTTGTGACGAGAACCGTCGCCGATAAGAGTTTTTATCAAGGTTCATAATAATCACATTACTCTGAAAGCTAACAAAGAGAGCATGAGTAAGGCGGTTGTTCTGACGCCTACCAAAATTGTCCTGCTGGTCACATCATCTCTACTCGCAGGTTTCTTCGTTTGCAGATTGAGAAGTGCCTCAAGGCATGAGGCAAGATATACGAATGATGTTGGGCCATTTGTTTTACTTGTCAATATGAAATTTTCCTCGCTTGCTCATCGTGATACATTTCTCGATTTAATCGAGCCTGTATGCAAGGACGTGATTGCGAACGAAAGTCCTGTTGGATCAAGAAGAAGTACTATGACTACACTGTCATATCAAGTTGCCATATCGGACAAAGACCCGTTGGCTGTACTTGTCCTCGAGAGATACTCGGACAAAGATAATGCCTATTTAAATGTTCACAAATCTGGGGGTGAATTTTTAAAGTTTCGCGAGAAGCTCAAAGGGATGCAAGATAGAGGTGAGGTACAAATAGAGGGGGAAAGTTATTTGGAAACAAATGTAGGATTTGTATAAACGCAATAGACAACACAAATACTGACGAAATGAGATAAGAAATCAAAAGATGGTCTGTTATTATTTACGCCAGCATGATGTAATATCGCTATTTGTAACGTCGTCTGTTACCAGGGGATGCGAAGGCCATCTTCACAATTGATAAACATCCCTGTCTGATCCATCCCATTCTTGATGACTTCATACAAAACTCTCTTGGCGCCCATACTGGGATCAACTGCTCCCTCTATCTCCCAAATATGTTCGTACTTCTTCGTCATTTCTGTTTTGTTAAAACCAGGATGGAGGAGCAATACTGAATACCCCATATCCTTGACTTCCTCGGAGAAAAGAACAGCAGCCATGTTGCATGCAGCTCGGGACATGTGATGACCATAATCTCCTCCAACACCTTTGTTTTGGGTAGTGCGCCATTCTACGGAACCAGCTTGTGATGTAATGGTAACCAGCTTCGCTCCTGCCGCCAAAGCCTTACTTTGGACCAATGCATTATTCACTCTCAGAGGACCCAGTGCACAAATGTTGATTTGTTTCAGTTGCTCGTCAAAGTTCAACGAATCTTCTTTAACCAACTCTTGAGGTCCATAGAAGTACCCTGCGTTATTAATCACGACGTCCAGCGCCCCCCCATCTCCCTTTACACGTTTTGCAACATTCCTCACCGCCTCGTCATCTGTCACATCAACGCCGCTGTATACGTTCCATTTACCAACCAACTTCTCCAATTCAGGAGAGCTGCTGCGACACACTACGATGGCAGTGGCTCCAATGGCCACAAGTTCCTTCACTATAGCAAGGCCTAAGCCACGGTTGCCTCCGGTCACCAACACCCGTTTTCCAGACAAATCACCCCCATCATACACAGATTCGATGTCCAAATATCGAGCGTTGTTCTCTTCCTTGGCTTTCGCAAATCGAGCGACTTGGTCTGCGATGGAATACGTGCCTCCGCGTGTTTCGTCAAAGTCAGAAGAGGCCATGGCAGTCGAAACGAACGAGCGGGTAACTGCTTTGGGAATAGTGTGGGTAGAGAAGGCCGAGATGTGTTGTTTTCCCGCGGCGAGGACTAGTGCTGACAGGCTCGCAAGTTTCATGGTTAGCCTACTCTCTCCGGAGATTTTTATTGTTAAAACAAAAGGAGGATTGGGTCTCGATTGGGTTACTCTAAAGTGTATTATCATTAATTTGTATGGTATCGTACAATACCATAGGTATTGTACAATAATATGTTCCTTTGTATGGTACGGTGTGTAACATACAAAAATCTTAACGCTGACGTCAGTGCATATCTTTACTAATGATTATAAGTAGGAAGCAGCAGGAACCACTTTTTTTAGAGAGTAAATATTATGTATTCCTTATTATGTAGATCATTCTATCCTTAAATATTGGGAATTGGGAACAATAAAGATTGGACAGCTCTCATTCCCCAATCAGTGGATTGCTGCATACTAGTTGCTACTCTCTTTACAGCAATGTTTGCTATTTGATGAGAAACATCCAAGAGTGCTCATCAGCAGTCAAGTCATCCCATGATGACTCGACAAGGGATTTGTAGGAGTGTATGACAAAAGTTTAGCCATTTATCCTCAAAAGCCCTCTCTAGTTTTTCATATATATCACCCAATCTGCAATGGTACTGCCATGGCAACATCCTGGGATATTGTGGAATCCAGTAGCAATGGTACTGACAGGAGAAAAACCAAAGACAGCAGACACAAAATGTTCTGATTTCCAACTATTGTAAAAACTCCTCCGAATCTTTTTCAATACGACACTTTAAACCATTCATGGTACCCCAAAACCCTATCAATGACTGGATGGTGCAATGGAATTATAGCCCTATACTCTTTCAATTTTTTCCCAAGATGGTAACTTGATTTTTGCTAGAGTATGCTTGTCAGGAGCGACACAGAGAGTGGTTCATATCCTAGACACAAAATATGAAAAAGCAGACCTCCAATCAATTGTTAGCACCAACTGTACTCACCTTAGTCTCCAAGGCCAAAATAAGTTACTAGAGTTACTCACAGAATATGAGGAACATTTTGGTAAAACACTAGGTGATTGGAACACAGACCCCGTCTAAAGGAAGATGCTAAGCCGTATCATGGCCGACCATTCCCAGTACCAAAAATACACAAAGAGACCATAATCAAAGAATTAAATAGGCTCTGTGAACTAGGGGTATTAGAGTTTCAGCCTGCATCAGAATGGGCGTCACCCACATTCATAATACCAAAAAATGATAAGACTGTACGCTTTATCTCTGATTTTCAGGAAGTAAATAAACGACTAGTTAGGAAACAGTTTCCATTACCAAAAATCAGTACAATTATACAAGAGTTAGATGGTTTCACTTTCGCCACAGCCCTTGATTTAAACATGGGTGACTACACCATAAGATTGGATCCTGATGCATGCAAAATCTGCACCATCATTTTCCTGTGGGGAAAGTACTCATATCTCATATTACGGATGGGGATTGCAGGTTCTCCTGACATCTTTCAGGCATCAGAGCTAATGGTAGTCTTAGAGTTTGTAAAAGCTTATTTGGATGATTTGCTTTGCATCACCAGGGCAAGTCTGGATGACCACCTAGATCATTTAAGGTTGGTACTAGCCAGACTGCAAGACGCGGGCTTGAGAGTCAATGCCCCAAAATCAAAATTTTGTGCTATTGAAACAGACTATTACTAACCAGGACTGGCAGTAAACCACAACCAAACAAAGTGCAGGCGATACTTGCAATTACACCACCAAAACAAGGCAAAGATCTCCATAGGTTCCTGAGCATGGTCCAGTACTACAGAGATCTTTGGGCAAGACATAGTGAAATGCTACACCACACACCTCTGTAATAGGAGAGTGTTGTCATACCAAAGTCACCAAAGGCAAGAAAACCAAGAAGAGACCTTGGTATTGGGATGAGGTACATCAAATAGCATTTGATAACGTAAAAGCTGCTATCGCTAAAGATATAGTTTTAGCCAACCCTGATTTTTCAAAGGACTTTGAAATATACACTAATGCCTCGTCTAAACAACTTGGTTCAGTGCTTACTCAAGGTAATTGGCCTCTTGCATTTTTCAGCAGAAATCTGTCTGTAACGCAAACACAGCAAAAATACAGTGTGACCAAAATTGAACTACTGGTCATAGTGGAGACACTTAATGAGTTTAAAGGCATGCTGTGGGGACAACAAATAAAGGTCTATACAGACCATAAAAATTTAATCCAAGATGCCCTTGGACAAACATTGGACCCAGTTTATGGGTGGAGACTATTACTTGAAGAGCATGGTACCAAAATCATGCACATTAAAGTCATCCATAACACTGTTGCTGATACCATCTCTAGGTTAGATTCAGGTCCAACCAAAGATGACAATGCTAATTGGATGACATTCACAAAATGCTGGTGTCATTACACTGAACATGCATTAAGTGTCAAAGGTACTTCTGATCACCGAGAAAGTATTAATCTGGCATTTGCTAATTGCAGCAACAAAGCTATAATTTACCCTTTAACAGTGAAAGAAATTGCACAAGCCCAGACGACAGATGCAACTTTAAGAAACTTAGTACGCAGCATAAGTATTCCACTCAGTCAGTAGAGGATACACAATTACTATGCAAGGATGACAAGGTGGTCACCCCCAAAACTCTTCAAAATCAAGCAGTTAGCTGGTATCACCACTACTTGCAGCATCCTGGACACACACCTCTTGAAGAGAGGTTACACGCCACAATGTATTGGAAAGGTATGAGATGTACCATCCGATCACATGTCAAAAACTGTTGTATATGTCAAGTCAACAAACGACACAAACAGAAGTATGGGAAGCTCCCTGCTAAGATTGTCATCACAAACCCCTGGGAGGCATTATGTGTGGATCTTATTGGATCATACACCCTCAACGGTAAGGATGGGACAGCAATTGACTTTATGTGTCTTTCTTTGATTGATCCAGCTTCTAGTTGGTTTGAAATAGTAGAACTGCCGGTAACCACAGATGCGGTTCTCCCATGGATACTAAGGGGCATAAGGGCACTAAGACTCATAATATTCCTAAGTTACCATACTTTGACAAATCATCTGCAATGGTAAGTAGCTTAGTGAATATAACCTGGTTTAGCCGTTATCCACTTTGTCAATACATTATTTATGACAATGGAAGCAAATTCAAACTTCACTTCAAAGCCCTTTGTGAATCATATGGGATCATATGCCAACCAGTGTCAAGAACCCACAAGCGAATGCTATACTGGAGCGGGTGCATCAAGTGATTACTGCAATGCTGCGAACTACTGAACTAGATATGGCCAATACAGTAGTTGCCAGTGACATAGATGCATTCCTAACCAACGCTGCATGGGCCATTCGCTCAACTTACCATACAGTCATAAAAGCCCCCCCAGGAGCAGCAATATTTGGCAGGGACTTGTTGTTCGATGTTCCCTTCCTTGCTGACTGGAATAAAATACTAGAACATAGGCAGCACCAAACAGACCTCAACACGATGCGGGAAAATCACTCACGCCATGATTTGGATTACAAAATTGGTGATCAAGTTCTTAGAAAGATGGTATCCTCCTCAAATCAGAGAGTCGGTATGAAAGTGATCTTTGGACTATCACAACAATTCATACAAATGGGACAATCAGTGTTTGATGCGGATCAAAATCTGAACGATTAAATATCAGAAGAGTCACACCTTTTTTAACCAACAGACTTAACCAGTATTAAGCATGTTATTTCTTATGTGTCATCTCCTTCTTGTATACAAAACACTTACGCTTCACCACAGTCACAGACTTTTTAGTTTGCACATGGTTTTTTCCCGCTCTTTTCATCACCCTGATCCTCCATTCGTGGGGGCGAACCTTAATTAGTACCCTTAGGTACTAATTCAAAAACTCTCAATTAAGGACTCATCATGACCTCCCAAGTGAGGAGAGGTCCTGACAAGGATCAAAATCCATATCTTTGGATCTAAGCGACAAGGGAACACCCCTCTCAGAACACCCTCATGAGAAGGGTATAAACATACCAGGGATGTGTAGAACCTACACAAAATCCCATTGTTTCATTTGGCATTGCATTGACACCCCATTCTCATTTGTTCATTATAATCACTAAACCATAAGCTCACAATTTACCAACACAGCAAGTTGTATACGTTAACCTACAAAATTCGTACTTAATATTTTTTATCACCGAACGGCTTAGGTCACAATATTATGTAGGGATAGTATGTTGCCGCCATAATGGTTCAAAATCCATTCAATGGGTCAGACCCGCACCGACCAGTAATGCACTGTCTACGCCCAGTTACACTGGATGCATTTCACTTCTACTTCAGAAGCTTTGAATGTCACGCAAGATCTTTAGTGGTTTGCAATATTTTTGGCCTATTTTGGTCGCTTTCTGCAAATGGTCGCAGGATTTATCAGTTTATATGTTATAAATTGATTCCAAAATACTATCCTGTTTCTATAAAATTCATTTTTATTATTTTATTACCCTATAAAACATTCATTCATGGCATCATCCTAGGGTGGGTGAAGGGTGGGTGAAAAAAACCAGTGCAGGGCAGCATGCCCTATCGAAAAAACCAAGTAGGCACTTCATCCGCGCGATTATGTATATAACACTGTCTCAAACATAACACATTTTGCGTGGACAAAGAGAATACAAACGTAACATTATACACACACCAAAAATCATGAAAAAAGGCATGGGTGTGTTGCTAACCTTTGCTTGGCCAGTAATACCTCAGAACACATATCTTCGCACGATGATATACATAACAACGTCACAAATATCACCTTTTGTGCGGTCAAAGAAAAGACATGTGTTATCTCAAAATCTCATCAAGATTCGTACAAAGTTATGTATGTAAAAAATTTATATTTCGAATTCATCTGCACGATTATGTATATAACACTGTCTCAAACATAACACATTTTGATGTCACAAATATCACCTTTGGTGCGGTCAATGAAAAGACATGTGTTATGTCAAAATCTCATCAAGATTCGCACAAAGTTATGTATGTGACAAATTTATACACAATATACTTTCGTTTCGAATTCATCCGCGCGATTATGTATATAACACTGTCTCAAACATAACACATTTTGCGTGGACAAATAGAATACAAACATCATATTATACACACATCAAAAATCATGAAAAAAATGGCATGTATGTTGCTAACCTTTGCTTGGCCAGTAATACCTCAGAACACATATGTTTGCGCGATGATATACATAACAACGTCACAAATATCACCTGTTGTGGGTCAAAGAGAAGACATGTGTTATGTCGAAATCTCATCAAGATTCGCACAAAGTTATGTATGTAACAAATTGATAAACATACCTTTGTCACGAAAATAACATACTCTCCGTTCCCTCATTTTTCATGAGTCCTCCTCTTTTTTGGCGGTGTCCACTCATCAAAATCCTCCGGTATGTCGGGCCAAGCTACTTCACTCCTTTTTTGTCGGTGATTGAACTTTCCCTTCAATGCGTCCTTGTGTAACCTCTCCCAGCGTGATGCTTCCTCTCGAACTCTTTCTCAGAATACAAATAATCCCGGCCTTGGTGAATCAAACAGGTTATTGAACTCCCTGATGTATCGCTCCATTACATTATTCGTGCGTTGATGTCTATTTCCACAACATTGGACAATGCATTAGTCATCATGGTATATACATAAACAAGCAGTAAACATACCAGATCCCAGCACCTCTCCTTTCTTCCTTTCTTTGCAAACCAAAATTATCGACACCATACTTCTGCGCAAATCCAAAAAACATAGACGCCATACTTAAGCGCTTTTCATAAATCATTGTCCACAAAATATTGACACCATGTTTCAGTGCGAACCAAAATTATCGACACCATACTTCAGCGCAAATCCAAAAAAACATCGACGCCATACTTAAGCGCTCTCCATAAATCATTGTCGTCAAGATATCGACACCATGTGTCAGCGCAATTCAAAAAAAGCAACACCATACTTTCTGCAAACAATCACAAACAAACACACATTTTTTTCTCTAACTTACATTTCCCTCCGCCAATCTCCTTTATCATCTGAATTGTAATTGAACATGTCAATCAACTTTCTCTTTGACCATGTCGGAATGAAATAGCTACTCAAAAAGTCATCAAATTGCCTTTTGTCACACCTTTTTAACCCCTTGCTTTTGTTCACCCTCTCTCTTATGTACTCTACTCCTTTCTTGATGTCCTCCTTTTTTATAACCGTCAAAAAATCAAACAACGGTAGAACTGCCTTGATCATATCCTTGTGAAACCCCTTCTCCACCAAATTATGCCTTATCGCCTGCTTCCAATGGAAGAAGCAGCCTAGATGATACTCGCACTTGAACCATTTTTCAATGAAATTTACTAATGCCCACTCAAAGTCGTGAATCACACCTGAGACGTCTATCCCCTTGGGGCCTGTCAAAAAAAGTATTTTGTTTTCAAAGAAATAAATGATACAACACACAAAAACATCGATTTTTCCTTTCTTTACATCGCCGTCACTCACCCACAATGGACACTATATGGGACCACAGGAGGTTGTACGCCTCCTCTGACTCTTTTGTCATTGGACAAAAAAATCGGCGTGTGCAAAGAACTTGCATGGTCAATCACAGAAAAGATAACAACTTGATAGAAACCCCTTGGTGCTCCGTCTAAAGTTGCATCAACATGTAAGAAGAGCTTCTTATATTTTAGGAGTTTGACCAGAAAATACAAGGAAAATCCCAATATTCATTGAGGTCCATCTTTGTTGCTCCAGAAAATAGAGAACATTAAGAAATTCTCCGACTTGGATCCACTGCCGTACTTCACCTCTATTGCGCAAAATTTGTCATCTCTGTACATGTCTCTGCGGGTGTTCCTTATCAAGTTACATCCCTTAAAAGAGTGTGAGAGTGCATGTGGATCGGTTTCGTCCATCAGTGAGTTTTTTTCGAAAAGACAACACAAAATGTTGAGTACTCCAAAAGCAACATTCTTGTTATGTACATAAAAACGACATAAACATACCTGTATGCGATCATCCCATACATCACCGACCAAAGAACCAGTGCAGACAGTGGTAGTTAATGGTCACACCTCTAGTAATAGGAAATAATCAAACACAGCAAGTACGAACCGCATCTGAGGATGGAATCGTCAATGCACCACCTCCTTCTGCTCCCACCATCTTGTCGCGTACCATGCTCCAAATTTTCATAGGAGCCAGCCAGATTTTCTCAACCGCTAACTCTGTCAATCTATTTTTGAAGAGCTCTGTTATGTCTCTCATATTTGAGACTTCTTGGTTACCCTCCTGCCTAGTACCATTAGCGGCCCCTATTCCATTTTATTTTGACAGATTCCTGTGTGATGTCCAGACAATGTCCATTCGTCTGCTCCTGTAGGCCCTCCTTTTAATGTCAATTTAATTTTAGCATCACATCCGAAGGTCCGGTAAGATTTGCATCTGTAGTAGCAGCTCATGAGTTTTAGGTTAGGCGTACGCATCCTTGTGTAAGGGTGACTTAGTTCCCCTGTGCTTCCATTCACCCAATCCTTGTTGATATTCAATTTTTTGGGGTCTGTTAATTTAATTGGGTTTCCCTGCAGTGTAAACATAAAGATTCAAACTGCTGTTATGAATACCATAACACCATGTTGTCAAAAAACAAACAGTCATGATTTACCTGAGCAGCATATTTTGGTGAGCTCTTAATTGGACTGTTGATCACATTCTTTTTTAGAAACACATAACCATTGATGAGTTATGTCAATGATTCAAAAGTATAAAAACACTCAAATCACTGAGTGGGTGCTTGCTCACCATGTATGCCGCCTTATCAATCCAGACATTATTCCTGTCATACGTAATTTCTGTTTCAAATTCGTCTACGTCTTCATCATATGCCTCTTGTGTCTTGCCAAAACATTGCTTTGCGTCTGCCTTCGATTCGTCTTCACATTCGCTTTCCGATTCTTCACTTTCTAACTGAGTTGGCAACACTAAAGGTACAATATCTCCCCTCGATTCATCAAAATATGTCTCAGTGATTCCCTGTCTTATGGAAATAACAACGTTTCGTGCATACAATTGATCTGTGAGATAAATTGTACGTACATGACCATAACAGTGCAAGGACTTGTTCACCTGCTTTCTTTCCAACAGAAGGGCAGGGCGGAAACTCTGTGACCTCACTTCTTCATATGGTCTCATCTTGAGATGCTGTGTTATATACATAACATAAATATATATATAGTCAATGTTAGAGTGTCGCCCCTATCAACATGAATAGCTGTTCACATTATTCACTCCAAAAATGTCACTCACATGTACACTGCTAGACAGCCCCTCAAAGTTATTAGCTCTCGTGGACAAGTCCTGGTTATGTATATAACGGGATGAGATACATACGAATGTTAACGTGAGTGCACTGTTATATACATATCGCATATATATAAATAACTTCTAACATTTCAAAATTAACTTGATCTCTCTCACATTGCCCGGTGGCTTGTCATCACCCACTGGTGTTTTGTCTTCTCCTGATATCTTCATGAAATCCTGTTGTTATATACATAACCATATGGAAAACACATGAATCACACGGTTACATACATAATTGTAGTATCATTTGGTCATAAAAAAATTTAGAGCCAGAATGTCTGACAATGCTCACCTCCACGACCTGTATCTTTGGCCCTTTGCTAGGGTGATTCCCTCTCATTATCCCCTGAAAGGAACATGACATGGCAGTTCGTCGAGTTTCTCTACAAAGTAATCGTAAAAACATGTCTGTGCGACATAATCTGTTGCTACACACCTTAGTGTTTGCCGTCATCTGTTTATGTAGAGTGACTTGCATTCCATTCGTTGAGCCAGTCTTCTTGTAGGGGTTTCTCAAAGTAGCGACGTGTTCTACGCGGCCTGCGTTCGCGTTCTTCCGGTACGGATTGACGATAACGTTGTTGTTGGGCACCACGTTTTCCCTTGACGATGTGCAGTTTTCTCTCCCATTCTTCTCGTCTCCTTGTCCATCCTCCGTGAATCTTTTATCAAAACACAAGTTAGTGGCCCATATCACACACTTTGACCGAGGTCAATGTTTTGCAAAGCGTCAAAACTCAGTTCTTACCCTTGTTGGCTTTTCGCTCCCGGTCACATCATGGTTGTTTTCAGATTTGACAACAAAAATGAAGCGGTGAAATATGATTTGACCAATGCATGTCATGAACATAACGTTCACATGCACGGGGTTGCTGGTATATAAGACTGTACAACCTAATTTGTGCGGATCTGATTTTCCCGCCAAAATCTTAATTGCATTATATCCAACTTTGGGCCCGATAACAATGATCTCATCCATATCAGTGGTTGTGCACATCGTTAGAACAAAAGAAAGTTCAGCGTTTCAACGGTTGTACTCACACCTCTGTCGGCCGATCGCCAGAAAAGTTACTACAATTCAAAATAGCTGGATACAAACTATGTCCGGCTTTCTTACAAAATCAGATCCGCACAAATTAGGTTGTACAGTCTTATATATGTAACACACTTGTAGTTTGACCGTTTCACCACACTCCGTATTGGGGGCACGTGTGTTTACGGGTGTTTGTTCAAAATAACGGATACCACAGAAAGAGGGACACACGTACGCCGGTGTACATGTATACCGTAGTTTGAATGACAATTATATTCATGCTCTAAGACGAATCATAATCATTTCTTACTAAAAAAGATCAAAAAACATCCCTCCCCGTGCGCCTTCGTGTGGCTCGTTTTTTTTTTCACAATGGTATATACATGACACGTGTGTGTTATTCTGTTCTGTACTGTTTATATATATCATACGATGATATATATAACGATGATGTTGGGGTGGGGGCAAACCGCCACCACACATGATATTGTAAATACATATGTTGGACCCCATATAGAAAACCGCCCATTTTATATAATGGACGACCCAGCATCGATAATGGGACGCGCGGTCCCAGTATTGATGACGGGGCCCATAAAAATGGGGCACTTTCAATATGGGGATTGCAATCTTGTGACGTGCGTGGATGGGCGGGGTGTGTTCTTTTTTTTGGCGACACAATACAATGCATCCAACGCACATATCCATCTGGCTCCCAGAGACAACGCTGTTCTCATATTTCGTCCACTCACTCTTGCCCCTCCCCATCCACAACACAACTCTTTCAGCGCACAACATCTCCCTTTCATTGTCATCCATCGTCCGCCCCATAGAGACGAGGCTGTTCTCATCTTTGTCCGTCTTGAGGCCGTTCTCATTTTTCGTCGGCCTATCACACCACCATCCCCTGCCAAATCACCGCTCAGCATCGTGCTGCGTCGTTCTGGTAGGTCGTATTCTCTTATTTTCCCATCTCGCCTTTCCAACTCATCTGTTCGTGTCCTCCGTCGACCCACCGCAAACTTACAGTTACTTCTTCCGTTGCATCTAGTAAGTTTTGTTTTGTTTCATGCTCAATTCGTCAATTATTCCCCAATCACCTATGCCAACTAATATTGTGCCCATATCAGAGAATGTCGGAAGTCCCTTCTGATAGTGAAAGGATCTCTGCTCTGCAGACAAGAAGAGAAGCCTTCAATAAGGAGGTAAAACATATAGGGTGCAAATGCAAACGAAGTACATGCCAAACAAAGAGATGCTCCTGTTTTCTTAATGGCATGAAGTGTACCTCGACTTGTCACGGAGTTGCAGGGAATAAATTGTGTGCTAATCATTAGGGATGTGTTTTGTTGCATTCTAAAAACTAGAGGTATGTTATTTGTCTATGGTGAGATATTTATCATGTAAAAATACGACAAAATCAATACTGGATTTACATACTGACTGCCAGTATCGATACAGGGCGTCCATTATCGATATTGGACTTTGAGAAGCTTTACATACATGTGTCCTGTATGTAAACGGGGCGTACATTATCAATACTGGACTCGATACAGGGCGTCCATTATCGATACTGGACTTTGAGAGGATGGAACCAGTATTGATCTTGGACGCACCCGGTATAGATACTGGGCGTCCGATATTGATCTTGTGTAAAAATAATTGACAAGGGAAGTAAGGGCCATTCTAAAGTGCTGAAATTGTCAATATGGGAACATTATCAAAATGGGCTACGCTAAAAAATCCCAGTATAGATACTGGGCGTCCGCAATCAGAATTGGCATCCCGATATTGAAAGATGGGGCAGTTAACTGGCCCCGTCATCAATACTGGGACTGCGCGTCCCATTATCGATGCTGGGTCGTCCATTATATAAAATGGGCGGTTTTCGATAAGGGGTCTAACATATATATCATTCGATGACATATATAACGATTATGTCGGGGGGCAAACCGCTACCACACATGCTATTGTATTATCATAGTATGGTATAAATACAACACGATTATGTTTGTAAAACACCAATTTATAGTAATGCAAATGTACTATTAAAAGAACGCGCTCCTATTTAATGTCGTTTTCAGTCTCTCACTCTCATTTCCTCTTTCAATTGTTCAGATGCCCATCAATTCAATAAAAACATAATCAGTCCGACTCATCCGTCCCCACTCTCCTTCACAAAATGAGTCTCCTCAGTATCAAGTAGGGGCTCGGAGCTTACGAGCGCTCTTCCTGACTGGTGCTGAATTGTTTGGTTTTTCATTTGCTTCGTTATTTCCAGCATTGTCAGGTTTATTCTCGCTCTTTTCCTGCCCCTCGCTCGTCTCGTCATCAGACGGTCCATCTTCCGCCGCAAAAGGCTGGCAGTCCGCGTCCCGAGTGTCACCGACGGTGTTTTCTCCTCCTCCAGCCACGTCTGTTTTGTTCGAGTTGCTACTCGTATATTCGTCCGTTGCCTCCTTTCCATCAGCCTTCCCATCGTCTTCAACCCCCCGCCCTCTTTCATCACCACTACGTTTTCCTCATCAACGGCAACCTCATCTGTTCCAGTTTCCTCAACATCTTCGTCTCCCCCTGCATCCACCTCCGCAGATTCCACTTCCTCGCTGTCGTCTTCTTCATCTCCCGAGCTATCTTCCACGTTGTTACTCGTGGGGGCCGCCAAAATGTCTAGGCCATGTAGGGAGTAATTGGCCGTCATGTGGGCCTTCTTGAAATGACGGTGCAACACGTTAAAAGCGCACGCGTGAGTGCATCCGTCGGTGATGCAAAGTGCCTTGAGCTTCATAGTCGACAACGTCTTTGCTGAGATAGAAGCGTGGGTGTACCACGTACACGGACAGTCCGTCGCGCGTGGCATGTTTAACTGAAGTCTTGAGAGCAAATTCTTCAGGGAAATTGCGCCGCAAATTGGCCAACTTTTTGTCCAAATCGGACCACTCCTTGATGGCCTTGGCGGACGGGGCGGGATCCTTGTTGCACTTCTCGCAGTGAAGTGCAAAGCTCCCCGGCGTCATAAACTGGAAGCACTTATTGCAGACGACCCCGCTGTTGAAGTTGGCTTGGAACGTAAGAGCCAGTGTTCCATGCTTGGAGAAGCAGAGTATGGTGTCGTCAGCGAAGTTCCCGTTTCCATCTGCATCTTCGTCGTGTACGAAATCCGCAACGAAATCCCAGTCGTTGGGCGAATTTTTAGTCGTTTCGTCAGCGGTCGCCATGGTTGCATCAAAATCTGGGAGCGGGCGTGACAAAAATTATGTATATAAACCAGCTTCCTGTGCGTGGGAAACTGAGGGCGCAGATGTGGGGTTATGTACATAACGCGTTTATTTTTTGAGCACACACGCTTTGTGTGTGGTGCTTTAGGACAGAGACATGTCTGACTTCAAATACAGCCATTAATAAAAAAATAATATTATCAAATTTCGTCGATTTCTTTAAACATTGTAAGTTTCCTAAAAACTCAATATACTCAATATACTGTATATCTAGTGATTTTAATTTATATAACCCGTTTCAACTGTATACGAACATTAATACAAAATATTATTACATTTTAATAATCCAAACGTTTAAAGTCTTGTTCGTGTTCTCCAAACGTCCATAAAATATATTATATAGGCCGTTTTTTTGTGACCATTTGTAGAAAGCGACCAAAATCGACCATAAATATAAAATACCATCTTTAGTATATACTATTTTAGGTCATAATTTTTGTGCACCAAAATATTGTGGAAGCCATTTATTTGATTGGTCAGGCGCATGTCATTACATTTTACAATTCAAGATGAACTGTAATTAGAGAATTTAATTGAAAATGTATACCAATAATTACAATTCCTGCTGAATCTTGCGTTGGTCTTCAATACTGTACTGTAGCAATCATTAAGGATTTGTGCCTAGGAGGATCAATGTGTTCACTACAATTCTATGGGATTTGTTTACAAAAGCTATAGAAAAATTGATATAGGTTTTCCACTACTTTATGCCTTCATATCCCAGTACTTTGAAACTCTGCCGATACGGCAGAATTTGATTTTGTGCTATATCGTACGAATCGAAATTCTGCCGGCCTGCAGAATTTGAGATCGTATTAATTCCTATAATACCTCAGCCTAACCTTAGTAATGAAACTTTATCACCGGTCACATCAGATTTTTTTTAAAAATAGTCTGAAACGTTGCTCATTCGTGAGTAACGGATAATCGTTGGTCATTTGAAGACTGGAATCAAATCACGTGGCTCAAACGAAACTGTTGTTGGCATTGCTTTTTATTGGCACACAGCCTCGAACTCCTTTTCACGATATTGTCGCTGCAACCTCTGGGCCCAAGGGATTTCTACTAAATTTTCACATTGGAATCGTCCAAAGAATTCTGCCGGGGCGGCAGAATTTCAAAAGCCCGTAGAAATATACCAAAGGCAACGTGAAATTCTGCCGTATCGGCAGAATTTCAAAAGTACTGGGATATAACAATCCCCCCAGAAACAAAGTCTTCTAGCTTTTGGTCTAACACATTTGCACATGAGTCGAAGTTCATCAAAGGGGATGACATGAGAATTTGTGCTCATGGGAGTCCTAAAAAGGACTTAGTATGATTTGCAGTGACTCGTGCCCTCGGTAAATTGAAATACTACATAGACTAAAATAGACTAAAATAGGCTAAAATATTACTATCTAGAAAGGAGCTCTAGAGGTATGGTACCATAGTCTTCGCGAAGGCATATGAGGCTGAAGGTCTGCTGAGGTGTTTTGTAACCATAGGCCGTAGTGTCAGCATCCCTCATCGAGTCCACATCGAGTCCACATCGAGTCCTTGTTGAATTCTCATCGAGTCCATGCACCGAGTCCTTCCGAGACACTAGAGAATAGCACATTCCAATCGGCCAAGCCATTCTTCTCTAAAGTGTTGCAGGACATTCCCCTTTTCAACCTTAAATATATCGTAAGGTTGTTCCCTGTTCGACCTTTTCGATCTGCTGATTTCGAATAACTAAGTTTCTAATCTTTTCTCCGTTTCCTGGTCATAAAAAAACATCAAACAAAACAATGAATAAGATGCCAAAAAATCTGTTGATCGCATTCGATGTTCTACCTCAAGCCATCACTACAACATCCATCTTGCCATTCGTTTCATCCGATGATTGGTTAGCTTTCCGAGCCGTGTGTCGCGGCTGCTACGAAATAGTGCATGGAACAAACGACGTCTTGCATAGCTTTTGCCCTTTGTGCCAATCAACAAGTCATTCTACAGGTACCGACAGCAATCCTTTGAGTTCTTCATCTCGATGCAGCAGCACTCAAGCGAACGATGAGAGCGATTCTCTTTGGAATCTTGCTCTTGTAAGAGACTACCGATTCGAGATAGGTGTCGATGAAGGCAACTACATGAAGCAAGCGATTCATTCTCCAATAACTGGCACCATATCCTTTCTCTCGACAAATGATGTATTCAGGGCATCGACATCTTTTATATCATGGAAGCATTGGAGGAAACTTGAGGGTAGGCGTGATCACGGGCAGTCTTCTAGTGCCGATTCAAATTCTCTCAAAAAGAATCGTTGCACAAACCCTTATAGGCAAGTGGTTGGACCTTACTATCTCCGTGCGGCTTCGCTTTGGAAGAAAATTGAACAGTGGTGTGACAATGAAAGCTTGTCTAGAGGATTGGGTCGGGAAATCAAAGCATCTCTTGTACCAGGTATTGATGTGTTGCGGGGAGGCAAATTCCAGAATGATGCTCTTATAACAGCGTTGGCTGCGGTGTATTCTTTTTACTCCGGTCAAGAACACGGATCGGGCCAATCATTGGGCGGCTTCTTCGGGGGATATTCAGCCTACAATTTTGGCTGCATGATGGAATGGTACCATTGGCGTCATGACATCTCAGTTGCGGTTGGGGATTCTTTTCTTATTGCTTTTGATTCTTTAATCAACCTTCAGAATTCTATTTACATGGACATGAAATCAGGTCAGGTGTCTGCTGTCAATGAATCAACAAAGGAAACAATGCCTGCTACCCCCGTCACACGAATTGAGCACACCAAAAGTTCAGGAGTTGATGACACACCAAAAATATGTATCGATCCTGAGGACTCTATTCTCCGGTGGTTTGAGGAGCATGCTAGGCGTCTTTCCACAGGATACTATTGCATTGGCCAACTTATTTCATCTTCTAGATCTCTCTCAATTCTTCAATATCCAGCAGTGAACGAAATCGCTGTTTGTAGCCGTGCTGTCACAAGAGGAGTTGAGGTTGTGGCCTCTTCTATATTCCATCCCTACTCGAATTTATCTGACGATGGGGCAATGTTCGTCTACTCCATCCGCATGAGAATATTGACTCCAGAGGATGGAGATGAATATGCTTCATCCGGTCAACGTGGCTTCACGACGTGTCAATTACGTTCGCGACATTGGATTGTTACAAAACAAATTTCATCTCCACATGGAGATCTAACTAGAGTGGAAGAAGTCAGAGGTGAAGGAGTTGTAGGTGAATACCCACTCTTGAGAGAAGGTGGCTACCAAAACTATTACAGTTCCCACGGGGCAGATCCTCACACTCTAGCGTTAATTGGGCAAGGTATTGGTGATTTCAGGTATCAGAGTTGCACCGATCATTTGTCACGAATCTTTGAAGGGTTCCTGCAATTTGTTCCTGGTTCCTTGTTAAGTCCAGAGGGAGAAGCATTTTCTGTCAGAGTTGCTCCTTTTCACTTTCACTCCAACCCAGGCTTTTACTATTAAGATGTACCACTTCAAAAATATGACGTTCGTTAATGAACCTGCGCATGTGTTGTAATTCTTTGAAGTCGTGTGTTGTTTCATCGTAATACACGGAAGGTGCTACTAAACTTTACAGTGATGTCTAGATCAATAAAAAGAAGAACTTCGGTGATTTGTGATTTCGAAGTACCATAAAGTTGATGCATCATGCCCATGTGAGATATGATGATGATATAGTTTTGATTTTTAGACGTTTTGGGTTCTACGATTCACTTGAATTTGGCAATGAAATTGCTCGAGTTTCACGACGTGTCCGAGCACACAAATGAACCTACATCAACGTGAACGGAGCCGCAACTGCGAGAGGACCAGCGAAAACAATCAAACTCATCATATCATCTCCAATCAGCGTTTTTAAGCCCGATAGCGTTGCGACCCATGCCACCAGAAGCAGAACCCGACTCATATATTTGTGTGCTGTACGAATAGTTCCATTTTGCTTGTCAATTCCGAAATCAGGATGAAGAAACACTCCACCAGCGATACCTGCCATGGTACATCCAACAAGGACGGAAAGACCGGCTACAATAGAGTAATAAAATTTTCGTTGGTGAGGTTGACGAGCGAAGCAATCAATAATGAAACGACTACCGTCATAATTGGAATATCAGTCAGATCGTCAATTAATCTCACCCCAAGAGTGCAACGTAGTAAAATGATCCTTTCCCATCTGGTTCTTATTCGCATAAATAACATAAAAACCACCGGCACTCAACATCATCCCAGCCCATGCCATTATGCCGTGTAATTTAGTATTGGTGTATCCCATTCGCTTCTTCGTTAGGGCCGCGGTTCCCATCATGCCGACCATTCCTGCGTTTAAGTTTTTTGAATGAAATGAATTGAAGTGAGGTGCGATGTAGCTAGACGGGTCCTACCGATGTCGGGATGTCATCAAACGCTGCGAAAGAGAAGTACACAGAATGCGGTAGTAACAAAAATCAACTTGTCTGGACTTTGCGCTGAGTATCGACACGTCGAAGAAAATTGCGTGCATACTCTGAGGACACAACAAAGCGAAGCTACTCAGACGTAACGCGAACGCCTACACAAATCGAACAGCAACTCTCACAAAAATCAAGCCACTCACCAAGCATCATCAAGAGCGGATGCCAACTGAAAAACCTCCATCCAGCACCACTCGGACGAGTTCCAGCCCAATATCCACCGATAATGGAATGGGCTATAAGAATGGTTAGGAGAAGAACGTATTTCCCAGTAGGGAGGGGAGTCATTTTAGCAGCGGCCATGGTTGCTATTTGACGACTCTTAGACCACCGGCAACGGAGATTGTCTGGAGATTGTGCTGGGTACGTGTTGGATTTTCGCGCGCTTTTGCTTTGCAAAAAGCAACCGAAGAAACAACTTGGACGCGAAACATGCTACTTCAACTCTCTCTAAGGGGCCCTGTTACGGCTATTCTGGGGTACAACTTAGGTGCAAGAAGCAAATCACGTAATAAGAGCTCTTAAGTCTCCATTAACCATGGTCTCTTGCACCATTGATTCCCCCATGTATGGTACCAAATGCCTACTTATACTGTAAATAATACCACGGTTGTCATCTGCTCCAGTTTTCTTACTATTTTTGGTGGGTTGTCATCAAGGGGGCATCTCTTTGTCACATCACGGAGAACCTCTCATCTCTCATTACATAATATAGCACCACTGCTGAATAAACAGTGCGATAGAACCAATGATGGTCAAAATGGCTACTGATACTGCTTTGACCCACTAGGCTCAAGAAGCTGAATGGTTTGCAGTGTCTTGCCCCCTCCAGCAGATAGATGCAACAATGGTGCATGAGGAATATTTGATGTACACATTCTCTCCTAGCACTGCTAGAGAGGGATTTGACTTCAAGCCATGGTTTGAGAGAATATTATTAGACAGAGGACAGATAAGGGTAGCTACTGGAGCTTATACACTAAACCTCTCTATGAAATTCAAAAATGCCTTATCACTATATATTAGTAAGTATGAAAACAGGCAGGCATCAGGGTGACATTTGATTAGTCAACGCCAGTTCATCAGATATAGACTGTGTTACTAAGAAAAAACATACCATATTATGCCTTATGTCTGGTGCTTCAATAAGTTGTAAACAAATGACCAGTGAACAGCAGTAAATAGCACTCCAACTGTTTTGCCAGAACAACCTAATGTGTGGGCGACTTAGTGTGTATACTGTAGTTAGTTGGTGATCTTGGATCGGGTAGAATTGAATAAGACTAGGCAAATAAAACTTGGATATGGATTCATGATCTCAGTGACATCTGCGATAGACATGAGACATAAGTGAGCTTCCACATAAATTGAAAAACCTAAATTGATACAAGCAAAAAATATTAATGATATCTTATGCAAATGTGTACAAATCCCATAAACAGTCAATGATCAGCAATCTTTGGACCTCTCATGGAACAAAAACTTGCCTATGGCCCCATAGAGCTTAGACAACAACCACATTGGAAACTGCTAGGAAAAAACCTTACAATCATACATGTTGATGAATATGATCAAAAATGGAGTTTTCATACTTCATGTTCTCTACCACACAACATTACCCAGGATTATTATTTGTCCAGCCTTAAATGCCTTAATGTGAAAATTGCACACAACACCAACTGCTCCATAATGTGTAACATACTACGGTCCAACTGAAAAAGCAAACAAGAAACAAGAAACTCATGAAACCTTTTGATTTGTAATTTATGATGTCTGCTTTAACAGGATACTACTAGACTTCACAGGTCCTTGTCAAACTGGGACAGAAAAAGTAATAGACGGCAAATTATTTTTGCTTTAAGATAATGGAGCCACCCCCAAATTCCTCAATTCCCTAGGTTCTATTTTTAAGCCTATAACTTTTTCAAAATTTCTTCATCTAACAGGGTCCTATCTCAATCAAAAAATTTCTAGATAGCCTCCTAAACCAAGTCCCATAGGAAGGGGTCCAAAGCCCATCCCATGGGACTGACTAGTCCTAAACCTAAATCATATTTACTTTTTGTGGCTGTCACACTCAGTAGTAGTAGCTGCAGTAACTTGTACCACTGGCTGTGGTGCATGAGACATGAGCAAGAGCACAAAAAATTGCAACAACATACCCGCATATCAAGCACCATGATGTTCCGCTGAGCGATCATCTCACCACCTGTTACATCAGCAGAAGCACTGTTGCAAGAATGATTCCGCCGCCATCGTCCTCACTGCCACAACCACAACCTCTGCAACAATTGATACACTTGGTTCACTCTGGTTTATAAGATTTTTTGAGATGTTGCTCATTTTCTACCATGTCATGTGGGTACAAGATGGCCGTCATGACGGTCCAAGGGAGGAGATGGGACTAGGGGAGGAGGAGGATTTGTGCAATATTTCATGGGAATGTGATTTTCATTATAATCATCATCAATCTACCCCTGTACACATCCACCCAATTGATTATTTTGTATGCATTCTTTTGTGTCCTACTTAGTTGTCTCTCCATGATGTTTTGACTGTGTTTTGATGGATATTATGATTTTGACTCAACAATCATAATTCACTCTTTGTCTGACATACCAGATATGTTGTCCCTGGAAATTCAAGGCTTGTGATAAAATCATGCAACAATCAACAATTACACATAGTGCACAAGGGATAGACCATCTGGGAAGACACAACAACAATCAATCAAAATCAACAGATGGTTGCTGATAAGTATTTGTGTTTTCAAATAAAGACATTCGTTACCATTGACCACAGAAGGTAAACAAGGAAGAGAGTGAATTTAGCATCTCCCATGTTTCAAGGGCAAATACCTGGAGAACAGATAAGGCAAACATCAATGCTGCAACAAGGACTTTCATTCTGCAACGCCATCTATAGATGTTTACTTTGCACTATAACTTTCATTTTGCAAAATATACTGACGACACAGGAATTTTTACAATATGCTGCTTGAACGAGAAGTTTAAGAAAACGAATTAAGTATGATGCCATTCTACGAATCTTGTTTTTTTCGTCTTATAGTGTAGATTGTGGATATAAATGAACCTGTTTCGCAAAGAAGGAAGCATTGAGTCAAATTTATTTTGAATTCTATCTTTTCTGTTCAAAAGGCCCACAGACATAAAAGACTCGTTAAGACGAACTTTGGAATTAGTATTTTTTGTTCCTGCGACTTCATTCTTCGCACAACACACGCCTATAGCTGTCAAAGTTGAGGTGAAGAGAAGGCTTTGCAGGCAAACCCGCCGTCAATCCCACCACACGGCATGCCACGAAACAAAAAAACCTCGCAACATGTCGTTGTTTAGAGGTTGTATGTGGTTGTATGGTAGAAGTATTGTAGAGTCGAAAAATTGCACGAGTGAGAGAAGCACGTACCACAACACTGTTCCAGATCGTTCGAACTGATCGGTCAGCACTGGAATGAGAGTTCCAAGACCAAGTGCCATACCATAAAGTTGTGATCAAGACCCACAAGAGTTGTTCCATCACTGCATAGTACTTTAATTCATAAATCTTTTCTCCCTCTCCCATCGTGATCGGCATCTTACTGAAATGTCCAACATGAAACTACGCCACCGATCGAACGCGGCGGCCTTTCTTGCCCAAGTCACCCTCGTCACCGCCTCCATCACGGACATTCGCGACGCCAGACAGCTCCTCACCCCCTCCACACGCATCATCGGCGGCACACCCGCCCAAACTCATCGCTTCCCCTACACAGTCTCACTTCAATACGCCGGCGAGCATTTCTGCGGCGGCTCGTTGATCGCGCCCGACATCGTCCTGACGGCGGGGCATTGCAACGGCGAATCCTCGATAGGACTCAGCACCTACAACGTGGTCGTGGGACGGTACGACTTGGACAAGGTATGGACCGGGGAGAGCATCAAGATCAAGAAGGAGGTGCGGCATCCCCAATTCGATGAAGTTACCGTGGATGACGATTTTAATATCGTGCTACTGAATCAACGGGTGACAACTACGGACGTTTATGTCAACCTGAATGTGGATGCCAGTATTCCCGCTGCCGGGGACACAGTCACCGTGGTGGGTTGGGGGGATACCGACCCGTCCGATGATGTTTTGGAGCCCTCCACGATTTTGATGGAGACTAATTTGACGTACATTACCAATACCAGGTGCGAGAACAGTGCGGGGTTACTGAATACCAAGTTTGGGGAGACCTATACGGATATGCAGGGGGCATTGACTGGGAATATGATGTGCGCGACGAAATTGGGGAAAGATGCCTGTCAAGGGGACAGCGGGGGGCCTTTGGTCATGGAAGGGAGTAACGGGCCGGGGAGTGATGTTCAAGTCGGCGTTGTTTCGTGGGGTTTGGGTGAGTGGACTTCGATGTCCATAAACCTTCTCAATCTGCTCTGTACTCACATCTTTTGTTCATTTTGTAATTTAGGCTGCGCCGACAAAAGCTTTCCAGGCGTCTATGCACGCGTATCCTCCCAATACGACTGGATTAGAGAGCAAGTCTGTTTGCTTAGCGCCGCCCCGCCTGAAAGTTTCGCGTGCAACGGCAATGGTATAGTTACCATGGTCGACAATACCGTTTTCTGGACTGTGGCTCCCGCGTCTGGGCCGGCCATCTCTTCGCTTTCGTTGACCGATGAGCCTACTCCTACTCCCACTATTTTTACTGAAAGTCCAACCCCTGCGCCTGTGACGCCCTCGCCCACCCGCTCGCCTTTGGAAGGCGGGTTGAAACGGCTACTGATTGTTTTGACATTAGATGATTCTCCCGGGGACACTGGCTGGTCTTTAACCACCATGGACACTGATGCGATCATTAAAGAAGTAGCAGTTGGAGATTACACGTCCTCACAAGCTGGAAGCACTTTGCAATATGAGTTTGAAGTCGACGGCGAGAAATTTTATCGTCTGACAATATACGATGGGCCTGGAGATGGCTTCTCTGGGACCATGGCAGTTTATGGTGGAGGAGTCATTTCCATGGAAACCATGCTGATGCAGGAGCCCGGGTTTTCTAGAATTTCAGGGACGGAAGTGTTGCATGGATTTTATGTCGGAGAGAATCCAGAACAAGTGGTCACTTTGAGATTAAAGTTTGATTACTACCCCAACGAGGTATGTCTGCGATTGCTGAAATTTGCATTTCATGACTTATTATTTTGATATTGACTGTGCTTTATGTATGGCGAAATAGGTTGCATACGAGCTTAAGAACGTCAATGACAATACAACACTTGGCCTGGCATGGTTCGAAACATTTCAATCAGGCACAAAAAATGCAGTGATAAAAATCCCAATCTATGGTCCTGAGAAAGGTGATCAGAGGTACAAGTTTGAAATTTGGGATGCTGGAGGTAAGTTATCCTTGCGGCCCTGTTCTGGTTCGAGCTTGTTTTATTCAGTGCGTCTGAATATTCTCTTTACCAATTCTCTGTTGTAATTCAGAGGATGGTATCTGCTGTGCGTTTGGCCAAGGAAAATACCAGCTCTTCCTTGGCCCAATGACAGATCAAATTTTGCTGATTTCGGGAGGTGACTTCGGCCTGACAGAATCATATGAGTTTGATGTTGAAGGAAATGTTCTTACACAAGCACCAGTCGTTCAGACCCCGCCAACTCCTATGCCAATAATCCCACGCCCAATAGAAACGCCCAAGTCGCCTCCGTCCACACCCACGTCTGCTCTCTTGGAACTAAATTCACCAGCAGAAAACAATTCAAAGAACGTTTCTGCTGTGTCACCATCCAAGATGCCCTCTGTCAATCCAGAGAGTACAACGGTGTCTAACAAGGAAGCTGTTTCCAACAAGGAACCCGAAGCTACCCCGCCAACAGCAACCCCTACACAGTCTTTACGCAATCCTGCTAGTGCGCAAAGTAGTGTTGTGAATAGTTCCGAGAGGACGAGACAACATACTTATTTATGGGTGTCTTCAGTCCTCCTTCTTGGTTGCTGTATTTTCCTGTAGGTTATGTTTAAAGTGATAGAGGTCATGTAAAACTACATTATTGTGAGTTCACGGAATAATATCAAGTTTTCAAGATTTCGTCATTGGAATGCAATAGATGCCTGCATTTACTGGCGTTTAATTCCTCGAGAGTGTGGCTCCAACCTGATAATAGATAAAAAGACTTGTGGTTCAATGTGTTGTAAGCCCAATAAAGTGATGAATTAGTTAGGTCGCGTCGTTGAACTGCTTTGTATTCATGATATGATTCCTTCTTCCATTCCACCCAGAGCAAAATCACACATTGGATCAAAATCCACTGATTCCTGCAACCTTCTTTGCCACTTCTTATGTTGCCTCAACACATTGGCTCTGCTATGCCCATATGGACAAATGGCGCTTACCGACCTTGCCATGTTTCCCAACACTTGTTTCAATAAACATATTGAGTAGTCTCTAGGAGGTCCAGCTGACACAGTCTCAGAAGAATGATAGAGAAGGTCACACCTATTCAAGGACAGATATTGACAACATAGTGGCAGGTGACCCTCAAGCATAAAGTCTTAACTGATGAAAATAAAGTTTCAAGGCAAACACAAGAACGATGTCTAGTTAATTCAAGAGCTTAGATGGATTAGGACAGTCCTTACCAGGCAGCAAGAACATATTTTTAACATCAAACGACCAATTATTCTTCTCTAAATGCAGACAAAAGTACAAGAGCTACCAACACATTGATCTGTGTACAATGAGGCAGTAAACTGAAAGTGCAACTTAGCAGAAAAACACTGCACAATACTGCCCCACTTGGTCCTTGACAGCTACTGGGTGGTCCTAGTAACAGCCCACAGACAAGACACGACAATTAGCTGCCTCTATCGCAACTGGATTGCATAGTTAATGCACAAAAAATGGGCTATTGATGACTGTTACTATTCACAAGAATGACGGTGAAAGACTAACCAAACCCATGTTGAGCTTCTTTTTACGCGAAACACAGGGAGGAAAACCAAAAACGTAGTGTTACAACTGAATCTATGGATATAAATAACACTGCAGAATTCAATAAGATTGTTGCTGTAACTTGAAGATGTTCAATGACATTTCATGTATATAGTCAAAAGTTACTCCAAGGCTTTCTTTCAATTGGTTGTACCATTGTGGACTACCACAAGATGGCAAAGAGACATATAATATGTGAGTACTAACACAGTACCCTTGTACATATATATACTTAGTCCCTGAGTGACAACTGAGCAACCTTGGGAAGTGCAAATACTTGTTTCACTTCAGTAAAGACTCAATATAGTATCCCCACAATGAATATCAAATCCATGAATGCAGTTCTGGTGAAACCACAGAAAATAAGTATGAGCAATTCTCCAAAAGAAGAGGAAAGTGGTAGTCCAGTTCCAATTACCAAAAAAACTTTACCACAGATTTTTGGTAAAAGTTTGTTTCGCAGGAATTGCTGTAGAGATAGGGGGGACTCATCTTCACTGTATGAGCAAGTTGTACCTCATTTCAGTATTTTTTCCACAAAGCATTTTGTGTTAGGATGTGTGGTATAACAAGTTTCATAGTAGGATGTGTGGTACTGCAATTTGGAAGAAACCATGAATTGATGATTTTCACAGACAAGTTTTTTGAAGCTTACAGTTTTCGATGAAGTTGATGATGTCGGTACGAGTATGAATTCACTTTGAATGATACAGTGGATTTTGAACCACAAATGACGTGGCTTATTATTCTAATGTACAATTGTATGTGTGGTCACTATAATTGTGCTGATGCAAAGTGTCAGACAGTCTGTCTGTAGCCTACTTCGTATGACAGTTAAAACGATGGCGCAGCATCGCGTGATCACGTGTTATCATTATGTATAGTCCCACAATTTCAACACTTTTGCTATCTGACATCAATGTAAGCATAAAAAGTATAACCATATATCTACATGGTGGACTTTGAACCATGATTTGGGGCAGTGATCTCGACAACCTGAGGTCTTGCGGAGCTGGACTGAAGCCCTCAAGATAGTCCCAAGGATGTTTTCAATCTTGGCCAGGTCTCAAGGGGTGCATATTATTAAGGCTACCACAGCAGCCAAAGATATATGGTATTCCATGGTCCAAAGTGGATTCATACTTGTAGCAGCTGTACAAGAAGTGGCAGCCGATTGACGGAACTACACAGAATTTCTTTCAAAAACAAACATCATTGCATAAATAATAACGACACAAAAAATCTTGCCGCAGCTTCGGTTCATTCCAATTACCGTGAATCATTTAAAATATCACACGCAGGCGAACCAAAAAAAACAATCCCACAGCCTATAATCATGTCCTACGCCATGAAGCAGATTTTCCTCCTCGCCGTGGCGGCCACATACGCCGGCGTTGGCGCCGATGAATACACGCACCGCTACAAGGCTGGTGATAAGGTGGATCTGTGGGTGAATAAGGTTAGTCGGAGCAGTGGGTTGTTGAAGGCTGAACGGAATGCGCGTGGTGGCATTGTCGAGGGCCGGGCGGGGCCGAGGGCGGGGTTCAGGCTGCAATGAACGCTATTGGTTTGGTGTTTGAAGGATTAATTGGTTATTGCTCTATGTTTGAGCAGGCGGTTTGTTGATAATTTACGGCCGTGAAAAATGACGTTTGGTTGTTTCATTGACTGGCTTCCTTCTCGTTCGCCCCGCCGTGACCTCACTCCCGCTTCTCTAACTCCCGCACTTGCTCGCAGGTCGGACCCTACGCCAACCCCCAAGAAGCCTACGAATACTACACCCTCCCGTACTGCGCCCCCGACACCCGAAACCACCCCGACCAAGAAGGTATCTTCAACGCCCTCAAGGCCCACTCCATCGGCGAGGCGCTGGGCGGCCACGCCCTCCGCCACTCTGGACATGATCTCATCTTCCCCTCCGAGACCACGATCGGCGAAATGTCCCTTTTGGAGGCATGCACCACCAAGCCGTTGGACGTGACGCAGGCGCAGCTTTTCGCACGTGCCGCGGAGGATCAGTGGTTTTATCAAATGTACGTGGACGATCTCCCCGTTTGGGGGATGGTGGGCGAAATGCTCCCCGATCTTGAGGCAGCCAAGGGCGAAAAGTTTGGGAGTGACCTTTCCCATCTCGAGGAGGCGGTGGCTCGCCACGAAGAGATGGGGGGAGAGCTCAAGCCCTACGTGTACACGAAACGAACGCTCAAGGTCAGTTACAACCAGGATCGCATTATTAAAGTAGATTTGACGTCCGATCCGGCCAGTCTTACCGAGGTCAAGGTCGGTGCGGAGCTCAAGTTCGAATTGGACATTCAGTGGGAAAAGACCAACACTCCATTTCACACCCGTTTCGATCGCTACCTCGATCATGCCTTCTTCAAGCACCAAATCCACTGGTTCAGTATCTTCAATTCCTTCATGATGGTTCTTTTTCTCATGGGACTCGTTGCGCTGATTCTTTTGAGGACTCTGAGGAAAGATTACGCCCGCTACGCTCTTGCCCATGGACGCCGGGACGTGGAACAGGGAGACGATGAGGAAGAAGAGGACGTGGACGAGAATGGCAAACCTCTCATGGATAGCGAGGGCCGTCCAAATACCGGCGGGCCGATGACGGGCGTAGAGGATAGTGGGTGGAAACAGGTTCATGGGGATGTGTTTCGTGCACCTAAATTCTTGCCCCTTCTTGCTGCGATTCTTGGAACTGGATGGCAATTGGTTACTCTCGGAGCAGGCGTTGTTCTGTTCGCCGTTGCGGGGCCTCTGCATGGAGCAGTTCACGAGGAACGTGGAGAAGTCATGCATGCTATTTTGGTCTGTTACTGCTTGAGTAGTATTGTGGCGGGTTATTCAAGTGGAAGCTACTTCAAGCTTTATTTTGCAACCACTCCTGCTGGTAGATCAAAGAGTGATACTGGGGGAGCGTCTCAGTGGCAGTTGGTTATGGCTTTGACGGTGGTTCTCCTTCCTACTATTCTGGCGGCTATTTTGTTTGTTCTCAACGGAATCGCTCTCATCTATGGAACAATTTACTACATTCCGTTTTTGGCCATGATGAAGCTCTTTTTCCTTTGGGTATTCGTTTCTGTGCCTCTATGCATTCTTGGGACTCTCCTTGGTCGACATGCTAAGCTTGGTGGAAAGAAGTCAGAGCCTTTCCCGTGTCGTGTGAATGCTATCCCTCGCCCCATTCCCGAAGACATTCCATGGTATGGAGTTCCTGCCAACCTCATCCCTTTCGCTGGATTGCTCTCCTTTGGATCCATCTTCATTGAGCTGTACTACATTCTTACCTCACTCTGGAATTACAAGTTTTATCATGTTTATGGTTTCCTCCTTGGTGTCTACGCCATCCTCATTCTTGTGGTTTGTATGACAACCATCATTGTCGTCTACTTCTGCCTCAACTCTGAAAATTACTTGTGGCAATGGACTGCCTTTTACTCCGGAGGATCTACTGCTCTCTATGTCTTCCTTTACTCGATTTATTACTTCGCATTCAAAACAAGCATGAGTGGGTTGGTGCAGACGGCCTTCTATTTTGGATACATGTTGTTGATTTCACTGGGATTAGGTACTCTTTGTGGAACATTGGGTCATTGGGCGGCAAGTAAATTTGTCCGAACGATCTTCCAGAATGTTAAGGTTGATTAAAGTGTGGGGGGTTGATGGTTTGATTTGGCCGGAGGTTCCGAATAGTTGCAACTCAGCATAGAAAAGATAATTTGTTGATAGATCAAAATGAATGGTAGTCAATATTTCACGAGACATAAGATAACATTTCTTGCGAGTGCAAGAATATGAAATGAGTAGTAGCACAGAATCAGCGGCAAACAAACTTTCGCTTCTTGAAGCAGAACTAAGGCATGGGTTTTAGAGTTGAATTAGAGGTAGTTTACTTCGAGGGCATCATTCTTAGCAGCTGTCAATGCCATCGATACTGCTAAGTGAGATCTTTTGAATGACACATTTGCCAACAAGGTTGACCTATCCTCCACACTAATGGCATGACCAAACTTTGCAAGGCCTTGAATGTGTTTCTGGCACTCCAACACTTCATCAACGAGCACCTGACGAGGGACCTTTCTTCTAAAAACTCGGTGTTCCAAGCCCCGGATGGAAGAATCGGTATCTTTCTCAAGTTGCATCATCAGTGCTCGAAAGGTGGTTCTTTCCGCACATCTGTGGCTCGACACTACGAGGTTGCGCATCTTATGTATTGCAGTGTTGGCAGAAGCCTTCATTTCTTCGATCTCTTCTGAGTTGAGCCACAACGCGGACTTTTCCTGCAGAGTCATTTCTGATGCTAGAGGTATGTCATGGAGATGATGAATGAGGGGAACATACGAGCCGAACGATACATGCCTCCTTTTGGTATGTTTGCGATACCCTGTAGCAGAATTCTCGATTAGAGGTTCATCAACTACTGCTTCTTCCTCTTCGTCATCGGAAGACAAGAACACAAGGTTTGCATAATCTGCCGCAGTGGGGATGGAACTGATTGATGTCGATGGTTCTATTGTTTGATGTTCTAATGTCTCAATGCTATGGTGACGATGATTGGCGACGGACGGATAATAAGAAAACACCTTGCCTCTCTTACTTCCGCGGCAAGCTAAGTTGAGAGTGTCGAGACGTCTCTTGCCCATGTTGCTGTTGGGGCTACTATCAATCATTATGCAAACCGTCATGATGCAATATTACAATATAAGAGATATAGAGATCTTGTGTGATCAGATCGATCGTCTGAAATGCACTAGGATAAAGATCCCTCTTGTTGGAACTACGTATCGATCACGATGTGATGATTGTACGAATAGTCAATCGTCTGAAGCAATCTTATCATGAGAGAGAAGATCAAACACAAGCGAGAATTGACCTTCTTGAAGGGTTGTCTCCTAGGGACGGATTGTAATCCCAACTGTCTGATCGACTGTCATCACCTGCTGCTTCAGCGCAAATATAAAAATTATGTTTGTATGATAAGTTATGATGGTACCATATCCCAGTGATGATATTGCCACAATTGAAAACTTTTAAGGCTTGTTGAACTCTGAGACGCTTTAAACGATTCATCTGCGATTGATCCAAGATTGATGCGCCTCTGAAAATCACAAAACAAAGGGACATTTTCTCTCATTTTCTACCCGATGGAATTATTGTCGAGGAAGGGGGATTCGATTACTTACGCGAAACGACTTCGCTCTGGAGATTTAGAGTTGGGTAACAGAATGTACTCAAGTACACGTTTTACATACGGAGGGGATAGAAAATTAGCATTCTTTCAATATTATATTAGATATGGTATGGTATAGTGTATGGTATTGTATGTACCACAAATTCCAATAAAAAATAATAAAGCGGAGTATTTGTCAGAAGACCATGCCTTCTCTCTATCGTGAACACGATTAGACTCTGAAACATCTGTCAGGCCTGTTTACGGCTCTTTTGCAGGTACTTTGCATTGGAGCAGAGTGTCAAAAAGCACAAGCCACAAAGTCAACTATGGGATAGGATAAAGGGCATGCTCTGGGCTGCCCCATTTCAATTCAGGTAGGATTAATAGCTAATTCTGACATATAATATTACTAGCAGCTGCTGCAAGATTTTTTGCAGCTTTTGCAGATAGTATGTCAGATAAAACCATGATGTGGTACAATAGTGAGTGTATACTTCTATCTCTGAGACTATAACCTTGTTCACTCATAACCCGTGATCGCGATTTGTACAACACAAAAACCATTATAACTTCTATCGTATTGTACAAAAAAACTCAGTACCTGGAGTGACATACCAGTCCATAGAGGGTATCGTATGGCCGTACATACCACTTACTTCTATCTCTGATGAACACCTTCCATACTTGTAATACCATAATAACAGCGCGATCTCGATTTGTACAATATACACAAACCATTATAACTTCTATCGTATCTTACAAAAAAAGTCTACGTCTTTATTGTACTAGATACATGGCACGGCAAAGCCCAATTTTAAGGAATCAGGTAAACTCTTTCTTCTGTACCGTTCCATTGCAGTGCGAAGCCCAATTTTAAGGAATCACGTAAACTCTTTCTTCTGTACCGTTCCATTGCAGTGCCAGATGATACGGTACTACCATATAAAAAGTAGTCATATACGGCATGGTGCGGTACACACGAATAGTATTGTTTGTTAATGATTCCCTGGTCATTTTGTATTTAGGTTTTCGGTTCAGTTGATTCCTGCAACTTTAGAGAGTGTATGTACCATGTAAAAATCAAGAGCTATTTCACTGTTGGAAATTTCTTGGGAGTCACTAATCATCAACATACAGAGCAACATACGTAGTTAAAGAGTAATTCAAAAATGCATGGGGACATGACGTGGCTCAGGCATATTACTATACTGTGTAGAGATTGTGTTAGTTTCACACAAGTTCACACAACAGCACTATGTGTCTAGCTCTCCTTTCTAATTGCTTTTATAAAATACCATGCTTAGTTTGGCATGCACGTCTTCTTGGCACGCATGTCGTCTTGGCATGCACATCGTCTTGGCACACACCACACACGTCGTCTTGGCACGCACATCATCTTGGCACGCACGTCGTCTTGGACGTCGTCTTGGACGTCGCCTTGGCACGTCGCCTTGGCATATTGCCTTGGCACGTCATCTTGGCACGTCCATCTTGGCACGTCCATCGTGGCACGTCGTCATGGGTTACCTTCGAACCCTGTCTTATAACGTCGTCTCTGCACGTTGCCTAGGAACCCTGTCTTTAACGTCGTCTTGGGATGTCATCTTAGGATGATGTTCTGGGGGTAGTCTTTCTGGTAGCATTGGGGTGATGCTTGTGGGTCGTCTTGCAATGTCAACTCTGGGTAGTCTTTTGGGGTGTCTTCTGGGGGTATTGTCTGTGGGGCCTCATACTGGGGCATCGAGTCGTCATTTTAAGGCGTTGTTGGTGTTTACAATATTGAATTTGGAAGAACAATCTACATCTGTTTTCGGGATTTTTTTCTGCCATATTACAAAAATTTTGATAGACAAAAGGATAGGAGAGGGAGAATATTAAAGTTGGATCGGCTTCTTGTAAGTCCTCTTGGGACGTCATCTTGAGAGTAGTCTCGGGGATACTGTTGGGGTGACTTCCTGGGGGTTGTCTTGGATGGTGTTCTAGAGGTGCTGTCTTGACACGTTGTCTTGGGACATCGCCTTACATATGTTCTTGGAGTGGTCTTGGCATGTTATCTTTGCACGTTCTCTAGGCACATTGTCGACATCATCTTGGGTCGTTGTCTTCAGCATAGTCTTGTGGTGCTTTCTTGGGGTCATCTTGAGACGTTGTCTTGGGGTAACTTATGGGGGTCGTATTTTGGTGCTTTCGAGAGATGTTGTCTTGGATGCATCATTTGTGACATCGAGTCTTTAGCTCGAAACATTGTTAGGTGTTCTGTGACAGTTTGACAATAATGAACGTCGACGAACAATCTACATCAGTTTCCAGGAAGTTTTTGCCGTATGACACAATTTTTGACAGGCACATGGGTAGGTCAGTGAGAATACTTAAAATTGGATTGGTACTTGTTATCTCTGATGCTCTCACATGTCTTCATATTGGGTTGTTTCCTTTGAGCCTCATCTCGGAGCCTTGTCTTGAGGTATCATTTTTGGGCCTTGTATTGGGTATCATCTTGGGGTGCATCATCTTGGGGCATTTAGGTGCTGTCTTGCTTGGAGCACTGCAATATTTTCTCTGACATTTTACAATAATAAATTTTGCAGAACAATCTACATCAGTTTCCAGGCATTTTTTTCTGTTGTTTCTGACAAATTTGCACATGAGGAAGGAAAGTGAGTAAGGAGATTAAACGTGAATGGTGCTCTTTATCTCTAATACTCTCTGGTATCATCAGTTAGGTCATCATCGAGAGACCAACTCTGGGGGTCGTCTTGTTAGGCCATCTTGTGCACCTTATAGGAACATCATCGTGTGAGCGCCACCTTGTGGGAATCATCTTGGGGTATCAAAACGTCCTCTTGAGGTATTTTTAGGTGTTCTGTGAAATTTGACAATAATGAATTGGAAGAACAATCTACATTAGTTTCTGGTGTTTGTCTAGCATAGGTGGAGATTTGATTGGAGCATCGATTCACAGCAATTTTCATCAGCATTAGGGACCGATTAACTTTCCACACAACAAATTTAAAATCGTTAACTAATTCTGAGGCAGTGGGATTGGAACATTCAATTTGCACCTATAACGCCAGAACTTGAGTGATCTGGATGAAGCAGAAGGGGGATGAGTAGGAGGTACTCGAAAGTCTCTACTAACTTCTGTGGAAGGGTCAGGGGGGTGCAGCCTCAGGCATCCTTTGGTGGCAGGGGAAAACCACGATGTTTGGCATAAGTCGTCAGAGGCGCAGCCATTGGTTCCCACCACGCAATCATGTTTTAATGCCACTTTGTTTTGGTGGGGTTTATTA
Organism: Cyclotella cryptica; assembly: GCA_013187285.1. NCBI lineage: Eukaryota > Bacillariophyta > Thalassiosirophyceae > Thalassiosirales > Thalassiosiraceae > Cyclotella > Cyclotella cryptica. The sequence continues at coordinate 495,079 of JABMIG010000030.1, forward strand.
TTTGTTGTGGTAAAGGTTTTTCTTTTTATTGGTTTTAGGGTCGTTTGTTTGTTCCTATTATTTTTTTCTTTACTTTTTTCCTTCCTTTTTTGTTGTTTTGTTTGAGCTGGTTTGGTTCTCATTACAAATTTTTCCTACTTGGTTTGTTTGCTTGCTATAATTTTTCTTGTTTGTGAATTCTTCATGCTGTTGCTCTTTTCTCAAGCTAGAAAAATTTTTACTGGCTTGTTTGCTCGGGCTCTCTTTCTTTATTGCTTGCTGGAGTCTTTCTTATGGTAATATTTTGAATGTAGTTTGGTGTATCCCTAGGATTGCTTTGAGCCGAGGGATTCCTTTTTGAGTCTGATTTCTGCTGTTGATGCATTTTCCAGCAATAATGACATTTTTCTTGCTTGTTCATTTGCTTCTGAAATGCCCGTTACAAGGTACTCAAATTCACCTCTGAATAATTCATTAAGAGAACTACCAGTGCTCTTGGAGTCAGTTTGAAACAGACGAAGTTTGTTCAGAAAAATCCCTCTCACAGTTGTTACACCATAAATATCAGAATATTGCGCGCACCATGCTGGATCTATTTGTCAGTGGTGACGTCTCATGTCACTATCTGAACACTAAGCACAAATCTTGTTTGACAAATCAGATGTTATTCTGGCTTCTAAAGACCATTGTTGTCTTTGTTGATGAATAATCTTAAAAACTTGAGAATATTTCACTTGAAGCATAAAATCCGGAATTCCAAATCCTCTAAAACATTCGGATCAGGTGGGAAGAAAATGAAATTTGTGCAAGAACTTTGATGAAAAGTGTTTATTTAGAACATGAGTGGGTCATATTGTGATTTTTAGATGATGTTTCCGTGTTGAGATTATGATGAAAGATGTTTGTAACATTATTAAATGGTGATGTAATGTGTTGCTGCTGTTTACAAAGTTTTTATATTTTTGCTTTATCTGGAATTTTCGATTGCATCCTATGCTGAAATGCTATCAAAGCAGGTGGTAGCTTAAAGGCATCTGGTTTGTACGCTAGAGGTTTGTTCAAAAACAAACCGTCCCGTGTTCTCACTCTTGATAAGACAGTGTACACCCAGCCATGGCTATAGTTCCAATTATGAACGATAAGTTCTTTCTTTGTGATGCCTTGTAATTTGTGAGCAGTCGTGGCTTCATTTAAATTGATAGGTAATTGTATCATGATGACTTTTTGTTTGTGCTCTCCTCTTTTGATACTTTTGAAAGTCTGATGCCTTTGTCAAGTGGGTCGGTATCACTTCTGTAGAATGTGCAATAATACCTTTTTGGTTTCAGTCGAAATCTCATTGATGACATAATTTTTCTCAATCTGATTTGAAACCCATGAATCTGTGCTTCTTTCTCTTCATTCATAGGATCATTCTGAAGATCATTTTCTAATGAAGAGATCTGTTCTTCAATTTTGATCTGATCCATTTTCTTGGGGAAGTGCTCAAACTCGACATACTCAACATCAGTAACACTGATGGTATACACTTTTTTCCCATCATAATTATTCCAATTCAAAGGAGTGTCTGTTTTTCTTTTCACTCCAATGACTCTGCATAATGTTCCATTTCCTCTACCTTTTGATATATCATCATTGTCAATGATCATGCAATGTGCACCAACATAAAGTTTTAGAGCAGGGTCAATGTTTTTTGTTGGTCTTTCATGTCACTATCACCACACCTTGAATAAATTTTGTTTCGCAATTCAGTTGTGAGTCTTGCTGGTAATGGAGTGTCTTCAGAAAAACTTTTCTTTGATTTACACCTTTTGGGGGCTTTTCTTAAATCTGCTTCAATAACAGCCGTATGCTCTGGTGGAGATTCCGAACTGTCTACTAATGGGAAATCTTGTATGTGATTTTGGAAAATTGATGCATGAATCGTAACCCGCTCAGAGTTTTTCCAACAAGCATACGCAATATCAGCATCATGTTGAATTTCAGGTAACTGAACTTGCTGACTGATGAGACGTTCATTGATGGCATTGCAGTCTTCTTTTGTAAATGAACCATCCCACATTCGTTTTAGGATCCTTCCATATTCTGGGTCATCTTTGAAACGATGGCTGTTGTTAAGAATGATTGCAACATTTATTGAGTTTTCCCACAGTGATGAATTGGAATACAGAAGTTGACTCTCTCTAGCTTTCACAGGTGGTATTTGACGAAAATCACCACAAAATATTATTGAGTATCCTCCAAAAATCATATTTGGGGACAATCCCTTTCCACCTGAACACAGTCTGCGACGAATCATATTTAGACGGAATTCAGTTTTTCCATCTGGTCACATGTTGAAAATGAGATTTCATCTATAATCAGCATTCGGACTTGTTCCCAGTTTTGAAGCATCTCAGGAGATATATTCTTTGACTTTGAATTCAGGTAAGCTGCACTGTGCAAGGTAACACCTCCAAACAAGGCAGCAGCGCATCCAGTGATGGCAGTAAACAAAAATGTTTTATCTCCCCAAAGGATGTCCATAGACTTGCAAAATTGAAAACAAAACTGTTGGGCAACATCAATTGCTGTACTTTTTCCTGCTCCAGCAGGGCCAGTGACAAACATTAACAATTGTTCTTTGGCACCAAGATCTTTTAATTTCTGTTCCACTTTCTGTCTTATCAAAGTTGTTCTTTGATCTATCAAGTCTTCATCACTATCTGTAAAACCTGATGCCAAAGGTGACTGTGATTCTGAATTTTCCCGTATGAGATTAAGTAGAAATGAGCTGCATATGACTTCATAAGCAATGTACTGGATTCTGTCCAATGTAATATGCTTTTCTCTTGAAATACGATCAGCAACTCCTTGCAGCGTTGGAATTGAACCTCTGTTGAAATTGGAGGAAAATCCAAGTTCTGACCATTCCCGTTCTTCGAGGATACACTCTGCTGATGAATCACTATCTCCTATTCTTTCTTCTGAAAAATCAATTTCTTGCATGTCTTCTTGTAAGTTATTCTTGATGGTAGCACCACTGACAAAAGCAAGGAGAGTTTTGTATTTACTTGCCCCATGTCCAAAAACACTGTTGTCAGTTTGGGCATCCGTTGAACTTCTTGCATTCTGTGATGCTTCATTGGTGGTGGCAGAGGAGTTATTTCCAGGGAGAATAATTGAATTTGCATCAAATGACCTTGACTTGATTGTTTTGTTACTTGAAAGAGATTCCCCTTTTTGAGATCATTCAATGATCTCTCAGTACAACTTTCATCTTGGCAGAGATCTTCCTCAAACTCATTTTCATTATAAGAATCCACAGAAAGGGCATCATCAAACTCTGAATAATCACTGTCACAGGCATCAACTCCAGCATGACCATCCATATTATCTCTTTCTCTTGATTTTGTAGTTGCTTTGATTTTATCGGTGGGAACCTTGCATTTTCTGCATTGCAAATTGTCTTGCATGTTTTGGAGAATTTTTTTCCCATTTTTCCAGAATTTGCTAGTATCTATATTCTCATTCATTGCATGCCTAAGTTTATGCCACAAACAAGAATTTTCATCATGAAGTAAAATCGATTCATCACGAAAAGGGTAAAAGGATCAATGCAATTTTTGCATAGTTTTCCCTGGATTCAAGAGCACTTTTACTTGGTTCATTTTCAGTCAATTCCAAATCTTCGAGGTCACATAGCATTCCTTTGGGCATTGCCAATTTTGGGATTCTCATCTTTTTAGACTCTCTGAGGTAACAGTATCTTCTTCCTGGATGATCTTCTTTGAATGCAAGTTCACCATCTCGTAGTATTGGCATGCCACCTTCATCTTTATTGCTCATTCTATTGAAAGAAAAGTGAAGCCTTTCGTACCTCAATGCAAATTCATAGAAACTCAAATCTTCCAAACATTCTGGCCTGAACAAATAGTCATTCACTGAGTAGTCTGCCCACATGACCACTTCTCCATTTTCACCCCTATTTTTCTACGGAGTACAAAGTCCCCTGGAGCTTCACCTTTTAGCTTATTGAGCATTTGTCCAACGAGCAGATCCTGAAAATCATGTGAAAATGAAAATCTGGAACCATTCTCACATAATAACAGATGTGCCATTGTTGCACTAACAACATCTTGACTCAGATGAACACTCATTCCAATGAGGAAACGGCACAAACCCTCCCGAAAACAGGCATCTTGTTCCATGTTTGGTGTATGTTGCAATCCTTCAGCCACCAACTTTTCCTCTTCTTTCTGGATGCGACGAATGACTTGTTTTCCCACTCTATCAAAATCAACACCTCTGTCTTCTTTTTGTGTTGACTTTGTCGAGTAGTGAACAACATAAAACACACACCTGGGACTTCCGATTTGGATGTTGCTGTTACAGCCAAGTGTCTTGGTTATGTACTTGCAGTGCGTATTCAAAAATTGAGATCCCATAGATCGCTTGCTTTCCACAGTGTAAGGGTAAATGATGGTATCACCCTTCTCTAACGATCTCCAAACATTTGCCTTTGCTTCATCATCATTGTCCTCTTGAAATGTGGTGTTTTCAATCGCGGGTCTTGGAAATGGAAATCGACACTCTTTGCCATATTTGAAGCAAGATGTCCTATGCTTCCAGTCATGCTCATTCATTCTTCTTGTTGCCACCAAATGCCTGAATTCACTATCAAAAAGAAAACTGGACCCTTCAGTGGCTCCATCGATTGGGTATCGATAAGTCATTAAATCTGATCTTTCTCGGGACAAGGGAAATTCTACACCAACAGGCTCAACACATCTGGAATTTTTCATTGACTCAATAGCCATGTTTGTAAGGGTGACAGTGGACAGATGAGAATTTTCACCTGATAATCCTTTTTCAGCACAAAATTTACACTCCATCACATGACCCTTCAATTCCATCCTACGAGATTCTGATCTGCAGTCTCTCAGCGTTTGTGCATCTTTTTCTTGGAACATATCTGAAATGCAGCCCTCTTGTTGACATTCTTTGTGAATCACTTCGAGTTCGGGAGAATAACAATAATCAGAACAGAAATGTCTGTCAACAAATCCCTCAAGTTCCTTTCTTGCATTTTGACGTATCACTGGATCATTATGGAACAAAGAGTCTTTCAACTCATCAAAGCGATCTAACCAAACCAAACAGTGGCCATGCAATGATCCCCTTCCTTGTTCTTCACTTCCTCTAACAAAAGCCTTGCACTTGCCATACATCCCTACACCCTTGCTGCAATTCTTCTTGAAATCCCATCCTAACAGTTCACACACCACTTGCATGGCAGCTTGATAATCAAGAGAACAAGCACCTGGATATTTTGTCCTCTTCTTTTGCCTGAGTTCAAAATCTGAAATGCAATCAGCTTCATTACAATCCACCGTAGGAATGACAATTTCCCTTCCTTGGTTGGCGCACATTCGACTCTGAAATTACACTCGTCATCCGCGTAACAGTAGAAAAGATGCTGTGAGGACCAAAGTAGTCGCTGAGTGCATACACCTTCTTTCTGGCTTCCTTGGCAGCTTCAGCTGTGTGTCCAAGAATTTTGCATGATGTTGTAACAGATTTCAAAAATGATGCTGCTGGGGTGTTAAAATCAAGAGGTTCGTTGTTTTGTTCCCTTCTGTTGAGCTCTTTTGCAGCTTTGTGCACATCACCCACAGATAGCTTTGAAATCCGTTATCCCAGCGCCTGTCCTTGATAGTTTGATCTGCATTTTATCAGTCCTGTGGTATAAGATGCATTTCTACACATCAGATGATAACAAACCAAAATGAAATCTGGTCTCATGAACTGATTCAAGGAAAGTCGCATGTAGTGCTTCAGACATGCTTCATTGGAAACTTCCACCTTTCTCTTTTTACCCAAATTTGGACATCCCGAACCAAATGGAAATTGGATGGGAAAGGCATCTTCTAAATTGATTTCATGTCCTCTCAAGTAGGTACCACCATACATCAACATAGTTGGTGCAGTTGAGTCCAACATAGCTTGTACAAAGTCTTCTGTGCTATCAAACACTGGATTGTCTGTGATTGGATTCTGTGACTCACTTGAAAAGTAATACGTCTTGCCTTGGATCTGACATTCTAATTCAGGAGCAACCGGATCAGAAGTATTATTTTCATTGTCATCATCTTGCAGTATGATCACAGGATTTGGACATTCATCGGGGGGCAACACATCACTGTATCCCTTATGACCTGATTCCTTGATGAACCATGTTAAAAGATCCATGAAAAGGTCTGTGTCCAATTCAGCTTGCCTCCTCACAACATTTTTCTGAGCTGGCGTCATTCTGCCACACAGTACCACATAAATGTTTTTCCCACCAGTAGAACTCCGGTACTTATGCAGTGCACCTCCTACATGAGACTGATCAACGCTGAACATTGAAAAATGCCCTTTCAGAGATTTTTGACTTCCGCCAGTGTAAGCATGAACATATCCAAATGGCCTCACTGGACTGATTGATGCACAAAGAAGGTCATCCAAATCAATTTAGGCATTAACGGCTTCGATTCTTGATATTGCCATTTTTATCTTGAAAATTGATGACATCAGGAATGTGACCTATTGCGAATCCATTGGCGATTGCAAATTTGGGCGGTTTGTCTTGATCCTTATTTCTCAAACAATTTAGGCTCCCATAGCAGGTCTCACAACACTCATACCCTTTCTGATCTACCGGAGCCCTGGGAGAAAGTAACAAATGCTTCAAATCACAATCCTCAACTTGGTACTGTTTCACCAATTCTGGATGCATGGAAACACCATCATAGTACTCCTCATAAGTTGACACAGCTAATTTTGATGAGTTCTCCAACAATGTTTTTTTCTCAATGAATTTGACATCTTCCAATCCAATGATGAGGCGGTCACAAACAACGCATACATGTGCACGGTGCCTATTGATATCACCATCAACAGCGGTTGACAGGCATATTTTCTCTCTGATCTTCTGAACAATTTTTCCATTTCTGACTCGCTCAACTCTCTTGGCAGGAAACCTTGGCTATTTAACAAATTCTGCTGACTGTTTAAACGTCTTGATGAATTTTCACTATCTACGCATTGGCTTCCATGAGCGGTATAACCCGTTTTCTTAAACTCACATGGACAAAAGGATGATTGCTGTCCTATAGATTTCTTGTGATGGTAACGCTTTCATTCTTTTCTCACAAATTACGCTTTGCGTTGGCATCATAACTAGCTTTCTTTTTCTGACATATGGTGTCTGCATTGATGGTGTAGTGAGCCTTTCTCTTATCTCTGATAGAATCTGAGTTGGTTTTGTATTGATGCTTTTTTTGCTGGCGGATAGAATCAACTGTAGTATCATAGTGAACCTTCTTTTGCTTACATATGGATTCCACATTCATTCTATAGTGAACCCTTCTTTGCTGGCAGATAGAATCAGAATTAATTTTATACTTGGCACGTTTCATCTTGCAAATAGACTCTCTGTGGCTCTTGTAGTAGGCCGCATTTTTTTGGGTGGATTTGAGGTTCTCTTCCTTTGCTTTTTGTTTGTACTTCTTATTCCTTTGTTTCTTATCATTTTTCATTTTAATCAATTTTGCCTCCAAGCTAATTTGTTTCACTGTTTCATAGAATGAATCAACTATACAAAACGAACACAAATATGAATTAGGTTAAAAATGGATTAAGAAATCAGCAATATCACGTGAGCTCACATTCACTATGATTATTGTTCAATTCTTTTGTGGTACTATTGGACATTGTTTAAAACGTGTAAACAAGTGATGCTTATTATCTTGTTTCAAGTGGTTATGAATAAAATTTGATAATATTATGATGCTTTGTGACGTGTTGTAGTGTGTGTTCATAACATAGAACATTCATACTGGGATTGGTGATTAATGGGCTGGTGTATACCTTTCTTCTGTGTGATTACGTTGAAAGCATTTTTATGTCTTTTGGCGACGCATTGGAGTGTATGTTCCTAACCTTGAAAATTAATGCTGTGTTGGGTGATGCATTTTGTTGTTTCATATTATGTACTAATGTCGTCATTAGTGTGTTAACGTTGAAAACATTATTTTGGTGATCATGGTAATTAGTGTGTTTACGTTGATTTTTGCTGATGTGTTGTTGTGATGCGTTTTGTTGTTTCACGTTGTGTACTTACATTGTAATTAGTGTGTTAACGTTGAAAACATTATTTTGGTGATCATTGTAATTAGTGCGTTTACGTTGAATTTTTTGCTGGTGCGTTGGTATATGTCTTCCTTCTGTGCGCTACGATGAAAGTATTTTTAATTCTTTCGGCCATGCGTTGGCGTGTACATTCCTAACATTAAAAATTAATGCTGTGTTGAGTGGCGCATTTTGTTGTTTCACGTTTTAATTAGTGTGTGATAATTGTTATTAGTGCGTTTACGTTGAATTTTTTGCTGATGCGTTGGTGTATGCCTTTCTTCTGTGCGAATACAAAAACATTTTTTGGTGATCCGTTGGTGAATACCTTCCTTCTTTGGTATATGTCTTCCTTCTGTGCGCTACGATGAAAGTATTTTTAATTCTTTTCGGCCATGCGTTGGCGTGTATGCGTTCCTAACATTAAAAATTAATGCTGTGTTGAATGACGCATTTTGTTGTTTCACGTTTTAATTAGTGTGTCTTACGTTGTAATTAGTGTGTTTACGTTGAAGACACTATTTTGGTGATAATTGTTATTAGTGCGTTTACGTTGAATTTTTTGCTGATGCGTTGGTGTATGCCTTTCTTCTGTGCTATATGTCTTCCTTCTGTGCGCTTACGATGAAAGTATTTTTAATTCTTTCGGCCATGCGTTGGCGTGTGCGTTCCTAACATTAAAAATTAATGCTGTGTTGAGTGGCGCGTTTTTGTTGTTTCCGCGTTTTATTAGTGTGTCTTACGTTGTAATTAGTGTGTTTACGTTGAAAACACTATTTTGGTGATAATTGTTATTAGTGCGTTTACGTTGAATTTTTGCTGATGCGTTGGTGTATGCCTTTCTTCTGTGCGCTAACAAAAACAATTTTTTGGTGATGCGTTGGTGAATACCTTCCTTCTGTGTGCGGATAACAGAGGTAGCAACATACTGGATAGTAACTACTTACCATTGAAAGCCAAAATGACTTCTGTGTAGGTAACCTTAGATTAGAACCACTATATTACCTCACCAGATCATAAGTGAGATAAAGATATATTTTTAAAGGTAAGCACACATGAATAAAACATAACTACCCATTCATCTAAAACACAAAAACACCATATTTATAGGTAATTAGGAAATATTAGTTAACGTTACCTAAAATAGCCAAAAGTGAAAAAAGTGTCTCCTGGAGAAGGAGGAGAAGGAGAACAAAACAAATCTCGGTTGCTGACAAACTAAGATTTTTTCAAGAAAAAATCTTGACAGCTAGATTCAAAAGGACCCACAATGCTCTCAGTGCCATCCTCCTGACATATGAGAATAACAACATGTTGGTACCATGGTCAATTTTGGGACATGAATATCAATGTAATTGTTGAAGCAAAATCTGTCTTGTTGTGTTTGTCATATTGTGCCACATCCTGTGTTTAAAATGGCCATTGCAGCAAGGGCTCAGAGGGCTTCTTTGATCTTTTGTACCCTATTGTCAAAAATGAGGCAATATTGTTCTTGATGAGCTATACACAACAGAAAAAATTAAAAATGATTTGTGGTCTCATAACATCATGAGGCATCATTGCTTGGTCAAAGCATCTACCGTATATCTCGGTTCATAAGAGCCGGATAATGTCAAAAGCTACTTTTAAGTTTATCTTATAATCCGTACCAAGCTAGAGATGCTAACACAGTGAAAAAAGATAAGTAACCAGCCTAGTTACCAAAATACCCCTGGGTACTGTATGTCGCGCCAATTTTGTTTTGCTTTGGCTGCCAATTGTCTGTATGCCCCACTCATTGCCCTCTATTTTATTGTGCCATCCACCCATCACCAGCTCCACTCCTCTTCCATCTTCCCAACAACCTCATGCATGTGGATTGTCCAGAGCTTTATCATTGTCATTGGAAAATTTTGTCAAGTTCACTTTCAACTTCTTACCATTCTAAGCCTTCAACATGGACACCCAAACATGAGGTACGGTAAGCCGGAAGTCCTACGAGATAAAGGACAAAAAACACATCGTTCAACAAGTTGATGGACTTGTATCGACCGGATTTATAGTTGCCGTAAAGCTTGCATGACTGTGGGCATCCGTTGTTTGTACTACACTTGCTGGAAGAAGGTTATCACAAAAGTGGATGACTTGAACTCCAGCACAGAGTTCGTGCCCTATAATACAAGGGGCACATCTTGAAAGATCCACCCGGACCAAGAAAGTGTTCTTGTGCAAGTCAAGGAACAACTCCAAGCATTCACATTCAAACTTCTTGTGCAGGGTGTTCAAGTCACCAATAGTATAGTGATGCAAGAGGCCAGTTGCCTCCTTCCAGCCTTCAAGGACAAGATGCTATGAGCACAGGAGTTGGCGGGACATAGCTTTTCGTGATCCATCTGTCTCGCATATCGTTGTGCGATGAACACGCACAGAAACATTTCATGGATACGGAGATGTATGCCAAAGACTTCATTGCTGTGATGAAGTCAAAGCTACAGGGACGGAACCTTGACAATGTCCTGAACATGGATCAGACATCGTTCCCGTTCTCGTTCCACTCTAACATGACTCTCGAAGTGAAAGGAGCAAGGACGTTATATTCCCGCGCTTCAACCATGGACAAGAAGCGCGTCACTTATGCCGCAATGGTCACGGCACGTGAAAAGATATTGACACCCTTTGCCATCTTCAAGGGTAAGCCCCAAGGACGGATCGAACTTTGCAAATTCTGGACCTACCCGGACACGGGAAGATACACTTGCCAAGACAAGGCGTTGATGGATGAATCCAAGATGAACAAATGAATCAACGCCATCCTGCAGCTGTGGAAGGCAAATAGGGATGAAAACAACCAATCTGTCGAGCAGCCCATCCTGATTCTTGATGCTTACCGAGTGCATCAGGTGGGCTCTGTAGTCAATCGGATTCAGGCAATGGGGATCCAGGTGGTGCACATCCCGGAGGGCTGCATGTACTTGTGCTAGCCCATCGACGTGGGTATCAACAAGCCAATCAAAATTCATCTCTGTCAAAAGTGGGAACACTGGATGACAGAAGGCGAAGGGATTGTGAAGGGGTGGCAATGGAACCCACCCGTAAATTGGTGGCAGAGTGGATCGTCGAAGTCTACAAATACATTCCTGAAGAGGTTGGGCGTAACGCGTGGAAGAGTAAGGGATACAAATGGGTTTAACTTATAGAACTAATTAGTAATGGGAGAAACTATTTCACTGGAATTAAAAGCAGATTAATGTACTTGTTAACTTAATGCAAATTGAAAGTTTTCTCAATTACAAATTGTCACCAGTTTCTGTGTATGCGTAACCGCGGTTGTGGTTATACAACTCATGCACACTACTGTTTTTGGAATCCAGAAGAAACACTTCCGTGATCCAGAGCAAATAACCATCAATATAATGAGCCATGCCACCAATGGCATAGTCTTGAGCTGTGAAACAAACTTGGCAACCATCCGTGCCATCCTCACGCACTGGGTAGCCCGCCAGGTGAGTTTGCTCCACTAGGGGAAAGCGCACCAACCTGCCCACACCATTACCCCGACTCTCAATCAATGCATTACCACATCCAAAGGGTGCGCATCATACAGTAATCTACCAGGTTACTGTTTTGGCTTAAATGGACAGTAAGTTACTGCTTAAGAGATGAGTAGGAGTCGGGTAGGAGTCACGCCTCATGTGACAGTCACATTTACAGATTTTTTCAGTAACTTACTGAGTAACCAGTAAGTTACTTTTTTTGGTTACTGATTACTGTACATTGGGACAGTAACCAAAAACAGTAATTTGCAACCTAGCTATTGCATCCATGACCATCCGGAAGGAAGCCAACTAGAACAATGTTCACCATTTTTTGTTGTGTTGTGTGTAGTGTGTAAGGTGATTTGATATGCTGTGATGTGAGTTAGCGGGATGTGGGCATAACTCAGCAATCAACTGGAGCTATAAGGTCCTATGCATATTGGTATGTTGCTTTTGAGAAGGAGAATCGATCTATGACAGTTTTAGAATGTCTGGGATCATTTAAAGGGTTAAAAACACAAATGCTATGAGAATCGGGGAAATGGATCTTATAATCGGTGGGCTCTTATGAACCGTGATATACGGTATTGACTTCTCATTGTCAAATCAACAACACATGATCATTGATTACTTCTCCACTCTTAGTACCCATCATACAAGTTTTCAAATGACAATGACAACTGCAATTCATCATCTGATCATGATAAGCACACCCATTCTGTCATATCTTCCAATGGTGTTCATACAAATGACACATGTTTCTCTCTCAGACACAGCAAGTCAAACAATTGAAAACCTTTAGAGAAAGGTGATATCCCTACTGACTACATAACTTTCCAAACAATGTGAAATTAGTTGTAATGTTTATAGACAATGAGCTCTATGAAACATTCTGAATGTTTGTCAGCCATCACCAACTGCCACAAATCATTTCCATCTGTTGTCTACGTTTGTCAACAGTCAACAATCCTGGAGTGTCGGAATGTTTCCAAACCAGAATTATCCAATATCATCAAAGAAAGGTGCCAGAATTTCTGGCCTCTCACAACAGCTCATGTTGCCTCACAATAGTTGATGCTCCAAAACACATGTGACAACTTTTATGGCAGTTGGCAGTTGAGAACACTTCACTACAGGTGACCTTGGTTGACTTCAGGTTGAAAAATTGAGAAAATAATTGTCCTAAAAATCAATTACAAAAAATTAGACAAGCTCTTCTTTGTGTGATGTTACAGATTTTTCCGCTCAAATTATTTTACACTATTTTAAAGAAATGGGATTCATGATATGGGAACAGAAAAAATGCTGTATGCACAAGACTACTGACATAATGATGTTGTAAGAGAGGCTGAACATGATGCACAATACTACCACAAATGTCAAAAGATAAATTTTGATTGTATCTATTATCCATCTGAAGTCAGTGTTTTAATGAAAAATTATTGGTACCTTGACACTTTTGCCTCATTCATGCTGCCCACTGACATAGGCCAATCATCTACTCTACATTAGTATACTAAGGTAACCTTTACCATAACTTTAATTTCTCAGAAGATGCTGGACATCCCTCAATGATCCAAGTCTTGCTAATAAAGCAAGAATTATTTCACTACCCAAAAATACCATTTGGGACAAAATGCTCTATGTCATTAACTAATGACATTGGGGCCATACCAGATGTGTGTAGAACCTACATAACATCTCTTTGTGTCATTAGCACAAAACATACCAAATCCATGTAGAATTCTACATGGTTTTGTTTTGCCAAACTGAAGCATGTTTGCTTCATCATGGTGTGTTGATACTTCACAATTGTAACTAAGTAACTCACAAAAACAAAGGCTGAAAAGCATTCTACAAGATTTTTTAAAAACTTTTTGGCTTAGGTCACTATCGATTGATAACCTACTCGAGCAAATTTTTCTGGATGGTCTGTCCAATGCCCCACTGTCCTTTGACTGCCCGACGTCATCAAGTTGACTCAAGTCAGTGCAACATTGTCGCGTCTGTCTTCCGACAGTCAAGTATTCAGTATCAACATGTTTGCCCGTAGAGCCATCGTCTGTTGAGCGCCGGTAAGTAGTAGCACCACGTCCGCGCTACGCAATCCCACTGCCAACAAGATTTGTACGAAGCATGTCTCCTTTGAGGCCAAACCGCCGCAAAGCTCCTACAAGACCCTTTTCTTGGGAACAAGTCTCAGAGCAGCCTTCTCAAGAATGTCTTCTGAGAAGATTTTGCCCATTGGGCTTAAACATCAAGAATGCAAGCGGGAAGGGATGGCTAGAAACCCCCTATCCTATCGTTTATGTACCAGACCAGGACCCAGTCCAAGAAGCTTTGGACCTCAAGCCCAAGTCCCTCAAGTGCACCCTCGCAAATGGGTCAGAATCTTGAGTCACGGTTTGGTACAGACACGGTATCAACGAGCAGTTTGTACTGCACCTGAACAAGGTGTACAGTACCGCCAAGAAAATGGGGCTAATTCCCACCTGCAAGGATTCTGAAAAGGCACATGACTTGAAAAAAGGTGAATGGAAGGCTGTTCTACAGGAACTCGCAGAAGACCCCTCAGTAAGACTGAGAAAGAGCAAAAGACAGCAGAGTCTCTCTCACTAAATGATGAGGTACTCGCCTTGTTGTCCCTAGCAGTTTTTCAACTCTACGCCAACCTTCTCACTGAGGAGGCTTGTCAGCCTGGGACTTAATTGTCAAGGAGCAGACGGAGTCAAAGCCCTTTCACGACATCTTTGGAGTCTAAAGGAAGAAGTCACCGGGCAAAACGTCCAAGTCATTTTCAGGTGCCAGTTACTCCACCTTCAATTGTGTTTTGCACATGACGTGGGCAAGAATTTGAGATTCTATATCTCTAATTGCCTCAAGAAGCCCAACAAGGTTTGGTTGTGTCAATTTGTGCAATGCGTGAGGCAGTTGAACAATTATGTGGAAGATCTCCTGTGCTTGTACTACAGCCCAAGCGCAAGTACAAAGACCCAACATGTGTACTCTTTCACGGATACGGAGCTTGCATGCCACATATTGTGCATATGCCCACTGAAGTGGCAGGACCAGTACCACTTGCTTCAGAAGTGCTATCCCGAACGGGTTAAGCCTCTATTGCTCATTCTTGAGCGCATTGAGGTGGCGCACTCAGTGGATGAGAGGCAGACGACTTCTAAGCCTGCAAAGGCCCAAGCATCCGACCAGCCCTCCATGAAGTTCATGCCAGGCGCGGAAGCAGTCGACTTCTAAGCCTGCAAAGGCCCAAGCAGCCAACCAGCCCTCCAGGAAGTTCACGCCAGGTGCACGCATTCCCAGGAAGCCCAAGCAATCATGCACAGAGTATACTTGCATTGATAAGAAGTGTGAGCTGTGCAAAAATCATGCGGGCGTGGACACCACGCACAACACCACGAAGTGTTGCCATTACAACAAGGACGGAACTCCCACGTGGAGTACTTTTGGGCAAGCTGCACAAAAGTCTTGCAAAGATAGCTGCCCCAAGAAGCCCTATGCACAGGTCTTGGCTTGCATCAAGAAACTTGAAGAGTCTCTCAAGAAAGCCAACAAAAAAGGCAAGAAACCTCGCTGTTGCAAAGAAAGCGACAGCGATTCTGACTCCTCCTGAATTGAGCTATCTATTCCACAAAAATCAATGGACTCAGTAACAGCAGTATTAAAGTTAGTGACCGGAAGTCAGTCCTCGATAAAACTCAAACATCTGTCCAGGAGTCGCAAAAACAACCTCTTGAGAGTACTGTTAGACACTGGTTCTGATGATGACCTCATGTTCCATGAAAAAGGAACCACCAAGTGTTTTGCCTACTTGACTAGGCAGGTGTCAAAGTCTTGGCACTCGTCAAATGGGTTCTTCCAAACTAAAGGAGGAGGCGAAATTACTCTGTAATTTCTAGAGTACTCCAACAGCATGGAATACACAGTGAAACCGGATGTTGTTGAGTACAATGGAAAAAAGATGACTAAGCCAGCATTTGACCTCATCTTAGGTGTAAAAGCACTAAGAGAGCTTGGAATTGTTCTGGATTTTTGAACAAAGGATATTACCGTTGATGAGATCATCTTGCAGATGAGAGACATCAACAGTCTGTCAAATGGCTCTAAGATTGAAAAAGCTCTGTCTGTAAACCACAGCATGATTCATGAACCACGTAGTACTAAGGAAGCCACTCAGCGTGCCGTTCACATCTTAGATGCAAAATATGAAAAAGCAGACCTCCAATCAGTTGTTGACACCAAATGTCCTCACCTTAGTCTACAAGACCAAAATAAGTTGTTCAAGCTCTTCCGTAAATTCAAGAACCTCTTTGATGGTACATTAGGTGTTTGGAATACTGAGCCTGTCTCCTTCGAACTGAAGGAAGGTGCCAAATCATACTATGGCAGAGCTTACCCAGTACCGCATTCACTCAAAGAGACTCTCATGTAAGGGGTCAAAAGACTATGTGACCTGGGGTACTACAGTGGCAGCCCGCATCTGAATGGGCTTCACCATCATTCATATTGCCAAAAGAAGATCAGAAAAATACAGCATAATCGAAATTGAACTACTAGCCATAGTTGAAACACTCAAAGAGTTCAAAGGAATGCTGTGGGGCCAATCAATTGTAGTCTACACAGACCACAAAAACTCATGTAAGATGCGCTAGATTTAACCTGTGATAGGGTTTACCATTGGCATTTATTGCTAGAGGAAAATGGTACTGAAATCATGCATATCAAGGTGACCTGAGCTGTGTTGTTGCAAAAAAATATCAAACAAAAATAATATTCGACAGGGGTCAAAGTTTTTATTTTGTGAGCTTAATTTGCACCAATTGTGAGGATGGAAGGGCAGCAGAACTGCACTTCCAATCCAAATGATGCAACCAAAATTTGTGTTGATTCTACACACAATTGGTATGTTCTTAGCCTTCTCAAAAGAGGGAGCCATGGACTTTGGTGTTCCGGAGTCCATAGGGCAGTGGACTCCTGTGGTGGGGAGTCCTTGCCTTTTGGACCAGGACGGTGGACTCCAATGTCGGGGAGTCCTTGCCTTTGGATCAGGGGCAGTGGACTCTCTGCCTGGGGAGTCCTGAGAATGATCCTTTTGTACTGTGTACCAATTGGTGCAAAAATTGGCTGATTCTAGGCCTATGTCACAAAGGAATCCACAACACAGTGGCGGATTCAATTTCATGCCTTGACTTTGGTCCGATCAAGGAGATGAAGGAAAACTGGATGACCTTCACCAAATGCTGGAGTTATTGCATCATGCAAACAGAAGAGGAAACATCCCAAGTCAAACACACAGACCTCATGAACTTTGTGTTTGCAAACCGCAGCGAAGAGAATGCTATCTATCCCCTGACACTCAGGAGATTGCCACAGCTCAACAAATTGATAAAACATTGGACAAATTCAGCCTGCTCGAGGCATAAACCTCAGCTGGTATAAAAGATCAGTACTGTGCAAAGATGGCAAACTTGTCATCCCACAGGAACTATAACAGCGGGTATTCAGTGGTACCACCACTACCTGCAACATCCAGGGACAACCCTTCTCAAAGAGACTCTTCGCACTGAAATGTATTGGAAAGGATTGTGACATTCCGTTTGCTCCTTTGTCAAAGATTGTCAAAAAATCCAAGTCAGCACATGATGCCAATGCAAGTACGGTAAATTACCTGCGAAACTAGTTGTGTCAAACACCTGGGAAGTACTATGTGTAGACCTAATAGGACCTTACACTCTCAAGGGCAAAGACGTCACTGAAATTGATTTTATGTGTGTCACAATGTTAGATCCAGCTACCAGTTGGTTCGAAATTGTGGAACTACCGGTAACTGAATTCAATTATGTTACTCCCAACAATTAAATATTAGGAGAGTAACATCATACTTTGACACACAGACACATACAAAATATCAACTGTTAGTGAATCACTCTTACTCCTCTCTCCACACAAGTGTCTTCCTTATCAAAAGCCTACATATTTTTCCTTTCAACAAAAGGTTTTTTAACACACCTCACCTGATTCTCCATTCGTGGGGGCAAGTGACATAGACCAATCATCTACTCTACATTAGTATACTAAGGTAACCTTTACCATACCTTTAATTTCTCAGGAAATGCTGGACATCCCTCAATGATCCAAGTCTTGCTAATAATGCAAGAATTGTTCACTACCCAAAAATACCATTTGGGACAAAATGCTCTATGTCATTAACTAATGACGTTGGGGCCATACCAGATGTGTGTAGAACCTACACAACATCTCTTTGTGTCATTAGCACAAAACATACCAAATCCATGTAGAATTCTACATGGTTTTGTTTTGCCAAAATGAAGCATGTTTGCTTCATCATGGTGTGTTGATACTTCGCATTTGTAACTAAGTAACTCACAAAAACAAAGGCTGAAAAGCATTCTACAAGATTTTTTAAAAACTTTTTGGCTTAGGTCACCCACCAATCCATCATGTGTGAAGGATGTGTGGTGACTTCCAATGGCATCAGAGGTTTCTCTACAAAGAGTTGCTGGTGACAAAAGAAAGCTACTCAAGAGGTTTTCAGTTCTGTTAGAAGGGAGTAAACGCCAAAAAACAGATATGTCAATAGAATTAGCTAGAATTTGGGTTATGCGGTATAATTAATATCAAACTAGGCTGTAACCCAGACACCTCCCATGCATGCTACTATCATTCACACAACATGTTGGACAATCAAGCAAGGAAACTTTAAGCACCTAGTAACCTAGCCTTGACACCATACCTGCTGGGCACCATGCCCTGCAACATGCTTGACAGGGAACTTTGTCTTACAGCCATGATAACTTGATGAAGTTTGACAAACTTGAAAAAGTTTGGTGAAGCTTTCTGAACTATGAACAAGTTTGACAAACTTGACAAACTTTGTCTCAAAGACATAATTATTCAAGTCAGAGTCAGAGACCCACACTTTGTTGGTACCTGCTACCACTTTTGTTGTGTTATACTGTGCTGCTCTTTATGTACCAGCATTGCTTGATATTTGATGTTTTCATTTCATACCAACCATGCTCCTATATGCAGAGTATGCAAAACTGTATGCGACATGGTGCCATTGATTTGTGCAAGCTCTCATTTATTCTCTAAGATGTCAACTGCACATGCCTAATACTACTGTGTAAAAAAATTCCATTTGAGTTCAAGTTTGATTTTAAGCTTAACTATACTTGAAAAGGTTCCCACAATAAATCACTAAGGCTGTGCTTTTGTTGGGGGAATAGTGGACAGTGAAATGCACTTTTAAAATTTAAATTTAAATTATCTCTATTGATGAAAACTGTGATTTTAATGTAAAATCAGAAGCATCTTGAATATCAAACAAGCCAATAGACCAATAGCAATCTTTCTGCCACCACAAAAACAGGAATCATCAAGCAATAGTGCTCAGCTGCAGGATTTTTTAATGAGAACTATTTTTGTGTGAAAAGGGGGAAGAATTACTTCTGCATTTTTGCAATGATATGGATAACATTTAAAAAGACATTTGATATAAGTATTATAGGTGGAGGGATGCAAAAAAGTGGGGAAACGCTATTCAAAATGCTATTGGCTATTGGGCACCTGCTATTCAAGGATTTTGCTTAATTGAATAGTTGATTGGCAAATCGAGAAATTTTGCTATCTATGAGTCTATTGGTATGAACAAAATCATCATTTTTGGCCTCAATAGACCAATAACAAATTTAAGCAATATTGTTATTTTTCTATTGAGTCAACCTAATCACAGCCTATGTCAAAACAATCAAGACAAGGTTATAACTAGTGACAAGCAAAATATTTTTCCAAGTTTTTAGTGGAGAGGCACCCAACCACTCTCCTTACTGCCTCTCCCATGCCTAAATTCAAGCAAATCAAACAAGCAACTACAATCTATCTGCTTTGTCTCATCTGACTTGTGACATCAGCTTCAATATTCAACCAACTGACTTCCCCTGCGGCCATACACAAGATGAATTTGATCAA
Source organism: Cyclotella cryptica (assembly GCA_013187285.1). NCBI lineage: Eukaryota > Bacillariophyta > Thalassiosirophyceae > Thalassiosirales > Thalassiosiraceae > Cyclotella > Cyclotella cryptica. Next base: position 514,734 of record JABMIG010000030.1, read on the forward strand.
CTGCAGTATCAGAAATTCAGTTACAGCATCCTAAAACACCCTACTTTGACAGTAAATAAACCTTTTACCCCTTCTCATGATAAGTAAAATCATTTGCTGCCTTCCTCCCATTCAGACAAAACACCCACTCTTTACACACTGAATACAAGTCCTTAGGTTTGCTTGAAAGCTTGACAACACTGCCAATCCTGTTCATCATTCCAGGTGTTGCATTTACCCATTCAAGTTACTACCCAGTTCACAAGTCACTTTTCTGCCCCCCTCCTCTGCTGTAAAGAAGGAGAACAAACAGAACAAAAACCCCAGGTTGGATAGGGAACCTCCAAACATCAGTATTCATCTTTTGGAGATAGTGCTGATGCAACCACCAAACAAAGTAATGTTTCCTGCGGGAGATCATCCAACCTCTGTTGAAGTTGGAATTGTTGGGAGAATATTGCTTCAGTTTCAAGTGATGTCTTGCCAGCCTAAAGATTCCTCTGACCCTCCAGCTGTGTCTTGTCCCCCCAACCCTGAGCAATGCCATATCCATCTTCTGTTAGAATGGTAGCCTCCAAACAACAACAAATCATGGCCTCCCCCCTAGGTTTAGAATATGACAGGCAAATGGATCAATTGCACCAAACAAAACCTTCATGGGTCTATCTTTCTCCTCTCTGATAGTTTTTGACCATTTCATTTTAATATTCAATGTAGACTGCTTGTGAGAATTGAACAGCAAAGTGCTTTTGGCAAGCTTCAACACATCATCTATGTGCCTAACAATATGCCATTGAAGACAGAGCACAACTGTAAAAAACCACCAGGCCAACAGCTGGATGAAGATTATAAGTATTCTCCAACTTCAGTGTACATCTTGCATTACTCAATCCTCCTCCTGTCTCACCTAATATTCTTACATTTCATGATAACATCATAATTGACAGCAAATGAGCGGATGGGGTGGCCTCAGTGATGGATATAATCCCATTGCATGGTGCAAAGGGGCATAAACTGGGAGATGTCCTTTTTACGGAAAGAAAGGGTTGCTCCAGCAAGACAGGCAACTTTCAACTTTGGCAATAAGTATATCCAGATGGAGTTATCAGATGTCTTCAAGAAAATTTCAAGTGTTTTCACCAGGTTGTCAGTGAAGTCATCAACGGTAGTCATCAAATGTGGTCCCGGTCATCCGAGTCGTACTTTGGTCGTCACCTGAGTCGTCAGGTGTAGTAAAGCACTGTTCATCACTTAAATTCAACGTCGTCACTTTAGTTTTTTTTCTCCCCTTTTTCCTTTCCTCCCCCCCTTTAGTTGGTTAGTTGTGTTCATCGTCACCTTGTTGTCCTTGTTATCACATGGTCATATTCATTCATGTGTCCAAGGTCGTCAATTTTTGTCATGTGGGTTGTCTTTGATGTCACAACGGTTAGTCACTAGGTAGTAATGGTCGTAAAGGGGTCATCAAAACGTCTTCACCTTAAGTCGTCAGAGCCGTCAAACTGTATTCACCAGTGGTCTTCAGGGTCATCAAAATGTTGTCACCAGCAGTTGTCAGGGTCGTCTGATGGTTGTGAAAGGTAGTCACATGACTCCAAAAAATGCCACAGTCGTCACTCTTCATCAGTTTGGATTGCCAGAAACTTCCACATGGCAAAGTTGCCTGCCTTGCAGCAAAGTTGCATTCAACAATTGTTGCAAAGTGCCATTAATACATGGGACATTGCACTTAAAATAAACTTTGACTAAGTTTTTTGGGGATTCCACAAAATTCTGCGCCATGCTTTTGTGCGAGGTTTGTTAGCACTTGTGACGGCCATAGGATGTACCAATTCCTATGAATGATCATCCTCAACCTCAGAATTCAGTGGTCATGAGTTATGCTGACTTCAGATACACAACAATACAGCTCACAGATCGGACAAACCATGGAACTCACTACAACAGAAATCAAGGCTAAAACTTATCTTGTTTTTAAGACAATTCTAGAGTGCACAAGACATACATATAACAATATTGATTGTACTCAATGACTGTCTTTTCAAATGTATCTTGATTTGTTGGATTTTCTCATTACTTGTGATGTAGCACCACGAGCAGATCACAGTCACTTGCAGTGACAGCAACCTCCAATAATCCATCTGAACAGAAGGTAAATCTTGCTTGAGGTCCGTTAAGCTTGCTTTTGTCCCACGCTTGTGATGTAGCATGATGAGCTGATCACAATCAAATCAGACAAAAGTAACCTTGGCTAATCTTGTTTGTAACACAGTAACACAATTCCAGATCACACAAGACAGTGCAGAAGTTAACTATTAATTGTGTGTCAAACTTGCCTTACTAACTCATCTAGATTCATGTAAATTTGTTTGTTTGTCTCTCTTGACAAATGATGGAAAGATGTTTTTTCTCCGGAACGACACAACCTTTATGTAACAATCAACAAGATGCCAGATGATCGTATATGACATACTTAAATGGGAGAGGAAGGAGAGGTGATTAATTTATTTTGCTAGTGTTTTTTCATGTAAAGGCACCATGCATATCACTGATGAATGATAAACATAAGACTGGTTACTGTTTGCTGTTTGTTACTTGCTCCCTCTCCCTTGACCACAAAAAGCATCAATCACATAGCATTTAACCAATTATTGTTTTGTGTACAATATTAACGCCAATCAGAACAGAACTTTTTATCTCGATTTCTAGTCCACTTCTGGACTAGTTACTGTTTCTAGTCCAGTTTCTCGTGGACTGGAAATTGGTTTTATCTCGGTTTTATCACGCCGTATTGTACATCTTTCCAAGAACTCTCAAATTCCTGTCTCGTTTTCCCCCATGTCAATTTGAGTCATGTTTCGATCGGATCACACATCATGGCCAAAAATCCAATAACATGGGCGAAACCATGGTACGTGTAGTAATTTTTGACGGCTGCTACTAGACACTACCTGCGACGGACATGGTGGGTTGTGATATTTCTTCTGGGGTAATTTTTTGCAAGGAATCGATCTAGCTCGTCAGCTGATGCCAGAGAGGCCTCCTTCTATGCGATTCTGCAAATGTCCGAATTGCTAGTCCAGATCTGGACTAGATATTATCGTTAGTCCAGATCTGGAATAGTGTTCCGATTGGCGTTAATAAACTAAAACTTAATAATATCAATTTATTTTCATGGTTATAATGACACTATCGGTCCGTCTTCCTCCCCCCCCATTGAATTCAAAGGAATCCATTGAATTCAATGGGTCAGATTTCTCTGCAAAACTTCTGCAAAACTTGGAAACTCGTTGGGGTAGCCATTGATTCTTGGTCCCAGAGTGGTACCGAGTTTGACGACAAGGTGTCAGCACCAAATGCCAGGCCTCCTGAAACCGGGTACCACTGTTCCAATGGGGTTTCATGGTTTTTGAAGGTTTTGGAACGCCGTTGCATCAATTTTTTTGTATCGCCTAATTTTTTACGTAGGAATTCGTTTAATTTATACTAGACTTGTACATCACCTCCCACATCACAAAGAACACAAGTCCACCATAGTCGGGGCACATTGCTCCGTCCTAATCAAGATATTGCACCCTCAAAACCTAATCAGCCAGTATTACCCGAACTACAGTGACAACGAGCGTCTGGACGATGTCATCGTTGTTCGCCAAGCTACGATAACTCGTCACTGGAACGAGTTTGTTGGGATCTTCGTCACACACCCATCCTTCCAGGGAAGTGACACAATCTATGTTGCTAAGCAATTTTGTGTCTTGAAACAGGAAGGGAATCCTGATGGATTCTTCGACGATCAAGTGCAAGAGTCCTTTGCAATCAACGACGATGGAAACTTCGTTCCTGAACTCGATCCGCAAGTGTTTTTGCGACGAACCATTCTGAGGACATTGCGATGGTTTGCAATCAAGGCTATGATGTGGATGACGACAACGAACCAGCCCCCAAGAATGTCCCCAACCCAACTGTACCGCCTGTCATCCCTGACAATGAAAGACTATTCCCTGGCCAGCGATGGGGAGTTGACCACCATGTAGACCCCATGGAATTGCATGGGTCGAAAAGGTTCCTTCCTTCAAAGAAAACTGGGATCCAACTTTATCAGAATCGTGGCTAACAATTTTCTTGAGGCTCTTTCCTGCTAAGTGGCTTCAATTTGTCCTCCTTCCCGAAACAAACAAGAAGCTTGAAAAGGAAATGAGTTGGGGCGCACTTCTGCGATATCTGGGCCTCTGGTTTCTGGTGTCTTCTGTTGGTGGTGGGTTCAAGAGAAAGGATTTCTGGAGTACATCTCCCTTTGATGAACATGAGAATCCTTGTCCCTACAACTTTCGCAAGTACATGACATCAAAGCGCTTTGATGCCATCACCTCTGCGCTAACCTTCACTAACGTCAACAAGCCCACCTACAGCGATAAGTTTTGGGAGGTAAGACAAGCAATTGCAGAATGGAACAAAAATATGGCAACTGTGTTTTCGTGTGAATGGATTCTTTGCTTGGATGAGTCTATGTCGGTTTGGCATAGTCGTTGGACTTGTCCATGGTGGGTGTTTTGCCCTCGCAAACCCCACCCTTTTGGGAATGAGTACCATTCAGCTTGTTGTGGTTTGTCAGGTATGATGTTTTCTGTGGAAATGGTTGAGGGAAAAGATCGCCCGAGAGACCTAGGAGTGCCAGAGTTTGAAGATCAGGGTGGGAAGACCGGAGGGTTGCTGTTGCGGATGCTGAAGAGCTACTTTAACACAGGGAGGGATGTTGTGTTGGATTCTGGCTTTTGTGTCTTAAAAGCCCTCGTTGTTCTTTATGAGAAAGGTCTCTTTTCCAGGGCTTTAATCAAGAAGCGCCGCTTCTGGCCGTCATTGGTGCCAGGTGATGCAATTGACTCTCAATTTAGTGGAAAGAGCACCGGTGAGTGTGAAGCAATAACTGGGACTCTCAATTCTTCACCATACAACATTTGGGGAATGAAGGAGCCAGACTATGTCATGAAGATCATGGCAACTGGCGGAGTGTTGGAGGAGGACGATACGTATAGGTCCACATTTTGTTGTACTGACGGTCAAGCCGTGCACTTCAAATACAAGAAGCCATTCGACTGGCACTTTTGCTACCGCCACGCAGTGGATGACCACAACAATCTGCGTCATGCTCTGCCCTCTTTGGAGGACACATGGATTACTCAGAGGTGGGAGATTTGGGTATTTTCCTTCCTGTTGGCAATCACGGAGGTAAATGTGTATCTGGCACTGAAATATTTTGTGTGGCCTTTGGAGGGGCTAGAGGAGTTTCCGACACTTTTGGAGTTTCGTCGGCAGTTCAGTTGGCTCCTAATTGACAACCAATGGCTTACAGGGGAAGACAGGGTGGACAAAGATGACTTTGAGGGCATCAAGGATGTACATGGAACAGTAACGGCTCCTCCTCATGCCAAGGAATATCGCTACCGTCAATGGGTCTGCACGGCAAAAGCGAGGTACCAGCAGTATGTTTGCAAGGCAAAAGGGTGCAGGAAACAAGTTAGGACTTGTTGCAGATGTAAGTTAGGCTATTGGCTGTGTGATTGGCACCTCATGGATCATGTTTCAAAGCGTAGTAAAATGGATTAAAGTGCTGACATTGAATTCAATGGATGGCCATTTTTGGAAAGTTGAAGTTCGTGTAGACTGTAATTTGACTAAGTTCTTGTTAGGCAACCCCCAACTATGACTGCATTTTCCAATTCTACAGAAAGTTTCCAGTTTTTCTGTAACTTCAGATTAGTTGTAGCACTAGTTTTTAATTTAAATGACCCTAGTGGAAATCGCCATTGAATTCAATGGATTGCAGGGCTCACTGACCGATATTGGAAAGGATTGTTTATCTTGGGAGTACGGTGGAACAATCAATGTTGAAGCCAAAGGACTAACAATAGGTGGATATGAATCGGCTTTCTTTGCTGACTTGGTAGCCGCCTGGATCCTAGAAAATATGGTCGAGCTGATGCTCGATACAACATTCGATGGGATATATTGAGCCGACGGGATCCTTGTCTTCAACCGAATCAAGACAACCAATGAGATTTGCAACTGGCTAGAAGATTTCCAAACAGAGGTCAATAAACTAACGACTTCAGAACATCTACAATTTACTGCGGATATTTGGGAATCCTCTGCACCGCCTGATGAAGTACCACATCTCCACACAGTCAACATCAACCGCAATGACTATTTTCCATACCTTGACATGGAACTCTACTGGAGAGAAGAAGCACTAACTTTCAGAGTGCATTTGAAGATGAACCAAATCCTTAAGTTCCTCAACAAGGGCAGCGCCCACACCTCCTCCTGTTTCAAGTCCATCCCCCACGGCATCCTTCAAAGACTCTCAGTCCTAACCTCCCTAACCCCGGAAAACAAGGACACCCCGCTCAACATTCTATACCCCGAGCACGCAAAAGCCCTTGAAAGTGCCAAACTCCCAGTACCAAAAACCTACCCAATGCTCCAAGAATCTATCAAGATAATTAGAGCAAGAGCTTTGTGTAACAACTCAACAGATGAATCTGACCCTGCTGAAGAACTTCAAAACAAACAGAAAAGGGATCGAGACCACAACAGATCCACCTTCTTTTGCATCGGCTTCAGCAGGATCTGGGGGCACAACCCAATCCACAAGAGACTCAGACAACTCGGTGATAAACACGGACTGACTTGGCTGAGAATCGCCATGTCCTATCACAAGTTTTCCAACTTCGGTGAGAAGCTAAATAGCGACCTGAACAGCAAAGTGACTGCCGGCTTGGAAGATGTCAGTGAGAGGAATCTAAATTGTGTATGCCAAAAGAGGTGCAAAAAGGACAACGGAGACTGCGCCTACGGTGGCAACTGCAGACAGCAGATGGTAGTTTACTGCCTTACCTGCAAATGCTGTGGTAAAGAGTTCGTAGGAAAACACAAAACCACTTAAGGAAATGAACCAACAAACACTACTATGAAGTCTTGCCAGGACTAAAAGGGCACTTTGAGGACTCTTTTGCAAGACATGTCTCCCAACACTGCAAGGATTTAACCAGCAGCAATGCTGTCACCAAGTGGTGCAGGGAGAACATGGAGCCCTCAATCCTCTACCAAGGAGAGAGGCTTAAATGTATGAAGTCAGCCAAAACAATGAATTGCAAAATGTGCATGGTGGAGAGGAAAGAAATCCTCTTCAGAATGAAAACAAATCGTCACAAACTCATCAACGACAAATCCGACATCATCGCTCGTTGCAGCTGCAAATGTAGATTTCATAAGTTTTTCCGGAATGATTCAACGACACTGAGGGCGCCTTTGACGCAGAAAAAAGTCCCCTCCACAAGACACTCCAAACTCCCAAGAGCTCCTCAGATCTTCACCTTCTCTGATGACTCATCAACCAGCAGCACAGAACTACATTCCCCTAGCAACTCAGAGGCGCCAACCCCGGCATCCTCCGAGGGCGCCGGTTTTTATTTATTTAATAATGTGCCCAGGCCTTTACCCGTAAGGGCCTCCTCTGCTGCCCAACTAACCAACCTTGAGCATGCCCAAGCTCAATACATTTACGAGAACAGTCTCGTCTGGGTTGAAGTGTGAGGGAGACGTCTAGTATGTGCATAGGTACACTTTTTATCAAGAAACTCCTCTCTTAAAAATTGGCTCCAATCTCATGCTGGTTTATTTTACCGAAACTAAACTAAAGATGTCACTTTTTTGTCATGACGATACATTGAAATAATTGATCTGGTTGACTTCTGTATCCACAAAAATAATGAGATCTACACAGAAAGGTAAACATTTGTTGTTATTGTTTATTACATTGTGACCTAGTGATCAGTGATGGGGACTATGAACTATGACTCATAGGCCGGTACCATACCTATTCCAATACCATTTTCTACAGGACTATGAATAAACTATGAGCAATTCATCACTAACAAAATTACGAGTAAAAAAAGAACCAGCAGTGACTACATGTAAAACTGCATCTACACTTAAGCATGGCAAACAGACACAACACACACTACATCCTTGGCCTCAACACCCTATTCCCTGACACTGGCTCACTCCTGGTTCTCTTCCTTTGCATTGCACCTGTAGCCCTCCTGGCAGTCTGACTTCGTGAAGCTCTTGCCTCCTCCATCCTCCTCCTTTCACGCTCTCTACTTGCAATCATTCGTTGTTGCTCAGCATGATCCTGGCGCTCTGTCCTCTTCCTTTGCCTCTCCTGTTCCCGGTGTTGCTCTTGGAGCCGTGTCATGCTGTACTTCTTCAAGTAATCTGGTAGGATAAAACTGCTGCGTGGGACAATATTGCATCCAATATGGTTGTCTTCCGAGCTTAGATGCTCCCTAATGCATGACTTTGGCCTCCAGCTGCTGCCATCACTCCTGTCAACCTGGCATAATGGCATGCCACAATCGCGGCACTTCCACTGTGTATTAACTATCTTTGAAGAGTAGAGGCGGCAAATGAAACAGCTCTGCTGCCTGACTCTTACCTTGGCCCGTTCCTTCCCCTCTACTCTTGGATGAACAATTGATCCATCCGGCCCAGTAATGTGGACAACATTCTTTAAACCTGCCTCGAAAGGATTGGCACGTGAGCTTGGCTGATTTGTAGTACGATACCTCAAACGGCCATCAGTCAAAGGCTTTCCAATAAGATTAGCCATTGTCCGCACATCAAAGTCATCCACAAAATCATCCTCCATATTATCATAGCAGGTGTATTCTAGATCCCTGACATGTCCGTAACGCTGCCTTCTATCCCACTGAAGCAAGTCAATGACTGCCATGCCAAGAAACGTAGTAAGAAGCCGAACCCAACAGTTCTTTGTGAGCCAGCATTTTTCAAGGGCCAATGAATTTTGACGAGCCTTGTTGTGTTCGTCAATCAGAGGAAGGAATTCATAGAGCATGTGTGCAACCGTCGGTCATGGGAGCTCCTTCTCCTGAACATTCCCATAATCGTCTTCATACCGTGAGAGATAAGGCGATTCATGCATAACGGTGGTGCCACATGAGCTGATCATGTAGGCCACCCCTTTTTGTGACCATGCGTAAGCCATTGCAAAAATTTCGACATCAGCAATGGTTGTTTGCATAACAACCCAGTGCCCTGCTGGTTTGGAACCATGTCTTGCAATAAGGACTTTATGGAGCACCTGCATTGGAAAGTAATTCACATTCTGCTTGATGATGAAAGTGGAATAAACATTGAACCGCTTTTTCAATTCAATACAACTTTCAACTGAGCCAAACCATGCATCTCCTCCAACCCATCCACCAGGTACAACCCTGCTCTCTTCACATTGCCTTAACATCTCTGCGCAATGATAGCTAATCTCTTCATTCCTCAGTAGATTTGACTGGACGGGTGGTAGAGAGTACTTCTTCCTCCATTGCTCATTGGATGAGTCCTCAAGATCATGGTGGACAAAGATTCCAGTGGTACATTCTACGGCATTGCGAATCATAGTGCCTAAGGGAATGGGCTTCCTTGGTTCGTGGGAGATATGTGGGAGTCCACCTCTCTTACTCGTCTTGGGTCGCCATCCCGACATACTCTCATCCAACATGAGATACGAGACTCGAATTGCTTCAGTTCGCAGCCCATTGTACTTGTCAATGAATGGTAGGAGGAAATCAAATGGAAGTTCCGCACGGTTGACATCCCAATACTTCTTGTCAGCCCACAGGTACGGGAAGCCATAAAGGAATGCTTTGAAGTAATCCTTGGGGATGTATTGTCCATAGTTTGGGAATTGCTTCATCCCAACGAATTCCCTCTCTGCCACAGACCTGCTATTCCCTTATGTACTTCAAGCACAGCTGTTACCATGAGTGTTAAACAGATCTTCACCAGAGCATCTGGATCATCGGCATCTGGACGGTGGAACTTGATATTGTCTTTATGAACTTGGAACTTCCAGACATTTGGCTGCTCTGGATTTGTCGAGTCACGAGACAAGTATTCATCCAACACTTGAGCCTTTCCCATGACTGATGGAAAGAACTTTTCAAATAAGATTGTGTTGTAGTCGACTTTGTTGGGGTCTTTATCCCATGGAATGTCTTGAGTGAATGGATTATCCGGAAGGGGAGTAGAAGCTTGTTCTGTTGCCATAGGACAGACAGTTATCTGCTCTGTTTTGGAGAGAATCTTCCAAACAACCTTGTCTTCCTTGCCATCTCCATACTTCAATTCAAAGTTTGTTGCAACTGCTTGCAGCTCTGTGTCCAAGAGTGAAAAAGCTTTATAAGAGTCTCCAATGTGGTCAGATGGCTTCTTTGATGAAGGCTTCTTAACGACCTGACACTCCTCTACCATTGCATTGTGCTGTGGATTGTACGCCGGTTCTTCTTCTCCTATGGCAAGGACTGTAATATCCTTTCGGACAACAAGCAACTCATTGCATTCACTTGGTAGTAAGTCCAGCTGTACTTTGTACAACTTGCTGTTGCGAGGTTTGCCGACAACTGTTCCATAGAATCTGAACTTGTCCGATTGATACAAGTTCACTACTTCGCACCCCGGAGTGTTAACAGGCACCCTGTACTTCACGACCTTCCTCTCCACAAACACTCTCTTCCCTGTACCAATTGTTTGTTTCTTTGTTGCAAATCGAATTGGCTGCCTTGACAACAAATTGGAATCCTTCTTTTTGCCAGAATATTTCTTCTTTCTTGCAGAGGTAATGGCAGCAACAGTACCTCTTTCAGTGGGATGTGGCTGAGACACAGCCATAGTGGAAGCAGGGACTTCTGCATCATCCTCAGATTCAAAGGGATCAGGTGGAGGGAAGTGAATTGGGGACGAATCAGAATCTGCACCTGGCGTGGTTGTAAAGTCAGGAGAACTATCTTTATTCACTGGAGGTGGTGCGGTAGTTTCTGCGACGACAGGATTTGGCATGAGTGAATGTGTGGAGGGTCCAGTGTTGCGATCGTGCAAGGATTGATCCAGTATTTGTCGAGGATCGATTTGTGCAGCATCTCCAACTTGATCTGTTTGAGTATCAGGGGGTGTGTCTTGTGTAGCAACATGCGTTGTTTTGTATTCCACGCTGACAGGCTTGGGCATTAGTGCATTTGTGGAGGGGACAAAGTTGCAATCGCGCGATGATGATTTCAGTAAGTGTCGACGATCAACAATGGAGTTGTCGACAAAACTTGTCGAGCGATCACGATCACGGTGAACGGGTGTCTCCACCGTAAAATAATGACATCCAGATCCCCTGACAAGAATTCATTTTTTTCATCTGCACTTACTACGATAGGAACTAATACAAAGGTACGTAAGATCTTTTGAATTGATGACGATTGACAGCAACCAACGACCACCGATTCCATGACATTCTGGTGGGCCGATGAGTGCGGACACATAACGGTCAGATGCCCAAGAACGTGAAGAAGAATTCTAGCATTTAAGGTGGAGGCTAGGAGCACGGGAATGCAGTTGAACACTTGAACGCAACAACAGCATTTTGGGCTATGTATGGGACTATGGCAGATAGTCCTCTTATAGTCCCCATCACTGACCACTAGATATATAGACCGTAAAGCTGGTAAAATATTTACTTACTTCTGAACCCTCTTGACGAACTTCGATGAAGTTTGACGAAGTTTACGGAATATGACGAACTTGGTGAACTTCAAGATCGATATGAAGAACTTAAAGACTCCGATATGAAGAACTTCAAGTCAACAGAGTAGACGTCATATTCAAAAGACCCCTGAAGTCGCCCTGAAGTACGGTATTGTACAATACCGTACAATACCCAAGAATCCATGTCTGACACCCCGCCGACCAGTCGCTGAACCCTCGCCGAACCCGAAGTATGCTGCTGGATAGTAGAGTAGCTGGGTTGTAATTTGTAACAGATTTTCTAACCTTTTTCTAACCATCACGCCTCCCCCAGTCTCACTATTGTACTCGAGGGGTTATTGAGAGCGAGACTGTGCGAGATCAAGTTCATTTTCTTCTTGTACCTACCCTTGAATTCTCCTTGAATTCCACCGCCCTGAGCCTCCGCGAGCGACAAACAACCAGCTCCACAGAGATGCCGAGAAGCCAAAGTGTGGCCATGGACCCACCCGATAACAACGGCATCAGCAGCATTCCCTTCCACACTCTCCGCATGACCACTCGTCGTAGCAGCGCCTCCGAAATCACAAACGACGTAGCAGCGGCGGCAGCAGCAGCATCAACCAGTTCCGCTGGCGGACGACCACCCGAACGATCACAGTCCGAACGCTCCTCTTTACTCAAAAAAGGTTTCAATTACTCCAAAGCATGGCGCGAACGCAAGAAGATGAAGAGACAACAAGCACAGTTGAAGGCTAAGGAGGGCTCTAGTGTCGACGAGGAAATCGTCATTAACAGGGATTTGACTCGTCGTACACGTAACTCTTTTCGCCAAACGAAAAACGGTTCAGTAAGGTATTTGCACGCAAAAAATGTCACCGCCTATCTTTCGGCACGAGTCGAGGCAGAAAAACCCGTGGTGACGGATGTAGACGACCACTCATCTGCGATAGTGAAAGCGCTTTCTAAGAAGCATATGCTAGACATTTGTTTGCAAGGCAATGACAATATTTCTGTTCATGCATCTAGCTTTATCTTCGGTTGTTACAGCCCCGTTTTAGAAGCAGTATTTTTCAAGCAGGAGAAGTCGACATTGTATGACCAAGAGAGCAAGAAGCTAAGCGTTGACTTTTGCAACAGCAACGTTCTAAAAGCCGCCGTGTATCACTGCTTCAGTGGGGAGCTCCCCGCTGATTTTGATATCTCTAGCGCTAATGAAGATATTGCTCGTAACTTGGCACAGCTCGGTCGCTTTGCTCATATGTTTCAGATGAAAGCACTAGGAGAAGTATCGTACAAAGCTGCAAGAAAGCTTATCAACCGGCGTGCTGTTTTGGCCTGTGCAGTCTTTGATGAATTATCTTGTGTTGATGGTATTGCAGCGTTTGAATGCATCAAACATTATGCTCTTGACACTATTCGAGAAATGCCAATGGACACCTTACTTTGCGGAGGAGTTCAGTGGATGAAGGCCGAGTCCCTGAATTGCATAATGCAAGATCAAGATATGGATGTGGATGAATTCTTCATGTTCAAAATTCTAAATGCCTGGGAGCAGGGGGCTAATCGAGAAGAGAATCGGTTGGCTAAAGCTCGCGTGATGGCAAAGCATATTGAACTTAAGTTTATTGCTACAGAGCTCATTCAATCTCAAATCAAGCACTCTGGTTATTTTGACGAGTCGACTATTATTGAGGCCATTCGATTAATCGAAGACACATTGGCTGATCGTGACCCTCACGAGATGGAACGTGTAATTGTTGAAGGGGCCGGGCTCAATCATGTGAATGGGATCTATCTTCGTGTCGAAGAGGAGTTTGGGATGATGGGGGAAGAAGACATTCTTTTCGTCAAAGAAGCAGCTGATGGAATGAGTGATATTGGTTTGTATCTATACGGGCAGAAATGGAACATAGCTATGTGCACAGATTACTCTAATTGCTTTTACTCATGTCAAGACAACCCAGCCAAGCTCTCAACCGAGCTAGTTCCACGTAATGGCTGGACGACTTCATATGGAGGAGTAGAACCTCCGCCTATGTGTACTTACTTGCCCAGCACAAGAGCCGTTAGGACGTCATCCGACATTCTTTTGGCTCCCAATCTGGAAGAAATGATAGATCCAACCATTGCAGAGAAGAGAAGGTCAGGATTCTTTGATAAGATACTAGGCGACACCGTTGAGAAAAGGACTATGACTTTGGAGGACATGATGAATTTGCCCGAAGATAGGCAACGCATGCCTGATGAAAGCAAGAATGATCTCTCCGATCGGTCTTCGCCCTTCGATTAATATGTTGTACTTTTTTTGCTTGTGACGTCTTCTGCAATATGATAATGTACAGTATTAGGGGTTGGTGTATCGTCAGTCCGAGTAAAAGGCCAATGATATTAAGTGTATTCTTAGACTTCAAAAATGTAATTCCGAGTTCTACAATTGATGGAATGAAGGATCGTTGCCAGATCTACTTTTATTCCCTAGTATCTGGAGTTAAGGGCATGCTACAACGCCACTTTAGTCATCCATGACACTATTTTGCTTCTTCTCGACAATGACATTCAAAGCAGTTAGGACCTCCTCGGTCACAGCCTCAATCTCCTTCCCCACACGGAATGCGTCATCCTTTGATATCCCTTCCAGCTTCCCATCCTTCCCCTTCTTCACAACATCCATGGCATCCCTCCTAATTTGACGAATACGCTGCCTTTCAATCTCTGCCTGACGGCCCAATTCTTTGACGATTTCCTTACGAGTCTCCGCACTCACTCTTGGAATCGGAACGATAACAACTCCCGAGCCACCCTCCTCAACATACGGGTTCAAGTTCATCCCGGGCATATCCCTCACTGCATCCCTGACATCATTTACCACGGAAGGATCATAACAACTTATCGTGGCACGTTGAGGATCTTCGATGACCACCTGACCAACACTACTGAGTGGCACGGTTTCCCCATATGCAGAAACGCGGACCGCATCGAATAACTCCGGCGTGGCTTCGCCTCCCCGAATGGATGAGAAGGAGCGCTCCATTGCTGCTACGACCATGAGCATCTTTGAACGCACGGCACTGGTTTCGGGGAGTAAGGGATTTCCAAATTCATCTTCCATCGGGCCAAGGTTGGTTTCGTCATCGTCATTCTCGTTCTCATCTCCGCTGACATCTTTTGCGTAACCGGCATCTTCCTTATGAGCGCCCATTCTAGCCTTTTTGCTCTTCTTCTTTTTCTCCTCGCGGCGGCCCTGCGCCTCCTCACGAGTAGTTTCGTGTGCCATCTCGTCGAGGGTTTGTAGGTGATGGCCCATCCGGCTTGCCTTTCTCCCGAAGAACCGGACGGATCCGAAGCGTGTCATGTGCGATGTGATGTCATCGACCTGATGGAATGTCGAGAGTGGAGTCATTGTAAGACAGCGTTGAGACGAGGGTCTCATGGTGTATTGGAAGGGATGGCGGGAATACTCGGGTGTGCAACGAGCGGCGGCAACTTTCCAGTGTGGATGAGTGTTGTGTTAAACGATATATCAACGATCGGGTAGATCGCAGAGCGAATGCTGTTCCAATTGTATTGGGAGACATCGCGCCTTGGATAAAGAATGAATGTGATACGCTGAATAGAAGATCTGATAGGATTGAAAAAGGGTTTGAGAGATGTCTTTTATTCGAAGGGGTGCGAGGAGGTGCAAGTCAGTACAAACTCGGGTCAGGTATGGTACAATACAATCTAATATAATACACAATGAATATGGGAAGCGGTCGCATGCTGGTCGCATGAAGGGGAGATGAAGAGGTGTCGGCCAGGTGTCGGCCTTGGACGGTGATGTGTGAAATGACAATACCTGTACGTGTTATGTTGTTTAACTTACAACAATCTAACATTTTCTTAAAAATATGTACTAAACGATTTAATTCTTAGAAGGTTGTTAGGTTATGATTATGCCCTTGCCCTCGGACGACGTTCTCTCTTGCTTCAGTATACATTGTACGGTACAATATTGTACATTGTACCATACAATACCAAGGTAGCTCAAGCCCGAGAACAGGCTGAAGAAAGGATGAACAAAGGACCTACGGAGGACCTACGAAGGACCTACGAAGGACCTACAAAGGACCTACAAAGGACCTACAAAGGACCCTCACAGGCCGATCTTGTTCTGCTCCTTTCGGCAGCTTTACGGCTTTGGGCTTCCACTTTGCTTCAGCGGGTGAGATAATACTCTTTATTTGTAAGACTACACTCTCGTATTCATTATTCATTCGGTTTCAGTTGTCCATCGGGCTAATACTCTCTCAATCTCTCTGCCCTCACGCCGCCGCATAGCAGACTTCTTGCAATAAAAACTATCACACCAAGATACTCGTAATAAAATCTAACATCATGACATCTCTGTCCGCGGAATCCATTCTGACAAGCATGGGCACCGTCCTAATCCTCCATTCAACTTACTCATGTCTCCAATATCGATCACTTGCCATGGCTGCCGATCTCCTCGACACCACCTCCCCTCCAATCGACGTTGTCATTGAGGTATTTCTAGGATTTTTGCTTTGTTTGATGGGGCAATTAATGTGTGGATCATTCCATGAAGTTAGGAAATCGGGGCTGTCATTGGGAAGTGGGGTAAAGCGGGCTGAGATTGTGGCGCCTGCCTACAGAACTCGGGATTTTGATTTGTTTGTCACTCGGGCAAGGATGTTTTCGGTTGTCAGAGGGGAGAGATTGCAATGATTTATAATTAGGGTGTAATGCCAGACTAATTTGAGATTGGGGTGAGGGCGCTTCCCATTGTCAATGGCCCGGTCAGAGAGGTTGCAATCGTGTCCTATTCCGCTAGAAGAGTGTTCTTGACATTGTGGCTCCGTAGAAAAGAACTTGGTCGCGAAAGAGTCGGAATTTTTCAGGAAGTGATGCATCTTGCTCCCAACATTTTATGGGGGCTTGTATTATTTTATGACGTTTAATTCAGAATGAGTAGAATAAGAAATTTATCTTGATGTCATACTTGATGTACTAATAGCATTCCTGCCTACTCGACAGTAGAGCGCAGATCGCCCTCCTCAGGCAATACTGACGAGCCTGTCCCAAGTGGGATGATGCATTCCGCAGCGCTCAATTTTTATTGTCATATCACTATGGCGCTCCATTGGTACTTTCTGATCCTGCTGGTCTACACCTCCACCTGCAGCCTCTACTCTCCAACTCTTCTTCCGTGTCTTTGTCAAATTCTCCCGTTATAGATATCGCATAGATCCCCGGGAGGTATCCATCGACCCTGATCCACTTTGCCTTGAAATTACCAAAATTCAGCGACAAAATTTCTAGACGTCAATCATCGACTCATAAAGATGATGAAAATGGACTGTGAATTAGAAGCAAGATCAAAATTCTTACCGTCCACGATTCCCCTGGATCCATGACAGCTACTTGGCCCTCAAAGAATGCAGTTGTACACATATTGCAACGCTCATGATTTCCGGCCTTCAGAGCATAGCAGACACAAAAAGTTAGTGAACACTGGAACAATAGCACTTAGCTAAATGCCAGATTTTCAATAGTAAGGCATGGATCTCACCATATCTAAAAATGGACAGTTTTCACAGCTTGAATTTATTTGTTGAATTGGTCAAGTTGCGGGGGTTGAAACCACAGTGAGAGAAACCATAGATGAAGTGAAAAATGGCCAGCTCATTCCCTGATGCAGCATCTTTTCAATATAAAAAAGCAAGCAAAAGATTATCCGTACGTCCAATTTCCAAACACTCACCCATACTCTAAAAATTGATCCAAAGTCTTGATGATCCCGCAGCGCATGCAGGCTCGGACTCCTTTCAGAGTTGTCGGGACTGAAGCCTGCGCTAGTTCTTCGACTTTTGGAGGGAGGCGCTCTCCCTCATCTTCGTCCTCTTCGTCGTCATCGTAGCGTTGGTCGTCGTCGTCCATGTTAGTTCGTTTTTCGTAACGATGTCTGGCGGCGGTATGCTGACCGGATGTGGCTTTTTGTAGGCTACCGAGGCCTACCGAAGCTACCTACCATACACTTCACGGAGCCAAAGGGGAATCGCTCTACATACCAAGACATATCAGTAAGCTCGCCCACTACGAAGTCTCTGCGTAGCATACAGCAGAACTCAGCAGAAGCAGAAGAGAAGCATTCAGTCTCATTAGTCCGCGCCTGATAAACAGCCTGCCAGCAGCCACCTATGCCACCTGTGAGCCACCTGTGCCACCTATCATTATTGCCAGATTATTGCCTCATCATTGTTCTTGATCGTCCGATAAATCAGCCATAATACCAGCATCATACCAAACCACACAAACGACCCTCATGCTCATGTTACTTTCTGTCACACTCCACATTTCAATTTCAAGAGCGCACAACGTAAACTGAACAGACACTTGAAATCAAAAATGGCACTAAGAGGGCTGAAATCTTGAACAGTTGTCACTGTCGGCGGTCGACGATCCTGTAATCACAATGAATCCATTCCGTCTGCAACCATCCTATGTAGTCATCCTATGGGTGTATTATGTGATGTTCCGAGACTACTCAATGGCCGATGCCTTTCACATTTCTCTTCAACGCTCCGGAGCGATGATTTCCCATCGACATCAAACTCATCTACACGTCATTCGTCGCCCCATTCGGCCAGCCAGCACAGAAAAAAAGATCGCCGAACGAAAGGCTTTAATTCAATCACGACAAAATGAAGCACTCCAAGATCCAACTCTTTTAACGGATGTATCGTTTGCTGATTGCAATGAATTGCACCCCAGTTCTAAACGGGCTCTCGTGGAAGATATGGGCCTACAAAAAATGACAGAAGTCCAAGCAAAAGCATTCTTCGCGGCACTCTCGGGGCGGGATGTATTAGCGCGCGCTAGAACGGGGACTGGCAAGACTCTGGCTTTTTTGATCCCGGCCGTGGAACGAATAACGCGAAACCCTGCTTTTTTGCCTGGGAATCATGTTGGATGTTTGGTAATTGCTCCAACGAGGGAATTGGCCATTCAAATTGGGGAGGAGGCAGAGAAATTGCTTCGACATCATTCGGATCTGACAGTCCAGGTTATGTATGGCGGGACGAAAATGGCTAGAGATATGAATTTGTTGAATGCGAAACTACCAGCTGTATTGGTTGCCACTCCTGGGAGATTACTGGAACACCTGCAAGACACCAGAGTGCGCGGAAGAAAATTTAGTGATGACATCATTGCAAAAACAGACATTCTTGTTCTTGATGAGATTGATCGATTACTTGACATGGGATTTCGGAAAGATATCCAAAGAATCATATCATACATGCCACGCAAAGACAAACGACAAACAATGCTGTTCTCTGCAACCATTCCGAGAGTTTTGAAGGGGGTAATTAGAGATAGCTTACATGATAATTTCTTCGAAGTAGATTGTGTTGAAGAGGGGAAGAGCTCAGCACCTACCAATCTGCGAGTGATTCAAACCCATGTCGTCCTTCCTGACATGGACAGTATTATTCTATCGATATACTCAATATTGAGACAATCCATTCAAGACAAACCTTATAAAATCATTGTTTTCTTTCCAACAGCGCGGATGGTTAGCTTCTTTGCGGACTTTCTAAATGAGGGCTTCGAAGTTCCTGTTATTCAGTTGCATTCTAAAAAGAGTCAATCGTCGAGGAATACATCAAGTGAGAATTTCAAGCGCGCAAAAAGTGCTATCTTATTCACAAGCGATCTAGTGAGTACTTCGATTGAGCTCTAATTATTTTGCTGACCTCTAAGTGGCAAATCTAACTACTCTGATCTAATAGTCTGCAAGAGGTATTGACTATCCAGATGTCACTCAAGTTATCCAAATCGGCATCCCAGAGTCACGCGAACAGTACATTCATAGACTCGGGCGAACAGCACGGGCTGGAGCTGGTGGGAAGGGCCTACTAGTACTATTTCCATTTGAGTCACAATTTCTATCTGAATTGAGAGGTCTCAATGTACCAATAGACGGCACATTATCAAGTACATTAGACTCTCATTCTAAGTTGAAAGTCCCGGAATGGATGGCACAAAACTTCGATCGAGTGAAAAGCAAAGGAAACAAACTTTCTACCAGTGCGGAGCTAGCATATTTAGCCTTTCTTGGCTATTATCTTGGTCAAACTGATCGCATAAGTGCGGGTTCAAAAGCAGATGTTGTCACGATATCAACTGATTTTTCCAGAGCGATTGGTTTCCATCAGGTTCCTTCGTTGCCACACAAGCTTATAGCAAAGATGGATTTAATTGGAGTACCTGGGATCTGTATTGATGACACTTAATACTTTTGTTTCCTCGTGATAAATGTATTCTTAGATGATCCATTTCTTGCGTCATATTTTGTAGCATTTCACATCAAAATTACAATGACTGTCTTGCTTAGGATGGTGGCAATGTTGGAGCCAGCAAAGCGTCCAGCTTATGCAATCTGATACATCCAAGCATTTGTTCAGGCAATTCATCATCCTCGGCACCCTCAATGACAACACCGATGTCCACTGTAACAGAAGTCATATATGAGCGACACAACTTAACAACTTTTTTGCCCACTGGATCCGATGCAGATATATCAAGATCTGCCTCGAAGCATTCCGCAATACCACGCGACTTATCTGCGGGGTGATATTTATAAGCCACAGGGAGCCGCTTTCCAATTATGGCTGGCTTGCCTGCAACCATTTGTTTCACTACCCACGGTCCTTCTATGCAAACGGGGATCAATTTCAGTTTTGACTGGCGATGCTCGTCATCTCCGGTGAGGAAACGAATTATCGTACGTTCGTGAGGTGCCAGGCATTCAAGCAATTCGTCGTGTATTGTTTCGCCATTCTCCTTTTTCTCGAGGAATGACGAATATAATTTCGGAATTTCATAGTAATTCACGAGCACTCCCCAAGGGAAGCAAAAGTTGATTATACTGTTAACAAACGAAACAATTGAAGGTTAAGTGATGAGAGGTGAGTCGTCGGAATCGAGATGAAGCGCTGCAATTTCAAGCCAGGCAAGAGGTGCTAATACTAGTCCTCACAATGTAGGCATGCTACGGACGCGTCCAGCAAGGACGGAATGCCTCAGGGCAATGTCAGTACCAGGGCCAGAAAATTGGTTTGTCAAAATAAGATCAGCGCCTCGCGCTGGGAAGATATAGGGGCCGCTCGAAATTTTCTTCTTGTCAATAGTATAGTTAGGTCCTCTAACCTTGAAGCATTTGCTTGCATGAGGTTCTGACCAGCAGTTCTGGTTCTTAGTTTCAGCAATCGGATATCGAGGGAGGGTAGGCAGGGCCACCATGACGTGATTATGATGAGGTTTTTCATTGGGGAAGGCAGAATCTTGTGGAGGAGTTTGAGCTGTAGTTTCTGCGCCACTGTCGGCTAAGGAAGATTCGCTTTGAGACGTTACAGCGTCACCGGTGGAATCCAATGGGTCGGAATCGATTCTCGTGAACCGACGAGGGCTTCTGTCGTCACTGGCACCTACCTCCGTGTCACTGTCTGGCTCGGGGATATTTCTCTCCGCCGAGCGGGCACGCTGACGGCATGCATCGGGGAGAGAAAGAGGTTGCAAGCGCCGCGATACTGATGATCGCCGGATGGCGGCTAATATCTGTTCTTCGTGTTGCATTCTAATACTTGAGTTTTCCGTAAGGAAGATGGCTTTCTTGCTGCTTGATACCGATTTTTACCCAACAGGCAGACCGCTTGGCCCCGCATTCGCTGCGTTACGTGTCACGATAGATCTTATTGTGTCATGTTGTTGCCGCTTCGTGGTAAGGGAGTATTATGATGTGATTGTTCTGCGGCCTTTCTGCGCGCTGTTTGCTGACTGTTGGCTGTGAAAGACGGGGAAAGGAAGTATGTACTATACAGGTACTATACGATAGTGATAGATAATAGTGATACTTCCGGTTTTTGGCGATTTGAAAAGTGTATGTTTTATGTGTTGAATGGTTAGGACCCGTAGATTCAACGGACAAGGCTTCAAGACAGGCAACTTTGGACTTAAGCGATAAAGAGTCGCCAACTGAGTCGTCCAATGTCGTCCAATGTCGTCCAATGTCGTCCAATGTCATCCAATGTCGTCCAATGTCGTCCAATGTCGTCCAATGTCGTCCAATGTCGTCCAATGTCGTCCAATGTCGTCCAATGTCGTCCAATGTCGTCTAATGTCGTCCAATGTCGTCAGTTGTCACTTAAAAATATCAGGTCATTTCATGTCTTCACTACGGTTCGTTAAAATGTCGTCAGGTGTCGTCACTTGGGCCGTCATTGTGTCGTCATTGTGTCGTCACTTGGGTCGTCAAAAGGACTTCACGGTCGTCACTTGTGTTGTCAGTTTGTCTTCACTATGTTTTTGCTTAGGGTCGTCAGTCGTCTTTGTCGTCACTTTGTTCGTCACTATTGTCAGTAGGCAGTCGTATATATACCACGTAGGGGTCGTCAGTGTCGTCACGAAGTTCGTCAGTGTCGTCACGAAGGGTCGTTAAGATGTCGTTAACTGCCTTCAGTTCAGTCGTCATTTTGTCTTCAGTGCCGTCACTCGGGTCGTCATTTTGTCTTCAGTGTCGTCGCTTAGGGTCGTCATTTTGTCTTCAGTGTCGTCACATGGTGCCTTCTTATGTCGTCACTTGGTTAGTCACATAAATGAGATAATGTAAAAGACGTCAGTTGTCTTCAGTTGTCATCAGTTGATGTCAGTTAATCGCTCAAAAATCATCCACGTGGCAAACTTGCCTGTCTTGCTGGGGCGGTGCCTTCTTTTCTCAAGATTTTTCAAAATCTTAGCTGTATTGGAAACTGAGCCACTTTTTCTCCTCCTCCTCCTCCTCCTCCTCCTCCTCCTCCTCCTCCTCCTGCATCTGCTTCTACTTCTGCTCCTCCTCCTCCTCCTCTTGCTCCTCCTCCTACTCCTGCTCCTGCTCCTGCTCTTCCTCTTCCTCTTCCTCTTCCTCTTCCTCTTCCTCTTCCTCTTCCTCTTCCTCGTCCTCTTCCTCCTCCTTCTTCTTCTTCTTCTTCTTCTTCCTCCGCAGTGAGACACATGGGTAGTCATTATGTATTGATGTTTTTACCTATATGACATAGGCCAAGAATCAGCCATTTTTGTACCCTAGGGTACAAAACCTAAATAGAGCATGAATCAGCCTTTTTTGTACCCCTGGGTACAAAACCTAAATAGGAGCATTCTCAGGACCCCAAGTAGGAGAGTCCACCTCCCGACGGCATGGACTCCCCAACATGGAAGTTCAGAACCCCAAATAAGAGAACACACTTTTGGAAGATCTGAACATCTTTCAGAAGGGTATAGACATACCATATTGTGTAGAAGTCTACACAATGTTCGTTTGATTCGTTTGGACTGGAGTGCAGTTCCACTGCCTTTCCATCCTCACAATAGCACAAAATATAGCTCATAAAATCAATTCTTCGACACCTGTCGAAACTACCTATAATTTTCGCGTGATATTTTTAAGACGATTTTCGGCTCAGGTCACTATCTATAGATAACCGTGGTGCGACCTTCGCGCACGAAGCCATCGACATCCAAACCTTCCGACACGAGGTACGCTAACAATTTTTTATCGCGGCGGCAATTTTAACTTTTCGCACCAGCGATACGCTTTTTGCACGATCGACGATTTATCCAAAATCAGCTACGCGATCGACCAATTCCTACGGTTTCGCGATCTACGAGCTCTCCAAAATAATCCCGCGATCAGCGAGCATCAGCGATAAACTTCGAGCGATCGACTTCTGCGATCGGGATTCCTACGAGTCGGATTAATTTCGTGATCGAGAATTCTCGCGAAATACCTTGGAGCAAGACTTTCAAGAAATAAAAGCCGACGAAGAAAAATTTAAAAAAAAAAAAATTCTTTTTCGAGCTAACCTCAACAGGGCACCCAAGACCTTCTTCAAGGCCTTGTTTTATAATACGCCCCTTGGCGAGGCAATTAAGAGGATGTCGACCAGCAAATCAAGCCCAGAAGGACTCAAGCCACAGGAGTGTGAACGGAGTTCAGGGAGGTCCAAGCCACCCATTTCCTACATTCCCACTGCCATGGACACCCCAAAGGTAATCAACAAAATCAAGGTCTCCAACAAAATGACCTTGTCTGTCACCGTCTTCGATGAGGGAAGTCCTGAACAGTTCCTCAACCATGTCCAGACCTCGATGGAAATAATTTCCCAGAGAGGCTTAGACAAGGACTACGGGGAAGCCTGTAAGGCAGATGCAAAGGCTGAGGCAAAACTGACTGCGGCCACTGCGGCCAAAGCCAAGTTCAAGGGGACGGATGAAAATTACCCCATCCTCCAGTCATGGAACAAAGCAACTGCTGCTAAAATCCACACCAGCGAGGCCCTAGTGTCCGCTGGCCAAGCAATCTTCCTTTCAGTACTCCACTCAATTGTCGGAGACTGCCCGTCGTCCTTGGACCACCATCGTTGGGGAGCAAATCAATTGCGAACCCTGGACCGATGTGTATGGGACAGAGCATCCCACAAAACGCCCGGCATCTTGGACCTCCTTTCAGGAATGTGTCCAGTTGCACCTGCAGGAGCAAGAACGTTTCTACATCAGCAATGGGCTGAAGAAACCAAACAGGGTACCCACTAGGGACTTTGTGCAGAGGATCCAGCCTTAATGGGTATGTGGAACTCTTGCCGTGCCTGTTTTACTCTTCCAAGGCTGCAAAGTCTACGAAAGTATGCGGGCCATTTGATGATGCTGACTTGGCAAGCCACATCCTCAGGATGGTTCCTAGGAACTGGCAGGACCAATATGAGCTCAGTGGAGCTTTGGTACCACAGAGTGTCAGGGAACTTCTCAAGTCCTTGAACGCATCGAGAAGGCCTACCCCACCGAGAAGGTTGGAGAAGGACCCAAGACCGTAGCCAAGGCTAACGACTCATCTAGGAAGAAGATGGTCTCTTTTAGTGACCGGATTCGAAGAAACGTCGCACAGAGAAGTACTGTTCTCTCTGCAAGAAACATGGGGGCACATACCACCCACAACACTCCGGATTGCCGGAAGTATGACTCAATGGGACCCCAAGTCAAGCTTCAAGGGGAGAAAACCAAATGGAAACTCTCGTGGACTAGAGAGACCTGCTCGAGGAGGAAGTAGCTATGCGCAGCTATCCGCTAAAATCGACAAACTTACCAAGTCCAACAAGAAAATGAAACGCGCTATCGGAAAAAGAAGCGTAAGCATCACGAAATGAGCGACAGTGATGATTCAGACTCATCTTGAGATGATGGGTTGGGGAGTACTAAGAAATTGTGTAGTAAAATCGATTGTAATGAAATGATTAACACTTATCTTAGTCCGATTAAGACTTCCCCACGTGCCAACATAACATTTTCTGGTTCAAACAAGACATGTTCGAACCTGGCAGAAGACCTAGGAAATCTTCCAGTCAACCTTACACAGAGTGAAACAATAACCGAATTGTCGGACCCCGAACTGTCGGGTGACCTTTTCAATAGTGTGAACCCCCTTGACAGGTAAAGAAGGGCAGGTCACTACTGTAGTAGCACAAGCACGCTATAAAGCGACTGAAAATCCAGCCCGTAAGAATATCGAACACTCTACAGGGCGTCGTACCAGTAACACAGTCATCAGGATCCTACTAGACAGTGGATCTGATGGTGATCTCCTGTTCCATGCAAAAGGAACGGAGAAACGCTTTCCCTACTTGACTAGGCAGGTGCCAAAGTCTTGGCGCACGTCGAATGGGAGCTTCCTAACCAAAGGAAGGAGCAAAGTCAACTTAAAGTTCTTTGAGTATTCGAACAGTAAGGAGTACACAGTGACTCCTGACGTAGTAGAGTATGATAAGAAAAAGATGGCTAAGCCAGCGTTCGACCTCATTCTTGGATGTCAAACCATGAAAGAGCTCGGAATTGTTCTAGATTTTCGAACAAAAGAAATAACCATTGATCACATCATTTTGCCAATGAGAGACATCAATAGTCTGACCTCATCAAACTTGGATAAAGCCTGGGCTGTTAACAACAGCATGGCAAATGAACCGCAAAGTACGCAGGAAGCGACACAGCGGGTAGTTAAAATCCTAGATGCAAATTATAAAAGGCAGACCTCCAATCAATTGTTAGCACCAATTGTACTCACCTAAGTCTCCAAGACCAAAACTCGTTGCTGGAGTTACTCACAGAATTTGAGGAACTTTTTGACGGAACACTAGGTGATTGGAACACAGAGCCTGTGTCCTTCGAACTTAAGGAGGGCGCAAAGCCATATCATGGCAAGGCATACCCAGTACCAAAATCTCGCAAAGAAACAACTATCAAAGAACTGAATAGATTATGCGAACTGGGAGTGGTAGAGTTTCAGCCCGAATCGGAATGGGCGTCACCATCATTTATCACTGGAAAACAAGACGGAACTGTACGCTTTCTCACTGATTTTAGAGAAGTAAATAAACGACTAGTCCGAAAGCCGTTTCCATTACCCAAAATCAGTACAGTCCTGCAAGAGCTAGAAGGATTTACCTATGCTACAACCCTAGATTTAAACATGGGTTATTATACCATTAGACTGGATCCCGATTCATCCAAAATATGTACCCTCATTTTCCCATGGGGCAAGTATTCTTACCTCCGTTTGCCAATGGGCATCGTGAGGTTCACCAGACATCTTTCAAGCAAAAATGTCAACACTAATGGGAGCCTTAGAGTTCGTACGAGCTTACCTTGATGATTTGTTATGCATCACAAAGGCAAACCTGGAAGACCACCTTGACAAATTGAAAATGGTGCTTACCAGGCTACGCGAGGCGGGCTTGCGAATCAACGCCCGAAAGTCGCCATTCTGTACCTTTGAAACAGAATATCTAGGTTATACCCTCACACGAACAGGGATTAAACCACAGCAGAAAAAGGTACAGCGATTCTCGCGATTTCATCGCCGAAAAATGTCAAAGACCTCCGTAAGTTCCTGGGCATGGTCCAGTACTATAGAGATCTTTGGGCAAGACGCAGCGAAGTGCTTGCCCCACTCACCTCACTGGTAGGAGAGTGCGGTCACACCAAGGTCACCAGAGCCAACAAGACGAAGAAACGCCCATGGTACTGGGACACGGTGCATCAAAAGCATTCGATGACGTTAAGACTTCAATTGCCAAGGATGTAGTCTTAGCCTATCCCGATTATTCAATGGAATTTGAGATATATACTGATGCCTCGTCTAAACAACTAGGATCAGTTATCACCCAGGGTAATAGGCCCCTTGCGCTTCTTCAGCAGGAAGCTGTCGACGACGCAACAGAAGTACAGCGTGACCGAACTAGAACTACTGGCCATAGTGGAAACACTCAAGGAGTTCAAAGGCATGTTGTGGGGACAAAGATTAAAAGTCTACACAGACCATAAAAATCTAATCCAAGACGCCCTCGGATTAACCTCTGACCGTGTCTACCGATGGAGATTG
Source organism: Cyclotella cryptica (assembly GCA_013187285.1). NCBI lineage: Eukaryota > Bacillariophyta > Thalassiosirophyceae > Thalassiosirales > Thalassiosiraceae > Cyclotella > Cyclotella cryptica. The sequence continues at coordinate 541,765 of JABMIG010000030.1, forward strand.
CTCCTCGAGGAATTTGGCCCCGAAATTGTTTACATTAAAGGCATACATAACACTGTTGCCGACGCCATCTCTCGCTTAGACATCGGACCAATGCCGAGTGAGCACGAGAACTGGATGACGTTCACCAAATGCTGGTGTCATTACACCATGCAAGAAGAGAGTGCGATAGACACCTCTGCATACCAAGAGGAAATGAATCTGGTATTTGCAAACCGCAGCGAAGAAGATGTAATCTACCCGTTAACAGTACGAGAGATTGCAGAAGCACAAAAGCTTGATGCCAGCTTGAAGACGTTGAAAGACCAGTACTGACACAATTGGTCGAAAGTACACATCTCCTATGTAAGGAAGGAAAATGGTCATTCCAAAAGATCTTCAACACCGTGCAGTTAGTTGGTACCACCACTATCTACAGCACCCTGGACACACTAGACTCGAAGAAACCCTTCGTGCTGCGATGTACTGGAAAGGTATGCAAATACCGTCCAGTAAATATGTCAAAACTGTCATGCATGCCAAGTCAACAAGAGGCATAAGCATAAGTACGGAAACTCCCTACTAAATTCGCCATCACAAACCCTTGGGATGTACTATGTGTGGACCTTATTGGCCCGTATACAATCAAAGGTAAAGATGGGACAGTAATTGATTTCATGTGTCTGACTATGATTGACCCAGCTTCTAGCTGGTTTGAAATAGTTGAACTACCGGTAATCACTGAGGCGATTATTCCCCTGGATACAAAAGGGCGGAAGGGTAAAAAGACCCATGAGGAACCTAAGTTAGCATACTTTGATAAGTCATCAGCAATGATCAGCAACTTAGTGAACAAGACCTGGTTTAGTAGGTATCCACGTTGTCAATACATAATTTATGACAATGGAAGCGAATTCAAACTTCACTTCAAAGCCCTATGTGACTCATATGGGATCACGAGTAAGCCTACCAGTGTCAAGAATCCACAAGCGAATGCAATTCTAGAACGAGTGCATCAGGTGATATCATCTATGCTCGAACAGCTGAAATAGACATGGCCCCTTCAGTAGAGACAAGCGATATAGACAAGTTCGTGACGAACGTCGCTTGGGCCATTCGCTCAACATACCACACAGTACTAAAAGCCTCCCCAGGTGCAGCCATCTTTGGACGGGACATGTTGTTCGACATCCCCTTCCTGGCCGACTGGAATAAAATTGGAGAATATAGGCAACACCAAACAGACCAAAACACAGAACGAGAAAATAGCTCACGTCGTGATTGGGACTACAAAGTTGGTGATCAAGTACTTCTTAGAAAAGATGGTATACTCCGCAAAGGTGAAAGTAGATATGAAAGTGATCCTTGGACTATCACATCAGTTCATACAAATGGCACCATCAGGATTCAACGCGGAACCAAATCAGAAAGACTGAATATACGAAGAGTTACACCTTTTTTTAACAACCAAACTTAAAACCGTATTAAATGTCAGTTTCAAAACGACAACAACGGACTCTCCCTCTTCAAACAACACTTACTCGTTACACATGTTTAACAAACTCTTTAGTTCGTTATTGTTACTCTCATGAGAACCCATTTTTTTCACCTGAAAACACTTAGGTTTTTTTGGTTCCTTTTTTACCTGATACTCCATTCGTGGGGGCGAGTGACATAGGCCAAGAATCAGCCATTTTTGTACCCTAGGGTACAAAACCTAAATAGAGCATGAATCAGCCTTTTTGTACCCCTGGGTACAAAACCTAAATAGGAGCATTCTCAGGACCCCAAGTAGGAGAGTCCACCTCCCGACGGCATGGACTCCCCAACATGGAAGTTCAGAACCCCAAATAAGAGAACACACTTTTGGAAGATCTGAACATCTTTCAGAAGGGTATAGACATACCATATTGTGTAGAAGTCTACACAATGTTCGTTTGCATCGTTTGGACTGGAGTGCAGTTCCACTGCCTTTCCATCCTCACAATAGCACAAAATATAGCTCATAAAATCAATTCTTTGACACCTGTCGAAACTACCTATAATTTTCGCATGATATTTTTTAAGACGATTTTCGGCTCAGGTCACTATAAAGTTGGATCTTATTTTGGTGCGTTTGCGGAAGATGTGTGGACTATGCGTGATGTGTGCACAACCACATTAACCAAGCTTAGACAAGCTCCCTTATGTTGAAACCAATGACTTTATCTGTTTCAACAATTTTTCTTCTGTCTAGCCAGCAACAAAAAATCTTACAGCAGCTCCAAGTAATTATCCATTAACTGATATCTCTGAACTAAAGGAAGCCAGTGAAAGAATTTATATTTTATGCAGTAGAGGCATGAACTAAAAAATTATGTTGGGAGTGCAGAATGGTCCTGGAAGAAACATGTAATATGCTCATTTTAATACAAATCATGTTTACAAACATCACTCTCAGGCTGTGATTTTGTTTGATCAGCAGCGAATGTGGAATAGCATGTCAAGCAAATATTTTTTTGTATTTCAATATTAAAGGGTGGAAATGATTTAGGAAAAAAATACTTATATATTATTATTGTCCATTGGTTAATAATGCAATAGTGTATGCTCTCGAGGAATTTTTACCGGCAACTCATATCTGTGAAAAGGGGATAGAATAACTGCTGCACTTTTAGAATACAACAAAACAATTTTAGAATTCCTTTGATGTATTATGGGTGGAGTGGTATAAAAAGGTGGGAAAACCTATTTCAAATTTTGTAGCTATTCAATTGTCTATTCAAAAGGGTCCAACAGCACCTGCTGTTTAATGATTTGACTTCACTAAATCGAGTAGTCAAAGAGCAAATTGAGAAGGTTTCCTATCTATCAGTCTATTGGTGCAAACAAAATGATCATTATTTGGTAATTGAGTCAGCAAAATCACAGCCTCAGAGGTTCAGGGAACTATGTTAACTTTTTAGAAGATAATTTTCCCAGAATAAGTCATAGTTATAGAGTCTGGTTTCTCTAGAGGCATGATATGACCCTGTCATACCCACACAAAAAGAAAAGTAATCCCCAACAGATGGCCAGATACCTTATCAATTCACAGTAGGAAAGAACAAGAATTTGTAAAAGCCAAAAGAAAACTTGATAGTCAGTAATACCATTTGCTAAACAATAAATTGTCTTTTGTGAGAACATATTTACATGATTAGAACTATTTTTTCTTCGACTAGATCTAAACCAATCTTTGTCTAATAGGCAAAACATGTTTTTGCCATAATTCACAGCATCAGATTTTCTATGTTAGAATTAGGTTTGTGTTAGATTGTTAACTCTTTTCTAGCTGATGATTTTTCTAAATAGTCATCTCTAGATCTGGAGCATTTTCACAATCTATCTCGACCTTCTCTTGTGATCTTTATAGTGCCTAATATTGTTGTATAAATTCACATTTAGTTTTTTTACATTAGATTTTGATGGTTCTCTGTCATTTCTAGATCATCATCAACCAGCACTACAATTGTATGCACTCATTATCAACCTTAATCTTGTGTGACTTTCCTGTTCGATGAAAAGAACACATGTTATACATGGGATCTGGAACTGAGCTCTAGATGGGAGATTGTCATCTGTGAATAGGATGCTGAATTTGAAAACGTTTATATTACTTTCCATATCAGTGAAAAGGGGGGCAGATCCAATGTATGTCTTTATCATCAATGGATATGCCTAAGCTTGATCTTGTCAGACTCGCCTCCAACAAAGCTGGAGTCATTGTCTCAATCTACATGGGCACATGTAAATTCTGACACCAGGCAAATGTTATGAGTCTTTATACCATCTGACTTGAAGCAGTCATAGGGCAGTATGAGTGACTACTGCATGTCCACACTATCTTTGTTGACATAAACATACTTGCCAATGCTGAATGGGAAGTTTAAAAGACAAAGATGATTCCACACACGCAATGTGCCATCCATATGTTAGGCCAAAAGCTAGGGAATGTGCTATTCCTTGGGAATTGCACTATTTTTTGGCGATTTCAATTCCTTGGAATGCGCACTTTGACAAGGAATCACACTTTTGACCTGTGCAATTCCACATGAACAGTTGTTTAGCCTGGGATTTCTGCAAAGCCTGCTAGTTTGGCATCAATATTGTGATCAATTTTGTGTATTGTAGAAAAGGCAAAACACAATTCCTAAGGAATTGAGGTCATGTCATCAGATGATGATAAGAACACTGGTGTGAAAAGATTCGACATTATGTAGGGATTAGTACCTACATCTTCGATGGACCGTCACATGCATTTTGCTGCCATATTTCGAGGAATCTGCTACCATCATAGTGTATTTCTCGTATTTTAAATCTACTACGGCCATTCCCAAAGAATTGTTCTACATATTCCCTACAAAAGTGCAACAAGTAGTCAAAGTCAACATTCCTTAGGATTTGGAGTGCTCATCGCCAAAATTTTTGCAATTCCAAAGGAATAGCACATTCCCTAGCTTTTGGCCCACATGGTCGAGGATGAGTGCAGCCAATATATCTCCATATTTTTGGAGCTTAGTTTCACATGTCCTTGACATTTCCTTGGACGTGTCCAATGTCTGTGATTTCCCCCGGAGACATGTTTTTTTGTGGACACAACGACAGATGTCGGCTTGGGGTGTTGACTAAATGTCCGCAAGTTTGAGTCCGACATTTTACGTACACTTTCTCATGTGATTTATCTTGAATCACATGTGAATAATAAATTCACCAATAAAGTTACGGTCAACCATCTCACCATAATGAATTAAATACGTTCCATTCACTGATATTATGGCCTCTCATTCCACAGATAGACTGAACCACGACATTCCAATCTCCCTCCCCTCAATGCCAACAACAACAGCTAGCATGTGGTCTGGAGCGAAGGTAAGAGTCTCATCCCTTCCTCTTCATTTTAAGAGTGTTTGTAACCTTTTCTGCCAGCATTTTTTAATTAAAACTTACCACCTATCCACAGGAATCGTTGCCGTTCGGTCCACAGATCAAATTCAGCCACCCACCTCCCTTCCCCTTAATGCCAACAACAACAGCTAGCAGCCGGTTTGGAGAGAACGTAAGAGTCTCATCCCTTCCTCTTTATTTTAAACTTATTTGTCACCACTTCTGACGTTTTTTAATTAAGTACTTACCACCCCTTCATGGGAATTGTGTTGCTCTGTCCACTGATCGAATTCAGCCACCTGTCCCCCTTCCCTCAACAATAATGAAATCATCTATAATTGTTTACAAGGAGGAGTTATGAATCTTATTCCTTCCCCTTAATTTCATTTGTTTTTGTCACATTTTCTGACATTTTTTTCAATTAAATACTTGTCACGCCTCCACAGGAATCATCGCCTCTAAGTCCACAGACTGAATTCAGACGACCTCCCCCCACTCCCCTCAATTTCAACAACAACATCTAGTAGCCATTATGAAGAGAAGGTAAGAATCCTATTCCTTCCCCGTAATTTGTTTTGTTTTTGTCACACTTCAGAGTGTTTTTTCAATTAAATACTTGCCATGCCACCACAGGAATCATCACCTCTGAGTCCACAGACCAAATTCAGACAACCACCCCCCCACTCCCCTCAATTTCAAAAACAACAGCTAGTAACCAGTATTAAGAGGAGGTAAGAATCTTGTCCCTTGTCCTTCATTTCATTTGTTTTTTGTTATATCTTCTGACAATTATTCAATAAATTACTTACCATGCCTCCACAGGAATTGTCACCTCTCGGTTCACAGACAGAGTTCAGATGACTTCCCACCCTCCCCCTGATGCCAACAACATTAGCTAACAGCAGTGGCTGAAGTTGGAGGTGCCTCCCACTTCTTCATCAAGCCAACAACAACAGCTAGCATTGGATGCAAAGAACCAGTGAGCTTTACAACCTTTTCTTACAGTTCTGTTCCAGCTGCTAATAACATTTTTGATCAAAATTCTACACACCAGTCATTCCAGTAAGCCAGTCACAACTATCAGCCTCCCGGACTTAAATTGGAGCTGCCTCCCAGATCATGACCACGCCATTGTAGAAGCCCAACAAAGGTTTACATTAAGTTGTGTGTGTTTACTGCTTCCTCTTTTTCACTATCGTTTTCTGGGTTTTCATATGATTTTCTATTAACACAAATCACTACAACTCAGCTCCTTTGCAGAAGTTGTAGCTACATGTCCCACCTTTTTACCATGAGCAGCCAGCAGTGACCATCAAGATGAGTAAGTTTTCCTGTGTTCTCTTTTTCGTAGATGCTTCCCTTTTTCAAAATATGTTTTTATTCCTAAAATTCTTTCATTGTGTTTGGTACCAGACCAATGGTACTTCTAGATTGCATCGCCTGATAGATAGAGGGAGGCTGAGGGAAGAGTAAACAGGGGGCTTGAAAGTGTATTTTGGACTCATCCTTAATGCTTGACTGAATTATGACAGATGGAATAAAATAATTACTTTTTCATGGACATTCCTTCACATGTGTAACATTCTGATCTGCACTATTTATAACAGTCCAATATCTAAATATTTTCAACTTTATTTTTTTGGTGAAATTTACAGAAATAATTATTGTGCACTACCTCTACCTCATTGCATGCAAAACACATCAAACGATCCATACTTCTAAATGCTGTGCATTCAATCCGGTACATTTATTTTGAAGAAAACTGCTCATCACACATTGAATGATAGCATTCATCATTTTGGGTGATGTTCTACTATAAAACCACTTCATGGCATGAAGCCTAGCTTATCCCATGTAAATTATACCAGTTTTACTGAATGTATGTTGTGCAGTCTGTATGTTGATGAAAAACATTCATATCCTAAAAATAAGAGGCATGTGGTCAAAAAAACATGTCATATCCACCTGAAAGCTAAAAAAGTGATAAATGATCCTAAAATTCAGTAAACACTCAATTTCCTCTATTGTCCTTGGTGTCCTTGGTGTCCTCAATGTCCAAAATTTGATGTCCTGTGTCCTCATTTTGAACCAGGAAAAACAGGGATGTCCTGGACGTGTCCTGGACGGTGTCTTTTACAACAATTTTTTGATGCGGACACAGCGGACATGTGAAACTCAGTCTTGGAGTATGCCTTCATGGCTATGGTGAGTGCATGTAGGCCCTTTGCAACCTTTGCAAGGTGAAGGTTGGCAACAAAGCAGCATCATGGAAGAGGAGATGATGGACAATAAGATGAATCTCGTGGACAATCATTCTTGTCACCATCTCTCTGATTATAATACCGTAGTTTACGTTCTAATTCGCTCACAGATGTAAGTGGCTCTGGCCTCCGAGTCGGAATCATTCACAAGTTGAAGTGGCTCTTAGAAAATGTCTTCACGAATAAAGCCTGTGACAGCGACAAAGTCAAAGTGCCTTTGCCTGTCACGATTGGAATTGTCGAGGAGTCATTCAAAGCTTTCAACATTAAACAGTGTGAAACAGAGTCCATTCACATGACTTTTTGCAAGGCGAACCAAGATCCTTGGAATGACCACTCTGATAAGTTGGCTGCTCATATCAGTGCACTTTCTTTGGATTCAATATACAAGGACAGTTCGAATTGCATGGCTGCAGAAGACTTGGAGAATACTTTGAACTTGGTGCAGTAAACTTTATAGGTATTTTATTCATATACTTCAATATGCATGCAAAGCTTACTAGGATTGATTTCACAAATTATATGTGGCTGTAGCACTAGCAGCCTCACAAGTTAAACCATTGTTTTGGGGATCTGGCCAAAACCGAGAGCCAATTAGTACAGATTAGTACGTAAACTATGGTACACTGACTACCTACCTATTACCTCCAGGTGGGCTGCCCTACATAACCTATGTAACGCACTATGTTATGTACGACTATGGTACACATGACTATCGTACACCTTCACGCGCCACGATAGTATTATTTTTCTGCATGTTTCTGTGGGGGCCCAAGCAGCAAGCTATTGTACCATACCACAGAGCAGATCAGGCTGCATCGAGTATCGACAACCCTCTCGCAATGAATGTCATCGATAAATCATCATCGACCTTCGATCCAAGCGAAGGTGGCGAACGTGTAACAACATCTGCCGCCCCTGGCGGATCACAGCAACAAATTCCTCATTTTCCACTCGCACTCGCAGTCGCTCCACACGCCGTGCCATCACCAGTTGAACCTTCGTCGACCCCCGACATTCCATTTTCCTCCGCAATGACGAAATCCAAAAACGACGCCAAGGGAAAGAAATCTCGTTTCAAAATTGAGTCCAACAACGATCGCAACGAAATCACTATCAACGACAACACCAAATCCAAAACCCCACCCAAAGAAAATTCTGACGTCGACCCTCGAATGTCAAATTTTGCGACCATCGTCGAACGAATCGTCAACGCCGCAGAATCTCGCGAGGCCTCCTCCCGCGAGTCATCATTGGCACACGGCACCAAAAACTCAACTGAAATTCGCAATGGATGTGTTCCCTTCACCGCCATGGAATTATCACAGCTGTCCCTCCTTCGACCCGAGGGATGGTCGACTTTAGATCCTGATTTGGTGGTGTCATTGACTTCGATGCTGCAGGTTCATGTGGCGGCAGGGATAGGGATTGATATGGTAAGCGAGGGTAGGAGTGTTGTCTTGAGAGGGATGGAGGTGGGGGGTGGACCCGTGATTAGTGTGCAGCAGGTTCGTTTTTATTTTACTGATTATGATTTTGTTTCGGTTATCCCTTTATTAAACCCTTGCGTCCTCTTTTCCACGGATATTTCCAGTGGATGATGCAAACGACAAAATATTCAGGACCGAACTCTGTCCCTCTCGGCTCTCTTGGTGAAGCAAAGCTCGAGCCGGGTGCAGGATATCGTCGTCTACAAATTCTAGGTGGCAGTCTTGAAGCCGCCAGTATTTTGTTGAGTATAATGGCGTGTCGTGGGATTGATCGACGTGTCGTTGAAGACGATGCTATTGAAAGATGCGTGGACTTGATCAAGAAGTGAGTGAGGTTTTATATGTTTGCGCGATTGATATTTTCAACTGATTCTGTGTTTCATTTTATTGGCTACTATCGTATCAAAACACCAGCCACATGCAGAAGCATGTCATCCCATCTCTGTCAAATACGGGTCACTTAGGCGCGCCCATGCCCGACAGTGCTGACGGTGAAAGTGAAGAATACGGAGAGCAAGAAGCCCCTTCTATAGAAGATGTGACCTCCCCAAAGCCGCCCAAGAAGAAAAGAAAAACACATACACCCGATCGAAATGACTTATCTAAAAGCATGAAGACGGTGTACATACCGATTCTGTCGACAATTGGATTGTTTGGAACAATCCTTGAGCGAGCAGATGCGTTCGTCGTTACCAATGAGATGGATGATAGGCTTTTATTCACTTTGAGTTCTGCCGCGCTGTCAACTCTTACCATTGATGCATCGTCATTTGTCCGTGCTGACACGACATCATTGACGGGAACCGTTCAAGTCTCGTCCATGAATCTTGTGGTGTCCATCTTTCGTCGTTATCCGAGACATCGATCTATTATCATAGAGGATTTGTTTCCTTTGATGCTCAAGTTGCCTACTTCCAAGCGTTCGTTGCGAACATTTCCCGTCAAGAGATGTGGCTGTTTCCAAGCAAATGTGGCGGCAAATGTCAAGACCGACGTTATTTCTTCTTTTGGTGTTGATGATACTGGGTACATACAGCCAATCTGTGCCCTCATGCTACTTTGTGTTCAGTCTTGCGTCACGATGCCATTGTAAGTTAGTTTTCAGTTTTCGTTTGGTCCCTCCAGGACGTTTGATTTAATCTCAAACCTTTTCCCTCGTTGCAATTTCAAAGCCAATCAGACGATATCTTGCAACAATGCGAGGCTGACGAAGAAGATCAAGAAGAAGAAGATAGTGGAAAGGATCAAGAAAAACACAACTCAAAAGCGAACAATACATCAGGTTTAGATGGTTGTGTCGCTGTATGCAATCAAATCACTGCCCAACTGGTTTTGCGTTGCTCAAGGAAAGGCATCGAAGGCGGTGCTTCAGAATTCAGGCCAGTTCTACACAACTTGATCGACGATCTCTTGTTAGTTCGTAACCAACCTGAATATCCCGCCGCAGAGATGCTCCTGCTATACCTTTCCTCTCGTTTGGGAAATGATCTCCTTCGGGCCAGTTCTGCACCTAAGAATGCACAAGTTGAAGCTACTTACCTATCAACGGCGATGGACGCCTTTGGGAAGATAACTTCTGCTGTGGCGAGCTGCCTGCTTCAATGTAGAGAAAATCCATTCAGGCAGCTACCTGAAACTTTGAGTCCCGGGGAATTCGAGCCTAGGGAAGAGGTCAATCGGTGTTTTTGTGGAAGAGATAACCTCGATACCTTTATGGTAGATTGTGATCGGTGTCATTCTTGGTTTCACGGAAGTTGCATAGGAATCACCAAGGACACTGTGCCTGAATTATGGTTCTGTGATGATTGCAAGTTACAAACTGCCATTTCGGACCAAGCAAGGGTCTTTGCACGAGGTATTGGCAAGTCCAGCTCATTGACTAATTTTGATCATAGCCATGCTATTCGCCAGCTCCTTTTGAATCACTTGACACAAAATGTGGAATTATCGGCTTCTCCACAAGCAAAGGCGGCAAGAGAGTTTATGATCGCCACTTGGGTGAAGAACCTCACATTGGCCAAGGCACACCCCGATAAAAGCACTGGAACCTTTGATTTGGATCTGGTTCGTTCCCATGGTAAGCCGTGAAAATTTGTGTGCCATTATGACAGTTTTAATTGATATTCGCTACTCAATACCTGCTATGTTGGTGCAGTCATTGCGCAGTGGGCTTTAGAAACGGTTCAACAGAACGATACGAAGCGGTTTCAGCTCTCTACCGATGGATTGAAACGTATCACCAACTCGTTGGTGGCAACTTCTGACTTGTCCACCAGCATGCCAAAATTGGTTGGTGTTTTGTTGCGATTGATGTCAGATGCGATGGCTTCGCTGCGTAAACTCTCCGTGAGGGCCATACTCCAGGTTGTTAATGTCGATCCTTCTTTGATGACCAATCCCCTAGTGCGGAAAGAGGTATCTCGTTGTTTCCATGATCCTGCTATCTCAGTCCGGGAAGCGGCTGTCTCTCTCGTTGGAGATTATGTCATTCAGACGCCAAGCCTAGCATCAGCTTTTCATGCACCATTACTCGAAAGGATTGCCGATCGAGGGGTATCTGTCAGAAAAAGGTGCGACGTGCAACTTCATTCGTGTTTGTGACCACCGTTCTGAGAACTATTCACAATATGAGTTTGTTTACTCCTCGCCTCTATACACTATTTCGTAGAATTGTGAAGATTTTTAGGGACATTCTTCTTGCCAACCCCACCTATCGAGGCCGTGCTACTGCTATGAACTGTATGTTACAACGGTTAGCTGACCGCAAGGAGGTGATTATATCGTCTGCTAGTAGGTCCCCCGATTTCAATAGTATCACATTAACTTACTTGTTGTACGTTTCTGCAATCATTAGGATGATGGCGTTCGTGACCTGATTTTCGATTCGTTCCACACTCTCTGGTTTGATAGCGAAGCATTTAACGCGAGTGTAGCAAATTTGTCAGCAACAGCATCAGTGACTACATCTAAAATGCCTCAAGCAGGAGTCAAGGCCGAGCTGTACTGTCGCGAGGCAGCAGAGCAAATGGTTGAAGTCGTGACAGTATCTGGAAGTGCTGAAGAACTCACCTGCCTTGTTAAGGGTCTTCTTTTTGGTTGCGGTGACGGCGAAAAGGACAAGAAAGTCATGGAAAGAAAACGTCGACAGGACGATGCCCTCAATCAGTGCAAAAACTTGGTGTCATCCTTGTTCGAGATCCTCCTTAGATTTGAAGAAATGCGTTCAAATGACAGAGATGATGGAAAAGAGTTGGTTGCTATCCTTTCGACTCTAGGAGTATTCTCACAAGCCTACCCAGAAATCTTGGTATCACATATAGACACGATCGTTCCGTACCTCAAGGGTGACAACGGAGCTAAACGATACGAGGCTCAAATTGTCAGGAATGTTAGTAGTATAATCAGTCGCACGGCCCCCAACTTTACCCTTGAAGAACTCGTTCGTTTGACCAAGGGTGAGCTCCCAGCAGACTTGGTAAATATTGCATACAAATTTCCTAGCGAAGCAGTTAGCTCAGCTATTGAGGCTCTTTGCAAGCTGGCCAACCACCATCACGCCACCCCCGAAAGTGTCCAACAAAAGAAGTTGCATAACCTTTCTGTTCAGGTGAGAAAGGATCCCGTCATGCCTTTATTTTGCTAATGTGATGTTCAAATTTTGTTTCTTTTTCGGTTTCTTGTCCTAGTTCTACTCATATTTGTTGAAAACAGCAGACGCGACTGATGCTACAGCAAATAAGAAGTCCGTGAAGGACAATGTCAAGCGCGCACTATCGGGCTTGGGGAGTGTATGTCGGTTTTTTGTGTGCAAGGACTCAGCTGATCACCATAGCATTGATCCTAATATATTTTCTATCGTCACTGAGACGAGCCAACTTCGATTCGCGGAGAACGCTTTGTCAAATGCGTGCTTCTCTATTTTTTTGAAGTATTTAAATAAAGATGACGAGGCCACAAAATGCCTCGCATTGAGAGCCATGACCGGTGTTTTTATCAGTCGCCCTAGAGTTGTCCTCGCAGCTGAGCAAATGGGCATCATTTCGGATGTGATGTCAGAGAAAGCTCCAACGAGTGTGCAATTGGAGACTCTGAAGTGTTGGCGAGATGTTTTGCTTGCGGAAGAGACACGTATCGAAAGCGGAGAAGCCAGGGCGAAAATGGCAGGACAAAAGAATATTACTGTGTCCAAGAGGATCGCCGGCGATCAAGATGGCGACTCGTGCATAAGCGGTAGTGTGTTGACAAGGCATGCTTCACGTCTTTATGAGATGACTTTGAGCAAGGAAGAAAAGATCCGCCACATGATCGTTGAACTTATCGGTCACCTGCTGCGCCAAGGCCTGATCAATCCAATGGAAACAGTTCCATACCTCCTTGCTATGCAGGGTGACATCAAATCTCCCTCAACCCGCAGTCTTGCGTTAAAGCTATTGATCAATGAAGGAGAGAAGCGACCTGACATGCTGAATCAACGCATTCAAGCTGGTATCAAAAGGGCGTTCAACTTTCAGCAAATAGTCTATCCTCATGACGATGAAAAAGACACACTTCAAGTAACTGCACTACTTGAAAACAAGTGTGAAGGTGATCGGGTCAGAATAGAGACTATCTTTGACGAAGTTATCAAAGAATCATCAATCAGAAATAAAAAGGCACAACGCCAGGGTTTATACAAGAGCATCATCGGTATGTTTGAGAAAGAAGCGTTTCACGAGTCATCACTGATGAAGATGAATACGCTGAAGCACTATAAAACCGACCGTCTTCGCCTCTTGGCTTTCGCATCTCAGATCCTTGCACATCTTCCGTATAATTGCACTGCTGATCCACTTTTCATAGTTTACCATACATCGTGCATCACAGCTCTTGAAGGCAACGAGCTTCTAGTTCGTTTTGCAGAATTATTGGGAAATGATGTATGTGATCCAAATGCTTCAGAAGACGAACTTGAAAAGACTGCCAAGTTGAAGGATCCAAAGAATTCTGCATTTATATCAAGGCTTCGAAGTGACGCTAATTTTGATGTAGTTGAATTTGGTGTCCTTTGCGAAAAAGCTTGCGGACTCAAGTAAGTTGGTTTTCCTTCGTTGTTGATGTGAGAGATGACAAAGTCTAATATTGCATCGAAACCTTCTCAATGCTATCCATTTAGTTTGCTTCTCAATCTCAAAAACTTTCTAAGAAAAGCTTACAACCTCAGCGAAGCAAGAATCGCAGAGTACTTGCCAAGTGAAAAAGAGCGAATCAATGAGAGGGGCATCTATATTTCTGAGGGTGCATCCAAGTTTTGTGCTCATGTGGCCCCCATCTTTGAACCCTTGTCTCGTGCAAACAACAGCTATTCAATCGATTGGAATACAGCAATTCGAACCTATGCCTTGTTCCGTAATCTCATGAGAGAGGGCGATCTTGAAAGTAACATGTTACATTTTGACGAAGGCAACACTAAGAGAGGAACAAAGCGGAAGCGCTGTGACCTGAAGATAGAAAGTTCACCAGGCCCTCCGGTGGCTTCCAGTCAGCTGCACTCTCAAGAAGTTTCTCCAGACTGAGCAATTACTTGCTCAATTTCATTTACCAGCATTTTCCTCAGATATTCAGCATCATACGCAACCAGATTTCTAGCATTTTTATCGAGTTTTTGCATTCAATGAGACTGTAAAATAAGATGTTACAATTGTTGCTGTTTCAATCAGTTCTCGCCCTAACCACTAGCAAGAAATCTAGATGATCGTAATACTAGAAACCACTGAGATCGCCTGATCCAAGTGAAGGAGAAACTTGAAGTTTAGTTTAACCTATTAAGTCTACAGATCTGACCAAACTAACAAGTTGAAAGTACCAATGATTGAACCACTCTAAAAGTAATTCCGTTGCACCCTAGTATCCTCAGTTCTTGCTTTTCGACATATGACCTTGCATCACTGAAACAGCAACAGCAGTCATATCCGGAAACCTCTACACTCAGTAGCACTTCGATTCACTAAACAGGTGGGTCCTCTTCATGTGGTGGAACTTGACGCCGAACGATCAGCGCTCAATAGCTGAAAGTGATAAACAACCCATTGGGCCAACGGAGCCCCTCGTCCTGATGCCTTGCATCTCTTGAATGCCGAGAGAGAGGTGAGTAAAAAGAATGGGACTTTGAAATGGAACCTGTTGTGAAATGAAAAGCGAGGACAGGACTGTGTTAGGAGATTTTTGATGAGTTGGAATAAAATGAGAAGAGAAACAACACTCACGTAAATGCTTTTGAAAGCGAGACAACAATCAACTGGTACTTCTTTGGTGGGGATGGTGGTAATGCTATGAAGGTGATACTTGTGGCGGTGGACTACTAAAGTCTTTTTGCGCTTTTTCCAGTTCCTCGTCAACAACATGATGGTGTGCTGACAGAGGTTCTGGAGATTATCCAAAATGAAAATTATGAGGAGAAAATGAATGAAAAGTGATCTTTGTCTTTGCTTGCTTTCCACTAGCTTTCTCTTGATTTGGTGAGGATTCGAGTATGATGAACGAATCATTGACATCCGAATTCTGTGGATCGGAATTGTTCTGATTAATTAATATTGATTCCTTTGTGTTTTGAAAGATCCAAAGCTTAATTTTCGGCGCGTCATGTCATTGGATTAGAAAATAACAATTCCTATATAATGTAAAGTAAGAAAGCAAGTAAGTGGTAAGAGACTGTCGAAAAGTATCATAAAGGTGAGTGACCTGTGAGGGTCACTGGATACTTCAGAATTCCCGTGTTTTTTAGAAAGGGGAAAATACTTGTCACAACAGAGGAATAGTATGTTACGATAGGTAAAACAGAAGACTAAGTGCCAATGGAAACAATATCATCACTACGACAGTCATCTTTTGGCAGAAGACATCTCATCAGGACGAATCCAAAAGTTTACAACAACCATGGTGGTAAGAAACAATGACACCGGATGTCCTGATAATAGGATAATCTGTGTACGCGATGCTTCATTCCTAAAACTGACGCAAAAAGCATCCAACGAGACCAATGAACAATTCAACTGGCGACGTGTGTTAGT
Source organism: Cyclotella cryptica (assembly GCA_013187285.1). Lineage (NCBI taxonomy): Eukaryota > Bacillariophyta > Thalassiosirophyceae > Thalassiosirales > Thalassiosiraceae > Cyclotella > Cyclotella cryptica. Next base: position 557,443 of record JABMIG010000030.1, read on the forward strand.
TTTGAATTTTGTTCTCAAAACCACCAACCTTGTGCATTTGGTGATGAATCAGGCTTACAAAAAGATCAATCTGGTGGCTAGACGTGCCTATGCTGAACGAATTTCATTGAATGACCTTGGTTTTAATATTTTTGGGAATGGAAGCACCCAGTGCTATGAAAACATTTGTCATCCAGACTTGTCACGATTGAACATCGTTCAACTTCAGCCAGCCGGTCGTTGGCTATTTGAGAACTTTGGATCAATGTTCAAAATTGACCCAGACTTGATGTTTCCTGGGTATTGTAGGATTTGTGCACAGGCATCCGCCAAAGTTGTCCAGACCAATGTAGAGAACATGGTTCGTGAAACATTTTTCCGTCGGATGCATGCAACTATAGCCACCTTTTTGGATCGTCACAACCTGAAACGCTCTGGTAATGTGTACATTATTCGTCGGTTGATCTATGGTTGTGATTCTACAACCTTTAATTTAGTAGCATCGGAAGGCATTGGAGGATACAGATTTGTCCAACGAAATGAGTACAAGGCACCAAACAGGCAACTCTCAGACGAGTCTTTGTTGGAGAAATTTGTATGGAGTCAGAAAAAGATGCTACGAGAGGGAGCATCAAATATTCAACATCCAATCAGTGAGACCTGGATCAAGAAGAACATGGAGAGGGCTTTCTTCTACCAACTCTTCACTCTCGAATATCAACAGTACGACGAAGTCGCCGATCAACCAGACACAGAATCAAAGAAGTGGAATATCGTCCCATCGCAATCGGATGCTCGCCCCAACATTGTGATCAATAATGAAATCCTGTACTTCATTGGGGCGTACGCCAAATATTTTCAGAATAAGGACTTAGGCAAGCTAAGAGTATTGTCTAAAGGATCACTCCAGCTAACAACACTAAGAGATGCCGTGATGAAGTCTTCTGGTTTCCACGAGGTGCTGTGGGGTGCCATGTTCCATAAGGACACGAAGACTGCCCTCAAAGCAAATCGTGATATTCCAGATGTTGCGATTCCCGGAGATGTTACCTTCCCAATTGACGTTTCCCAGGATGAACTGCCATTGGTGATTGAAGGGACAGATGAGATCGGAACAGTGAAGGTGTTTTATGATCATGATCCAGGAGCGGCCCACCAACAAAACAGGCCAACAAACCAACATGAATTCCGACATTAAGTACCTGCTGGTAACCCAATCAATGACACACAGAGAGAAGTTTTTGAGTACTACATGAGGACTGACGGTGTGGTGGCTCATGTGAATTTTTGGGTTTTGAAGTCCTTGGACGCCACCGACGATGATATGGTGCAGAAGATCGGTCCGAAGTTTGGAAAGGATCTCCATACACGCCAAATCAAAGGTCTTTTGGACCAAGGATATCCAAGAGAGCCTTCGTCGCTGGTTGCAAAAGATGGCGAAACAAAAAAAGAACGGAAAGCACGGAGAAATGCAAACAAAAAGAATAAGCACCACCATAAAAGGTGGCGAAGAAAATTGACAAGGCTCAAGGTGAAGTTTATTGTGTTGTCCTTAACAATGGTATTGTTTTTGCTTCCAATCTCTTCTTCTTGACTGGCATTCTTGACAGTTATGACCACAATCGTCTAGGTCTTGGTTTGGATCCGGGTCTCATTGACATTGTCCACATGAGGAATCAAGATGGAAAATTTGAGTTTGTCATCAAGAGCACAGAGCACCGAGTTTTGCGATCAGGCTGGGGGAAATCACGCAAAGAAGAAGACAGATGAATGGAGAGCCAAGGCCAAGCTAGTCGAGGTAGATGCTTGTCGTTCCACGAACTGTTCAAAAGTTTCAACGTTGCATGGTTACACCAATTTCTTGAAGCACAAACATTTCAATCTAGTCGACAAACCCGTCACCCAGACAGTTAGCTCTGTTCGATTCTACGGAACACAAGGGAATTTTGGAGTTTCTCGAAAGGAAATGACAAAACAGAAATATATAGTGAACCGTGCAAGGTCGACTGTAAAGAAAACCAAGTTTTTCTCCAAGAAAGTGAATGATCTGGTCAAGAAGGCCGTCGACTTTGATGGGCGTGGTTCCTATCCATTGGTGTTTTATGGAGGTGCACAAATTCGTTCAACAATGAAGGGCATCCGAGGTGGAGGTGTGCCAACTGCAACAATGCAAAAACTCTTTGAAGATCACTTTGATTGTGAGGTAACTGACGAGTTTTATACCTCTCAGATCTGTTGTGATTGCAAGGCTTGTTTGGCGAGGTGTGTAAACGAAGATAGAGACGAAGAGAGTGGTTTCCGTAAGGAGATTCGAGGAGTCAGGTATTGCAAGAATTGTCCACCAAGGAATCGATTCAAGTCAAGGGATGGTAATGCAGCAAGAAACATTCTTGCAAAATAATCACGGCAAGTTCCGCACGGAGATCAAGGAGGTGGAGTATGGACCAGATGACATGCCCACAACAATTGGCCTGTATGGTGGGAACTATACCATCGTGTTTCATCCTGGTGAGTGCTAATGCACTGCCCGAGAATTGTGGTCGTATTCGCTGACTTGTCTCAACCTCTTATCCTCCTCCTAGGGATCAATTTCATGGATCGTTTGGCTGATAATGCCAATTTGATGGTTCATTTTCACGCGGGCGACTCGGATATGTCTGAGGGGGAGTACGAAAGGAGGCAGTGGAGCGAAGAGGATCTGTGTCCCGCTGAGGAGGGCCGTTTCTTTGAGCCCTTTCTATCTGGGACGGGTAATAGTCGTCGTGACCACCGGTTGATCGCAACTCAGGCTGTGGGTCAGAAAAGGAAGACAGATGCGATGGGATGTGTTAATGACAAAATGAGTTCATCATAAAATAGATATTGTATTTGGTGTGAGAGTAACACTAAGTTTAGGATTTGAATTATTATTTTGCCATTCTCATTCCTCATCCAATAAATGCATTTGTCAGCAAGACAGGCAACTCGAAAAAAATAGGATATTTTGGCGATAAAAATTCGGCGAAGTGACGACTTTAGCAACTTGCGCGACTGAATCTTACGACGTTGTGACGACTCGGAGAACGAAAGTGACGACTTGCGACCGAAACACGACCACTGAGTCGTCAAAATGTCGTAAGTTACGACCGTGTTACGACAACGAAAGTCGTCACTGACGACCATGTTGCTACACCAAAAGTCGTCGATGCGACCATGTTACGACACCAAAAGTCGTCGGTGCGACCATGTTACGACACCAAAAGTCGTCCGTGACGACCATGTTACGACAGCCAAAGTCGTCAGTGACGACCACGTTACTACCTCCTGAGTAGTAAGTTACGACAAGTTACGACCTATACCAGTTTAAGTGTAGTCTTGCCGCGTGACATTTTTTTACATGCGCGCACCATGCAAAAAAACATCACATGACTGTGTCAACACTCACCCACCATGACGGTCTCCGCCACACTGTCCGAAATCAAGTCACCGCACAAAAACCATTGCAGATACGGAACTCCCGACGCCGCGCGTTTCAAGTCCACAACCAGGACAACAATACCCCCAGCGCGATCACCCTGATTCATCGTATTTTGCAAGAACGAACCCCGCCACCACCATGCATATTTTGTTACATTTTTTGTCATGGCATGGCGTGATGGAAATTCCACCTATTTGCTGCTAGTAAGTTATTTTAATGACACGAATCGCTAAGTTTATTCATCTACAGACACATGTCTGAAGCCAGAGGTTCCCGCTCCTCCCATCCATCAAGAGAAGTGCAAGTAAAGAACTTGCACCGTCAGTCATAAAACACATGGCACAAATAATATTTGGGGGGAAGTTGGCTTTGGAATCATGTCTAAATATGATTCACCCCCTCCCCTGACCCTGTCGGCAATCAGGATGCTCTAGGGTGGGTTTGGGGATTTTAAAAGCTATCTATGCAATAGAAGACAGGGATGGGAGCAGAGCCAACCAGTTGAATTGGATTGATCAAGTTGGTGCTAACCGAACAATGACAATTTCTGGTAGCATGTAGAAAACCTAACACCCAGTAATTTCGAAATTTCGAAATTCCGGGAATTTCTGTTTGGCTCCTCACATAAACCTCCACACAACAGACACATGTCTGAAGCCAGAGGTTCCCGCTCCTCCCATCCATCAAGAGAAGTGCAAGTAAAGAACTTGCACCGTCAGTCATAAAACACATGGCACAAATAATATTTGGGGGGAAGTTGGCTTTGGAATCATGTCAAAAATATGATTCACCCCCTCCCCCGACCCTGTCTGCAATCAGGATGCTCTACCATCAATTTTAGCATCCGCCGTTCATCGTTGCGACGTTGCGAGGCCTAGGCAAATTCCCCCTCAATATTCATTTGCTGGCGGCGTGACGGATTAATTTTTGCGTCTCTGAGGTATGTGTCTGAAAAATCTGTGTTTGATCATTCGCTGAGAAACGTTGCTGCTAAAAAGTTCCACTTGTTTTCTAATGTATTTCAGGAACGCATCGCTTGACCACCTTCCTATCATCATGATAGTATAGACGGGGACTTCGTCAAGGTACATCGCCATGGCAGCACCTGAACGAAGCGAGTGGGTTCCAAGATCTCCCGGCTCGAGTCCCAACGCCTCGTAACCAATTGCTGCAGCGGCAGAATCTATCGCGTTGATCAGCTCTGCGGAAGTCACGTGGTCAATTCGACCGTTTCGCCAGACTGCCGAGACAGGTGTGTCGTCGTCAGTGCCCTCGTAATTTCTTATTCTTTTGATTATCTTTGCCCAGATTCTTACAGGACACATCGTCTCGTCGTCGGTTTGATGCTGGGTAACTGTGTCGTCTCTTTCATCCTTTTTCTGAAATTCGAAGGTAATTGAGACATTGTCTGCTGTTGAAATTGATTTGTTGTTGTGACTCAAAAGTGTTCCTTTCTTGAAGAATCTGATATTTCTGAGTCTTAAAATATCTGTTCTTCGTTTCTCTGCTTGCTTTACTTTCAGGTATTCGCAGGATCTCATCGCGAAGAAGAACGCTCCTATTGCAAGTTGATGGAGCACTCTTTGGGTCTCTGTATCTCCAAGTTTCGCTAGTTCGACAAGCACGCAGACAGGGAGCGCTTTCTGTTGCTTTTTGGCTGGGTCTCTGTTCTTGAAGGATCTGTACAAGCGCGATAGAAGTCTTCCAAGGAGACCATCGTCGTCTCTGGTTGGGTTCGATCTATCGTTTTCCCTGAAGGCCTGTACCACATAGGAAACGGTATTTCTGACTGTTTTCTCAGCCAGGGGCGCATGAGCTGGTCTCGAGAATCTTCGTTCTCTGAGAGCCATGGCAAACGCCCCCATGAGTTTAATTCTCTCGTGCCTGTCGAGTCCATCAAGGTAGACATCGTCTGTGATTCCGATGGATACACAGTAGCACTCCCATCGTCTCCACGCCCGAGCTTGGTCTTCGAGCGTTGCTCCTGTAACTGCGATTTCACGGGAAGCTTCTGCAGCACACAGGTCAGCCACGAGACGATCTCGCTGGGCACGGGAACAATCTTGAAATGTGCTGGTACCTGTTCAGGGACAAAGGTGCGTCAAATTTTTGTTAGTTCTTCGTCCTCTCTATCATTGTCTCGAGAGAGTGCATCTGAAACGTCATTCTCTTTTCCAGGGAACCATTGGCTGTAATGGCGCACGTTATTGTCCAGCATTAGATTTGCGAAGTGTCTGCAAACCTCAGATCTCACTTCTGCTTCGATGGGATCAAAATCTTGCGGTTCAATCGGATCCACATCAAAGTTTGACTTTCTCGCCCATCCCTCTGATGTCAAGCTATCGGTTAAACTCAAAATACAATCCTCTTTCGAAAGTCGTTTGGCTAAAATATCAATCCACACTGTGATGATACTTGCAATGTGTTCGAGGAGATTGTTTGAAGCGCGATACAACAACCAACCAGGAAGGTAGAAGCGCCATGCATACCCTTGGTCACTGTACCCTCCGAGACCATGAGGGCAGGAGTCAGAGCGATAAACTCTGTTTGGCAGATGGTAAGCAAGTAGATTCATGCTTATTCTGTCTGTTGCTTTCTTCAAGAATTTTATCAGCAGCTCACAATCTTTCTTGCATTCTTCTGGAACTCTGATTGACCTCCTATTCTTCGCTTGTCTATGGAGACATCTGAGGCGATTTAGAAAATGGTGGATTTCAGGTAGGATCATTGACACGTGCGTCATTCTGCCGATATTTCTCTCGATCTCTTTCGCATGTGAAATTTCAGTTTTGATCATATCGTCAAGGGCGTTCGACCAAGCGACGAACTTATTCTCAGGTAAGTTTACCATTAAACTTCTGAAATTGAGTGACCAGCCCAATATGATCTTGAACTCTTCACTTCCTGCTTCTGCAATGAGTTTATTCCTGGCAGCCATCTCTTCACGTGGTATTGGTTCATCTTGACAGATGGGGCGAGACACAGTATGAATTGCCAAAAGGGAACCTCGTTCCACTCTTGTGATGTTGTCGGTATTAGGTACGTCAACTGCTGCAGATGTTGTGTCGTCGATGAAACAATCCGCAATCCCTTTGTCATTAACTGGAATATCCACGACTAATTCACTTGCTTTTGCTATTGGAATGTCGTCGGGGAGAGATTTCTTTTCGGGCACTTCCAGAGATAGTGGAGAGAAAAGATCAAAAGGATCCCAGTCTTCATCACTCAGGATTGCATTGGTCAGATCCGTGACCGTCTCCGATAAAGTGCACCATTCAGATGGGCATGGCTTTCCGCCAAAGGTGAGTCTCAGAGATATCAGTGCAATTTCTTCTTCTGGGATTTGGGTGCATGTTCTCAACGCCGTTTCCCATGCCAAATGCATACGTCGAAAGGCAGATTTGTAGTCTACTTTGGAGGCGTAGATTCTACAATTTGGGAACTTTTTCCTGGCTGCAACAGTCCAGTTTATGAGTCGTCTTAGGCAGTGACCAAATGCGATTGGCATAAGGCTCTCGTCGATGACCCTGGAGTTTACTGAAGTGTCGGACCCCCATTTGAAGTTTTGGTTGTGTGTCAGGCGATCTTTAGGTACGATCTTTCCTGTTTCATCTATTGTATTTTGACTCGCAATGTTCATTGGAGCCATGCATATCTCAGGAATTTTGTCGATTTTGTCTAAAGGTAGGACCAGGGCGTAACCATGACGGACATCTTTTGCGACTAGTTTCTTCAATAAGTCTGGCTTCTTTTGTGCTCCTTTATGGTTTCCGAATTTCAACGCCTCAACGAGATCTTCTTTCCTTTTCTCTTCGCTGAGCTCTTCGAGCTCCCAACTTGAACCATGGGATAGAATTTTCTCCAAGTGTTTCCAAAACGGATGGTCTTGCAGCAGCGGTTGGAGTGATGATATTTTCCGAAATTTGGATCCGTAGCTGAGTGGCGAGAAAGACTGAGCTTCAAGAGCTTTTCCCAGGTCCAAATTATACTTCTTCAGCACGAGGTAGTTTTTCAATGCTGCCTCCTTCGTGAGTTCAAACTGAAACTCTGGCTTTCTTGGAGTTTCCAATTTCTCGTTGATGATTTTCTTTATCTGATCGAGTAGATCTGAAGGCCAGCAGCCGTTTAGGTTTGGGTCTTTTTGAGGTCCTATGGGACGAGGACGAATTGTTAGAATTCGCGTCTAGTTTGATTTAATGAAATCAACAAAAGGAGGTCGAGTGTGGACAACGACGGAGTAGGAAAAGGCTTTCAAGGTAAGTCTTCCTAGCTTACACTCTATGGAGTGATTGACTGCGTCCAAAGGGACGACTTTGCGTGATGGTGCTTCGACTTTCTTTTCATGACATACCTCACGGCCTCTCTTTCCAAACACTTCCAGATGCACTCTCTCCTCACGATATCAAAGCCGAAGTTCAACTCCTCACCTAGTAAGTCTGATGCGTGCTTCAATCCTTTATTGTTTCTTGAGGTCTCAAATTTAATTTGTTGCCTGTCCACTTCTGCGTCGAATGAGCACTTTTTCTTCACGGATTCTTTTTGCTCGAATTCAGAGGAATCGAGGGTTGAGGTACCATCACATTGGTACTTTTTGTTCAAAGCAGAGGCAATGACTCTTGCGACGATTTGCTCTCCAGCAAGCGTAGGAAAGGATGGAGGAGGGTCTCCATCAGGAGGATTTGTGGGAGGGACCATGGGTGGGTCTACATCGGGTGGTTCAGGGGGAGGCCGGGCGCTGCTAAGCCCCGGCCCGAACCTTCAGCTGGTTCCCTCGCTGTCACGGCAGAATTTCATCCAATCGCGGAAGCTATCTTTCTGCGCTTGTGAGTAGTCAGAGTGTGCTTTGTGACTTTCTTTCATATTACAATCCTCAAAACAGAAACCTTGGATATTCCACTTAGGGCAGATCTGCTTCTTGTCGAAGAGAGGTCTCTTTAAGGCCTTTTCCTTGCCGGTGAATGTATTCCTGTAGTTCTCATTTTCTTTTAGTTTGAACAGATCAAACTGGTTCTCATTTCTAACCATTTGTCTGGACTTTTGCCTTTTGTCATCCTTGAGCCTGTCACCATTTGGACCAGAGGGCCTGAGATTATCACCTGACCGCTTTTTCTCCGAATTATCATCGATCATCTTGAAACAAGGAGGTAAGTCGAGTCGGAATTCGCGCAATGCGATTTGCCCAATTAGTGACCGAAAATTGATCAAATCATCATTGACATCTTCCCTTGCTTCACATTCCATGCACTCTATTAACCAGAGGTTTACCCTGAGATCGATGGCGTAGAGGATCTTGGTGAAGTATTCTTTGTCGAGGTCTCCACAGGCATGGATTTGAATGCTGTGATCACGGAGACTTTGTACCAGCGAGCGGATTCTCTTAACGAGTAACCTATCTTCTGTGAAAATGATCTCGTTTGCTGCGTTGTACCTCTCGGTTCTGTCGATCATATCGTGAAAATCCATAGGAGTTGTGAAGGTTTGGGCCATGGACGCCTTGATCTCATCATTAGACCTTGCCTTCCCGTTTATGTCAGCCATGTGAAGGACCAGGAATCGTTCCGCTTGGGAGCCTTGGAGGGGTTCAGCTTCGCGATAGTTGAAGATGGTGTGGTTCTTAGGTGTATTTGGTACAGTAGAGACAATTTCACCATGGTACATTGAGTTTATTGCTCCTTCACTAACGATTGTGTTCTTGAACCCTTTCTTACTGAGCAGGTAGATAAATTGCTTCCCTGCCGCTCCTGAGGATTCGGCGTTAAAGCAGCTGAGGAAGTCGGGGCTTAAGGAGTCGTTCGACTGTTGTCCGTCTGGGGACGAGGCATTCTTCAGCATGAGCTCAGTTTGTTGGTGGAGCCAACCCTTTTTGGTACGATCCTTTTTAGCATCTTCTTTCTCTTTGATCCGTTCAATCTCAATAGCTCTCAAAGTATTTGCTTGATCTGTTGATTCGCCAATCTTAGAAAGGGTATGACTTAGTTGCCTAAAGGTGGATGGATTGTGGGTCGGATTTCCTCCTTCGAGGGCTGAGAGGGAGATGCACTGGTTCTGACGGCTGGTTTTGTAAGTGCGAAGTTCATCATCATCTGTGTCAATGACAATCTTTGCTTCAGTGACTAAACCCTTTCCTATCGCCCATAACCACCTTAGGAGAGATTTTACATGTTCGGATGCTTTGGGTTTTTCGCCTTCGCTGGCGTCTTCGAGTTCTTTACTTGCTTGGATCAGAGCGAAGGCAAGGTCATGGCAGTCTTTGCTTTCTGAATTTAGAATTGTTTCAGTTTCCCATGGTGAAGGAAAATAGATCGAAGTACACAGAAAGTTCCTTTTGTCGGTCGCGCTGCGAGTTGCTGTTGGGACGCGAAGGTTCTTTATGAGGTCGGCTGATTCACAGTCGGCTATGTCGGTTGCAGGGGGTGTTTTCAATTCCAATGCCTGAGTTGTCGATTCTTTGTCAACTACAATTGCAGCTGTGTCGCTCGAGAAACCTTGGAGTGCTACGATTTTGTTTTCGGGTCTGGAGCGTGTTCCACCGAGGTCTTAAACACTATGGATGATAGTGATGTTCTTCATAGTGTTAGCCAATAAGACAATAGCATCTTGTTCTTCAGTAAGAGCTTTAATTCTCTCATTTTGATTCAATTTGGTAGGATTTGCTGCATTTGAATACACTTCCAAGTTGTCATTGCCCGAATAATTCTTTTGGGCTACATTCTTGAAGTATTCCAGCCAAGTCTTTGCTGGGAATCTCATTGTTACCGTTTTAAAAGCTATCTATGCAATAGAAGACAGGGATGGGAGCAGAGCCAACCAGTTGAATTGGATTGATCAAGTTGGTGCTAACCGAACAATGACAATTTCTGGTAGCATGTAGAAAACCTAACACCCAGTAATTTCGAAATTTCGAAATTCCGGGAATTTCTGTTTGGCTCCTCACATAAACCTCCACACAACATTGACGCCTTGGGCATATTGCTGTACTCTCCTCATGTCTCACGAACTTGGGGAGGTTGTAAAATAGACACCATATCCACATTATTCGGTGAGTTGGCTGCCTCGTCTTACTTTGCGTGATAATTCCCACCACACATTTTAATGATGCCTGGCTAAAGCAGTGTCTTACATTGTTGTGTTCGGTTTCATTCCTTTATTTACAGAGCAGGAAGCTGTTGATCAAGGACAGCAGGAAGTTTGAGAGTCTGACAGGCTGACAGAGAGGGCTGGGGGGAGGGGAACAACATGCATTTATTGCTGCCAATGAGTGAGCTGGGCTAGCGCTGAGCTGAAGGATGGCAGCAGGAGTGGGTTTTCAAAGGAAGCGACAAAAGGAATGATTGCGGGATTCATGGCTGGTCAGAGGAGACAAGGCAGAGGTGCAGGAGGAGAGAGTCATACTATTGCAGTGGCTAACTTATTGTTGTTTGTAGTGCACCAGCTTGAGTAAATATTACGATAACGACAAATTCTACACAAAGTATTTAATTAATCATTAATTCTTCTATATGGAGTATTCCTGCTTGTTCTTTCCTAACAGGAAACCTCTTCTGTTATAACAAGGTCTTTTTAGCTTTTTGCTTTTTGCACATAACTCCACTGCAGGCTCATTGCAACGGCTGTAATACTGCCGATGCAGGCTTTTTGGCCATGGCCTGCAGCACCACCTATCCATCAACATGTTAGGAGTGAGCCCATATAGTGTTGACGCGGGTTGTAACAGCTCCGGACGAAGTTACAGTCGATGTAACATGAGGGCTTGGTGTGCCAGAGGTGTTTTTTTGCACGACCATACAACTTCGGTCAGAATTTTGAAGGGGAAGATGATGTCACAGACCCATGATGTCATACAGTGGCAACAGGGCTATATGTGCATGGTGTGTGTTGGCTTTTTGATGCACATATAGCTGTAGTGCACATATAGCCTTCTCCACATCCTTTGCACCTAGTAATAGTGACTTTGGCATCCAACTGCAAAGTATGGGTACATGCAGTTACACAAGAGTGTAGAAATAAAACAGTAATAACATTTAAATGCTTCTAAAATTTCCATTAAATGCACATAGATTATTTATTGACGAATGCTGTTATTGACAACAGTGTTCACAGATGTGTTTGGGCTCATCTGGAGTGCTGGGTGATGGGTCGGTCTTGTTTTTTAGGAGCTTGATGGGAATTGGGATGCCAGGTATGCCACGGAGTTGTTGAGCAGCGCAGGCGCCAAGTTCCATGGAAAATTGGTTTGTACGATGGGAATGTGTTGGTGTTATGAAAATGTGTTTGCTTACACAAATTTGTTCATGCAATGCAAATGATGTGCTGGCATGATGCAACATTGTTTTGCATCATGCAAATGTGTTCACGCAATCGATTTGCTATGAAATGAAAGTCTGCCATTCATTTGCATGATCTGTGTGGTCTACAGTATGGGTAGTTAGTCGAGCAATGTTGGGATTTACATAATATATCATGATGCAATAAGTATGGTATGATATCGTAGAGAACAGAAAGTGTTTTTTATGTGTTCTTTCACTCGATCTGTGGACCATCAAGTTTTGGCGCCAAAATTAGATTTCCCGCCAGAATTCTTTGGCTCTCAAATCTTGCACACATAGTTGTAGTGCACATAAAATACTGAAGTGCACATATAGCCGTGTTGCGACTGTATATCAAAATAATCTGCAGAAGGTGAGGAATTAAGGTGTTTCTCACAAAAATGGCGTGCGGGCGACGTGGAAAAAGTTATGGCTTGTCAAAGATAATCAGCGAGAATTGTTATTTTTTTGTTACAAAATGGGGTGAGTCAAGACTGCACTTAACTCGTACTCCAGGTTTGCAGCCTTTGCAGCTCTTTGCAAGCAGATTGTCGCTAGCTGGTCCTTCTCTAGCCTGCTCTCGCAGCATCTAAAGCATACGTCAAGCAAACGACACCTATCATGACGGACCACCAATTTCCGCCCCGTTGGCATCACGGTGTAAATAATTGTTTACCATCGACGATTTTGGAATTGCTTCCGTGCTATTGCTGTCTCCTTCCACCGAACCGATTTCCCAGCTATCAAGACAGCTGACCCAGTACCACATCCTCAATTATTTCTTAGCAATCAGCGGTCCAACAGAAGGGTTCTGTGCCATGCAGGGAATAATCGGGCCAATCGCTCCATTCATTCTCAATCTACAATATCAGTCTCATTGAAACTGGAACATTATGGGGAAATCCAGAAAGACCCGCAAATTCGCTGTGGCCAAAAAGATAATGAGCCCTGAAGACACACGCGTCAAATCCAAACAACAAATATAAAAACAAAAGGCCGCCAAAAAAGCCGCCGACATCAAGCCCCGACACGTCGACCAAGCCATCTCCGCCCTCTTCTTCCAATACAACAATCAACTCGGACCGCCCTACCACATCCTCATCGACACAAACTTCATCAACTTTTCCATTCGGAACAAAATGGAAATCGTACGATCCATGATGGACTGTGTCCTCGCCAAATGCATCCCCTGCATCATCGACTGCATCATGGGAGAACTCAAAAAACTCGGATTGAAATACAAAGTGGCCTTGGGTATGGCGCAAGATCCGCGTTTTGAGCGGATTCCCTGCAATTGTAAGGGTGTTATGCCAATGATTGTTTGGTGAAGATGGTGACGCAGTGGAGATGTTTTATTGTGGCCACGTGCAATAAGGAGTTGAGGGGTAGGATCCGGAAGATTCCCGGTGTGCCGTGTATGTATATTAGTAGGCATCGTTATACGGTGGAACGGATGCGGAGGCGTTTGGTGCTCCTAGGTAGATATATGTGTGAGAGAGAGAGACTGGAGATGATGGCGGTGGAGCTTGTACAGGATCAAGAGCTGGGAATTGGGCCATTTCTCTGCAAGAGCTGCAGCCAAGTAGTAGAGTTAAGGGATCATCCGTTGGGAGAACAAATAACACAAATGATAAAAGAAATAATACGCGGTTTGCCACTTTTGAATTTATTTTTAACTCGTTTGAACCAATTGGCCATGTCCTCAGCTAGCCTTTCAGTCCCCTTTTCCAGTTCTGAAATTTCCACCTTTCCAAAAGCATCCCTACATTCTTCCCCGCCGAATTCTCACCCTGCTTGATTGCAATAGTTTTGGGGGCCCCCACCTCGGGCTTTCTTGCCAACCTCCACGGACCAGGATAGACACGATGCATCAAACAACCTGGAGCTTTGTCCTAGGAGCTGCTGACAACGACCAAATAGTTTCAAACTCCTCCAGGAGCAACTTACGTGCATCATCACTCACAAATTTGTCAATGAGTGACAATCTAGCATTTAAAAGAATCACACAAGTACCCATTCCAACCTCATTGCATATTCTTTCAACGGCTGACGCAATGGGAGGGAAGTTCTGTGAGAGTGGGGGTTGTAATTCATGGTTGTGGTGGGGGGAGTGATGACATGATAAGGGCAGATAATAATTTCAAATTAAATAGTTTGGCAAATAAAACAATCAAAAAACTCAACATTGGGTGTAGTCAATGGTCCTCCTTCTTTTCCAAGCTTTAGATTGAAGACATGGGAGGGCAGCGTGGGCATTTAATTCATCGAGGAGAGCAATGGTAGAAGATAGCAGGTCAGGGTTGTTAATTCGGAATAACATAGTTGACGAAAAAAATCACAAAACTAACCATTGATGTGGTCATTTGCCCAGCTAATTTTTATTGGCTTTAAATTGAATCCGCGGGAGGGCGCGGCCTGGGGTTTGTGATTCATATATGAGGGGGGTGGTAGAAGATGGCATGTCAGCTCGGTCATATCAAATGAAATAATGGAAGAAGAATAAAAATTCATAAAACTCACCATGTGCACTGTCAAGTGTCCCGCTACTTTATTTCGGTGTTAGGTCGAAGTCACGGGAGGGAACGACGTGTGGCGTGGTGTTTGTATTTCATAGAGGAGGGCCATTGCAGGAGTAGGCAAGTCAACACGATGTTTCAAATTAAATTATTTACCAGATTAAAAAAATGGCAAAACTCACCAGTAGCACGGTCAATTGTCGTGCTTCTTTTTGGTCGTTCTGAATTGAAGCCGCGGGAGCGCACGGCGTGAGACGTGGGGTTTGTACATCATAGAGGAGGGCCGTTGCAGACGATAGTGAAACAGGTCGACAAATTCAAATTAAATAATTAACCAATTAAAAACACACAAATCTCAGCACTCACATGGTCAATTGTCCTGCTTCTTTTCCTCGTTGTTAGATTAAAGACGTGGTAAGAGTGCAGCGTGGGGCGTGGGGGATGGGGTTTTGAACGTCATGGAGGGGTAGTGGCAGAAGATGGCATGACAGGGGCATGAATTTCAAATTTAATAGTTTTGCCGAAAGAAACATTGCAAAGCACAACAACCAACCTACCTTTTTGCCATATTGAAGGATGCTCTTTTGCCAAGAGTTAGGGCAAGAAGATGTGCCAACAAGCAGCTCAAAAGTCCACAAAATCGCGGAGGTACTAGGGGGGTTGTGGGGACGATGGGAAATCCCATCTTGCCACGAAAATAATGGGAGTGGCGTGAGCTCGATCTGTTGTGGCCATCCATGTTGTTTACTGTGTGTTCACGAACATGTTACAACAAGTTACGACCACGACCAAGTTACTACCACAAAAGTTGTAAGTTACGACCATGGTACTACCTTCAGAGTCGTCACTGACGACCATGTTACTACACCAAAAGTCGTCCGGTACGACCATGTTACGACACCAAAAGTCATCCGGTACGACCATGTTACGTCACCAAAAGTCGTCCGTGACGACCATGTTACGACAGCCAAAGTCGTCAGTTACGACCATTAGACGACCGTTTGTCGTCCGTTAAAGAAGTAACTGATGACTCGGACGACCCATCTGACGACAACTGACGGTACGTCGCAACTGAAGTGATGACTCTAGACTAGATTTTTTCGCTAAAATGAAGATATTTTTAGCGAGTTGCCTGTCTTGCAGGATGTCATGATTGGATCTCTTGACAATATTAACCTTCTATCTGATTGTTTTTATTAATGATATGCATTCGTCTAGCCCCCAAACGCTCGTAATACTCCCAATTCTTTTCAACAAGTGGCTTTTTTATGATTGGTGAGAGTAAAAAACACAGGAGTCCACAATAATGATCGTAGAATTCAACACGGTCACTAAACCGTCGACGACTGAAATCATTGAATGCACGAACACAAACAAATACCTGAAGTTTTTCACTGATTGCTTGCGTTGTGCAACTCTGCTTTCCTTCCGCTCTGGCAGGTAAGGTACACATAAACAGAACAGGCATATTTAAACGGTGACAGGCACCACATGGAGCCAAAATTTTGGACTCAATACTCCAAAAATGCATTTTTGTCTAATCATATTATTGTGTACCATACATGCTGTGTTGGGCCTTGTTGCTGACACGTCCTTATCAAATAAAATTAATTCACCTAAGAAAATAAGTCATGGGAAGCATGCCTCTTTGATAATAGAAACCTCAGATGAACATTGCAGCCATCCTCCTAATATTAGTATTTGGATATGAATGAAAAGTACTTAGTTGTATTTTTGTACCATGAAAAAAGTCTACGTGCTATCATCAATAAGATTGACAGGTTTGTGCCGGCTGCCACTTGAGCCATGAGATCAAGCTTGTCCATGATATGCACTCTGTTTGATGCATTGTGATTGGCTTCTAGGTATATGCTAGGCTGGTTGTGATGTCTGGGCACTATTAACATGTGTCTTCCTCTGGAGAATCATCCCCCCAGTCTATGGGCTGTTATCACAATCAAAAATAGGTAAGGTTAGCTAATCTTTGTACTGCTGCTTCATTTTTAGCTAAGCCACACCACCTTCACACTAATACAGCTGACCATTGGCAATGGAGTGAAGGTGTGCCTTCACACAACTTTCTTTTCGTTCAAATCAAAGCACAAGATGGACCCTTTCGAGTTGTCTCCTGCATTAACACTCAATGCACATCTGAATATGACCACATTGAGGGTTTGTCATTATGGGATCTTTACTTGCCTCTGTCTCTGCCTGCAAAACAGACAACTTTGCTGCAAGGAAGGTTTTGGTCAGATAAACTTACAACAAGTGACAGCTTTTTGATTTTCTGACTCATCTTATGACTTTTGATGAACTTACAATAAACCTAGTGATCATTGGCAATGACCTTTTGATGATTCTGTCAATCCTTGGTGAGTACCTTTTGATGACCCTTGTGGTAACCCTTGTTATGACTTTGACTACCTTGTGACAGTGTATCATGATGACTAACAACCCTTGCAACAACACCGGACAATACATGATAATGCTTAGAGATCTGTGAAGATAGTAATCACCCATGATCTACAAGACTGCTTCATGTGACTCTAATTTCTCTTTGATTTTCATTGGGGTTTACGTGTCACTCTTGAAGTGAACTTAAAGGGGGTCACACAGTCATTTTAGCATGATCATCACCTTTTGAAGGTCATGAGATCTCTGTTGATCCTGTTGAGGCTACAGAAAGCTTCTTAGGGTTCATCAAGGTCCAGTAATCTTGTATGTACCATCTACGTGTCATATATGTGTGCAGTACTCTATACTCTGTCTCTGTGTATTTTACTGTCACAATTCATGGTATGTATATGTTGGACCCCATATTTAAAATCACCCATTATAGATAATGGATGACCCAGCATCGATAATGGGATGCGTGGTTCCAATATTGATGGTGGGGCCCGTAAAAATTGGGCACTTTCAATATGGGGATCGCGATCTTGTGACGTTTGTGGATGGGTAGGGCGTGTTCTTTTTTTGGCTACACAACTCAACACATCCAACGCACACATCCATCTGCCCCATAGAGACGACACTGTTCTCATCTTTTGTCCACCTATCACACCAGCTCCTCCCCGTCCACAACACAACTCATCCAACGCACGACCTATCCCTTTCCTTCAGCATCCATCATCTGCCCCATAGAGACGAGGCTGTTCTCATCTGTCGTTCGCCTATCACTCCACCACCCCCCTCCAAATCACTGCTTAGCATCATCCTGCCTCCTTCTTATAGGTCGTATTTTCTAATTTTCCCATCTCGCTTTTCCACGCAATCTGTTCGTGTTCTCCATCGACCCGATCCAAACTTACAGTTACTTCTTCCATCGCAACTAGTAAGTTTTGTTTTGTTTCATGCATCAATTTGTCACGTATTCGCCCTTCACTGATGCCTATTAATATTGCCCCCATATCAGAGAATGTCAGAAGTCCTTTCTGATAGTGAAAGGATCTCTGCTCTGCAGACAAGAAGAGTTGCCTTCTACGAGGAGGTTAGCCGAACGATTGACGCTATGGGCACTAATTCTGGAATTCTAATGGATACGACATACAATGAAATTGTTGAATTCATCAACGCCATAAAGGAGTGCGCTACAAACAAGGAAAGGAGACAAATTATGCGAGACAATGAAGCAAGAAATCCGTACAGATTGCTCCAGAAATATGATTTAATTGTCAGTTCCGATTCCACCAGGATATTGATTTTCAAACAGAGAGAAGGTTCTGCTTTGGATAGTTGTCAGATAGTTGTCAAGTTTAGCTCCATATTCGATGTCGTTAGACAGATCCATGAGGTGGAAGCCGGCAATGTTCATCCTAAATCAAGGACTCTTTATAAATGTGTATCTGCAAAATATGGGAAAAGCATCCCTCGCTGGATATGTGAGGTGTTCCCAGACTTTTGTTCAATTTGTGTTCGTGCCAGACACCGTAGTACACCAAAGGCGGGCCACCAGCCTATTCTAACAAGAGGAATGAATGTTCGAGTTCAGTTAGACATCATTGACTATCAGAGCATGCCTGATGGTCCTTTCAAGTATGTGCTAGACTATCAAGACCACGGCACAAAGCTTTGCCAGCTGCGTCCTCTTGCACATAAATCACAACTAGCTGTGGCACAGGCACTTGTCAAGATTTTTTCTATTTTTGGTCCTCCATCTATTCTCCAGGTTGACAATGGTAGAGAATTCAGTCACGCAGCATCAAAGTCATGACGTGTGCCGATAGATGATGAGGTATTGCTTGTCATGTTACATTTATTATTTCGGATCCTTTCTTCCTAACGGTCATTTCTTTTGATGACAGTTCTGTAATGCAGTTATTTCTGAGATCAAAACACTCTGGCCTGGAACAGTCTTAGTCACAGGTAAACCAAGGCATTCCGAGAGCAATGGTGGAGTGGAGAGGAGGAATCGCACAGTAGAAGAAAAAATATCTAATTGGATGCAAGAGAACAATTCTACCCATTGGGCATCATCACTACCGTTCATTCAGTGGAGATGTAACACACAACAAACAAAGGGATTGGTAACCGTACCCCATATCATTTGACATTTGGTCAACACCCACTTGTTGGGATTTCCAACTTACCCATCTCACAGCATCTTCTAAGCAGTTTGCGAACCGAGAATGACGTAAGTAACGCATTGGGTCTTACAGAAGATGTTCCAATTGACCAAGCAATCTTGGGAAACCTCCCCTCGCCAAGCACCGAAAATACAAAAACCACACACATCCAAAAAAAGACAAAGGCCACATCATCACAATTGAACAATGTCACTCTTTCTATATTCCGCTGGACGTCAGATCTGACAGAGCATTTAGTGGCAAAGATTCTTTCTAAATGTATCGTGAAACCACCTGGTGGAGGCACACCATACTTTGGTTGGAAGGGAGTTGGTTTCCAGTGTGGTTTCTGTTTCAGCGCTGTTCCATCAAATATTAATTTTCTAACTGGCGTATCCCTGTTAATGATAGTGGATAATCATGAAGCACCCAGGAAAGAATCTTCACTACTTCTTACTGGTGCTAGGTCACCAGAGTTGACAAGCACAGAGACCCATCGTGGTGATGGCGAAAAAGATTCCAGAAAAGGTTGTACAGGAGAAAAACGTATTACCGAGTCAAATCCGTGCAGTAGTGATGAAGGTGAAAAGCTATTTGTATTCTCAGCGGACAATGAAGACTCATCAACTGATCAAAAAATGGGTGCTGATCAAGAAATGGGTGAATACTCTGGAAGACATCGTTGGTTGAATATTTTGCGTCAAGTTAGGGAACCAATTACTGCGGTACAGTTATCTAGTGCAAAACTGCATTCTTGTTTTGCAATAGTTGATAAACCCACTAACAGCCTCTCTTCACCGTGGAGAAGAGTCATAATTCGAAAGATTACAAAGAGGGAGTGGGAAGTTTTGGATGAGTATGGAGAAAGTGTGCTTGACACTGTAACGGATGATGGGATAGATGAAGGACCTGTAGCTGAGTGAGGAGTATGGTATCGTCATCCCACTGTCAATGATTACGAGGAAGCATTGGTACTTTACCATAATGACATTATTGCTCACCGTGAAAAGGCGCTCCTTTTGGATGAATCACCGAACAGGAAACAATTGCGAGACGAAGCTTATGATGCATTGACAACACAGGCAAAGAGAATGAAAGTCAATGCCCAAAACTACGGTGACAAGCAACTTGAAGTTGGTACTATTGTACAAGTGCCGTTGGCTGATGTCGACACCACCAAGGCAGACGGGAAGAATCTCACATTAATTATTGTCAATAAAGTCCATCAGAAGGGAAGTGGTCCTACAATGTATAGGCTCGCATTCAAGTCAGGTGTACTTTCAAGATTATATCATTCGTCATATATTACCACTGTTGCTGCTGATGCAAAGATCTTGGGTCTTGAGAGTGTTCTTGACGAATGGACGGGCTTACCACGAATGACTGAGCGTGAGGCAGCCAGAGCAGTTTCACTCGTTGGGGGACAAGGAAAACATCTAGGGTGCAAATGCAAACGAAGTACCTGCCAAACTAAGAGATGCTCATGTTTTCTTAATGGTATGAAGTGCACCTCAAGTTGTCACGGAGTTGCAGGGAATAAATTGTGTGCTAATCATTAGGGATGTGTTCTGTTGCATTCTAAAAATTAGAGATATGTCATTTGTCTATGGTGAGATCTTAATCAAGTAAAAATACATCAAAATCGATACTGGATTTACATACTGACGACCAGTATCGATACAGGGCATCCGTTATTGATACTGGACTTTTGAGTAGCTTTACAAGCTGATGTCTGGTATTGATATGGGGCGTCCATTATCGATACTGGACTTTGATCAAACTTTGATTATTTACACACAATGCTCATTATCGATAGTGGGCAACCAGTATTAATACTGGGTGACCCACTATTGATACTGGATATTCCGAAATTGATGTAACCAGTATTGATATTGGACGCAACCAGTATCAATACTGGGCATCCAGTATTGATCTAGTGTAAAAATAATTGACAAGGGAAGTAGGGCCGTTCTAAAGTGCTGAAATTATCAATATGGGAACATTATCAAAATGGGATACGCTTCAAAAATCCCAGTATAGATAGTGGGCGTCCAGAATCAGAATTGGCATCCCAATATTGAAAGAAGGGGCAGTTAACGGGCCCCGCCATCAATATTGGAACCGCTCGTCCCATTATCGATGCTTGGTCGCCCATTATCTATAATGGGTGATTTTCAATATGGGGTCCAACATATACAAGGATGGCAAAGTGACAACAAGGATAATCTACGGCTGTATGTGAATGGGATGCCACCATGAATGTCTTTTGATGACCTAAGAGACCACCCCTAACTACATTTTGGCAACCCTTGTAACAATTTAAGATGACCCAGACACCCCAAGTGACAGATAGTGACTAAATTGTTGTAATCCTTTGTGATTTACTGATGGAAACCCTGATAATTGTGTGATGACACCTGATAACATATGACAATCCCAACTTGCAATTTTATTTCCAAGGCGCAGTTGACCCCAAGACCAGGACTTCTTCTGACAAAACACAGTTCTCTAGTGGTTTCATCTGACAAAACAGGCCTGCGTTATCTAGACATACAGACATGACTCTATCAAACGAACACCCCCTTGTCAGAACTAGCCAAGGAACCTAGGCAATCTCATTTGCAATCACAGAGCTCTAATGATAAAAACACGGAGAAGGAGGAAGAGGAGGAATGAGATGCTTCTGACTCGGAATAGCCATGAGGTGGGGTGGTTGAGGATGATGTCCTCCCCCCAGTCTCAATTTGGTTTGTCAAATGCCTTGATCCTTCAAGTGGAGCCAGAATTTGGAGGTGTCATCACTACAAGAAGAAATGGAGTGGTTGGAATCACACCAAGGCTCTAGGACATGCCATTGGGGGGAGGACATCAGGGACTGCAAGAGTGTGCCTCCTGAGTGGAGGAAGTTGTATATGGGCATTTTGAAGAGGAAGAGCCTAGCAGCTGCTGAGAGGGCTTGCCATCATAAGAGGCTGTCAATCTCTATTGACGAGAAAGAGCAGGATGCAAAAGAACATTATCAATAAGAGAAGGAGGCAATTAGGGCTAGGAGGTACAAGGGTGCAATACCAACAGAATCTGTGGATGTCTCTGGTTCTCCAGCAAGGGATCTCTCAACCCTAACCTCCTTGAAGCCATTGTCCCTTAAGCCCGCCTCCATCTTCAGTAGTGGTAAGAGTGTTTATGTTCTGTATGTACCTTTATCTTTTTGGTCACATCAAACTCATTTCCCTCTTTGTCCACTCTTGTGAGGGAGTACTCATCCCAGAAAGCTTGTGCAGCAGAACATAGCTATGTCCCATAAGAGGAATCCTGCGGCAGAAGAAGAATTGTCTTTGGCCATAGCTCATTATCTAGCTGCTCTTTGCTTCCCTATTCTCATGCCAAAGATCCCCTCTTCAACAGAATCCTACAAAAGGCTAGGTTGACCAACCATAAGTATGAGCCTCCTAAGAGGTCCCAGGTTGCAGGCAAACTCCTCGATTCACATTTTGCATCATACCAGAAGAACGGCTTGGAATCTTTGCTAGCAGATGTGGATACTTATGATCTGGCAATCTTTGGTGATGGTGCCACCATTGTCAAAACCCCTCTGATGAACATTCTTGCCAGCTCACCAAACAATCCAAGTTGTGTCGTTGATGTCATTGACTGCAGCAAACACATGCTGCATGGTGGCAAAAAGGATGCATGGTTTATTGCAAAAAACATTTTACCACTCATGACGAAGATTGATCCAATGAAAGATGAAAGACAGAATCAATGTTGTTGCTTTTGATGGAGCTGCTGATGTTCGAAAGGCTGCTGACTTAGCACTTTCCTTCTATTACTGTGATGCAGGGAGTTGAGCACACCATTGCCACAATTATTGGCAAATGGACAGGACTTCGCCCTATCAAAGACCTCTGTCAGTTTTTGAAAAAAAAGTATGCACAATTTTGTGATGTTCCATTCCTGACTGTTACCTAACAATTCTTTGTTGTTATCTCCACAATATCTTTGGTAACACCTGCCATGCACCCTACACAGTCTTTGCAAAGGCATCCAAGAATCACAACAACGGTAAGAAGTTGGAGTTCATCAAGCCATCAGAATGAAGAATGGGTGGTGAGCTAATTCAGTTACTCAGGGTGCTACGACTAAAGGATGCTTTGACGGAATGTGTGGCCAGCAAAGCCTTCCAAGAGTTGACGCACTTTGCTATTGTGGGTGAGGTCCTGTTGAATGAGGGATTTTGGGCCTTACTGTGGTATGTATGTAAAGCATTGTATCCCATGTATCATTTATTATGGCTTGCTGATATGAAGATAGGAGGGATTGACACGGTGAATTACTTTATGCATCAAATTGACCGACTTCTCCCACAATCCGTTGATTAGGGAGACGTGGGACAGTGACAGTTGTCCAGCATTTAAGTTGAAACTAGCATGTGACAGTGACTTGGACTTCAATCTACCAAAGAGTATGGGAGGATTGAAGACAACTGGGTTGGAGATAGTTATAGTGCTTTCTGTTTTGTGTACATTGTTTAGAGTGATACCTCATGTGCTTCTTTTTGTTTGATAGGTGAAGATTTTTCAGATGACTCAGACAACACTGTCGGTAGAGGGAGTGAAGAAGAGGATGATGACGCTTCTACCGACAGCACAGACTCATTGGGGCAGCAGGTGAAGTATAAAGAGGAGACTACTCCCAGTGATGCCTTCGAATTGTTCAAGTTTTGGATGCCTCGGATATGGGAGTATTACAAACCTCAATTATTGAATGATGTAGTTCGTGTCTCTTATTTGCTGAGTCCTGATCCTGCCACAATGGCTTTTGCTTTAAAACCAGAGAACAGGGATCCAGAAGACAGGTTAGCATGTGAACGGTTGATCTGTAATATGTTTGTGCGTAACAACGTTCTTCATAAAGAGGAACGAGAACAGGAGGAAGCTAGGTTGATTGATAAGTTTTGGCAGGAGCATAACGACTTCTGGACTAAGCAGGGATACTTCAAGTCAAGGCACATCTGGATAACTGCTGAGAATCCAGATTGCTTAGCCTATGAGTGGCACAAGAATTACTCAAGCCCATTCACTGAAGTACTTGGCAAGCTGGGGTGCAAGACATCATCTAATTTGCTAGGTATTGGGGAGGCAGAGCGGCACTGGAAGGTCACCAAGAGGAATAAGGGAGGGCGTAGAGCAAATTTAAGCACAGAGAAGACTAAGAACTACAAAGAAGCAGGCAGCAATTGCAGCAGCCTACAGTCATGAGAAGTCAAGTTTTTGTAGAAAGGCTAACCAAAAAGCCGGTATGTTGTATGAAGACAAGGATTTCACCCAGTTTCATGGTAAAGGTCTCTGGGAGGAAAGGAAGAGGATTCCCAATCGTCAATTGAAGGCATGGTATGAAGGTTGGGAGTCCTTGCAACTTTAGAGCACGGGTGATGATAGATTTGCAGCTGCTCTAACTGCAAAATATGCTGGTCTCAAGTTTTATGATGTTTATGGTCCTCTGAAGGGATTTCCAAGTGGCGGTCAATGGTTTTACTCTGGAAGACAACTGTTGTGTTCTATGGAACCTGAACGAGGATGCCTTGGAGAAGCCCTTCAAGGGATATGGGTATAAGTACTGCATTTTGCTTTGTTTTCCAGGATATGATATTAATGAACTATACGACAGGCAGCCACAAAAATACTGGAGTCTACAAGAATTGTACAAGGGTTGTGATTTCTACAGCATGGTGGAGGATTATTACAAGCAGCATCCAGCATAAGCAGAGGAAATTGGTTTGAAGATTTATAGAAATGATGGTGTTCATCACATAATTGGAGGCATACAAGATTGTACAGAACAGAATGTTGGTGTCAAGTGATGGAGAGAAGACAGTAAGTAAGCAAAAGAAGAAGAGGGGGTATAGTTGCTTTTCCCCCACAAATTTGGTTCCTGTGGGTGTTTTCTTTTCAGCACTATAGTACCTATTGATTAATGTAATTGAAGTGGTTAGTTTATGATATTACAATGTATAACAGTCATATTAGTAATAGCTATTACAATGGATATCAGTCATAGTATTTATAAGATCCAGTAATACAACAGTAATATTACTGTAACCGAGAGGAATATTACGGCGGAATATTGCTGTAGAGTCAGCAACTTGGACTTAGAGAACAAAAATTAGACAGTAACAACAGTAACGTGATTTCGTAAGATTCCAACAATATTACAAAAAATTGAGACGGTAGGAGTATATATACTCCTACCGTAACGGGACTCAAAAAGTTGCATTGTGACACAGTAATTTCACCGGAACCGACAGTAATTACTGCAGTAATTACAATTGGTTACTTTGTTTTTGGGACAGTAAACAAAATTGTAATTTGCAACCTAGTCTGTAAACATCCATTTCCAATCAGCTCTCAGAAACTTCTGCATCACTAGTCATTGTGTTGAACCAGATTGCCAGAACTTTCATGAGATGGTTCGATGAAGTTTGCTTGCAACACTGTACCGGTGTCCTTTATTTCTCTGATTATTCACTCCACATTTCCAATGTCCTAATCTGCAGCAGTGTTAGTAACAAAAATTTCATCCATGATGTTCTCAATCTGTTTTACTTCCATGTGCAACAGATATGTGCTGAGGTACAAATCTGCATTGGAGAGACATTGCAGTAACCTATCTAATGGCATTACATACTTAGTCAAATTGATGTTATTTGATACCATTGTAATGGAATGTAAACCAGCAACAAATATTTCATCACCACCAAGCATTACTTCTCAAAGACGATCAAAGCTGGGCATTCTCCAAGTCAAATTTGCCAAACCTTGCTCATTTCTCACATTTTTACCCCTTACACATTCTTTCTTTGAGCCAATGAGTTTATAGGTATGTATGATGTGAGCGGTGAGTTGGAACAAAAGGGATTTTTATGGTGTGGCACTTGCACACCAGTTCAATCACGCTTGCATTGTATGGGCATACCATTATTGCTTGCAAATTCCCAAATCACCACCATACTTGCACTTGTTTGGTAAGTCATTTGTTTTGTGTATCATGTGTAAGTTCCATAGGCAGTCTCAGTCATTGCCCTTCATTTATTCTGTTGAGATGTAATCTGCTGGATCACAATCGAAATAGATGAATTGCAAGCCCTTCGTAGTGCAATCATGTTCTGACAAATAGATAAGCACCTAACAAAGCAGCCGAAGTATCTGCTAGGATACACCCAATTTCCCTCAATTTTGGAAAAGTCCAGTGCATCATCAGCAAAAGTCTGATACATCATCTTGGCAAGTAAAATACCTTTGGCCAGTTAGAACTTCAAGCGTTCTGACACACCTATGTAGAATCTTACATACCAGCTCAGCAAGGAAGCTCTGTAGGACCCCTGTAGACGACAAAACAATAGAATGTAATTATCATGTACTTTATATGTTATGCTTATGCATCAACATTTTTTCATGGTAGCATTTTAATCTCATAATTTCAAATGATCTATCTATATGTTAGTTTACCTATACAATGTACTCAATAATTTTTCCTCCAATTGCCTTTCATTAGTTTCAACTGATAGCCATAAATTGGAGACTCTCCTGTGTTTAAGCCAACATTACCACCAAATTCTATTATCTTGTACTTTTGTGCCTAATGCTACAAGTAATCAATTAAATCATTGAAATAAGCCCACCACTCATCATTTTATGTAAAGCACTTCATCCATATTGGCAAGCTCCAAAAGAAAGGG
The DNA here is from genome assembly GCA_013187285.1 of Cyclotella cryptica. Classification (NCBI taxonomy): domain Eukaryota; phylum Bacillariophyta; class Thalassiosirophyceae; order Thalassiosirales; family Thalassiosiraceae; genus Cyclotella; species Cyclotella cryptica. The sequence continues at coordinate 583,998 of JABMIG010000030.1, forward strand.
GAAGGCAATTATGCACTCCTAACAGAAATACCCAAGAGTTAATTGAGGTCGTGTTCATTGAGATTGTACTCAGAGGAGTCAGAGAGAACATGGCACTTAGTAAGGTATGGTCTAGCCCCATGAGTGCAAATGCAAAAGAAAGCATCATAAACCATCAATCCAATATATTGCTGAAAAGGATGAATTCCAAGATGCAGTAGACACCTCTATTAATACTCTCAAGCTCACTCTAAGAGGCAAGGAGGAGTTGCAAGTGCCAGTTCGGTCATGCAGTACCCCATGCAGTCTGGCACACACATTCTGCAGGTAATCAGCACAATCAACGTCAAACAGCAGTGCTTGAGAGAGGCCTTTGACAAGCTTACAGGAACTGATATTAATAAACCTAAACATGCAAAGCTAAGCATTGAGTTCTCCAAATGTGATCTTTATGACTCCTCCCAGGCCAAGGCAGTTAGAACAGCCACCAAGGCTTATAAAAATTGAGCCAATGGAGAACTCTATCATTGCTGAAAATTTCCCCCAGTAACAACATCATCAGAGTACTACTAGACAATGTATTTGATGGTGATCACATGTTCCACAAAGAAGGAAAACCCATGTACTCTCCAGTCACCCAAATTTGGTTGGAATTTATTTCATTGAATAATATTACCAGCAGCCGATGCAAGATTTTTTGTGATGAGCTAAACTGAAGGCAATTCGTAGAAACAGAGGAAGTCGTAGGTTTAAACATAAAGTGGCTTGGCTACACATAATATTGTTGTAAATCGGCGTGTGCGCCTCGCGCGCTTCCCATTTTTGAAATAAGATATAATTTTACAGGTAAACATAGATCTGAAGGAGGAGAAGAAGATGAAGGAGAAAAGTGGCTCAGTTTCCAATGCAACTAAGATTTTGAAAAAATCTTGATAAAAGATAATGATTCCACTATAGAATTAGGAGTACTAGACACATGATAATGTTTTTGCACTACCAGATAGCTTAAAACAGCAAGATTTGATGATGCGAAGGCCACATGTTATCGAGTGTGGGAAATAATTGTACAATTTTTGTGAGAGCCGCAAGGTTGGAAAATGCCCTAGCGGTGCTCTGCAGCAACAAAGCCTTTTAGGTCATCAGGAGAGAAGACATCGATTGGTCCAGTGTGAACGTATTTGGGTGCAAATATCCTATGGTGACATTATCTTTTCTTTGTCGCTCTCTCTGTACTCAGAGGTATTTGTATGAGGCTTCAACAAATTCTTCTTTACATCTTGGTGTTCCTCACAATTCTTTCCTTGACTGCAAGGAATAAATTGGGGTCATCGTATCCGTAGAAACCACTGACATCACTTGACCCAAATGAAGTGAAACTGGCGAGTGACCTTTTTGACGACAAGGCTTTGATGGTTTGCTTTGTTGCTTGTCTCCCTGATTTTTTCCTCTGCGTGCTTGGTTTCATATATTGTATCTCAACGGTAGCTTGAGAATTTTCAGAAGTGCATGGCCCCTGCTCTCTTTCTGATAGACTAGTTTCAATGGCTTCACATTGGGTGACATCCGATTCTTCACTGTGGTCGCGAAAAAAATGGTTGTCTTTTTGGCCAGCACAGCAAAGTTCAGGTATGGGACATTCCGAGTTGTCTAGAGATATGGCAGAAGTGCTAGCATTCAATGCCTCATCGCCCAAACATTTTATATGACTCTCCTTGTTGATTATGTAAATATCCCTACGTTCCATCCCAGCAAGTTCATACGCCTTTGCGTCGCTGATTTTATTCCCAAACCCTCCTAGGAAAAGTCTAGCGTCTACATCATTCATTGCAACTTCGGATCCGTTACACTTTCTGTTCAAACCACTGCTGTCAAAATGACCATTGGAGGAGGTTCGATCCCCGATCTGATGCCTACATGTATTGCCCATGGCCGCCACAAATGGTAAAATAATTTGGCGCACCAGAACATCAGCTTTGAACTCGAAAGAATTCTTGGCAACTAGCTCCAAATGCAAAACTGTCGAAAGAGAGCCACGATGACACATAATAGGACCAGGCGGAAGACAAAAACGTTTCGTGGATATCATAGAATTTTCTTGGTTAACGAACTCCTCATGTTCCTGTGAGAGACCAAGCAATAATTTTCGAGTTTGTGCGATATAAGAGATCGGGCGAGAGGAGAGGTACAGAAATCTAATTTCACCGTTATTTCCACCAGACAAATGTATCAATTCGTTGAAGAACTTGCACACACCGCTATGAATATGTGCAAACTTCTCCTGAACTACAGTGTCAATCACTCCTCTCACATCACTCTTTGTTATTGTCCCATCCACATCAGACACAATCACGGAATCACATGCTGACCAGAGATATAAGAAGGCTTCTGTAGTAGCAACTATATCTCCCCGTTCACCGAATAAAATATATCGAATCAGATTGCGTCCATAGTTAAGAATGGCGCTCATTCTGTTGTCCCGTTGTGCTTCTATGCTTTCTAACATGTGGGCATTTTGTTTCTTATGTCGATCGCCCACCAATCTCTCTAAAGCTTGAGTTGATGGTCTGAAACCGTTTCCGTCGACAAATTTACATGCCTTTTCACAGCTTTTATTCACCCCAAAGTTCATTTCGAAGTCAGGAATGTGCCTCCCATTAATTTGTATTTGAACGTTGCCCCTTTTGGGGCTATTTGGTTGTATGATCATAGTTGAAGATTGATTCTCGTGCTCGTTGTTCAGGGTGTTCGTCACAGCTTTCCTTTCCATTGAGTAGTCAATGCAATTATCTGAATCAACTTTCTTTATGATTGCTCTTCCAGCGCTCTGTGGTTCTTCATCCAATGTAGGATTTGATGCAATATTGCTCTCGCTGTAAAAGAACGAGGTCCACCGTCGAATTTTAGCAGCAGATGAATCCAAGCTATTGAAGGTATTGTTCTTATTCATTGTTTCATTTCGTACCGAGGAAGGGAAAGTCACGTAAAAGTCAGAAGAGGCGGTAACTCCCTCCTTCGGTGACGCATCTCTCTCGGAGGAAGTGTCGTTACTGGTCGGCAGCTCTCTTGAGAGATTATCTGGGGGGCACCGCCGGCGGCGCGAGGGAGAAGGAACGACAATTATGACATCGAGGGCGGTCCCAATTATGGTTCCATATGGCGAAGAGGGGTACGTCGATGCCATGAGGGGCGAGCGTTGATTTCCGTCTGGGGTAGTTTCTAGAGTAGTTAGATTTGTAGTATGCTGATCTCTGAGGAGACAAAAAATGAATCACTAAAAAAGGTCAGTTGTAGTATATTATATGATGTGTTCGATCCCATTAGGGCGCCGTCCCAGTTCTACCGTATATGCCGGATTATAAGTAACGCGAGATTATAAATCCCAACGGGCTAAACCCATTTACATGTGTGTTTTTCCGATGTTTACTCCACTTCTATCTAACTGAACTAAAACCCTCATGGGTAGTTTCGCCTTGTCATCAGTAACACGCCCATAAGTAGCGCTCCCCGCGACTCCCAATGGTTGCCGAGAAACCTCCAATGCCGTAAGTCACTACAAGATAGAATTCACTTTGATGCATTAAATGTCAGATATCGTCGGCCGCTAGTGCGGCCTCAATATACACCCCGTGAGTCCCGGCCAACATTGCACAACCCTTTGGGACTATCTCAGGGGCTTAAGTCCAGCTCGACAAGTCCTCAGAATGGAACAAAGGCAGCTGCAATTGCAATGCAGTTCAACCCAAAAATGGGCATAATGCGTCAAAGTCCATCCTGTAGAACTTAGTATGGGTTCTACGGTGATGTCCGTGTCAGATAACAAACATCGTGAAAATTGTGGGATCAAGCTAGGATAATGACACTTTATGCGCATCCGTGCGCGTTATTTTTTATTGTAACTTAAATTAAGCCACGGACAGACTATCGGACACTTCGCATCCAAGAATTTTTTGTCGAAATATGTACAACTTTACGTAGGAATAATACGCCACGTCCATAATGCGTCAAAGTCCAGTTAATGCGTCAAAGTGAATTCTAACTTGTACACATCTAGCACACACATGGTGGAGGGGTGGACAGCACGGACGACGGACGAGCAAGGGCAGGCGGGGCACAATATGCTCACAATATGGTACAATAGGAAGTAGAGCTGGACAAAAAAATCGTCCAGTTCTAGAACTGGACGTTTTTCTCCCCATTGTGGCCCTTTGCCATGAAATCGTTGCTGGTGCCTCAACGGGGATCAATTCTGATCGAGGTAGGGATAACTACTGAGTCAAATTTTTTGAGGCACATTATTAGGTTACCACTTCATCGGAAGAATTTGACGCACTTGCACAATTTTTGTGTACCCTCTACTTACTAGAGGCAAGTTAGCAGAGCACAGCCTGTATCACAACTACGTACAATAGTAGTGCCAAAATGGGGATATCTTCATTGCCCCATCAGTGTATCAGTGCCCCGATGGGACTAAGCGGTCGTCTCAATTAAGGCACTGGTGCCCCGATGGGACTGGTGCCCCAATGGGGGTTCGAGCATCAGTCCCAGTTCTAGAACTGGGCACCCAGTTCTAGAAATGGAATTTTATCATGGTCCCAGTTCTAGAACTAGGGTGTCCAGTTCTAGAACTGGGCACCCCATTAAGGCACGGTGCCCCAACGGGGAGAAAAACGTCCAGTTCTAGATGTCCAGTTCTAGAACTTGGAGGGTGCCCTAATGGAATCCAACATATGCCCAGCTTCATAATATGTTTACACACCATCAAATCGAATCCTCAATTTCTTCCCCGTAATACTACTCCCAAGCAGCTTCACAATCTCCCCATGAGCCTTCTCCATCGTCAGTATCCTCAAACTGAGTACAGCACCATCCATCTGGCGATTTCAACCCCGAATTAACAATCTTCCCCGCCGACATCATACGATATATCATTTGCATCGGGCCTCCACTTTGAATCCACGACGTTAGCTAAAAAGATTTGAGTTGCTTCCTTTGATAGATCAAGTCAGAGGGATTAATGTTCCCCGCTCGTCCAGCGAGGCCACCGTAGAGGTACACTGTACCCCCCGGAGGCAATACCTCCAACAAATGTCCCGTCATATCGCCCGACACGGCATCAAAGGCACAAGTGGCACCGAGTTCCTCCATCTTGGCTTTCAATTCCAACTTCCACGATTCCTCCTCTCCCGAGGTAACAACAATATGTTTGGCACCCAACTTCTCCAACACTTCCCTCTGCTCCTCCCGTCGAACGACATTAATAACCTGCACGCCCCGCATATCGGCCAACTTGACAATCATTCGTCCCAACTGACTCGCCGCCGCCGTTTGAACAAATGCCTTGGCCGACGACGATCCCGCCGTATCCAGAATCCCCACCGCCGTATAGGGATTGACCAAAAACGAAGCACAATCTTCAATGGGGACGTCGTCCGGCATGGGGAAAACACCCGTGAGTGCATTCATGGTCACGTACTCGGAATAGGAACCCTGTTTGGAATCATTGCAGGCGAATCGCACGCGGGTTCCGATGGGACAGTGATAGGTGGCCAGGCCTCCGCCGGTGGCGACGACGATGCCGCATCCTTCCTTGCCCATGACGATGGGGTAGGACTCTGGTTTGGATTTGTACCAGCTGCCGTAGTCGGATGGATTGATGGGTGCGGCGATGACCTTGATGAGGACCTCGCTGGATTGGGGGGTCGGAGTGGGGACGGTTTGGATTTCGATGGTGCAGTCTGCCACGCTGGTTGTGAAGGCACATAATGCATCTAGCTCACATGCATCACTGCAAATCCCTGGACCTCTTGATGGAGCTTATGCCCATTTCCTGAAACCTCAATCCATTAGGAAGGGGTCATCACGTTGGATCTCTTACACACCTTCTCTGACATAATGATTCATCATAGTTCCTCGTAGAATCTGGTATTTTTTGTAAGTAGGTTACCCGAATTTATGCGGTATGCAACAAACTCGTTCTTTGTCTTGAGGTTGTCAACTTTTGCCAAAGTCTTCTTCCAGCGTGGGTAGTAATAATGTGGGATACACAAAGCATCACATGCAACACTAACACTTGCCGCCTTCTCTTCCACAGCCTTGTGGATGTAGCGCACGGTGTAGCGCTTAAACTCCTGTGAGGAGGACTTGCGCAAAACAGGGGTGATTGGAATTGAAGTTTTGTGAAACATCATGAAATCAAAATTATGAGTGAGTTTGTCGATGGGACAAATTAAAATGGGGATCATTATTACTACAATAGTTCATGTAACAATCAACATGTCATTGCAATTACAATGAAAACTGTAATTGTCATTGCCATTGCTAATGGACAATGACAATGAAATGAAAAACGGAACTGCCATGTCCCGATTTTGAATCAAAAGCACAACACAGTGTTTCTCAATAAATTGGTATTGGGGTTCTTAACGAAAGGGCGTGACAGAAGGACCGTATCCTTCAAAGCCATGATGACAGAACTGTCACTGTGGAATCGGAAGGGTTTGAGACACTTCTTTTATTGGAGATGGGAAAGAGAAGTGGCCGAGATGTTGAGAGGTGTACTTGATGATTCCACGGATGGCGCGTTTAAAAGGTGGGCGAAGGGTGAGGAGCTTGGACCGTTCCAAAAATGGTCAGTAGGCAGATCAGCCCAATGGCTATTGTATTGTAGCAGGAGGTACAAAATGAAATAAAATAAAATAACAGATACTTTTCACATCTCCTGTGTTAAAAACACTAACACGCCTTGCATTATAGGAACATTTAAGGTATCATTTGGACATTTACCAGTTCTTATAATGAGGGTTATACGGTAGGTGCACTAAAAAAATAGCTGACAACATGTATTAATCGTAGAGGTTGGTCCCGATCCCTTCCCAGTGGTTTTTTCAGGATTGGGATGATCCTGAAATAGAGGATGGGATCGGGAATCGCTCCCGGGTTCCTAGACGGGATCCTGGCCGGGATTAAGGACGGGATTTAGCCGGGATCACTACATAAACGGAGCGACAGCCTCAAGTTCTTTGTACCAAGTGGCGCAGCAAATGTAATTATGTAGTAGATAAAAGCCTCTACTTTACACCCGGGTTCATAAACGTCATCCCGTTTCCCGGCAAAATTCCCGGGAGTGAAGCCTTGGGATGGGAAGGCCTTCCCGGACCTGGATTCCCGCCTCCCTTTCCCGGAATCCCAAATAGGACCAACCTCTAATAAATCAGTGTTTAGGTCATTCACATTATAAGTCAAGTGGGAGTCAAATTAGTGACGTCTGTTCTTTTCTGCTGTATGTGTTAGGCCAAAATCCAGGGAAAGTGTGTTTCCCAGTGAATCGCAAAAACATCAGTTCACCGGATTGCAATATCCAGGGAATCGTTTTTTCACTTGATCATGCATTCTGGCCAAAAAAGGCGAGAATCAATTCTTAGGGAACACTTGTAATTGATTTAAAATCATGAACACATGGACACCCTGCCAGCACTAAAACATACAAATAGATTCTCCTCACTGTCAGTAACAAACCCATAATATGTGTAGCTCCCCATATTCTAGTTATGGAGTTACGTCAGATGGTACCAGTCAAAACTCATGGAGCATCACTATTATGTCAGTTATCTTGCCTGACTTTGACCCAGTTTAGTGCCGCGACAACATGGAACTAGGACCTATGTGACATTGCAGACCCCTTAGGGATGTTCCGAAGAGCTTAAGTCCAGCTCTATAGAACATCCATTCATCCAGAAAGCACTGTCATAATAGATCTCCCGGACACCTTCTTTGACATATTGATGTTCCATGGATCCTCGTAGAAATCGGTATGTTTTGTGCATAGAAAAAACATCAGCTATAAAATGCCCAGCACCACGTCAGCCCACAAGCAGAATTATGGTACATACCATACAGCACAGCAACTTGACTGCTCACGGCACCTTCATGCCTCATGATACGTGCTAACAATTTTGCGACAACTTACTTTTCTGCACAGTGTGTGTGGCTGTGTGATTTTGAGACTGAGAAATGGTGTATTATATGCTATTTTGTCACCATACCATATACTATCTAGGTACCGTTTAGTAAGTGATCATCATGTAGAAACACTATAAAAATATGGCGCAACCTCAAAATATAACTGACATTTTGAGAGATGACAAATCTACGTAGAATTAGGCAAGAATGACGTAGGAATTTTGGTTTGTGTGATAATGATGTTCCATGGAGATAGTGATGCTCCATAAATTTTGACTGGTAGTTGAACACACCACACATCACGGGGCACATCACATCAACTGCCTAAAATCTAAACCATGATGTTTCAGGTTGTGTTGTTGGCGCAAACTGAGTTACAAAGGGCAGAAAAAAGAAGTACCCCACTACGGAAGTAAAGAAGCAAACATACCAAAAAATAACATGGACGATAAGCTACCTTGAGCGGATTATAAGTTACTTTCTTTATGTATCTTTTGACATTTCATTTACCTAAACACCAATTTATACTGTTGTTTCCCTTTCTCGGCGTAGAATTGACACAAAAATACATAGGAATAGGTAAATAAACTTTTTAATGATTCAATATAGTGGTAATGATTCATTTTAATTTCTGACTGGTAGCCCCAGAGGTGAGGGATTTAACAGAAAAAAGGAAAGACAACTGTTTAATGAAAATAGCTACGTTTACTAAGTTGAAAACATAGTTTTTGAAGTTTAATTGTCAGCGACCGTTCGTTTCTTACAACGTTCAACTGAGCTTACTTAATTTATTAACAAATGTTGACAGCTTCTCAAGGAAATTGTGGACGCTCAACAAATTTCTCAAAATCAGTCGTGCGTCAGTGTCACATCTGTCAAAAAAATAACTTTGTCATGTTACCGGTCGACTGTTGTTAATCTGTCAAACTGTTATGATTTGGTCAGAACCTTTCACAGATCGGTAATCATTTTATTTAGACGATGACATCAATAATTTCATCAATAAATTTGTCATTTTAAAGGTTGTCAGTTGTTAAACTGTCAAACTGTTGTTAATTGGTCAGTACCTCTTACAGGTTTGACTATCATTTTTGAAATTTCTACACACATCATGCAGACCTGCGCTGTCTATTATTTTCTCTAAATGGCAAGGTTGCTTTGACACGACTGGCTATCATAAGCCCTGGATTTCTACAATTAGTGGCGGGAAATTTTTGCGGTTCTTAGTAAGTACGGTTTTCAAATCTTCCTACCTCTCAGTTTTTTGTACAAACCTTTTTTTCAAGCTAATTAATAGTTTCATAGCTCCGTTCCTCACCTCCCCTAATATTGGCACTAGCCCAGTGCGATCTTTCGCCCCGTGCTGAAACTGGGATGCTGACGATGCCAATACTGGGCGCCCAGTGGCAGAACTGGAATAACCGGCAAATTGTGAATCGAGGGAAGTATTGAGAAGAAAATTGTACGAAAGCGGTAAGTATGTAGTACGTAGTTATCTAAATGTCTCAGAAATGGATGTGTGATGGAAAATCTGGGAGCATCGGAAGAATACCTACATGATATGTTTTTTGAGCAACCTTAATTATTATTGGCCAAAACAATAAACTGCAGCCAATGTCTTCTTGAACATTACTGAACATTTTTGAACATGTTGTGCAAAAAAGTTCAATAATGTTCAATACAAACCCAAATATTACAAGCAACCACTGCAAGATATTTTAGCAGCAGTGGGAGCCAGCATAAAGGACAAAGTCTTGTTTCATTAAATAATGATATATCAGTGGAAGCCCGTAGCCTGTGCGCCGTGCACGCTTTGCTTGCGTCGCTCTCACAGGAACGACTTTTGTAATATCGTATGTGCTTTCCAACTAAATAAAGCCAGCTCTGTGTACACAAGCACGGTAGGTTGAATTTAGATATATTTTTAAAGGTAATCAAGAATCAAAAGTGAATGAATACCCATGCATCTCAATGATAATATATTATTTACGGGTAATTTGCAGGAATATTCATTTTTCACCTATAATTGTCAATAGTGAAAAAAGTGTCTGATGGAGAAAAGGGAAAGGAGGAGAAGAAAAAGAAAAACCTCCATTGCTAATAAACTAAGATTTTTTAAGAAAAACTCTTGATTTTGAAATGTTCAAAAATGTTCAAAAACATTCGATCGAGTTTGGCAGTAACTATGGCTTCTTTCCTAGAGGTCATACTGGAAGCAACTGTTTTTTTACGTTTTTCACTTGATTTATGTTCCTAGTAGTAAAGCTATATTAAAAAACAACATCAAATTCAGCAACCGATTTCAGAAGATTTTTACAACCACAGTTTTCTTACTATTGTGGCTTAAATAAAGTAGAATTTGTCAAGCTTGGTGTGAGTTGAAACATGTTTCTTGGTATTTTGCTGACTAAACATCATTTATGTTTTTCAATTTGCTCAACTTTCTTATATTTTGCAAAAGTTTCTTTCACAAATAATCCATGTTGATGGGCCCAATCTCTCAATGGATAAACGTTCCTATTATCCATGGGAGCTCCTGTGATTCATGGGAGTTTCCCATGAATTCATGGGAGGACTCCCATGAATTCCCATGTCCTATGAATCATGGAGGCCCCCCCATGATTCATGGGAGCTTCCCATGAATCACGGGAGCCTCCCTTGATTCATGGGAAAATTCATGGGAGGAGGCCCACATGATTCATGGGAGGTTTCCATGGCTCCCATGAATCATGGGAGATTTTTGTTCCATTGAGCAATAAGGGAATGTTTTGAACTGACTTTCTGGGAAAAGAAGCTTTGCAAAGTGTGAGAAAATTGAGCGCTGAGACATAATAAATCAACGTCAGACCAGAAAAATATCAAGAAAATCTAAGCATAGACAAGCCACTTTGTGTTTAAACCTGTGACTTCCTCTATGTTTCTACGAATTGCATTCTGTTTAGCTTCCTACAAAAAATCTTGCATCGGCTGTTGGTAATCATAATAAACATCACAATCGCAAAGGCTGCCACACAGTAGTAACCAACAAAATCATACAATTTCTCGCGTTTTCCATTGAGACATCGTACAAAACTTGCGTATGTTTTTTGAGGAGTTGTTAAGTAGTGTGTACTGTACATGGGCACTAGATATTTGTGTGTTGTTGTTTGCGACACGTAAATATCATACACAATTTGCTCATAATTTGTATGATTTCACATAATGCCCAGTGTGCCCTATTACCAGGCATTTCTTGTCATTATGGCCTTTGAAAAGGAGGGATGCATCCAGGCATCTATCTGCCTTCTGCATCCTCTCATTCTTCCCCATGTGCATAGGTAATTAATTAATTAATGAATTAATTAATCAATTAATTTTCATTCATTCATTCATTCATTCATTCATTCATTCATTCATTCATTCATTCATTCATTCATTCATGTCATCATCATTCATTCATTCATTCATTCATTCTATCATTCATTCATTCATTCATTCATTCATTCATTCATTCATTCATGCATGCATTCATTCATTCATTCATTCATTCATTCATTCATTCATTCATTCATCTCTGTCATCAGCCTACCGCCACATTAACACTCCATCGCAGCTACAGTGAATTAATATCTCCTCTCCATTGCAATCATCACTCCATCCATCCACACACAATTTCCCACCATACCACCATCACACAGTTGCCGTGGAGGAGGGGTTGCATCTTGCTGCAGACCCGGGACACAGATGACTAAACACCAACCATCAGTGGACATGGAGTCTCTGCTGCTCACACACCGGCAATCTTTGCCACTTCCGATCAAGGCCTCACCAAATGCACTGGCCACACCCGCCTTGCCAGAATCTGCCAATTTATCAACTCCCTCTTCAAAAATTACGGTGGCATCTACAAGCTGTGCTCCTGCATCATCTCTCCTGAAGCTTGCTCCAACTCGGAACTATACTGCACTCATAGAGACATCAGGGACCTGACTTACTCATGTCTTGACCCCATGCATATCTTCTTGCTTTTCTTTCTGATGTTAAAACTAAGGCCAATGGGAAGTTGCCACTCCTTTCCCACATGTCCAAGTTCTATTTGCCATAAAGTATGGCTCAAAGATTTCTAACAAGCTGCTGTCTGTAGAGTTTTACCTCCAAGGTTGACACTTTCCTGCTTTGCTACAAGAAAGAGTTTGCAGAAGAAAAAAGGAGGTAATAGTGGCCAATGGCCCTCTTCAAGTTTGCTACAAGGGGCTGTCTGAGAGGGTAATTTGTTTGTTTGCTGCTGTGCTTTATTGATGTGGCCTTTTGGTGGCCCACTCTATTGATGTTGATTGCTTAATGTTGATTGCTTAATGTTGATTGCTTGTCAATGCACAACATCAAGTGTGTCCTCTCTGATTCCAAAGTCTTCAGTACAATGAAACAAAGATGGGCCAAACAGGCAAGTTCATCCAAGAAAAGAATTGTTATTCGAACCCTTCGAGAGGTCAAGAACATGTCTCCTTGTGTACTGCACTTGTCTGCAATTTGAGCATTAACCAAGCGCACTTGTCTTGCACTGAAACATTGTTATCCATCCTGGTGCAGAATAACCGACAACATCTCGGAGTTTGGGCCACCAGATATGTGAAACAGCAAAGAGGTTTGAACAAATCGTAAGGAATTTTTCTTGCCTCTCACACTTTAGCATCCACGGTCTAGGGAAAAGGAAGTGGCACACATGCAGCATCCACCGCCACTTGTCCTCCTCTCTTCATGTCAATGGTGGGCTGTGGTGTGTTAAAGTGCATGATGTTTATTTTCAATTTGCTGCCGGTGAAGACTTTTATCTGGACCAGCTCTTGAGCCTTAAGATTCAAATTCCATGGAGTCTGACACTCTTTGTCCCCATTGGCATGATCATAACAATCCAGTGGTACTTGAGGCTCTTGACCTTATGTTTGGTAAGATCTTGATAGAGCATGGCAGTACGTCGCATGATCTGCAAGGTCTTTTGTCTTTGCTACTTGCCAGCAGGGTGCATCATTCTGATTGGATGCTTGGTGTTCTTCAGAAAGACCCAAGCCGTCCTTTTGGGAACTTCTTCTCTCTAGCCCTCTCTTGCAGAAACTGAAGTGTCATCACTTGGCATTAGAGCTCAACAACCATGTTTGCACAGTGACAGGAATTTCACCACATATTGTACATATGTGCAAGATGTCCACAGTCAAAGGCAATTGCAATGATATCAAGGCTACAGTTACAGATTTCAAGTCAGAGTTGAGGGATGCTGTTTCTCAGGCCATCAATGACAATGTACTATGTAAGTACTAGTGACAAAATCCATAAGTAATTTACCAACAGTTGATGTGTGTCGGTACGACAAAAAACTATCTGTAATCACCAATCCCTATGTTGTGTTGTTACTCAAGAAATGCACAAAACAAATTATAGATTATATTTGTAACAACTCTGTTGTTACTTATAGAAATATTGTGTTGATACTTTACATTTTGTTGTGTTGTTACTGATGCAGTATTTATTATTACAATGAGGTTGAGGGAACTTGTCTATGTAAAGGGACCTAAACCAAGCATAAAAACTCAGTAGGAAGTACTTAAATTATTTAATTTAATCTCAACTAAAGAGAGATGGCATTACATGATCAGACAGGTTATGGGTATCTGATGAAATTTCTTGTCTTCTGTGTGACAGTACGTTTTTATTGTGTTTTACGCAGCAACATACTTGTTGAAAGTAAGTCGTGCTACCTCAGAAATAGTCTTATTTCTTGGAAAAGGCTTATATATCGGCAATAGCACTATAAATAAGACTATTTCCAAGATATAAGCCTTTTCCGAGGAATAAGACTATTCCCGAGAAATAAGCCTATTCCCGAGTGCTATGTGAATATGTACTATTCCTACGTAGACATGCCTCTTATTTCCGAAAAATAAGCCTTCTCCGAGAAATAAGACCATTGCCGAGAAATAATACTATTGCCGAGACTCGGTAATAGTCTTATTTCTCAGCGATTGTCTTATCTTGCGGTGATTGTCTTATTTGTTGTGTATTGAATTTATTAAGTCATTTCTGCATGAACATGAGTATTCCTTCAATGTTGGTCATGTTAATATTCATTTATTAAGTTCTGAAACACTCACTATCATGCTATTGACACATAATTGCATCAAAATAATAGTCTATTATAGATTTATTGCACTTATTAGTAGATTCCATTATTATACTATTATGAATGGGCAAGTTCCCTCAACCTCAATGAGTACTACAAACTGAAGTTGCACAAAATAATAGTCTAAATGCCAAAAATCCTATGTGATTATTTCAAGGCTACTGTTAACTTTATTGGTACCAAACAAATAACAATGATCTACAAACAATCAAAGTACACCTTGTGCTTGGCACCCCCTTTCCTTTGTGTTGTTGGCTTTGTGGCAATGGGAGGTGAGGTGCTAAATTCAGCCTGGGGGCTGAGATATCCACTGCAGAGAGGACACAGCAGAAAGGTTTTAATTGAAAAAATCCCTGGTGATGAAGAATAGTAAAAAATCAACCTCCATTTTTTTCTTACCTTGCGCTTGGCACCCCTGTCACTTCTTGTTGTTGGATTTGCGGAAATGGGAGCGGTGGTGTCGAATTCAGCCTGAGGGCTGAGATATCCACTGTGGCGTGAACAGTGCAAAACAATTTAATTGAGAAATCAGTGGTGAAGAAGCATGGTAAAAAGTCGAACTCCATGTTTTCTTACCTTGTGCTCAGCGCTCCTGCTCCTTGCTGTTGTTGGCTTTGCGGCGATGGGTGTGGTTGTGCCAAATTCAGCCTGAGGGCTGAGATATCCACTTTGGCGGGGACAGTGCAAAACAATTTAATTGAAAAAGTAGTAGGCAAGAAGCACAGTAAAAAATAGATACTCCATGGATTCTTACCTTGCGCTCTGCGCTCCTGTTCCTTTCTGTTGTTGTCTTTGTGGTGATTGGAGCGGTGGTGCCAAATTCAGCCTGAGGGCTGAGATATCCACTATGGCATGGACAGTGCAAAACAATTTAATTGAAAAAAGTAATAGACAAGAAGCACGGTAAAAAATAGAAACTCCATGTTTTCTTACCTTGTGCTCAGCACTCCTGCTCCTTGTTGTTGTTGGCTTTGTGGCAATGGGTGTGGTTGTGCCAAATTCAGCCTGAGGGCTGAGATATCCACTTTGGCGCGGACAGTGCAAAACAATTTAATTGAAAAAGTAGTAGACAAGAAGCACGGTAAAAAATAGAAACTCCATGTTTTCTTACCTTGCGCTCCGCGCTCCTGTTCCTTTCTGTTGTTGTCTTTGCGGCAATTGGAGCGGTGGTGCCAAATTCAGCCTGGTGGCTGAGATATCCACTATGGCATGGACAGTGCAAAACAATTTAATTGAAAAAAGTAATACACAAGAAGCACGGTAAAAAATAGAAACTCCATGTTTTCTTACCTTGCGCTCTGCGCTCCTGTTCCTTTCTGTTGTTGTCTTTGTGGGGATTGGAGCGGTGGTGCCGATTCAGCCTGGTGGCTGAGATATCCACTATGGCGCGGACAGTGCAAAACAATTTAATTGAAAAAGTAGTAGACAAGAAGCACGGTAAAAAATAGAAACTCCATGTTTTCTTACCTTGCGCTCTGCGCTCCTGCTCCTTTCTGTTGTTATCTTTGCGGTGATTGGAGCGATGGTGCCAATTCAGCCTGGTGGCTGAGATATCCACTATGGCGCGGACAGTGCAAAACAATTTAATTGAAAAAATTGTAGCAAAGAAGCAGGGTAAAACAATCGAAACTCCATTTTTTTCACCTTGCGCTCAGCGCCCCTCATCCTTGTTGTTTTTAAATTAACATAGACCAGAGCGGCAGGGCCAAATTCATTATGGGGTCTGAGATATCCACTATGGCATGGTCAGTGCAGAACAATTTAATTGAAAAACTCAAAAGCAAAGAAGCACGGCAAAAAAACGAACTCCATATTTTCTTACCTTGCGCTCGGCGCCAATCATCCATGTTGTTGTTAGCTGAGCAGCAATGGGAGCGATGGGAGCGGTGGGGCCAAATTCATTATGGGGGCTGAGATCAGAGGGTTTGATTTGGACAGTAGCAAAAGTCCATGGTGGATACGATTAGAAGATAGTAAGATATTTTTTTGGGAGGGGCAGCAAAAAATGTGCGTGTGATGGGATGTACTGCATGTCGGGGAATTACTTTCCCGACAGGCTGTGACTAGGCTTTTTTGAAAATAGCACAATATTAAGATCCTTAAGTCAGGGCCTTTCATTTCCCAATTACAGTCAAACATAAATATTATATAAGTAACTGTAGCACCCACACAAATAATAATTGAAGTATATATAGGAAGTACATGTAACCAAAGTTAAGGGTTGATTAAATTGCTACTAACAGACTTAAGACTAATTGAATGTACAAGATGTTTAAAAGATCTGGGATAATTACTTTTGGCGTACGCAACTCTTCACATACACCTACTTCCCGACATACAACGTGTAAGTATACTCACGATATATGTATGCTTTATTTTGTCAGACTTGACGACACTTATAAAATAAGCCTGTATTACTGACCTTAAATATCTATCTTACTCCTAAACTATGACTTACGGGCTCTCGGACATAATAAGCAAGCTTGAATGGTATGGTCTACTATCCTAGTTATTGGGAACAGTCACTTTGTTCTTATACCTTGCAATCAAAGGCAGATCTGCGTGCTCTCATTGTGTTACCTAAATTGACCACAACGGCTATTACTTGTGCGAAACCACTGTAGCCTAACTATTATCCTACCTCAAAAAATGAACCAATGTTCTTTCTAGTCTCACTTCTCTACCTCAATCAAGACATGCCCCCACATTGGCACCAGGTTGATTTTCATGATGAGTGTCAGCATGGGGACGTCAGCATCTCAGTTCCAGCACGGGATGAAAAATTGATCCAAGTTCAAGCACGGGGCCAGTGCTGGTTTGGGGTCCAACATGTACGGGCATATAGTATTGATACGTATGTATGTACGAATGAACCAACATACATATGTATGGATGTATGGATGTATGTTTGTATGAATGTATGAATGTATGAATGTATGAATGTATGAATGAATGTATGAATGAATGCAGGCATGAATACATGAAGACATGAATGCATCAAGACATGAATGCATGGATGCATTCATGTGCCTAAGCATGTATGCATGTATGCTGTGTGCTGTATGTGTGTACATGTATTGATCTTTTATTCATATGTGTATGTAACATATATGCATGTATGAATGAATGAATGAATGAATGAACGAATGAATGCATGAATGCATGAACGAATGAATGCATGAATGCATGAATGCATGAATGCATTCGTGTGCCTATGCATGTATATGTATGCATGTATGCTGTATGCATGAAGCCTTAAGACATGCTTGATTTTTCAAGAAAAACAACAAGATCTCACACGATGACTGCAAATGGTCACAAAAAATCTGCAATGCTACAGCTACAAATTATCTGCGATTACACAGATCATACAAATCATACATGAATCCTTCAAAAATCCTCTAATTCTCTAGCAATCTTGATAGGAGTCTTACATAGGAATGCAGATCATCGAAGATGCCGCAATTGAGAAAATTTTGAAACTCTACAAATAATCAACTAGTCCTCCAGTTATCTGTTGATTCTCTAATAATCATCAAATCTTGTGAAACTCGTCTAAGTTGCAGGTAATCTAACCTGCTAGTCAACCTTACATTTTTGCATTTGCTCACATGTTCCTTTTGCTTCCATCTGTTAGGCCAAAATCAAGGGAAAATGCGTTTCCCAGGGAATTGGAAAAATCTCAGTTCACCCGATTGCAATATCCAGGGGAAAGTTTTTCATTGGATCTTGCATTTTGGCCAAAAAAGCGAGAATCAATTCTTGGGGAACATTTTAAAAATATGTGAATTTGGTTGGATTTTAATTAGATTCATCCATTTGATATTGAAGTACTGATTCCTAAACATGAGCAAAGTTTGGATTCATGAAGCAACTCAGTTCTTAAATTTTAGACTGGGGGGATGCTCAGATGTTTGTTCTGTGGTGTCACTAATAGTGGCAATGATGTCATTGTGTGAAGTCTTTCATCAAACTGAATACATTGCTAATTGAACCATATGCCACATGTTCCCATCAAATTCATTTACATTGCCTGATTGCATGTCCCCTTCAGCACAAGTTCAACTTGGTCGTGGATTTTGTGTCTCTGCCACTGTATGCGGGAGAGGACGAGTACATAAGTCACCGAGGTTTGAGCGGGGAGGCTGTCAGCAAGTGAAAACACCCAAACTTGGAGAGGGGGAAGTATGTTATGTTTTATGTCCTGCAAGGCCCAACCAAGACTGGGCACCCAAGACAGTCCAAGTGACGTAACAGTAGAATCTAAGTCATAAATACATGAACTAAACTTAGACAGCTAGACTTGATAAGTTGTTACAGTATGACAGTACAAAGATTGGACAAAGAAGACTTCCAACATACAACTTAGTAACTTGAGGAAGTTACGAACCCAAAGATCGAACAAATCACGAGAAAGATGACTCATAACAGCTTGAGCAAGATCGCTTATTGGGATGGAAAGTCGGAGAGTTTTTGGGTGTACTTCAGCAAGATTGAGGCGTACGCCAAGTTCATGGATGTGGGGAATGTGTTGAATCCCCCGATGATGGCAAACTGTCCCATCAAGATGGAGTTTGCAATGCTTGACGCGATGAATCCCACGAATGGACCTCTTGTGGAGCTGTACAAAGCAAACAAGAATCAGTGCGCCATAATTGCGCTGGGCCAGGGAAAGAGTCATGGTATTGCCCTGCTGTGAAAGCCTAAGAGCGATGACTTCCCAAATGGGTTGGCATACAAATTTGTTCACTGCAAACAAAAAACACCGATAACCTCCCCGTACACTCGAGTTTACGGGGAGGTTACAGAGCCCCCAGAATGGTATCTTCCGGTAGCCTCCCGGTACACTTCTGTAACCTTCCGGTACACTAGTGTGTGCGAGGGTTACGGGAGTCTACCGGTGGGTTACTGGAAATTTGAGACCCAAACCAGTCTTCCGAATTATTTCTACTTACGAGAGGAATTGGTATTTTTAACAGGAAAACAGACTTCTCAGTAAGTCTTAGAATCAATATCAATCTAAGTAGTGGCTATAACTGTATTACTTAGTAGCTAAAAAAAGTTTACCAGTGGCATACCAGAAGTTTACAGGTGAGTTACCAGAAGTGTACAGGGTTCCGAGCCCACCAAAAATGACACAGGTGCCAAAATTTTAGCCCCAAGCTGCTCCAAGATGAAAAACGATACTGTGGACAATATTATCACCAAGGTAGAAGAAAATTAATTATTTAGTTGAAACTAAGCTGAAATGAAAACAATTGTAATATAGTTTGACTTCAATGTCTCCCCCAAAAAAATTTCATGCCTCTGCAAACCGTTGTTGGCAACATGGCGGTGCAAGGCGAAATGCCAAACTCAGTCTAGTTTCGGCTGTTCCCGTGCCTGGCCTGAAGTAAAATAATTGAAAATTAGATGCAGTCAAGACAAGTGTAAAAATAATTGTATACCACGCTACTCACCTCTATTAATATACTCGCCGCTGCCAAATATCGTTGG
Source organism: Cyclotella cryptica (assembly GCA_013187285.1). Classification (NCBI taxonomy): domain Eukaryota; phylum Bacillariophyta; class Thalassiosirophyceae; order Thalassiosirales; family Thalassiosiraceae; genus Cyclotella; species Cyclotella cryptica. The sequence continues at coordinate 603,586 of JABMIG010000030.1, forward strand.
CAACACGGCAGTGCAAAGCGAAATCCCCAAAACTCAGTCTGGGGATTTCAAAACTGGGCCTATAACTATTTAATTGAAAAAATTAACATGTGTTGAGTATAATAGGATGAAAAAAGATGAGTTCATGAAAACTCACCCCAAAATATACCGCTGCTGCCAATTGTTCTTGGCAACACGGCAGTCAAGGCAGAATGCCTAACTCAGTCTGTGGATTGAGTTTTGGCGATTTCTCCAGTAGACTTGTAACTAATTAATTGAAAAATTGGTGTGTGGTGAGTATAATAGTGTGAAAAATGGTGAGTTCACAAAAACTCACCCCAAAATATACCGGCGCTGCCAATCTTTCTTGCAACTGGCGGTCCAAAGGCGGAATGCCTAACTCAGTCTGTGGACTGAGTTTCGCAATTTGCCAGTAGATCTGTAACTATTTAATTGAAAAAATTGGGCGTGTGGTGAGTATAATAGGGTGAAAAAGATGAGTTCATGAAATCTCACCCCAAAATATACTGGCGCTGCCAATCGTTCTTGGCAACACGGCAGTCTAAGGCGGAATGCCTAACTCAGTCTGTGGACTGAGTTTCGCAATGCCAGTAGACCTGTAACTAATTAATTGAAAAAATTGGACGTGTGGTGAGTATAATAGGGTGAAAAAAGATGAGTTCATGAAAACTCACCCCAAAATATACCGGCGCTGCCAATTGCTGTTGGCAACGGCAGTCAAAGCGAATCACCTAACTCAGTCTGTGGACTGAGTTTCGGCATTTGCGGCAGGCCTGAAACTATTTAATTAAAAAATTGGCCGTGTGGTGAGTATAATATTGTAGAACAAGACGAAATTGTGATTACTCACCCCAAAATATACCGGCCGCTGCCAATTGCTGTTGGCAACACGGCGATTAAGGCGGAAGGATAACTCAGTCTGTGGACTGAGTTTCAGCCATTATGATCTGCGGTGGGGTATCAGTGATGTAATTGAAAAAATAATTGTGTGTGATGTGAAAGCAGTGAGAGGGCACACTGCTACTGTTGTGTCTGGTTCAAGCACCATTGTTGTAGTATGGTACCATCGTAGATATACTAAAACTGTATTATCAGAATATGCCACACAAGAATTAGGTATTGTGATACAAAGGAATGTAACAAACAAACATTAGACACACTACTCTCATTTTCAGCCCCACTTATTATTCTTATGTGTTCTCATTTTTTGTGCAGTCACTTCTGATAGTACCATATTTTGAAAATATGAATAGGCCCAAAGCGCACTCACCAAATGAAATCATAGATCAATCATTGGTTCATGTAGATCATGAGTCAAAACAACCACTCCGAAGATTTTTTGCTTCAAAGCTTAGCATGATAAACAAAAATGCGGCAGGTAATGTATAAAAACCGGTAACCCACCCATACACTCTTGAAATTCGGTAACCTCCCGGTACTCTCTGGCGTTTTGCGAGTGTACGGGGAGGTTGATTTGCAGTGTGAAAGTATACCCGCTGCTGCCAATTGTTGTTAGCTAAACAGCCATGCAAGGCGGGACGCCAAACTCTGGTCTGTGGGCTGAGTTTCAGCCATTTTGCAAGTAGGCCTGTAGTAAATGAATGAAAAAAAACTGACATGAGCTGCGTAAAATACAGTGAAAAGAGGGTGAGTTCATCATAACTCACCCCAAAATTCTACCCAAATCATACCCGCTGCTGCCGATTGTTCTTGGCTACTTGGAGGTGCCAGGTGGGAGGGCTAACTTAGTTTGTGGCCTGAGTTTCAAACATTCCCGTGGTACACCTATAAAGTATAACTTGGTAGAAAAGGTTGAGTTCATCAGAACTTACCCTATAAATATACCCGGTGCTGCCAATTGTGGTTGGCTTGATGATAGGGCCAGGCGGGTAGACTAACTCAGTCTGTGGGCTGAGTTTGGCAATTCCAGTAGGCCTGTAAATATTTAATTGAAAAAATTGACGTGTGGTGAGTAAAATAATGAAAAGAAGCGAGTTCATCATAACTCACCCCGGAATTATATCTGTTGCTGCCAATTGTTCTTGGCGACATGGCAGTGCCAGGCGGGAGGGCTAACTCAGTCTTTGGGTGACCTGAGCCAAAAATCGTCGTAAAAAATATCAAGCAAAAATTATAGGTAGTCTCGACAGGTGTCAAAGATTTGATTTTATGAGCTATATTTGATACAATTGTGAGGATGGAAAGCCAGTGGAACTGCATTCCAATCCAAACGATGCAAACGATCATTGTGTGGATTCTACACACAATTGGTATGATCATACCCTTCTCAAGGATGTTCAGATCTTCCTTGGTGTTCTCTTGTTTGGGGTTCTGAACTTCAGTGTTGGGGAGTCCTTGCCGTCAGGAGGTGGACTCTCCTACTGGGGAGTCCTGAGAATGCTCCATTTAGGTTTTGTACCCAGGGGTACAGAAAAGGCTGATTCTTGGCCTATGTCATTCACTCCCACGAATGAAGTATCAGGTAAAAATGGAACCAAAAACCTAAGTGTTTTAGGTGAAAAAATGGGTTCGTGAGTAACAATAACAAACTAAAGAGTTTGTTAAACATGTAACAGTAAGTGTTGTTTGAAGAGGAGAATCCGTTTTGTCGTTTTGAAACTGACATTTAATACGGTTTTAAGTTTGGTTGTTAAAAAGGTGTAACTCTTTGTATATTCAGTCTTTCTGATTTGGTTCGCATTGAATCCTGATGGTGCCATTCGTATGAACTGATGTGATAGTCCAAGGATCACTTTCATATCTACTTTCACCTTTGCGGAGTATACCATCTTTTCTAAGAAGTACTTGATCACCAACTTTGTAGTCCCAATCACGACGTGAGCTATTTTCCGTTTTGTGTTTTGGTCTGTTTGGTGTTGCCTATATTCTCCAATTTTATTCCAGTCGGCCAGGAAGGGGATGTCGAACAACATGTCCCGTCCAAAGATGGCTGCACCTGGGGAGGCTTTAGTACTGTGTGGTATGTTGAGCAAATGGCCCAAGCGACCACGTCATGAACTTGTCTATATCGCTTGTCTCTACTGAAGGGGCCATGTCTATTTCAGCTGTTGGAGCATAGATGATATCACCTGATGCACTTGTTCTAGAATTGCATTAGCTTTGTTCTTGACACTGGTGGCTTACTCGTGATCCCATATGAGTCACATAGGGCTTTGAAGTGAAGTTTGAATTCGCTTCCATTGTCATAAATTATGTATTGACAACGTGGATACCTACTAAACCAGGTCTTGTTCACTAAGTTGCTGATCATTGCTGATGACTTATCAAAGTATGCTAACTTAGGTTCCTCATGGGTCCTTTTACCCTTCCACCCTTTTGTATCCAGGGGAATAATCACCTCAGTGATTACCAGTAGTTCAACTATTTCAAACCAGCTCAAGCTGGGTCAATCATAGTCAGACACATGAAATCAATTACTGTCCCATCTTTACCTTTGATTGTATACAGGCCAATAAGGTCCACATAGTACATCCCAAGGGTTTGTGATGGCAAATTAGTAGGAGTTTCCCATACTTATGCTTATGCCTCTTGTTGACTTGGCATGCATGACAGTTTTGACATATTTCGGACGGTATTTCACATACCTTTCCAGTACATCGCAGCACGAAGGGTTTCTTTGAGTCTCATGTGTCCAGGGTGCTGTAGATAGTGGTGATACCAACTAACTGCGGTGTTGAAGATCTTTTGGAATGACTTTTTTCTGTCCTTACATAGGAGATGTGTACTTTTGACCAATTGTGTCAGTACTGGTCTTTCACTGTCTTCAAGCTGGCATCAAGCTTTTGTGCTTCTGCAATCTCTCATACTGTTAACGGGTAGATTACATCTTCTTCGTGCGGTTTGCAAATACCAGATTCATTTCCTCTTGGTATGCAGAGGTGTCTATCCACTCTCTTCTTGCATGGTGTAATGACACCAGCATTTGGTAACGTCATCCAGTTCTCGTGCTCACTTGGTATTGGTACATGTCTAAGCGAGAGATGGCGTCTATGTATTTTATGTAAACAATTTTGGGGCCAAATTCCTTGAGGGGAAATCTCCATTGGTAGACACGGTCAGAGGTTAATCGAGGGTGTCTTGGATTAGATTTTTATGGTCTGTGTAGACTTTTAATCTTTGTCCCCACAACATGCCTTTGAACTCCTTGAGTGTTTCCACTATGGTCAGTAGTTCTAGTTTGGTCACGCTGTACTTCTGTTGTGCTGTCGACACTTTCCTGCTGAAGAGCATAGGGGCTATTACCCTGGGTGATAACTGATCCAAGTTGTTTAGACAAGGCATCAGTGTATATCTCAAATTCCATTGAATAATTGGGATAGGCTAAGACTACATCCTTGGTTGAAGTCTTAACATCATCGAATGCTTTTGATGCACCGTGTCCCAGTACCATGGACGTTTCTATGTCATGTTGGCTCTGGTGACCTTGGTGTGACCGCACTCTCCTACCAGTGAGGTGAGTGGGGCAAGCACTTGCTGTCTCTTGCCCAAAGATCTCTATAATACTGGACCATGCCCAGGAACTACGGAGGTCTTTGACATTTTTGGCAATGAAATCGCGAGAACCTGTACCTTTTCTGTTGTGGTTTAATCCCTGTTTGTGTGAGGGTATAACCTAGATATTCTGTTTCAAAGGTGCAGAATGACAATTTTGGGCATTGATTTGCAAGCCCGCTGCATAGCCTGGTAAGCACCATTTTCAATTTGTCAAGGTGGTCTTCCAGGTTTGCCTTTGTGATGCATAACAAATCATCAAGGTAGCTCTTACGAACTCTAAGGCTCCCATTAGTGTTGACATTTTTGCTTGAAAGATGTCTGGTGAACCTGTGATGCCCATGGGCAATCGGAGGTAGGAATATTGCCCCATGGGAAAATGAGGGTACATATTTTGGATGAATCGGGATCCAATCTAATGGTATAATAACCCATGTTTAAATCTAGGGTTGTAGCATAGGTAAATCCTTCTAGCTCTTGCAGGACTGTACTGATGTTGGGTAATGGAAACGGCTTTCGAGCTAGTCATTTATTTATTTACTTCTCTAAAATCAGTGAGAAAGCACAGTTCCGTCTTGTTTCCAGTGATAAATGATGGTGACACCCATTCTGATTTGGGCTGAAACTCTACCACTCCCAGTTCGCATAATCTATTCAGTTCTTTGATAGTTGTTTCTTTGAGATTTTGGTACTGGGTATGCCTTGCCATGATATGGCTTTGCGCCCTCCTTAAGTTCGAAGGACACAGGCTCTGTGTTCCAATCACCTAGTGTTCTGTCAAAAAGTTCCTCAAATTCTGTGAGTAACTCCAGCAAGAGTTTGGTCTTGGAGACTTAGGTGAGTACAATTGGTGCTAACAATTGATTGGAGGTCTGCCTTTTATAATTTGCATCTAGGATTTTAACTACTGCGCTGTGTCGCTTCCTGCATACTGCGGTTCATTTGCCATGCTGTTGTTAACAGCCCAGGCTTTATCAAGTTTGATGAGGTCAGACTATTGATGTCTCTCATTGGCAAAATGATGTGATCAATGGTTATTTCTTTTGTTCGAAAATCTAGAACAATTCGAGCTCTTTCATGGTTTGACATCAAGAATGAGGTCGAACTGGCTTTGCCATCTTTTTCTTATCATACTCTACTACATCAGGAGTCACTGTGTACTCCTTACTGTTGAATACTCAAAGAACTTTAAGTTGACTTTGCTCCTTCCTTTGGTTAGAAGCTCCCATTCAACGTGTGCCAAGACTTTGGCACCTGCCCAGCCAAGTAGGGAAAGCACTTCTCCACAGGAGATCACCATCAGATCCACTGTCTAGTAGGATCCTGATGACTGTGTTACTGCTGATGCCCTGTAGAGTGTTGATGTTCTTCGGGCTGGATTTTCAGTCGCTTTATAGCGTGCTTGTGCTACTACAGTAGTGACCTGCCCTTCTTTACCTGTCAAGGGGGTTCACACTATTGAAAAGGTCACCCGACAGTTCGGGGTCCGACAATTCGGTTATTGTTTCACTCTGTGTAAGGTTGGCTGGAAGATTTCCTAGTTCTTCTGCCAGGTTCGAACATGTATTGTTTGAATCAGAAAATGTTATGTTGGCATGTGGGGAAGTTTTAATCGGACTAAGATAAGTGTTCATCATTTCATTACAATCGATTTTACTACACAATTTCTTAGTACTCCCCAACCCATCATCTCAAGATGAGTCTGAATCATCACTGTCACTCATGTCGTGATGCTTACGCTTTTTTCCGATAGCAGCATTTCATTTTCTTGTTGGACTTTGTAAGTTTGTCGATTTTAGCGGATAGCTGCGCATAGCTACTTCCTCCTCGAGCAGGTCTCTCTAGTCCCGAGGAGTTTCCATTTGGTTTTCTCCCCTTGAAGCTTGACTTTGGTCCCATTGGAGTCATACTTCGGCAATCAGTGTTGTGGGTGGTATGTGCGCCCCCATGTTTCTTGCAGAGAGAACAGTACTTCTCTGTGCAACATTTCTTTGGAATCCGGTCACTAAAAGAGACCATCTTCTTCCTAGATGAGTCGTTAGACTTGGCTACAGTCTTGGGTCCTTCTCCAACCTTCTCGTGGGGTAGGCCTTCTCGATGCGTTCAAGGACTTAGAAGTTCCCTGACACTCTGTGGTACCAAGGCTCCACTGAGCTCATATTGGTCCTGCCAGTTCCTAGGAACCATCCTGAGGATGTGGCTTGCCAAGTCAGCATCATCAAATGGCCGCATACTTTCGAGACTTTGCAGCCTTTGAAGAGTAAAACAGGCACGGCAAGAGTTCCACATACCCGTAAAGGTGGATCCTCTGCACAAAGTCCCTGATGGGTACCCTGTTTGGTTTCTTCAGCCCATTGCTGATGTAGAAATGTTCCTGCTCCGCTGCATCAGTCCTAAAGACGGTCTGCAGATGCAACTGGACACATTCCTGAAAGGAGGTCCAAGATGCCGGGCGTTTTGTGGGATGCTCAGTCCCATACATATCTGTCCAGGGTTCGCAATTGATTTGCTCCTCAACGATGGTGGTCCAGGGCGGCGGGCAGTCTCCGACAATTGAGTGGAGTACTGCAGGAAGATGCTTGGCCAGCGGACACTATGGCCTCACTGGTGTGGATTTTAGCAGCAGTTGCTTTGTTCCATGACTGGAGGATGGGGTTTTCATCAGTCCCTTTGTACTTGGCTTTGGCGCAGTGGCCACAGTCAGTTTTGCCTCAGCCTTTTATCTGCCTTGCAGGCTCCCTCGTAGTCCTTGTCTGAGTCTCTCTGGGAAATTATTTCCATCAAGGTCTGGACATGGTTGAGGAACTGTTCAGGACTTCCCTCGTCAAAGGCGGTAACAGACAAGGTCAATTTGTTGGAGACCTTGATTTTGTTGATCACCTTCGGGTGTCCATGGCAGTGGGAATGTAGGAAATGGGTGGCTTGGACCTCCTGAACTCCGTTCACACTCCTGGGCTTGAGTCCTTCTGGGCTTGACTTGCTTGTCGACATCCTCTTAATTGCCTCTCCAGGGGAGTATTATAAAACAAGGCCTTGAAAAAGGTCTTAGGTGCCCTGTTGAGGTTAGCCCAAAAAAGAATTTTTATTTTTATTTCTAAATTTTCTTCGTCGGCTTTTATTTCTTGAAGTTTTGGGGAGATTCATCCATTTCGATCCAAAATCTAAAATGTTAGCATACCTGGGTAGCCGAGGAAGAGGGTTGTGATGTAAATTGGCTACAGTCTTGAAGGTGCGCACCCGCGGTTGTTATCTATAGATGATGACCTGTGCGAGGTAATGCGTAGAAATATATCATAAAAAAATTATAGGTAGTCTCAACAGGTGTCAAAGATTTGATTTTATGAGCTATATTTGATACAATTGTGAGGATGGAAAGCCAGTGGAACTGCATTCCAATCCAAATGATGCAAACAATCATTGTGTAGATCCTACACACAATTGGTATGATCATACCCTTCTCAAGGATGTTCAGATCTTCCTTACGGGTGTTCTCTTGTTTGTGGTTCTGAACTTCAGTGTTGGGGAGTCCATGCTGTTGGGAGGTGGACTCTCCTACTGGGGGGTCCTGAGAATGCTCCATTTAGGTTTTGTAACCAGGGGTACAAAAAGACTGATTCTTGGCCTATGTCAGTGGGCTGAGTTTCCGCCATTCCCATGGTACACCTATAAATATTCAATTGAAAAAAAGGACGTATGGTGAGTAAACTTGGTAGAAATGATTGAGTTTATCAGAACTCACCCTATAAATATACCCTCTGCTGCCAATTGTGGTTGGATAGATGACAGGGCGAGGCAGATAGACTAAATCAGTCTGTGGGCTGAGTTTTGGCGATTTTGCCGGTAGGCCTGTAAATATTTAATTGAAAAAAATTGACGTGTGGTGATTATAATAATGAAGAAAAGGGTGAGTTCATCATAACTCACCTTTAAAAATTGACACACCACTGCCAATCGTTCTTCGCTGCACGGCGGTGCCAGGCGGGAGGGCTAACTCAGTCTATGAGCTGAGTTTTGGCCATTCCTATGGTACACCTATAAATATATAATTGAAAAAAATTAGTTGTGCACTGAAGTGAATAAGGTAAAGAAGACCTCATTAGAACTCACCTTAAAAATTGAGCATCCGCTGCCAGTTGTTGTTGGCAACACGGCAGTGCCAGGCGGGATCCCAAACTCAGTGTGTGGACTGAGTTTCCTTGGTTCCCATGATGGGCTGGTGGGGTATCAATGTCGTAGAAAAAAATAGAGGTGATATGAAACCAGTGAGAGGGCACCCCCTTACAGTTGCTGTTGGTTCAAGCACCTGTGTTGTAGTATGGTACGGTATTGTATCATACTGTATGCTGTAGGCAATAATGTCGTACAAGAGTGAGGTACAGTGATACAAAGGAATAAGTACCAATCATGTAGCCACACGGTACCAAATTTCAGCCCTATGTGTTATTCTTGTGTTCTCATTTTTTTGACGCAGTCACTTCTGATAGTCAGTAAATGGCATACTTGTGGGACAGGAAGTCTCAACATTCATATACAATCCCTACATGGAGGGTGTTTAAAAAAATGACAGAACATATATAAAACAAACTGATTTGAGAATAGAAATAGGACCAAACACCAAAACTAGACCCAACAGGTGATCTTACAATTTGTAACTCGTGATTAGCAAAATGTACTCCGAAGATTCTTTTTGCTTCAAAGCTAAGCGTGATAAATGTATCTGTGGCTTAAACAATAGGTAAAAACTTGTATCCCACCCGTACTCTCTTGAAATTCTGGTAACCTCCCTGTACACTCTGATGTTTTGAGAGTGTACTGGAAGGCTACCGGTGTTTTTTGTTTGCAGTGTTGCAAAGGCCAAGAAGGCCAATAAGCCCTCGGATGCTTGTGCAATGATTGAGTTGGAGGTCGACCTAGACAAGCTTCGACTGAAAGATGTGAGGGATATTTATAATGACATGGTTGGAGTGCTGGACAAGTATGAGGTCACGAAGACTGATCATGAACTGTGCATGTTGATGGCACAAAAGAATCATGACACATTGTATGCAAATTTATTCTGGACGAGTTGAAGTCCTTGAGTCCCGATTTCAATGGGATGTGCAACAGCGTCTCAGAGATACAAAGACTCACAAAAAGTGGGAGTAAGAGTGGTGCCGGTGAAAAGGTGGTACACCTCGCTTCCGTTGAAGCAATGGAATGTTCAAGGGAAAGTGTAGGAACTGCGTCAAGGTGTGCGGATATAAAGCTGTGGATTGCAAGAAGGATAAAGGGGAGTTGCAAGGTGGTCATGTAAGTCAGTTCTGTGGCCTAAAGGGGCACGAAGAGGCAGAGTGTTACAAGAAGTTTCCTGAGAAGGGTCCAGCCTGGTACAAGGAGAAGGCTGCTGCTGCTAAGTCTGAAGCGGCATCCTCAAGCGTTGAGGTATCCTTGACGTCATTGGTCCCAGGGAAGCTGGGAATTGATGTGCCTGCTGATAAACGCAATGATGTGTTGGCAATATTGCACCATGAAGACATGTGGATACGCAACACCGGGGCTAGCACGCATGTGACAAGGTACAACACTGGGGCTAGAAACGTTTGTGACATGATAGTGTACAGCCTTGGGCGTTCAGGTTTGGCGATGGAGTCAACTGCCTTGATCGACATCCCAGGGGTCTTTGTGAACAAGGACAGAAAGGCTGGTATGAGAGCAGTATTGAAGGACTGCAGTTTCAGTGCAAAGCACAATACTCAGCATGTCAAAGCTATTGCATAAGCAAGGGTGGACCCTAATACATATTGAAAACAGGAAGGGTGGAACCATAGATTTTGACATTGTAGTGCCCACTGAGAAAGGGGCAATATACCCGTGCAAGTTTGCGTGCTCCATTGAGGTCGCAACTGGTAGTGTGACAAAGACCATGCAGCTCAATATCAATATGGCCCATTGACTGTTGGGTCATCATAATGAAGACTCTGTGCATAAAACAGCACGGGAGCTAGGATGAACACTGACGTGCGGTACACTAAAACCATGCAAACACTGCACACAATCCAAAGCAAGACAGAAGAATGTCAGAAAAGAATCAGTCATGCCCAAGACGGACATACCGGGGCATAGGATTTATCTTGACCTGTCCAAGGTGACGATCAAGACGGAAGCTTTGGAGAATACCACAATCAACCAAGATAACTAGAAGGTCCTCATGTGCGAAGCAACAGGAAAGAAATGGAGCGACTTCACTGTGACTAAGAGTGAGATGGTGGAGCAATCATGCGAGGATTTCCATAAGTTGAAGACACAAGGGATACCTGTGTGTTATGTACATTTGGACCCAGCCGGCAGAAATCACAAGCTTGCAAAGCACACTGGGAATAACAAATGGGCTGTGCTACAGCCATTCAATTTTGAATTTACATCACGAGAAACACTGCAACAAAATAGCCTTGCAGAATTGGCATTCCCGTATCTTCCAGGGAAAGCTTGTGCTATGATGGATCCGCAAGGGTGCCTGAGGACATCAAGTCCAAAGTGGCACTGGAGGCAATATCGTGTGCAGCGCAGCTTGATGGGCTAGTTGTGGTGGAAATCAAGGGCCAGATGGCAACACATGATGTGCACATGTTTGGTGCGAACCCCTCGTGGTCCCATAGGCTTCATGTATTGGGCAAAGTGGGAGTCGTAGCTGAAGGAAAGGACTCCAAGACTAGAGGCAGAGGAGCTACGATGATGTTTGTGGGATACGCTGAACGCGAAAGTGACAGCGTATGGATGTGGGACATGCGCACTTCTAGAGTCGTGGTAAGCCGTGATGTGATTTGGCTTAAACAGATGTTCTTTAAGGATGACGCATCAGGCGTCATCGACCTAGACACCCTCGAGGACCTGGAAACAGAGGTAGGGGCAGAGTTAGCGATAGGGTTAGGAACGAAAAATGAGCATGACGCAACAACCACCGGGCCCAATTGACAATCAACCTGAAAAGCTGGGAGGCAGAGCGATGTGGGAAAACCCAATAGTCACCGGACCAGGTACAACGCGCTCACGGGCAGGGTGTGTGATTAAGCCCCCAGACAGACTCGCGTACTCACCAGCTGTAGAGCTGAGCTACCTAGGCGAGATGGCAGAGCTAGATCATGGATAGAATGCTAACATGCACATAGCATTGCAAAGCATGGAAGTGGCATTCATTGGAGTGGGCATAGGTGGTAGTATCAATCACATGAGCCAGCTGAAAGTGTTGAACTACAAGAAAGCCACAAGAAGCCCTGACGCAGAAGAATGGAGAAAAGAAATCCGGAACGAGAAAGCACAATTCCACAAATAGAATGCCCTTACTGCTGTCCCGAGAAGTTTGCTACCGAAAGGAGCAAAGGTTCTCATGACTACATGGGCAAGGAAACAGAAATCAAATGGTACTTGAAGAGGAAGGCTCAACGAACAAGGTTACTAGCAAGTAGATGGGAGTCACTATGCATCAGACTCTATTGCCGCCCCAGTGACAAATCCCATCACTGTGTGAATCGTACTCATGCTGTAAAGTATGAACAGTACTTGGACGTCAGCCATCATTGATGTTGAAGGGGCATCCCTCCAAGGACGGTTCGCCAATGGGAAGGAACTCTACATAGAATTCCCAGATGGATTTCACGAATGGTATGAGGGTGACGCAGTCTTGCGAATGAACATTCCGTTATACGGTACAAAGCAAGCAGTGTACTGCTTCTTCAAGACCTTTGCCGATCGCATCAAGAACATGACCTACAAGCAATCAAAGGCCGACCCATGCCTGTATTTTGGCTGGATTAAAGTGACATGGTCATGTTTCTGGCTTGAATAGATGAGGTCATGGTACTGGGACCCCCAGAATTGGTTGAACAGGTCCAGCGAGATTTGGAAAAGGCTCTCATGTGCAAAGGCAAAGGGGAACTCACAGAGTACGTGGGTAGCAAGCTCACATTCAATCCTGACACAGTTGGAAAAGGCACGATCAGATTCACCCAGCCGGTACTCATAGAGAAGCTCACCGAAGAATATGAGGTACCCAATGGGCCGGTATCAAAGACACCTTCTGTAGCAGGGCAAGTGCTGGTTAAAGGGGAAGGCGTCGGTACGTTGTCAGCCAACCAAGTCAAGATTTATTGCTCAGCAACTGCAACATGCGTGTTCATGTTGCAGTGGTCGTGACCCGACATATTCAATGCAGTCCGAAGACTTTCTAGGCACATGACTGTGCCTAGGGAGGCTCAAGTCCGCACACTTATGACCTTACTAAAATACGTCACTCACGCTAGGCATCAAGGCCAATTGATAGCCCCAAAGGATATGTGGTGGACTGACTACAAGTTCAAGATACATGGTAGGTCAGACTCTGATTATGCTACAAATCCAGATGACCGTAGAAGCATTTCAGGTGGTTGTGTGTTCGTAAATGACGTCCCAATCTCATTTCGAAGCTTCACACAGAAGTTCGTGACGCTGTCTGTGACAGAAGCAGAGATAGCAGTGGGAGTCATGGTTGCACAGGACATGCTGTACATATATGGGCTATTGGAGTCATTAGCGCTTAAAGTGGAAATGCTGATGGTACTCGAGATGGACAATTCTGGCGCAGTTGACATAGCAAACAGTTGGAGTGTTGGTGGTAGAACACATCATGTTGATGTACGCAACTACTTCTTGCGAGAGCTTAAGGACCAAGGACTCATGGTAATAAAGCATATCTCGGGGGAGTCGAACAACGCTGACATATTCACCAAGAATATGACATCAGCTATATTTGATAGGCATGTGCCACTGTATACGGGAGAGGACGAGTACGTAAGTCAGCAAGGTTCGAGCAGGGAGGCTGTCAGCAAGTGAAAACACCCCAACTTGGAATGGGGGAAGTACGTGATGATTTATGTCCTGCAAGACCCAAACAAGACTGGGTACCCAAGACAGTCCGAGTGACGTAACAGTAGAATCTAAGTCATAAATCCATGAACTCAATTTAGACAGCTAGACTTGATTAGTTGTTAAAGTATGACAGTACGAAGATTGGGCAAAGGAGACTTCCAACATTTTTCTATTCTGATGCTGGTAATTTGTGCTCCTGTGCAAGTACAACTGAGTGCACTTAACAGTCTACTTCAGCACAACTTCGATCGTGGATTGTGCCATTCTTCTGCTGGTAGTTCTTGCACCTTGCACTCCTGTGCAAGTATGATTGCGTGCGAGTAACCCTCTCACTCAGTGCAACTTTGATCATGGATTGTGCCTTTCTTCTGCTTGTAGTTTGCACTCCTTTTCATAGGATCACATGGGACTAACTGTTTCTGTCAGTGTGCTATTCTCCTGCTGGTTTATCATGCTTCTTACCCCAGTGCAACTGCCATTTCCTTTGAATCATGAGATACAATTGTGCGGCAAACAGCTTTGTGGAATGCCACACGTCCCAGTGGAAATTGGAAGGCATGTCTGTCTAAACTCTGCAGCACCAATGCATGGAGATATTTGTGGATATGAATTTCCAGATCAATGCCTCGAAGGAGTTGATGTACCATCACTCATGGAGAAGCTATCTCAGCATGGTCAGGATGCTGTCAATCGGCAAGCTAACAATCTCCTGATATGTTTTATTTGCTGCAACAGCACCACGACTGTGCACACATCAAAACCCCCTCCTGCCACTGGCTACGATAGTGAATTGACTGGCCTTCCAGTAGGTTCCCCGGTTTGTGAGGAAGAAGCTCAAAGAAGTTCAGCAGCTGAAGTCTCTGGGTATATGAGGAGATGTAGCATCCAGTACTGTCCCTCTTTTGCCATCCTTCGAGGAAACATACATTATGAATGGCAAAGTCCAGGGTCTTCCTGTGGATTCACCTCTTGGTGAGGAACAACCACAACCCTCCAACTCTCCGGGCGCTGATGAAGATGTGTCATCTGTTCCTGATGTCCCTCTGTTGCCATCCTTTGAGGCAAGTAGCGAGAGCATGACCAAGTTCTGGAACCAGTTCTACCTAAATATTGATTAACAGGTCAGAGAAGCAACAGAGAAGCAGTCTATGTATTGCAGTGCTTTCAAAACAAGAGACAAAGCCATGGGAATTATCCAACTTCTGCAGCCATGGGATGCTCAAGATAGTGAAGGAAGGAAGAAGAAGCACACAAAGGTTGGCTACCAGCTTCGTGAGTGATACATTGCATCTGGTACAAATGCTCTCGGTCAAAGGCAAATTGGTACTTGTATCACCATCTATAAAGATATGTTCGATATTATTCTCTCTTCTCATGTGTCAATGGGCCATGCTCATACAGAAAGGAATGTGTCAAATCTCCTGAAAGAAAACTGGTTTGGAGTCACACGACATTACGTACAAGTCTTGATTGACTTGTGTCCCATATGTGTCAGAAATACTAGTCAAATTGAAGCAAAGCGAGTACAATTGAAAATTATTTTCTCACCTACAATCGGTCATCGTGCACAGGTGGATGCTGTAGACATGTTGTCATGTGAAACTGACAAAGGATACAAGTGCATAGTTTGCTATAGTTACCACGATTCCGATAAGTGTGACGTCGGGCCACTAAGAACAAGACGGCTGTTGAAATTGCACCCATTGTAATACGGATTATGACATCCACCTTAGTATCCAAACATCTTACAGTAAGATAATGGAGGCAAGTTTCTTGGCAAAACACTCAAAGCAGTGAATGAGTAAACATATGTGATTTTATATTGCTTTCCTATGCAGTTATCTCAAGTGCTTCTTTTTTTCATAAGATATTTTCCATGCTTCCATGTGATAAAGGGAAGAGCCAGGCATCCACAATCTCAAGGAGGTGTTGAATGCAGCAACAGACCCTTTAAGAAAGCATTGCTCCTCTGGATGATGGACAACAACGGGATTGGTATAAGTATGGCATGCATGTTGTGAATGTGCAGATGTCTTCAAGACCATCGCAAGTGAAGGCAAACAGTACTCCAAATCAAATCGTCTATGGTAAGAAAAACAATAAGCAATCTGTTTATTGCATTTTGGGAGGAGACCGAGGCAGGACTGGAGGCAGTGTACAAGTTAATCACTGAGAAGAAAACCACTGAAATGATCACAACCGACCAAATTGTTGCAGTTATTGAAGAGGCTGATAGGCAGTTCCTTTGCAAGCTTGGGGATGAAGGCTTAGAAAGCAACACATCCTGTGATGATAATGGAGAGGGTGATGACGCCAGTGAAGGCAATGACTTACATAGAATCAATGGGGACGATGGCAGCAATGCAAAAGGTGGTACCAACAGTGATGAAGTATTGCCTGTAAACAATGAAGAGCAAGGCGAAAAGGATGTTCGGGAGGACACTGACAAGATTGATGGAAAGGACAACATTGCTGTGGATTCTAACGCTGAGAATAACAAAGTTATGGGAGAGAACAATCAGGGAGTCAATGATGCAAAGGAATGCACCCCAATGAGCAAGAAGCTGAAGTCCCTCCAAGATAATAAATCTAACAATGAATCTGGTGAGTATGGTGACACTCCAAATAGAGGATCCATTAGAGCATAGGTCTTCAAGTCAAGCATTGCCCAAGCAAAGTAAGTCAACAAGAGATGCACAAAGTTCAGTAAACAGTCACTTGAGATTGGGGACGTGTCCAATATTGAGATGAAAGGCAACATCCAGGGCGCCACTGGTAGTACATATTTACCCTTTGCAATTATGGAGGTTTCAAAATCAATCAAAGGACATACTTCCTACGAAGTGGCTACGAAGCATGGTCATCTTGTGAAATCCTACCAACCTCATTAGCTGTATCACATGCCATTGCTAAATAAGGAGTTGCTTTCAATTGATTTCACAAATGAAGATGTCTTCCGCAGTGAACCATTGTCCGAACCATCTGCTGAATCACTTATAGTATTGTGGGGTCTTCTGGAAAGTGCAAGTGGAAAACAGATTGTGGTGCACCTGGAAGTAAGTGCAGATGCAAACGCAAGGGAATCCTTTGTACAACAAAGTGTGAAAGGGCAAGCTTCAAACGGAGGATAGAAATGCTCACTTCTTCCTCCCCTCACAGATATCTATTGCAAACTATGTAGTAAGGCTGCTGTGTGGGGCAAGTTAATGATATATAGTTTCGATGGTCAGTATATCACAAAGCTTGTAGAAACACTAAGATAACTTAGGTGATAACATGAGTCTTGGTAGTGAAATTAGACTAGTTCTTAGATTTTGCATCAATGAAAGAACAGATTTGCAAGTGCAAATGCCTTGGAATTTTAATGTAAAACATCTTGAATGTGGTAATGCAATTACAATTCCCTAGGACTACAATACATGCCTTGACTAGAAATAGTTACAAGTTTGATGGATTCGTAAAATAGTTGTAAGAATTAAAATACAATTACTATTCCCAGAGATTTGCTCTTTGAGAGAAAGATTCAGATTGATAACAATTCTCAATGAACCACAACTTGGATCGTTACTTATAAGCTCTTATAACGGCTTTGCAATTCCTAGGGAATCATCATATTTTCCCAATGAATTGTAATTAAAGGTTGGGATCAAGTCAGTACATTTTGACAGAATAGAATTAATGCCAATCTACTGTCAGTGCTTGAATGGGGACTCCTTCCATTGGAGGTAGAAGGTATGCAAGGTATGGCACTTGTAGATACTTGTACATTTTATGAAAAATATCTGAGGGGTATTGTACCTAAGTATTATGTTATTACTTAGTAGGTATGTCATTAAACACACATCATGTGCTGCTGATGGCTATGGTACAATACTGAATGCTACTAATATCCTTTGTATCCCCTCCATCTGCAATTTAATGTGAAAGGATGGCCCGAATGAGAACAGTCACAATAGAGTGCTGGTGCTCAAATGAGAATATTCATGTATCCCGGTCAAATATCCTCATAGGGGAACCAGTGCCCTAATGGGAATGGTACCACAATCGGGTTTCTAGGAGGGTGGGACCCATTCACCCTGTTCTAGACTTGGATGCCCAGTTCTAGAACTGTGATATCAAAGATAAAGAAAGTTTGTGTCCGGTTCTAGAAAGAGACGACTCCTTAAGACAAGGTGCCCCAATGGGGAGACAGTGCCCCAATGGGGTCCAACATTTACGTGTTAGGCCCTGTTTTGGCACTGTCCTAGTTCTAGCACTGGGAACTGGGAAAATTCATCCTTATTCTGGTACTGCTGAGTTAGTCTTGTCTAGTGCCCAAACTTGGATGTATTTAGTGAGATAGGGTATACGTGTCAGTAAGAATGTCACAATTTTTTGAGGTAGATAATTAGGCACTGTTTTCACAGCCATCTATTACTGAGCAATTCATCATCCTTTTTATATCATGCCAACCATTACACCTTCACAATGCTCATTAATCTGCACCAACAGTATTATCCTTTTCTGTGAATTGATTCAACCCATGCTCAATATTATAGATGACGTCACATTTTTTACCTAGTTATCATAGAAAGAATCTATGATTTATCCAAATCTAAAAAATCCATGACACATAGTTATCAAGCAGTCTTGGGAGATTTTTTCAATATCACAGATTTGTTCTATGACAAATCCCAATCCAATTTCTGGCCCTACTTATGCCCTGTGTTCTGATTTCTTGCCCATAGAGAACAGCAAGCTGCTTGACACCTTTCCTAAAAGATAATCCACATGCCCACACAGACATCACTAACTCAATTGCATTTTCCCCAAACACCATCACAGCTCGACCTTCCATTGCATTGCTTTCCCCAAACATATCCAAACCATCATAGCCATATCACAGGATGCATATTCTCGTGCCACCCATGGCAGCGCCATGCAGGAGGCCGCATACACCTAGAAGATTGTCTTGCTGACAACAAGACTGCCTTGAACAGGGGGGAGGACTTCTGCTGACCACCAAGCAGCTATTTTCCCATGCAGCATCAGGGTATGTCTGATGCAAGCCGTAATCACCACAATCAAATCCATCACAAAATTAACTGGCTGTGTGAAAAATATCCTAATGTTTATGATGCTTCAACTGTTGTTGTGACAATTGAAGTGTGTGCTGACCCATCCATGTACAATTTTGATTCTGATTAGTATGATTTGAAGTACACCAGTCTTGACCCACAGTATATCCCTGCCTCTTTAGGCAAGCTCAAACACTCTAAACCTGGGGGCAAGTATTATGGTGTCTCCCACATGAGCAAATTTTACAACGCAATTAAATGGGGCAGTGTGATGACCAATCAATGCCTCATGACCAATTTCTGCTCCAGGCTTGACACATTCCTTGCTGCCTACAAGCAAGAAATTTTTAACCAAACAAAAAAGGTACTGTGGATGAAAGAGAGGATGATGCCATTTCGAGCGCACTGTTTACTATGCTCATGAAATGGGCAGTGCAGGAAGGTAATGTTTTTGTTTGGGCTTTTGCCCTCTTGATGTGTCATCTTATGGCATGGTCAATCAATATTGACAGTGTAGCCCTCCACTCCATCAAGAGGGGTATTTCTGTCTTCATCACCTTCACATTTGATGAGACAAAGGAAGATAAAACTGTGAGTTTGTCTGTGAAAAAATATTTACTCAAATCCTCACGACCCTATTGTCTGTGTGATTGCAGCCCTTGGCTGCTATTGTAGCATCAATTCTGAGATGCTTGAAGGTACAGAGGCTGTATTCATTGCCCATGGCACAAGGTACAATTCTGCATCACAGAACTTTACATGCCAACTTGCTGTCATGGGGGGGAGATTTGCACACCAAATAAAGAGTTTCCTCCAGTTCTCACATTTCAATATTCATGATGTGAAGAAGAGCACCATGGTGGTGATAAAATCTACCTACTAGATTTATGAGCATGATGCTCGAACTACACTAGCAGGCAAAGAGCAGTCCCAGATGTGGGTGGTTCCGTGGCTGTGCACGTGGCTGAAGGCCAGACCCTGTAGGGCAGCTAGCAGGTCCCAAGGTTGCTGACCCTGTAGCTGTAGGGAAGCTAGCAGGTCCCAAGGCTACTAACAGGTCCAGGTCAATTGTACTTAGCTACACACCCTTGCAGCTACATCGGGGACCTATCCTACATGCGTGGGTGCGCCAGGTGATATGCAGGTGGGTGGTGCTTTGTACTATAATCTGCCAGGTTGGCAGTGCCGCGATCCCAATAAAAGCGGAATTGCCCTTGTGCTTCTCGGCATCGGAGCCAGTGCAGTCGCATCCAGATTATTTTGATACATCTTTGGATGATGGTGTCATTGAGGAAACCTGTGGCGGTGGAGTTGTCTGTTTGGATGGGTGTTTTGGGCTGTGTCCATCCCATTTCCTCCAGAGCATTACGTAGTGGGATCAGTTCGCGAGCAGTGATGTATAAGGCTGCGAGTTCTGGTTCAGCAGCAGATGCCATGCCGTACTTAATGATCTGGGAGATTGTGAGGACTGGCATGTTGTGTCGGGAACAGGATCGTCTTCTGATAGGAAGATATGTGCTCCCGCCACGTGGGCGGTTCAGTGAGGTAGCTGGCATCTGAGTGCGCAGCAAGTATCATGGAGCTGGCACGGTGCGTTATGCCATCGTTGGGGTGCGTTGCAACATAGTCAAGGAGTTGGTGGACTGCTGCTGCTGTGTTTTGGGTTGCAGCTGTTTGTTGCGAGCTGATGGTGCTGATTGCCACGAGCAGTTTGTTATCCACGGCTCTGGCGTAGTAGAGGAGGAACCCACAATGCCTTGTATCGTTTGATGCCTGCAGCGTCTAACGGTGCACTGGTGTTGTTATCAGGGAGGAGCTGTTCCTTGGCGCCGTAGATGATTTCTCGGTGTTTATGTGGGGCATGCTGAGGTTTACGTGGTCGGGATGGTGTACTTCAGTAGCAGGGCGGAAAGTAATGTGTCCATGGTGAGCGGCAGGTTCGTTTGTTGTAGTCCCACTTGATGTCGATGCCTGCAAACTTGGTGCCTGTCCAGTCAGTGGTGACTGCGTAATGCTGTTGTAGGCCTGCAGGAGGTGCTCAGCATGTCGGTGGTTGGAATATTGGATGCCGAAGTCATCGACAATGAGGACAAACAAGACTGGTCGCCACTTATGTAAAGACCGGGGTGGTTGTGGCATGATTGGTAGTATCCGTTTGCCGTTGAGAGGCATAGACGCCTTTGGAGACACTGAAATAAACATACCCGTTGTATGCAAAGTCGTGGAGCTATACTCTTGGACAAAGTCGTCAGGAATATCGGAGAGTTTGATGCGGACATACTCTGGTCTATCGAGTGGTGTGCCAAGGTAGAAGTTGGAGATATTGAACGATGCAAAGCATCGGTAGTGGAAAGAACGCTATTGAGTAGTTTGACGGTTTCCAATGAACCGGTTTGGTCCCACAGTCGCCTGGATACGGATGCGTCGCCTCCAAGGGTGATGTGTGTGCGGTAAGGTCAGCTGGGGCGGATGCAGACCACTCGGGTATAGGTGACATCGCCTTTGTGTTGGGATGTCCCGATACTGGATCGGCTTGAAGGTGTTGGTGCCGTCAATGCGCTTTTTGTGTTTATATACGGGATGTTGGCCAATGCCTTGGCATAGGCGGCCAGTTCATTTGAGTAGGATGTGTCCCATGTAGCCTTGTGTTTGGGATGTCGACGGAGTTGTTTATGTTCCAGTAACTGACCTGTGTCCTGATCCAACACGGGCATGGCGGTGCCATCGGATTCCTTGTCCATTGTGTCAGCTAAGGCTGCGAAGGAGTTATGGGAGGGGTCTATGGCCAGGAGGCGGGCATGTGCGGGCAATGGGTTGGTCTATTGTCGGGCGCCCATCGGGTGTGTTCCGTACTGTCTGCCAGGCGGTTGTTGGGGTCGGGTTCAGCGTGGTGTCTCGGATGGGCGATTCTGGTTGCACCCTTGAGGTAATGCTTGCACCCTTGGAGGTGTTGTCGGGTTGGTTGCAGTTGTGGTAGTGACGGAAGATATCACGCAGTTTGTAAATTGCCTGTAGTTGTGCAGTTGGGGATTTGGTGGCAGGTGGAGTTGCTGAAGTGCAGCAATGATCTTGTCCTCAGCTGTCAGATCCGGGGTGGGTAGGTAGTGGTGTCTGAATTTGATGGCGTCTGTGATGGCCACCGAGCGAGATTCTTTGTTGAGTACGGTAGCAGTGATAGTGGTGAGGTGCTGGGCCAATGTAAAACCCTTCGTGACTGCGATAATCCCAGGAGCGCCATGTGGTTGCTTTGTTGTGGATGAGTGCGGCACCCGCTGGTCCCAGTGGCGTGGCATTGAAGTTGAAAGGACCAAAAAGGTCTTCCCAAGCCAAGATTGTCGGGTTGCAGTGGCTGGCGCGGAGGAGGTTCAGTGTGAGTTCTGCATGTGGGATGAGCAGGTCCCACCTGTCTGCTGGGTAGGAGGGAGCTGTTCCTGCTAAGATGGCGAGTGGTCTTTAAATGTGCGTATAGCTCGTTCTGCAGCATTGCGACGATGGACCGCGTGGTGGGACCAGTTGGAAGGTACAACTATTTGAGGTGATGGCCTGTCGGAAGGCAAGGCTGGCTTCATTATCCATGATATGTACCATGGGCTTGCGGTTGGCGTTACAAGCGGCGCATGGATGTCTTGGTACGCGGCGTACGGTGGACATCATGCTTGTTGGGTAAGGGACGGACTAGGATGGCATTCGTGTCGGCATGGAGCGCAATCATAATATACTGGTTTCCACTGCGCGCTTGTGGGTGGAAGCGACCCGTCATCGGTGAATATCTTGTTTAGTGGGACGGTGAAGATGTCAATGTCGTGCTGTGGTGATGCAGGGAAGTCTGCTGATGGTACGTTGCTTGCTTGGTAGATCTGATGTGTTGCCGTGGTTGGGCCATGTGGCCTTGGATGGTTGCGTCAGCGGTTGGGCAATACTTGGCTACCAGCGTGTAGGTGAGTCCAGGCCAGGAGTTGTAGAAGCGCATTTGATGGCTTGCAGCCATGTGGATTTGACGGGGTATCCAGCGGTAGCATGGAGGGAGGCAACCAGTGCTCGAGTCGTGGGCAGGTCGTGGGTGCGTAGGTGTGTATGTACACGGGGGCAGGTAGGAGGCTTGACAGTGTGGGTTGGTGCTAGCTTGTCAACATGAGTGTCCTTGTGGTGGGTTGGAGCTAAAGTGGCCCGGTGCCTTGCTACATGCAGAGCAATAGCGTCTTGCGGTGGCGTTAAGTTGAGTTTCCATAGGCGTGGAGCGTTCAGTGTCGCGAGCCCCGCTGAGGATGGTGGTACCCGCTGCGTCTGCGACCGCGTGAGTGCGTTTGCCGTGAAAGGGCTGTGCAACCTGCATCGCACAGTGTGCCAATGCTAATGAGGTTGTGAGTGAGGCCTGGGATAATGTGCCCGTGCTGGGCGACTGGCGGTAAGGTAGGCAGGTTGAGGGTTGCTGTGCCTGTAGAGTACAGTGGTTGGCCTGTAGCTGTCCGGATGATGGTGATGCGGGGGGCATGGGCGTTGATATTGGTAAGTGGCGCCTCCAGTAGGAAGTAGTGACCACTGGCCCCTGTGTCAGCAATGGCCATGTTGGATTGGATGAGTGGGCTACAGGTGGTTTCGGTCTTACGAAACCATGTTTACTAGTGTAAGCATGCAAATTTTTATTTCTCTAAGACTTTCAATTTCGTCTTACGAAGCCATGTTTACTAGTGTAAGCATGCAAATTTTTATTTCTGTAAGACTTTTGATTTCGTCTTACGAAACCATGTTTACTAGTGTAAGCATGCAATTTTTTTTATTTCTCTTGGTGATTTCGTCTGACGAAATGTGTTTTCGATTTGAATTTGTGTTTAAATCTAGTGGATACCTTTTCTTGAAAATGGTGCCAGTTGGACATCTAACTGACACCTAACTGACAAAAATGCTTCGTCTGACGAAGAAGTTTGTTTTGTCTGATGGACCCAGGGGGCTCCATATAACCGACCCCTAATCACCAGTATCTTCTCTCTCTTCAGTCCATTCAACATTTCTATGCCCGCCATTTCTGATTAAGCTGATTGTCTTGTCCGTACAAAGAATATGTTTGTCATTTTGTGTTCCAAAATGAGCAGAAGAAATGCCTAGGATTTGACGGTCATAACTAGTCACAACCTCAAAAGCAAGAGATGGGTATCCCTCTTTTCTAGTGGCATGGTTTTCATCTCCTGTCGGACAATTGATCCGTTCAATATGCACAACATCTACAGATCCTCCACAACCGGGAAAGTAATTCTGATGGTACCTGTCCATAATGCAAGATAACTCCTCTTCCGTATCTGGATAATGAATGAAAACATGACGGACGCTATACATTTGATTGACAAAGTATTCAAAAAATTATGATTCTCCTCATAACAAATATTTGCGTTGCTCTGTAACGTTCTAAATGGAGTGTTCTGCCCAAGAACTTTCAACATGGCCAATATTCCAAGCTCCAACTTGATCTCCAATTCTTCATCTGTCTTGCAATGTTTAGTTTTGCATACCTAGGCGTTTTCAAGGAAGAGGGAGATGAGTTTGTCAAACTTCTTCAATGGCATGCAGAAGAGAGATCTGAATTCCCCAAAATGATTTCAGGAAGACAGATAATAAGTGCAGTCTCTCACAGAAGAACAGAGAAATTTCAGGTACCAGTTGGCTTCGTAGACATTGCCAAATGTATACAGATATGCGTTTGATGCACGTTCTTTCCTCTTGCAAGGGTTGTTTTCATGTTTGGAGTCGGCGTACGTGTCATCGTAGACATGATAAGCATTGTGCAGATTGCCGACAATGTTGGAAGAGTATTGATCCATACACTGAATTCATTACTGAGCTCGTCCACAATTTAGAATTGTATTCATCAAGATTAAAGTCATGTATGTGGAGCTCAGCTTCATCGAAAATGAGATTGTACAACATAGTCATTTGTGGTGTAATAGTTGGTT
This sequence comes from Cyclotella cryptica, assembly GCA_013187285.1. NCBI lineage: Eukaryota > Bacillariophyta > Thalassiosirophyceae > Thalassiosirales > Thalassiosiraceae > Cyclotella > Cyclotella cryptica. The sequence continues at coordinate 627,980 of JABMIG010000030.1, forward strand.
GTCGGGGGAAATGTTGATGTTTGATGATGCTATTTGGCTACTTGACTATCTGTTTTGGAGGGTGCAAATAGCACCTCCTATTTGCCTATTTGAGATCGCTCAAAACAAATAGCCAAATAAATTTTGTTGCTTTTTATTATTTATTTGTCTATTCGAGTGAACAAACTCATGATTTAGGCCTCAAAAAGGCAAATAATAATTTTTGGGGAAGTTTCTTCTGCCAAACAAACTCACAGCCTAAGTACTTTTTTTGCGTGATCTGCAAACAAACAAATTTCCCGATGCGCATGCACCATGTTCACATACTTGCCTCTTATATCAAAAACCACCATAGCAATTTTGCCGTTGCCACAGTCAATGCGTGTGATATCTGCCCACAGACTGAATCTAACGCGGTCACCATCACTGCTCTGCTGCAACCAAGATAGACAAGCAGAGCAATGCAGATGCAAGGTATGAATGCTGTTTCTTTTTCATTGTTTCATTTATTTTAAGGGTTAACGTTTTTAATTGAATAATTACGCAGCATTCGTGCGATGCCCAGTATCTGTGCCCCAAGAGTCAAGCTGGAGATGCCGCCAATATGTTCCCTCTTTTATTAGAAGGAAAAATGATGGGGAGGCAAGTATACAGTAAGAAAACAGCCAGTGCTGCTTTTTTGCTTCTGCTCTGACCATGTTTTTTTGGCTTCTGCTCTGACCGTGCGATTGCTGACATCTTATCCCTCAGGCTGAACCTGGAGACTTGGCCTCTGCTGCCTCACTTGGATGCCAGCTGTTAACTGTTAAGAATGAATAGGAACAGGGACAGGGAAAGGGCAATGTGAGAATAATGATGTTTTTGTTTCATGTCTTTATTTAATTTTTGTTTAACAAAATTCTTACGCAATACCAATGTCATTTCAGTCCACAGACTCAATCCCGAGACATGACTGCTGTCAGCCCACTGCTAACAATGAAAAGGAACAGGGGGAGGTAAGAGTAAGATGATCCCTTGATTTAATTTCATATTACTTTTTTGTTTCACTCTGCCCTTGCCGTTGTTACTAAATCTCAGCCCACAGCCTGAATCTGGAGATGCCACCACTGGCTGCTCCCCCACACCTATCACCTCACGCACAACAACAACAATAAAGAAAGCTGGGACCAGGGGCAAAAGGTGAAACAATGATTCATTTTTTCATTTTTTTATTGATTTTTACAGCAGCTCACAATTTATTCATTTCAAGTAAAAAGCTACCACCTCCCAGCATCACTTATAATTGAGTTGATTTGTTAAGAAAAATTAAGTTAATACAAGGTAACATGATATGGATTTTGTCATAACATAATATTAGCACTTGATTTTTCTAGGAGTAAAGTACTGCAGTGATAAAAGTGGCCATTGCTGACGATTTCAGTAGTGTGCAATGAAGTCTGTATGTTGTAACTTGTGCAAATCACAAGTAGCAACGTAAGATAGGGATAAGTGTTGACACATTTGTTTTGTTTGTATGTACTTGTACAAGGCTCCCCATGCAGGAAGGCACAACAAGCTTGATCAGTCATAGAGGGGTGGCTGGAGAATTGAGAAGAGTACTGTGAGGTGGGAAGTGCCAAGGAAGCGGAGAGAGTGGTGGGATCCAGTGGTTGAAACACTGCAAACAAAAAACACCGGTAGCCTTCCGGTACACTCGCAAAACATCAGAGTGTACAGGGAGGTTACCGGAATTTCAAGAGTGTACGGGTGGGATACCGGTTTTTTCCCTATTGTTTAAGCCACAGATAGATTTATCATGCTAAGCTCTGGAGCAAAAAGAATCTTTGGAGTGTTTGTGTGTTTCATGACTCACATTTTGCTAATCACGAGTTACAAACTGTAAGATAACCTGTTGGGTCTAGTTTTGATGTTGATTCTAGGCTTGATCTTCGATTTATTTGGTCAAGTCTTATTGGTCCTATTTCTATTTTCAAATCCATTGGTTTTATATATGTTCTGTCATTTTTTAAACACCCTCCATGTAGGGATTGTATATGAATGTTGAGACTTCCTGTCCCACAAGTATGCCATTTACTGACTATCAGAAGTGACTGTGCCAAAAAATGAGAACACAAGAATAACACATAGGGCTGAAATTTGGTACCGTGTGGCTACATGATTGATGCTTATTCCTTTGTATCACTGTACCTCACTCTTGTACGACATTATTGCCTACAGCATACGGTATGATGCAATACTGTACCATACTACAACACAGGTGCTTGAACCAGCAGCAACTGTAGGGGGTGCCCTCTCACTGCTTTCACATCACCTCTATTTTTCAATGACATTGATACCCCACCAGCCCATCATAGGAACCGAGGAAACTCAGTCCACACATTGAGTTTGGGATCCCGCCTGGCACTGCCGTGTTGCCAACAACAACTGGCAGCGGCAGCTCGATTTTTAAGGTGAGTTCTAATGAACTCGTCTTATTTCCATTATTCAATTTAGTGAACATCTTTTTTTCAATTAAATATTTATAGGTGTGCCACGGGAATGGCCAAAACTCAGCCGACAGACTGAGTTAGCCCTCCCGCCTGGCGCCGCCATGTAGCCAAGAACAATTGGCAGTGGCGTGTCCTAGGTTGCAAATTCCGACTTTGGTTACTGTCGGAAAAACACAGCAACCAGTAACCGATCAGAGCTACTGCAGTAATTACTGTAGGTTCCGGACATATTACTGTAAATTTTGTCAAAATGAGTCATATTTTGTGATGTCATGGCGTCGCAGTCCTTAAGTATTGAGCAAAGTACTTAAGTAAGTCTGTCTCAGTAATCTTGCGATCACAGTAATCATGTTACTGTCAAAATTAGCAAATATCAATTCCGCCGGAATTCCTTCGGAATTTACAACCTAGGGCATGTCAATTTTTAAAGGTGAGTTATGATGAACTTGCCCTTTTTCATTATTTTACTCACCACATGTCACTATTTTTCAATTAAAAATATTTACAGGCCAACCTGCAACATCGCCAAAACTCAGCCCACAGACTGAGTTAGTCTACCCGCCTGGCCCAGTCATCTAGCCAACCACAATTGGCAGCAGTGGGTATATTTATAGGGTGGGTTCTGATGAACTCAACCTTTTCTACCAAGTTATACTCAACACACGTCAATTTTTTTCAATTGAATATATATAGGTGTACCACGGGAATGTTTGAAACTCAGGCCACAAACTGAGTTGGTCCTCCCACCTGGCACCTCCAAGTAGCCAAGAACAATCGGCAGCAGCGGGTATGATTTGGGTAGAATTTCGGGGTGAGTTATGATGAACTCACCCTCTTTTCACTGTATTTTACACAGCTCATGTCAGTTTTTTTTCATTCATTTACTACAGGCCTACTGGCAAAATGGCTGAAACTCAGCTCACAGACAGAGTTTGGCGTCCCGTCTTGCATGGCCATATAGTCAACAATAGTTGGCAGCGGTGGGTATACTTTCAGGGTGAGTCATTATGAACTCAATAATTTTTACACTTGTTTTGACTCCATCTAATTTTCAATTCATTTATTTTCAGGCTAGCCATGGGAACGGCCGAAACTCAGCCCACAGACTGAGTTTGGCATCCCACCTGGCACCACTGTGTAGCCAACAACAATTGGCAGCTGCATGTAACTTTTTTAGGTTAGTTATGAAATTGTGGCATGTGTGTCATTTTGGTGGGCTCGGGGTGGTGGGCAATGTGAGGGGCGGGCCCAGAATTTATATGATGTAGTATGTTTAATTTTATTAATAAAGAAAAAAATCACATACTCCGCTTGTAGTACAGCAGTATATCAGACCCGGTAGCCCTCCCGTAGGCTCCGGTAGCCCTCTAGTAAGCTCCGGTAGCCCTCTCGTACGCTCTGGTATAACCCCCGGTATAATGCTGGTGGCCCTCCCATACACTCTGGTAGCTCTCCTGTACACTTCTGGTAGGCCACTGGTAAACATTTTTTTAGCTACTAAGTCATGCAGTTATAGCCACTACTTAGATTGATATTTATTCTAAGACTTACTGAGAAGTCTGTTTTCCTGTTAAAAATACCAATTCCTATCGTAAGTAGAAATAAATTGGAAGACTGGTTTGGGTCTCAAATTTCTAGTAACCCACTGGTAGACTCCGGTAACCCTCCCGTACACTAGTGTACCGGAGGGTTACAGAAGGATACCGGGAGGTTACCAGAAGATACCATTCTGGGGGCTTTGGTAACCTCCCCGTACACTCGAGTGTACGTGGAAGTTACTGGTGTTTTTTGATTGCAGTGAAACGATCTATTTGCTGATGCATTTTGTGATGTTCCTAGAGAGTAGAGTCTGGGCAGGGTGGAGTGTTGGGATGGTGGTTTATCCCTGTGAGAGGTGGGCTCACAGGGGTATTTCCATCACGTGGGTGCTCACATTTTTATTTACAAGGTTTTTTACGCCTGGTGAGAGGTGAGCTCACAAGGAATTGTTCCACCATTGTGGGGGGTTTGTTGAGATAAAGATGTAATGTGAGTAGTGTTTTGTTCAGTCTTAGTGGAATTTTACATGGCCGTAGTTCATCTAGTCTAGTGTTTTTTCAGTATTAGCACAATATTTTGTTGGCAAATACAGCTAGGTGTAAGTTAGACCTTCTACAGGCTATGTATATCTTAGGCACTTTTTGTGTGATGGTTCAGCACATAAGTAATATCTTTAGATTTTTTGACAAGTAAAATATATGATCTTTAACATCGATTGAGAGTATATGACTTTGTTGATGATAAGTTGAAAACACATATAGGTATTTACATCATAGAATTGTTCAATGATAATGACAACCGGTAATAAGGATTCAACAAATAGGACCAGCAATGCAATGATTGATTTTTGCTTCCAAATTACAAATTTCTATGATTCATCTTGTTTATGCAATACAATCTTTGTCCACATGTAAGCTCACATTCTTTGCCATGTCATTTATTGCAGGTATGAAAATTGCACTTCACATGGTGTTGAAGCAGTAATACTTAACTTTGTCACCCCCATCATAGACAGAGTCATCTCTCTCCTACGTGCAATCCTGCCATCCCCTACCAGATCACTTTCATCACCCCCATCATAGGCATAGTCATCTCTCTCCTACATGCAGTCTTGTCTGTTTGCTTAAGCTTCATCGAATTGTACGCTACATTGCAGTGGCATCAAGTCTTGTGTAGACAACTGTCATTCATCTCCTGATTCTGATCATCCCTCTGTCTCAATCATGCCACTTCATCAAAAACTACATTTGAAAGTAACACCTCAGACTCAGAAGATGATTCCGGCCATTACAAAGATACCATTGGTAAATACGTAGAAGATGAAGACAGAGGAGGTGATGACTTATTCCAAAAGTCCATTAACCCAGGACTGTCCCCGAATCAGAATCCTATAATGAGGTTGATCACAGAATGGAGAAGATTGGACAAGGAAATAATCCAAATTCCATCATGAAAATGAGTAATGAAACAGAGGATTATCATCATGGAGAACTATCCCAATACAGAATCATGCAAGTGGGTGAAGTGCTATGACCCCGTGGTAGTGAGAGTCTCATGGCATTGGAGAATGTAATTGATGAATGTACTGGTTTGCCAAGCAGAAATGAAAGGAAGGCAGCAGCCTCAATATCCATGGTTGGTTGGCAGGAAAAACATCTTGGATGTGGCCACTTGCTGTTCAGGGACAAAGTGCCATGGGGGCATCAATGAAAACTGTGTGAACAAGGACTAGTACATTGAATACATAATATTTTGTTCAATGCTGTCAAAAGTATACATGCACTACGGTATAAGCCGGATTATAGGTACACCAGTGTATAAGTAACACCGGGCTAGTTTTGCTGACATTTGTGTTTTTCTGTCATTTAAAGCCTCTTGATCGCATAAAATAAATCATGATTTGTTTCTTCTAATTGCCAGCAACATGACAATATGTAGTAGTCCCAATAACTCCGGCTGGTTGCGGAGTTATACACATTTACCTCTAAACTCACATCACATCAGCATCACAGCAGATCACAACACACAGTTGACACCCAAAACCACAGAGCGAATTGTCCTTGTTGGTTTCCTGCCCTGCAACAATGGGTGTAACTTCGAGTTGCATCCGTTTGGATGCAGTAACTCACTCGTTCTCAACAGAGATAACTGTGGTGTTGATCTTTGCCTGTGCCTGCATGAGTTGGCATGCTACACCATCAACACGGGCAGCTCAGATGGATGTCATGTTTGCTTTACGGCCCAGGAATATGCGGCGGGGGAGAATTGTCAACATCTGGATGGGGCGCTGGTCCAGCTAACAGATGTTTTTCATCCCGAAGATACAAATCGGTCAATGAGATGCATCTACCACCATAACAGTGGATATGCATATGCTGTTGTGTTGCAATCCAATGGATTGCAATGATTTCACATCTTGGATATGTTTGTGTCAGCTTTGACTGTGTTGATGCTTTAGAGATGATAATTCTATTAATTATTTAAATTAAAAGAAGTGTTGTAATGATTTTCATTGGAGTAAAAATTTAGTTTTGAATAAAGACAAATACATGATCTCATGAAATGAATATACATTTATTCCATTTATGTTTCTTCCAAATTCAAAACCATTCATACCCTGTCTTCATCCATGCATTCCTAACTGTCTGCGCAGGAATGCTCCCGTACACTTCAATGAGCCACTGGGCAACTAATTGGTGTGATGGCTTCTTTGCTGCTCCGTTTATTATTCGATCTCCCTCCATCATCCAATCCTCCCAGCATCCCATTCTTGATGGATTTGTTCACTCCAACATCAACCGGCCCTCAATCCCAAGAGATTGAATGCTGTTGACTATTGTTCCCATCATGTGAACATGGTACGCGTCCAGCACAAGAATGGGAACAATATCGGGCGCTTTTGATGCTTTCCATGGGATGAGGACAAGGACTATCCACCTGTTCATCATGCCCTTGTCCATCCATGCCTTTTTCTGGCATGCGTAATGGCTACCATCAGGGTACGTTCTGAACTTGAGGTTAGTGATTCGTCCATTCGGCACGCCCTTGACAATGAGCATGGACGGCAATTTTCCTCTCGCATTAACTGTGACAGCGAGAGTGACTCACTTCATGTCCGATGTTGATGCACGGAGATGCACTGTCCTAGTACCCTTACTTTCAAGCGTTCTGGCAGAATGGAAGGAGTAGGGTATGGCGCATCGATCCATGTTGATGATGTTGCATGGATCTTTCCCCAACACCTTGTCCTTTGCGAACTGTATGAAGTGATACAAACCTTCTTCAGTTTTATGGAAGTTCTTTTGCTCCGTGTGGGTTGCTACGTGATGTGAGAGCCCCATCTTCTTCGTGCATCAGTTCACGGCTTTCTTCTTCACTTCCAGGGTTTTGTCCCTGAAAGAAGATAGCAAGCGACAGGCTTCTTGTCACAGCATTTGTGTACTGACTTGAATCCCATGCTGACGGGTCTTGAAGATGAAACAAGACAAGTCTTCTTGAACAACGGACAAGACACTCGTGCGCCCGGGGTGGATCCTTCGTGCCACCCCATTGATCTTGTAGGTCACAAGGGCTTCTTCTCGTTCAAGGCCATCCACTTTCTTGAGGGTCTTTTTAAAGCAGATGAAGTAAGAAACCAATCACACTGCAAGCTTGACTGCCGGACATTCCCGGATGATTGGCAAGCACAAGCTCAACGGCTTGAATATACTCTCGCTTCTCTTTAATATAGAAGGATGTTCTGAAGGAAGGCTCCGAAACTGCAACAGGAAACATCATCAACAATAACTGATGAAACCGTCGTATCATGATTTGCATCAACAATGAATGATGAATCTTATGAAAAAATGAAATGTAAGTGTTACATTTCTCAATCCTCATCTCCTTCTTATTTCCTTCTTCGTTAAAGCAATCAGGACGTCTTTGAAGAGCCGTCATTGCAGACATTTCTGCAATGCAAAACTGAATGGTGGGCAATTTAAATGCAGAGAGGATTGAGGAGGTGGAAGATTGTGGTGATGGATGGAGCTACAGAAATGTGGGCAGTGAGTGGGGAATATATTCCGAAACATGCAATGTGCCCTGGAGCTGCCCCCAAGGAAATGTCAGAACTGGGGGGAAGACTTTACAAGAGCGTACAATACATTACAATAAAGCAACTAGCGTAGTTACTTAAGAAACTAATATTTCAACTCCGTGTTAAAATCGCTAGCTTTGGACGGATTATAAGTAATACTTAAACATACCTTTTGACATTTGCATTACTTATAATCCGGCTTGTACGGTATTTATGCATTTACTTGACAATTTATCACCTGAGTCTTCATATAACAAGGAAACATTCTATCAGGCTGCGGTGAGGAGCCACAGTGGTGAGAAGAGAGTGATGACTAGATGAGGAGTGACAGCCATGAATTCAGAGGGAAGACTGGCAATTGATGAGGAGGGGGAAGGTGTACAAATTTTACATTGACGAAGAATGGAGAGGAGGAGGGGAGGCAGCATGCAAGTGTGGTGATGGTATCAGAGCCTCTGTGGGATCATTAAGACTCAATGTTTCTTCTAATGGAAACAGTAGTAAAGTCTCTGCATGTGCTAGGATGATGTATATGGACACAAATCATGCCCCATCCATGCCTGCCTTTATATGTACTGGAACCAGAAATTGACAAACTTCTCTGCCCATATAATAAAGTCTCCAGACAATTTAGATTCAGACAGTCTAAGTCCTCTTGTACTTTTGTGCTTACAGCAACATACCATGTGGAGTCTTTGATTTTAACATCACATGTCTTATCACACAGAGGGTTTTCTTATCAGTCAGCATGTTGGTCTAACATTTTTGTTTTACGCAGTCACGTTGTTGTATTTCCTCATAGTATGTGCTCAGAAGTGATTACCATCCTTTTTTACTATACACCTAACTGTAAATATATGTGATGTACCTGTAAATATATGCATATGCCTGTATGATATAAATGGGCACATTATACATGCGGGTACAGACATATTACCACTTGAATTTGTTGGGCCTACTGCAATGACCAATTTTTGGGTATAATGTGCTCTTCTTTTTAGGGCATACTGTACCCTGGGTTAGAGCGTAGGTTAATCTTATTTGCGTGTAAGATAGTGGACATGTATACTTTATTTTTGGTATTTGGGCTCCAAATTGCCGAACCTTTTTTGTTCACATCTTTCCTATTGAAAAAGCGCCTGACAAGAAGGAGCTCCCATATTGTTCATGAGGGGGAACCCTAGAGATCCTTCAAGGTTCAAACAAATATTTTTGATACAACTTTGGAAATGTTCCTTGGAAGATGAAGGCATGGTCCTTTGTACTTGAAATATTTGCATTCATAATGTGCATGGTACTTTTGTGATGGATTTATAATGAGAATTGACTTCCAAAGTTTTTTTGAATACACTCATGGGCTAGCCAAACTTCTCACTCAATCATATGCCTTCTGCTGAAGCAAAATAAAAATACTTTATTAAATATTTCTCTTGGTCAAGAAGTTCAATCAAATGACTGCAATGTGAACTACTGCATCTGTTGTGGGGTCTTCTGTGTTTTGCCAAATGCCTTCCAGGTGTTCTAAGCGCACTGAAGCAGCTAGTTATCTTGGCAAGCAGCCAGGACAAAGACATCATTCATTTGTCATGAAGTGTGCCTCTTTGGCTCCAATATGGGCCACCCACAGGATGTTCCAGTAGTGGACCCATACAAAAAAGTGACAACGATATGTGAGCAGATGTGACATGAAGTAAATCAGGTTGCAGATGCCAATCGCCCCGACAACAATAATAAAGGTCTCTCTCTCTCTCTCTCTCTCTCTCTCTCTCTCTCTCTCTCTCTCTCTCTCTCTCTCTCTCTCTCTCTCTCTCTCTCTCTCTCTCTCTCTCTCTCTCTCTCTCTCTCTCTCTCTCTCTCTCTCTCTCTCTCTCTCTCTCTCTCTCTCTCTCTCTCTCTCTCTCTCTCTCTCTCTCTCTCTCTCTCTCTCTCTCTCTCTCTCTCTCTCTCTCTCTCTCTCTCTCTCTCTCTCTCTCTCTCTCTCTCTCTCTCTCTCTGGAATAAACTTCTCATCTAAATTATATACAGATAACATAGGCTCAGTTGCTAAAACAAATGAGTATGTTGTGGTCAGTGAATGATCAACATTTCAAAGTGCTTTGAGCCTCATAATTATACATCATATGCTGTGGAGAGATGCTGAGGCTCCCAAATACATGAAGTGGTATCAAATCATGTAAGGAGATACATAAATGGCTTCCCAATAGCCTTGGACATTTTTGGCATGATCGACCAACATTACTGACATAGTACAGAGGAATCTAAGCAAATATGTGATAGAATATCATGGAATTCCATTCTGTTGTGGGTATACACTTAAACAGTATGAAGACGACGGTGATTCCAGTATCAGGCTTGTGTGAGAAAACAAAAACACAGTTGCTTTGCAATTAAGGGGTCCTGAGTTAGTTACTAAGAGTGGAGCATACCTAAAACACATTTCGCAAATCGCATTTACACATATCACACTTTTACACATATCACATTTACATAAATTTGAGTAAGCAATGATCAACCTTACCTAAAACGTAAATCGTAAATCATATTTATCGCCGATCGCATTTCAATTTCCGGTCACGAGTCCCATTTTCCTATTTTTTATTGTCTCGGTACCCCTATGTAACGATAGATAATAGAGATAGCATACAAGTAGATATGAGGGGGGATCAATGATAAGTGAAAAAAGAATTTGTGTAAATGTGATTTGCAATTTGTGTGAATGGTCGATGAGGTCGGGGTTAAGGGAACAACAATTATTATTTCGATGATTAGTATGATCAAGGACGGAGTAGGTGCTATCTGAAAGGACAATACCTTAATGAATAGAGGGGCTTACTAACAGAATCTCCATGTACAAGTAATGCGTATCTAGAAAGCGAGAAGCCTAGTATGTATTAATTGATGAACTCACGAGGGCATAATTTGTCTTGCGGGGCGAAGCAGTGAACAAAAAATACAAACCTAGCTACCTCATAACTTTATTGTATGGTACCATACTATCGTATCCCTCATGCACGTGCAATGGTGTTGAGAAAGGACACTGGAACAGAAACGGGAGTAACTAATTTCACCACTTTAAATCTTATATTTATGATACAGCTCTACACGTATGATATGTACGCACAAAATATTGTGTGAAAGCACTATTCGTGCATTCCATATAACTCTAGTTACAGTATGGTACCTACAGTACCATAGATTTGCAAAACATTACACTCAGATTGTTCTTATATACCAATTCCTTTCCAGGACATTGGCGATCCATGCACAGGACTGGTTTTTAAGTAACATTTGACATTGAACGGAAAAGCTTATCTCCAAAAAGAAAACTAATCACCCAAAAGAAAACCGGATACCTTATCATTTTCACAGAGGAATAGTACAAAAAGTGTAAAAGCCAAAAGAAAACCAATTCCCTAAAAGAAAACCAATCCCCAATTAATTTGCCGACGTCTATAGGTACTTACATTATTTAAGCCTTCGGGCGAGCTGGAGACTTTCTTGAGAATGATTTCTCAAGATTAGATAGATTCTTTTCTGAGAATAGATCTAAATACCATGGCCTAGGACCTTAAAACATAGTTTAGGAAGAATCTAAGAGCGTAGATTTTCTAAGTATGAAGTAAAGGTAGATCTTTATTTCTTCACTAGCCATTTTGTTTTTCGAAATCGTAGAGTCTAGATCTAAGAAATTTTGAAAATCTATTTTAGATTTTAACGAAATCTGTTTAGATTCTAATATTCTAAGTTTGATTTTTATTTAGTTTTCTTCATTAGATGTAGATGGTATCCATTCTCTTAAGTGCATCACCAATAAGTCGTGGATGATCAATAGTACCTTGTATTGTGTATTATATTAACTGGAACACTACGGATGCTATTACCTTTCCATACTTACAGTAGTATGGTACGATACCATTCCTAACCTTTACTTCTTGCTTTTATGCACGAGGTAATATGGATATCTTCTAGAAAATAATCTATTTTCCTGGTGTTCCCTGAACCCTGTCCTCTCGTCAACCAAGATTTGTGTAATTCACACATAATTTGTGTAAATTTACACAAAATTTTTCTCGCCAAAACACACAACAATGTGTAAATGTGTAAATGCGATTTGCGAAATGTGTTTTAGGTATGCTCCAGTAACACAACACAACCGCAATTTGAAATGCTGATTCCTATGTACCTTTTGCGTAGCAGTATGGGCTGCCGTGTCCAATCAAGTAACTAGACCATTAAACCTTAATCTCGGCCAGTATCACTTCATTCAATGCATACAAAATTTCAAATCTATACATATTTTTATTTCCATCCTTCTCCAACACCATCAAGTGTTAAGTAGAAGCCAAAATAGTCACAACAAAAACTCAACCTTGCCTCTATAAACTGAATCTGCGGCACTTCCCATGGAAGTGTGTGCTGTTGACCACAGGCTGCGACATGTCTGCTTGCATATTTACTTCATCATTTTGCATCATCAACTGGGACAGTTGTTGGAATGAATTTGGCATTGAATCAGGTATGTTGATCCAGGAGGGCTGTTGGAATAAATTTTGCATGGAACCATGTGATTGGATCGAAGACAGCTGCAAGAACGCTTGTGGGATTGAATCCGGTACATGCTCCAGCATGTGGAATACATTGGGATTGGTTGGGTCTTGGATGGCAGACGCCAAGCTCTCAAGAGGACGATTTGTGCGCTGCTGCACGTGCATGTTTTGTTGATTTACTTGAAGAGGGTAGTCATTCAGCATTACATCTTGATTGGTTACACTAGCGGGGTAACTTTTTCTATTCTGATCAACTAGACTCTTCTGCAAATCTGATTCACAAATCTCTGCAACAGCGTCCCACTCAAGAAACTCGCTACTTGCAAACAGGCTCTTTTCATAAACAGGATTGATATCCTTCATGTTGAAGTTTGGGTCGGCAACATCAGTGGGATGGCTGTGAGAAGGATGTCCTGTCATGCCGACAAGGGCGTCACAGTTGAAACTATCCATCCCAGCAGCCCAATCAAACATACCATTTACGAAGAGGTCCTTGTCGGGTGCTGGACTGTGTGCATTCGTATAAAGCTCGTTGCTATCATTGGTCTGATACGTGTTGGGTGGGAGATCGCTTGGTTCCAGACAAGGTTGGCAGAAAGGCTTGGTATCGTTAGTAACTGCTACGCATTCCGTGGTCCATTGTGATTTTGCACATGGTGGATTCCACCCAAAGTGTGGGGGTCCGTTCATCGGATTTGTGTGTGACGCGGGCTTTGATCCGTTATTATCAGCACCACGACCGATTAGAACCGTGTCCCGTTGCTTCAGTTCAGGTGGAGACACACTTTCAAGGCCGTCATCAGACGATCCATTGTTTTGAATCATTCTACCAAAAGAAACAAAGGAGAACTCAGGTTTCTTGGTGTATTCTGCAGGGGTTGGAAAGACTTCGGGCGAGGCGGATCTTTCGGTCTTCTCAACCGGCTGTTTCTTCCGTACTGAAACTTTTGCCGACGAAGTTTTTGCGTCTGATACCCCGGTGGCCGTAAGCGGAGGCAATGGCGGGACGGCTCTGTCTGGGTTCAAATCTGGCATAGAAGGAAGCTTGTAAAAATTCGGCTCGTCACAATGACTCGAAGAAGATTTGGACCCGGTGCCCTTGATCTTCTGCCTGCGCATCCTCATTGCGAGGTTGGGCCTCCCCCTCAAGAATAGCTCGTGATAATATGCGCCTGCATCGGTTCCTCGAGCTATGCGATTGAACCCCCATAGATTGAGCTGGCGAATGAACGAAGCATACTTCGTTTGTTTGAAGAATCGAGGGAGAACGTCTGTAGTGCATGCATCGGTGTCCTTGACTTTGAAAGCACGTCCGTGGGGCATCCACCCGATGACTTCGTCGAGATCTCCACGATTTAGCACTTGAATCAACTGCAAAAGGAAGCGGGATCAAGGACGCAGGTAAGTAAAATGCCGAACAAGTCATTCCACGACAACAAACGTACCTTTCCGGGAAAATGCGAATTCGCTGCGCCTTCAGGGTTAAAGTTTTTGGCAGGACCAAACCTTTCAGCCAACTCCTTGATCTTCTCCCTGGCAATCTCCTCCTTTTCGTTCGACGCCTGTGAAAGCAAGCTCTCCTTTCTTTCCAGCATCTCCAAGTCATCATCGCTGACCACTGCATAGTCGGTGTAGGAATGATTGGCAACACTCTGCGTGATATCGAAGCCTTGGGAAGGAAATTCAAATGTAGGAAATGGTGGCTGCTTTGTCATAGGCGGGTGAACAAGAGTGGTTGCATCCGCGTCCTCAGCAGACGTTGTCAGCAACGCTTCAGCGTGTCGAACGGTTGTCGAGGCAGCGAACGCTGCATAGCGAGGGGAGGAGATGACGCTTTGGTGGAGCTGGTTGCGTGCAGGGGGGGCACGAGAGGCCGTCCTGCCAGGGCGATGGACATCGAGGTCAATACCTGCAAGGATCTCGTCGTCATAATTATTGTCGGCTTCCAGTAGCCGGAGTATTTCGACAGAGTCTGGGGAGGAGGCTCTCGAGTTCATGATCCTTTACATATCGCCTTTCGAACAATAAGTTTATGAGATATCACTGTCTTCTGGAAGGTAGATGGAGTGGGGGTCCTCTCGACAATACCATAGTGATTTATGATTTATGAGACTCGGTGAAGAGTGACATGAAGTCTTGAAGGGATATCATTGCATGTCTAGTCGTAAATACTTTGATTCACGCACTGACTGTAAAAGATATGACTATTGACGTACTCACGATGTTCTTGTTTTTATTATAATATTGTACCGGTGTTGTAGAGAAGACGAAGAATAATGGACCCCTCCGTGATTCGGACAATACTTTTACCGTACGATCTTTTTTTATATTACTTCTCTTGATAAATGCATTGTACCGGTAGAGAACAAATATAATACAACATAACCTGATTTTTTTCCCGAAAATCCGGGTTTGGGTGTTTGGTCATAACTTTAGTGAGTGAAGTATTGTATCGTTCCACATCTTCCGCAAGATGTTACAAAACACCGTAAGATGTTATATGGTACGATACAATACCGACGTTAAACACCTCACTGGAAAGGATCTGGTTTCCGATGTCACATTGGAATTGTACCGTATGAAGAACTGAGTTGTTGAATTGCTGTCACAGCATACCGGTGTCTTACCGGGTTCTGCATTTCAATTGAGCGTCCCCTTCATGTCAAATTCTTGCACGCGCGTGGACTTTTTTCACACGGGCGGCAAGACCCGCATCTTTTACACGTGGATCTTTTTTCAATCATTTTTGGCGAGTATTAAATTCTTCAACTTACGAATACTGACGAATTCTGACGAACTTCTCACTATGCCAAACCTTCGGACGAACATCGGACGAACGAGGGACGAACGTCTGACGAAATGTAACATACCATCTGAACAATCCGTTCGTGACGTATGAACATACAACATATTGTACCAAGTTCTGCACGTAAGTACGCCACTCTTCATCCCGGGAATATAGTGTCCATGTTTTCCAAATTTGCGAGCAACCAACTTTCAAATTTGTTAGTTGTCGGAGTAGAAGTCACGAACAAAGATCGAACTAACAAAATTTCTTTTCTCGTGTGTCCATGTTTACAGACCAAATTTGTCAGCGACCAACTCTTGTGGCGACGGACAGACCACAAAAGCCTTCCCCGCCTAAATTAACCTCCAGAATCGGAAGAAAATGCTGTACGATAGGAATTCAGTACTCTCTATGACTTGCGAGCAACCATCAAATTTGTTAAGTTGCTAACAAATTTGATCAAATTTGTTAGTCGACCGTTTTTTATATTTGTTAGTTCACTTCGCCGGACCGGAGATATTCACTAGGGAGAGATAAAATGACTAACAAATTTAAACTCGGTCGCTCGCAAATTTAATAAACATGGACACTCTAATCCCGGGATCAAGGGTGGCGGGACGGGATGGCAATCTCGGCCGGGATATCCCGTTATCCTGGTTTTTAATCCCGGACGAGACACAACTCTACTATTTTACGATGTATATCTTACCATCCTTAATTACAAACCCGATTAATAAAACATTATTTAAAGAAAAATACTACTACTCTGCTATTAAACAGAGGAATTTTCCCTTTTCTCATTTGTGGCAACTTACCAGCCACTGAAAAATGTGGCAAACTGGATCCATCATCCATCGACCCATCATCATCCAGACATCTGGGCATCGCCAGATTTAGTTGAGAATTTATTTTCAACTAAATTTAAGAGAAATATCGTTGAGAATAGTGGCGGGACGATTTCAAAAAAATTTTCAGACCGATGAAATTTTGTTGGGGGGGGTTTTAGTAAAAAAAAGGGGGGAAGAAAAAGAAATGTAAAAAAAAAAAAAATTTTTTTAAAATATTATTTAAAAAAAAAAAACCCCAATACTCCTTTCCCCACAAAACCCAACACACCCACCCAACCCCCCCAAACAACCACAATATTTTTTTTTTTTTAAAACAACCACCCCCACCCAAACACAACAACACCCCCCCAAGAAAAAAAACACCCCCCCCCCCCCTCCCCCCGGGGTGGGGGCTGGGGGGGGGGGGGGGGGGGGGGGGGGGGGGGGGGTGGGGGGTGGGGGCGGCGGGGGGGGGTGATGGGGGATGGCATTTTCCCTCCCCCCCTCCCCCCCCATTGACCTAAGCTGAAAAGTATTAAAAATCTTGATGTGGGCTTTTCAGCTTTGTTATTTTGTGAGTTAATTTAGATCATATTGTGAATTAACAATCCACCATGATGAACCATGATGAAGCAAACATGCTTCATTTTGGCAAAACGAAACTATGTAGAGATCCCTGTAGAACTGGTACATTTCAGTGCTAAAGACACAGTGAGAGCTCTCTTGTATCTTACAGTGATGGATCTCTACTTCATCTTCAAGTGATGTGGATTCTGTGTCAGTATTTCCTGACTCAGAGCACCTTGTCCCAAATGGTATTTTTGGGTAATGAAACAATTCTTGCTATTTAGCAAGACTGCAAAACTTAGGGGATGTCCAGCATCTCCTAAGAAATTAAGGGTATCTTTCAGGTACTCTTAGAGTACTGTTTTAGAGTAGATAATTGGCCTATGTCACTCGCCCCACGAATGGAGAATCAGGTGAGTCGTGTAAAAAACCTTTTCATTGAAAGGAAAAACATCAGGCTTTTGTTGTAATGGAAAACACTTGTATATGACAAGACGTTCCGACTTTGTAGTGACTACGAAGTAAAGGTTTTAAGCGTAAGTGTTTGTGGAGAGAGGAGTTTTAGAGTGATTAACTGACAGTATTTGTTTTTAAGTGTCTGCAGTGTCAAAGTATGGTGTTACTCTCCTAATATTCAATCGTTCTGATTTTGTTCCGCGGTGAACCCTGATTGTACCATTCGTATGGACTGTAGATATAGTCCAAGGATCTTTATGGTATTTGCTTTCAGATTTGCGGAGGATACCTTCTTTGCGAAGAAGTACTTTGTCACCAACCTTGTAATCCCAATCGACGCGAGACTTGTTTTCACGTTCGGTATTGCGATCGGTTTGGCGTTGCCTGTGATCTCCTATTTTGTTCCAGTCAGCCAGGAAGGGAATGTCAAACAGCATGTCCCTACCAAATATTGCTGCACCTGGAGAGGCTTTGAGTACTGTGTGGTATGTGGAGCGAACGGCCCATGCAGCATCTGTGAGGAAGTCTGCGATGTCACTAGGTGTCACTGTATTGGCCATGTCTAATTCAGTGGTACGGAGCATTGTCATGATTACTTGATGCATCCGTTCTAGTATTGCGTTTGCTTGAGGGTTCTTGATGCTGGTTGGCTTACGCTTGATACCGTATGAATCACATAAGGTTTGAAATTGAGCTTGAACTTCGCTTCCATTGTCGTAAATGATTACTTGACAACGTGGGTAACGGCTAAACCAGATCTTGTTAACTAAGGAGCCTACCTGTGCTGATGATTTATCAAAGTAAGCTTCCTTAGGTTTATTATGTGTGTTAGTACCCTTGCGGCCCTTTTACCCGTGGGAGCAACAGAAGTCACTTCTGTAACCGGTAGTTCCACAATCTCGAACCAACTGGTTGCTGGATCTATCATTGTGACACACATAAAGTCAATTTCAGTGCCGTCTTGGCCCTTGAGGGTGTATGGTCCTATTAGGTCCACACAGAGTACTTCCCAGGGGTTGGAAACAACCAATTTTGTAGGTAATTTACCATACTTACGTTGGCGTCGTTTGTTGACTTGGCATTTATGACAATTTTTGACGAAGGTGCGAACAGAGCGTCGCAAACCTTTCCAATACATCGCAGCGCGAAGAGTCTCTTCGAGGCGAGTAGTCCCCGGATGCTGCAGGTAGTGATGGTACCACTGTACTGCTCGCTGCTGGAGTTCCTGTGGGATGACAAGCTTGCCATCTTTGCACAGTACTTGAACATTTTCTACCAGCTGAGGTTTGTACTTCTCAAGCAGGCTGAGTTTGTCCAGCGTTTTATCCGTGTGTTGAGCTGCGGCAATCTCCCGAACTGTCAGGGGATATATTGCATTCTCTTCGCTGCGGTTGGCAAACACAAAGTTCATGAGGTCTGAGTGGTTGTCTGGGGATGGGTCCTCTTCTGATTGCATAGTGTAATAACACCAGCATTTTGTGAAGGTCATCCAGTTTTCCTTGATGTCCACTGCTGGACCAAAGTCAAGGCGTGAAATCGCATCCGCAACTGTGTTGTGGATTCCTTTGATGTACACGATTTCAGGACCATATTCCTCTAGCAGTAAACGCCAGCGGTAAACCCTGTCACAGGTCAATCCGAGTGCATCTTGCATGAGGTTCTTGTGGTCTGTGTAGACTACAATTTGTTGGCCCCACAGCATCCCTTTGAACTCTTTGAGTGTTTCAACAATGGCTAGAAGTTCAATTTCGGTTACGCTGTACTTTTGCTGACAGACAGAGAGTTTTCTGCTGAAAAAGCTATTGGCGGTTGTTCTGAGTAATGACGGCTCCAAGTTGTCTCTTGGATCCATCAGTATAGATCTCAAACCCTTTTGAGTAATCAGGGTAGGCCAAGGACACATCTTTTGCAATAGTGGCCTTTACATCATCGAATGCTTTTGATGTTCGTTAGTCCATTTCCATGGTTTCTTTTTACCTTGAGGAGTTTGGACTTCTTGGTGTGACCACACTCGCCGACTAGGCTTGTGAGTGGGGCAAGCATTTCGCTGCGTCTTGCCCAAAGATCTCGATAGTATTGGACCATGCCAAGGAATCTACGGAGGTCTTTGACATTTTTGGGCGGTGTCAGTGCAAGTATCGACTGTACCTTCTTGGGTTGTGGTTTTATACCATCTCGTGAGAGTATGTACCCAAGATATTCTGTTTCTATGGCACAGAAGTTTGATTTGCGAGCATTGACTTTCAAGTTCGCATCTTGCAGTCTGGAGAGGACCAATTCCAATTTAGCCAGGTGGTCTTCCAGGGTTCCCTTTGTGATGCATAATAGATCATCAATGTAAGCTCTTACGAACTCAAGGGTGGCCATTAGTTCCGTCATTTTTGATTGAAAAATGTCAGGAGAACCAGCAATACCCATTGGTAACCTGAGGTAAGAGTATTTACCCCATGGAAATATAATGGTGCAGATTTTGGATGCATCTGGATCCAACCTAATGGTGTAATAGCCCATGTTTAAATCAAGGGCAGTTGCAAAAGTGAATCCTTCTAGCTCTTGCATGACTGTGCTAATTTTAGGTAACGGGAATGGTTTTCTAACTATTCTTTTGTTTACTTCTCTAAAATCACTTAGGAAACGTACAGTCTGATCTTTTTTTGGTACTATGAATGATGGTGAAGCCCATTCAGATGCGGGCTGCCACTCTAGTACTCCCAGGTCACACAGTCTTTTGAGCTCTTTCATGAGAGTCTCTTTGAGTGAGTGTGGTACTGGGTAAGCTCTGCCATGATATGGTTTGGCACCTTCCTTTAATTCAAAGGAGACAGGCTCTGTGTTCCAATCACCTAGTGTACCATCAAAGAGGTCCTCGTATTTACGGAGGAGCTCTAACAACTTGTTTTGATCTTGTAAACTGAGGTGAGGACAGTTGGTGTCAACAACTGATTGGAGGTCTGCTTTTTCATATTTTGCATCTAAGATGTGAACTGCGCGCTGAGTGGCTTCCTCAGTACTACGTGGTTCATGAATCATGCTGTGGTTAACTGACCAAGCTTTTTCAATCTTAGAGCTAGTAGCCAGACTGTTGATGTCTCTCATTGGCAAGATGATCTCATCAATGGTAATATCCTTTGTTCGAAAATCCAGAACAATTCCAAGCTCACTTAGTGTTTTTACACCTAAGATGAGGTCAAACGCTGGCTTTGCCATCTTTTTTCCATCATACTCGACAACATCAGGTTGAACTGTGTATTCCTTGCTGTTGGAGTAGTCTACAATTTTAGTGTGACTTCGCCTCTTCCTTTGGTTTGGAAGCACCCATTCGACGTGTGCCAAGACTTTGACACCTGCCTAGCCAAGTAGGGAAAGCGTTTGTTGGTTCCTTTTTCATGGAACATGAGGTCACCATCAGAACCAGTGTCTAATAGTACTCTCAAGAAGTTGTTTTTGCGACTCCTGGACAAGTGTTTGAGTTTTGTCGAGGACTGACTTCCGGTCGCTAACTTTTGCACAGCTAACACTGCTGTCACTGAATCTACTGAGTTCTGTGGGCTAGGTGTTTGTGGTGGCTGTGTATTATGTAGAGGGTCCAAATCTGAGCTTGGTTCTACTTGGGTATTGGTGGATAGATTCGAGGTGTCTGTGAGACTTTTTAAAGTTGCGTCCATCAAGGGACTCGAATAATCCTTAATTAAATTTTTTGATTTAATTCAAATTTTTGATTACTGGTAGTTTTAATCGGACCAGGGGTAGTATAATTTTCTAACTCATGGCTAGTTTTAATTTTCTTACTACATACAGGAATTTCCCCGGTACTACCCGACCCATCACTTCAGGAGGAGTCGGAATCGCTGTCACTTTCGTACTGACGGCGGCGTTTCTTGCCTTTTTGTTGGCTTTCTTGAGAGACTTCTCGAGTTTCTCCATTCTCGCTACGACCTGTGCGTAGGATTTCTTAGCGCGGTTGTCCTCACGAGACTTTCGTGCTGGTGCTCGAAAGTACCCGCGTAGGAGTTCCGTCCTTGTTGTAACGGCGACACTCCGCGGTATTATGCGTGGTGTGTGCGCCCCATGCTTTTGCACAGCTCGCAGTTCCTCTCGCGCGAGTATACTCCGTGCGTGCTTGCTTGCTGGGCTTCCTGGGAATGCGCCCGCTTGGCGAGAACTTCTTGGAGGGCTGGTCTGCTGCTTGGGCCTTTGCAGGCTTCGCAGTTGACTGCTTCTCATCCACTGGGTGCGCCACCTCAATACGCTCGAGAATGAGCAATAGAGGCTTAACCCCTTCGGGATAGCATTTCTCTAGCAAGTGGTACTGATCCTGCCACTTCAACGGACACATGCGCAAGATATGGCATGCAAGTTCGAATCCGTGAAGGCAAAGACCTGTTGCGTCATTGCACTAGCACTAGGGCTGTAGTACAGGCATGGGAGGTCTTCGATATAGTTATTCAACTGCATGGCGCGTTGGACAAACTGACGAATCTTAACCTTGTTGGGCTTTTTGAGGCAATTGGAGATATAGAATCTCAAATTTTCGCCTGCGTCATGTGCGAAACAAGACTGGAGGTGGAGTAAATTACACCTCCTGAATGACTCGGACGTTTTGCCCGGTGACTTCTTCCTCTCGACTCCGAAGATGTCGTGAAAGGGCGTCGACTCCGTCTGCTCCTTGACAATTAAGTCCCAGGGCTGACGTGCCTCCTCAGTGAGGAGGTTGGCGTAGAGTTGAAAAACTTCTAGGGCCGAGTCGGTCATTTTGCTTTCAAGGCGAGCATGTCGGCCTTTAGGGAAAGAGACTCTGCAGTCTTCACTTCCTTAGCAGTTTTAGAGAGGGGTCTTCGGCGAGTTCACGTAGAACAGCCTTCCACGCGGCCTTTTCGAGTCATAAGCCTTTTCGGCCTCGTCGCAGGCGGGAATCAACCCCATTTTCTTGGCGGTACTGTACGCCTTGTTCACGTGCAGTATGAACTGCTCGTTGGTACCGTGTCCGGACCAAACCGTGACTCGGGTTTCTGACCCATTCGCGAGGGTGCACTTGAGGGACTCGGGCTTAAGATCCAAGGCTTCTTGGACTGGGTCCCGGTCTGGCACATACCGGATGGGAGCTTTCGCCACCCCTTCCGCGCTCGCATTCTTGGTGTTTAAGCCCGATGGGCGCGATCTTCTCGAGGCCATTCTTGAGAGGGCTGCTCCGAGACTTGTACCTAAGAAAAGGGTCTTGTAGGAGCTTCGTGGTGGGGCGCACTCAAACGAGACACGCTTCTCACGAATCTTGACGGCGGGATTTCGTAGGGCTGACGTGGCGCTACTACTTACCGTCGCTCAATAGGCGATGGCTCTACTAGCGATCACCTGGGCGTTGAACGCTCGACTGACGGAAGACAGGCGCGACGAAGCAGGACTTGGCGTAAGTCGGTACGATGACGGACGGTCGAAGGCAGTGTGGAGCTGGACAGGCGATCCAGAAAAAAATTCGCTCGAGTAGGTTATCGATCGATAGTGACCTAAGCTGAAAAGTATTAAAAATCTTGATGTGGGCTTTTCAGCTTTGTTATTTTGTGAGTTAATTTAGATCATATTGTGAATTAACAATCCACCATGATGAACCATGATGAAGCAAACATGCTTCATTTTGGCAAAACGAAACTATGTAGAGATCCCTGTAGGACTGGTACATTTCAGTGCTAAAGACACAGTGAGAGCTCTCTTGTATCTTACAGTGATGGATCTCTACTTCATCTTCAAGTGATGTGGATTCTGTGTCAGTATTTCCTGACTCAGAGCACCTTGTCCCAAATGGTATTTTTGGGTAATGAAGCAATTCTTGCTATTTAGCAAGACTGCAAAACTTAGGGGATGTCCAGCATCTCCTAAGAAATTAAGGGTATCTTTCAGGTACTCTTAGAGTACTGTTTTAGAGTAGATAATTGGCCTATGTCACTTATACAACAACCAACCAGGCCACATTGAGAGAAAGACAACCCGCTCGGTTGTTTCTAAGGCCTGCGTTTGTGTCTTTGTTTTGTGGGGGGGGGGCCCGGGGGGGCGCGGCCCCCCCCCCCCCCCCCCCCCCCCCCCCCCCCCCCCCCCCCCCCCCCCCCCCAAAAAAACCGCCCCCCCCCCCACAAAAGAGGTTGAGGGAGCAAGATCATCCACTTGAACGGCTCTAGCAGAGGTTTACTTGATGGTGTTGGCTGTGGGTGGATTCGGCCAGTAAAGCCATGTCGGACATGGCACCAACAGCATTTCACAACAATAAACCAATTTTAGCTGGGAAAAACGGCAAAACCGGGGCACAAAACATCTAAGAAAAGACGTGGAGGGAGCGAGATCCTCCACTCAGACGGCTCTATCAGTGGGTTCCTTTGATGGTGTGAGATGTGGGTGTCTTTGGAGGGTGAGGTGATGTCGAGTTGGGCAAAACCGCAAAACCAGGGTGCGAAAGAACAAAGAACAGAGGTGGAGAGAGCAAGTTATTTCTAGTCAATTGCAGTCATTTGCACTTTCATAGTAATAATGGGTACTAGAATAAATTAGAAATAGCATTGTGTTCATAGCAGGGTAGTATCTTTTGGATAGGTTAGGGTTACTTGTATAAATAAGGACGGAGGGATCCACATTGTAAAATAAATGTATTCCTTCCGAGCAAAAACAAATTCATTTTAAAATTTACTGTAAATAAGAATCAGCCTAAGTTAATCATGATTTTGACCATTCATTCACCTGGAAAGTCCCCTTTTCCAACTTGGACACAACACAATAAAAAGCCAGTATCCATTCATCCCTTAGCACCTCTTGTACATATTCTCTAACCTGTGAACCCTTAATCAAAGTGAAATCTTCCACCTTTGCTCCATTCCCCACTCCATGTGCCAATATAAATCGGCATGCTGCATGAGACACTTGAAATGATACCTACAGCCTTCTATCACCTACTTGCAGCACCACTTGTATTAATCACCAACAAAAACATGAAGACATCACCTTTCACTCCCCCTTTCCATATTGTCAATAATGCATGGTGCAAAGATGGTACAATCTCCCCTACGCCATTTTGTTCACTTCTCAGTTTGGAAAACTAACTTTTCCTCACTTCCAAGCTTTGATCATGGCTTCATTGTAAAATACCAACAAACAACTAGCCACCCACAATACACGAATCTTCCCAAAAGTTATGAAAGCGGAAACAGGGCCGTGGCATACGTCAACAGTTCTGGTTGCACCTCATTCCAAACCGCCAGTGCAAAATTTCACAATGAGACTTTCCATGATTCTAAGGGGATTGCACACTCGATGAATATTGTACACAAATGGAATAGAGCGTCCTTACAGTCCGTGCACGCTGATTGAACGAGCTGTGAATGAACGAGTTGACGTCACAGTATACTTGTGATAGTTTTTTATGACGTGTCAATCTCTCGGAAATTGTTCACGTTTCGTGCAAAGGTTTTTTTTTGTCGAAAAATGCATGAACGATCACGATCTTGCGTTCATGCATTTTTGATTGGAAGAACGTAGGAACAAGTACAAAATTTTTGCACGATACATGGATCTTTCGGACTTAATGGAAATTTACATAGAAAATGATAACAGTCCAATTTGATAATTTCAATGAGAAATTAAGTATTTTAAACAGCATTTGGAGGCATTGCGATTGGGGTTGCCAAATAGGTGAGTTATCTGGTGCAGACAAATATTCAATTCTTAACAGCATTCTCTTGTTTTCTTGAGAGGCTTAAATCATGTTTTTGTGCATTGTTTTGACTTACGTCTCGAACTTTTCAGCATACATTCTAAACTAACAGAACAATCAAAAGTACAGAGAACATTCGAAAGTACATAACTGTACTTTGTACTCTTTGTAATTTCCCATAGAAAACGTATTGATTCCCATGTATGACAGCTAGAAACAATAGGAGCACTATGTATCCTAGAGATATCATGATACCCAGCCGGACAGACAGTGGATTGCAAAAACCTGATTTTGAGTAAATTAAAAAAAAGGATTTTGGTGCGAACGAAATAGCTCTACTATAGTACGTACTGTAGAAACATACCAATTTTCTACAATCAAAATGTAAGGTTGTAAAAATGTTTTTACTCGAACTGTGACGTCATTTTCATCCGTCACACGGATGAAAGACAGAGCAAGAGTGCTCCTTTTGTTTTTAGCTGTCTTATGTCACAATGTACCTCCGGATGTACTTTGTACCTTCAAAAGTGAACAGTAGATATAGTAGAATTTGTATCAGAATTTGTCAATGAAGCAATATGTTATAAATTTGTCATCTTGTGGAGTAAATCTTTTTAGTTTTACACATGATGGTATTGTTCAAGTGTTGATTGCATGCAACAGAACATGCTGTGGCATGAAGCTCTTTCCTGCCGAATAAACATTTGTAAACACATGCTGAAGGTGGATGTGGAGGGTTTGGATCTGGCATTTTGACGGGTTCAACCAAATTGCTGACACAGAATTGTGCCGTGATGGTCATATTTGAATTTAATCCTGGATTGCGGGAGGGAGCACATCCGCATGGGATGTGGGGGAAGAAAGGTGATTCTCAATGTGATTTGTTGGACATTGCAACCTGGCTGGATACTTTGGGGTGTGATTGCTATCTTGATATGCATGTGCCAAAGGGGAATGAGGATGGGAAGGTGTCGGATGCTCTGGCTTTGTACAGAATAATGGGACATTGTTTGACAGAGAACTTATTGACCCTTTCACGATTGATATTGATTGATTTGA
Source organism: Cyclotella cryptica (assembly GCA_013187285.1). NCBI lineage: Eukaryota > Bacillariophyta > Thalassiosirophyceae > Thalassiosirales > Thalassiosiraceae > Cyclotella > Cyclotella cryptica. Next base: position 653,996 of record JABMIG010000030.1, read on the forward strand.
AGAGAGGGGAGAAGAAGGCTATGTTGGTTGTCTGCTGTGGCTTCAAATTGACAATCAACCTTTGCAAATTTGTGAGACTGATAGCATGCAGTAATGCATTCTCACTGAGGAGGGGAACATGGAGAAAAGGACCTGTCATTGTAGTGGTGCGTAAGGGAATGATGACTGGACCACAAGGCTGCAAATTCCGATTTTGGTTACTGTCCCAAAAACACAGTCACCAGTAACCTATCAGAGTTACTGCAGTAATTCCGGTCAGTTCCGGAAATATTACGGTAAATTTTGTCAAAATGAGTCTGATTTCGTGATGTCACGATGTCACAGTCCTTAACTATTGAGCAAAGTCTTAAGTAAGTCTTTCTCAGTAATCTCGCGATCACAGTAATCAAATTACTGTCAAAATTAGAAACTTTTCCGGAGTAATGCGGAATTCTGCCAGAATTCCTCCGGAATTTGCGACCTAGCAGGACCACTGTTCTATTGTGGCCTGGGCAGATTGGATTTGAAACCTCATGGACAGGACGATAGAGGGTGGAGAAGACGGCTCTGTTGGCCATCTGCTGTGGCTTAAAATTGACAATAAATTTGCAATTTTTTTGACTGATAGCAGGCGGTTTAGTGATGACATGGTGAGAGGATATTTTATAAGTTAAGGTATCTGCAGGAATCAATGCTACTCATTTAATGAGCACAGCAAATTGACCAGAGTCTTGTGACATGTGGTCTCAGAATAAAAAAGGACATGCCTAAAACTCAAACTACATGACTTACTTATTAATCACTGTTTGATCAAATTCCAATATAATTGATAACAATCTGTTTGCTAGGATGCTTTTCTGATCAAGTGGTGTTTCTTTGTCAAGGGGGTTTTGGATTTAGCTATGGGAGAAATTAACCATGCAGGCATACTTTAACCATAAAAGTTATCTGCATGTCTGATGAGTGGTCATTGACTCATGAACATAAAAAAGTAATGTGTGTCCTGAAATAGACTAGAGAACTTTTTAGCATCCACCCCAGTAGGTGCACACTCCTACAAAATCAATCATAACTCAATGGGATTCACGCCATTAACTTACCATAATAAGCAGGAAAATGTTCCGTTCAATTGCAAAAATATGATGCTGTCAATAAGGCAGCAGATATATGGAGCCCCCTGGGTCCGTCAGACGAAACCGAGTTAGTTAGGTGTTTCGTCTGACAAAACGAATCAAGGGTATGTTCAAATACAGACATGAATATAAGATAAAAGGTATCCCATTTTGCTTCCAATCTGACCGGAGATCGTTTTAACTAAACTTACAAATTAACATTCAATATCTATATATTTAAAAAACACATTGCCTATCAGGTGTGCTAAGGCTATGTGGTGTATGTTCACAATGCATTACCTCTGGACAGGGGTTCTATTTCCTCTTTTGTCTTTTTATCAATGCATGATTTTGTCTTACAAAACCATGTTTACTAGTGTAAGCATGCAACTTTTTTTATTTCTCTAAGACTTTCGATTTTGTCTTACAAAACCATGTTTACTCGTGTAAGCATGCAACTTTTTTTATTTTTCTAAGACTTACGATTTTGTCTTACGAAACCATGTTTGCTAGTGTAAGCATGCAATTTTTTTATTTCTCTAAGACTTTTTGGTGATTTCATCTGAGGAAATGTGTTTTCGATTTGAATTTGTTTTTAAATCTAGTGGATACCTTTTCTTGAAAATGGTGTCAGTTGGACACCTAACTGACACCTAACTGACACCTAACTGACAAAAATGCTTTGTCTGACGAAGAAGTTTGTTTCGTCTGACGGACCCAGGGGTCTCCATATAACTGACCCCTTAATGGATCAAGGGTGACACAATCTTTCAAGGTAATTCAATGAAACATATTTTATTAGAATTATTCTTTTGAATCATCACAATACCATCGTTGTACCCTATTTGCATGATTACCAATTTGAAACTGTCGGTTTCCTTATGGAGTGTTAACTCATATTTTGTGTGTTGATGTAAGCTCTCACCCAAACTGTCAAATAAATCCAAGACCGGTCTCAATGATTTCGCCAAGGAAAGATTTTCCATCAGTCCATACAAAAGCGATGATACTGTCCAGAATATATATTAATGGATCAAGTGTCTGAGAGCGCGAAACTCCATCTGGATCATGTAATACTATGTACTTTATCGTAAGACCGGTTGCAGCCACGGGTACTATTTTTGGGTCGAGTGACTATTTTTGACCGGACTTCACCGAAATAGCAACTATACCCCCAACTTTGCCGATGCAGTCATGGTAAGAATTCCAGTAAGTTGCTAAAAAAATAGTAAATGCAATTTTTTTCTGACCAGTTCCTTTTCGAGGTCGTTTTGGTAAACAGTTTTATTTCCATTTTTTGGGTGCTGTTGACGGTGGCGGCAAAGTTGACGGGGAAGGAGGTCGAGGAGAGGGGTGAGAGGGAATAGAGTTGGATATTGGAGTGTTAATTTGCAAAAGGACGAAAGTTTAGAAGCAATAACAAATGTAGCAAGGTTTTGTGGGAATTTTTAGACTGCTTAATTGGAATTGGGACACGATGCCTTTCTTGCTGTGGTGCACTTGATCTTGAATTGTTTGTTGACAAGAAAGGGGCGTCGATCGTACTTATTAAATTGCGCCGGAGACAAACTGCCATTGTATTAGCTCATTAACCGACATTTAATTGTTATGCTCTTTCCATCTTTGTCCACATTGTACTGTGTCAAAAGCAACTACTTGGGAATAGTATCTTACAAATTCATATCATCAAAAATCGAATCATCCTCCAAGTTGCATTTTTTTCTGCCACTAACCAAAGGCTCTCTCTTGACCTGACTATAATATTTGCCAATATTGTGTCATTCTTGTAGCCTCTTCCCCCGACGTAATATGATTGTAGGCAGGTTGAGCATTTTGAATGCGAGACAGAATTTGTTGGTTTTCCTTGGTGATACATTGAAGTTTGCACTTTCGGCGTTCTTTGATTAGAGTTATGGGTAAGCTATTTTAACATTCCACATGTAAGCAAGATGGTGTTTTAGTAACCGAAAACATCAGAAAATAGAGAGGCCTTAACACCTTTCCTTATGCAAAAAATCTTCCTTATGATGATGTCTTTGTGACTTGGGGACCTAAATTTTAGTGATTTTTGGAGTATCTGTGAAAACATTGCATTTTCTGGAAGGTGCCAGATTTGTCAGGGACAACATCCTTCCTTCCGCACCACCAACAAAAATAGGCTTCTCAATAACTGTGCAGATATCATGGCAAATTTTGCACGCAGTAATTAGTGTTACGTAAGGATACCACACGATTTCTAGCTCATGCGCGCATGAGCTAGCAATACAAATTCAATGTAAATTATAGTACAAGAATGAATTCACTTTGAACCACTACATGTCAGATATCTTTGGCCACTTGTGTGCCCGCAATATCTGCACCATGAAACCCAGCCAAGATTGCAAAACCCTATGGGACTATCTTGAGAGCTTAAGTCCAGCTCTGCACATTCTCAAGTGGTCAATAACACATCCTTGAACGAGCCAACAAATTGGGTCGAAAAGTCCAACACGTAGAAATTGGTATATTTTCTACGTGAAGATAGTTGTCAGATATTAAAAGTGTCAAAAACTCTCGTACTACATGTGAGGATTCCATAGTTCGCGCATTATTTATTTTACGGTTACATCAAGTAAACTAAAGACAGACTATCTGACGTCATTGCACAACAATTTTTTTCGAAATGTGTACAATACTACGTAGGAATAGTACTTCATGCTCATAGTGGTTCATAGTCCAGTCAGTGGTTCAAAGTGAACTCGATCTTGTACTTGATGTTTGGAACTCATCTACGCACGATTTTGTAATTTCGACAGGTATCTTGCGTCTCTTGATAACCTTGTCTAGTACTGGTTCCGATGAGCAACGAAATGGTCATAAGTGACGCCAATTGCCTGATTCTTTCCTGTGTTGTGAACTGTATGGTATGGTACCATACAGAATGTGTGAATGTGGCGCAACACACGGTGTATGCCAAAAATAGCCATATCCATGATCACATCCTCGTGGCCCCAAAAAAGATCCCACTCCATTCCATATACTTTGGTGGTGGTACATCCCGCTTGGCGCCTCTGTCGACGCTCAGTGAGATATTGCAGGCTATTTTCAAGTCTGACAATTCACCATTTCATTTAAAACAAGACACTGAAGTCACAATAGATATGGACCCGGGAACATTTGAGTTGAAGGCATTAACAGCAGTGAAAGATATGGGGTTCAATCAGATAAGTTTGGGAGTACAGAGTTTGGATGATGGCATTTTGACTTCATTTGGAAGAGTGCATTGATCGTCTGATGTGAAAAGATAATGACAATACTCCTGACAATGATGTAAATACTATGGGTTCAAACACGACAAAATTACACCATCCAGCCTTGCCATCTCCCAAAGAATGCACCTGGATGTATCATTATGCAAGTGGGTACCTTTGCTCAAAGAAGTATGAGCATTATGACATTAGCAGCTATGCCTATAGAACATTGAAATGAGTGTCAGTGGACCTAGAAACCTGCAGCGTGATGCAAAGAGAGGTGCTTGATGCATCAAAATTGGAAATGAGATTTCAGTAGCAACTATATCTTGTATTAATAAGACTTGGTGTTTACAATCATTGTGTCCACTACATGAATCACGAATCCGGAGAGCTTAATTGTTATGAAATTCTCATGACATCTGTATTGTCTAGCTATATATAGTGGCAAGAAGTTGTGTGGAAGATCACTGCATGCAATCATTTAATGCTGAAGACAAATGTATGTGCAAGCTATTTTAACATTTCACGTGTAAGCAAGATCGTGTTTTAGTAACTCCTCTTGCATTGAATTTCGATGTAAAAAATACATCAGGTAGATGTATATTAACTCTTATAGTACCGGTTTCTCTATACATTCCCCCACAATTGCCCGCCTGTCCACCAATCCATCACTCAAGATTTTGGCAGTTGTCACTCAACCATACGGTACCATATCATCTCAACCAGGAATATCATACAATGCACCCTGTTGACATTCATACAAAACGAAAGAGTACTCAAAGCAAACTAAACCATACAAATATTAGAGAGAATAAAAGTGCAGCAAACAATCTGCACGCCATACAAGAACTTCGTGACACAATGACACCTGGAGTTCCTGACACCATAAACCATACAAATAATAGGCTTTCCCGTTTCAAGCAGGTTGGATACTTTTAAATGCAGCAAGCATGTATGAGCGCACATTGCTACCCCGTCTTCCCCTTGATGCATTAGATTTGTCTGCCCTGTGTTTAGCTTCAACCTCCTTGCGATGGCTGTCAGCAATATACTGTGGCTTATTGTCAAGTAGGTATTGCACAAAGAGTGTAACCTTCTCATGGTAGGTACGCTTTGAAGCCTCAGAGACAAACGTTTCTCAACATACTCAGCTGAAACTCTTGCATCAGCTGTACCAGACAATGCAGTGGAAGTAGCAGCCGTAATGGCGACAGCAGCAGCAACAGCAGCTCAGACATTGGTACCAGTTGTGTTGGTACCATTGGCAGCAGCAACAGTATCAATAACAGAGGAGACCAAAAGAATAGCCTTTAGCGCAGTGGGAAGCATGATCATTTTGACTGAAGTGTTGAATTGGTATGTAACACGAGAATCCTGTTGTGAGGGATTGTTTGTATGTGGCTTTAGAATGTTAGTGGATGTTTATGGCACATTAAAGTTTGGGTGCATGTATGTTTGTCTCGTGAGCAGTGTTTTCCCACCAATATTACGATACCATAAGGTATGGTACTTGGAGAAACCTACAGCATGTAGCATGCACTATACTTTATCAGTACGTAGAAAGTAGCGATGTAAAATATACATCGGAATTAAAATTTTTTTTACATACATCCAGATACACTGCAATCATCATTGATTTGATACGGTACACAGATTCGAGGTATTATTAATATTGATGTATTTTTTACATCAGGTTTACTTTATGTCACAGAGGGAATTCGTAGAATTAGTCGTAGGATACATCAAAATTTATTGATCTGAAAATATCACAAAATGATGATCGTGGCTGTGAATCTGACATCAGGTACTAAAACAATAGCAACCGTCACAAAAAACAGTCACCAAAAATATTTGGCAACAAAAAAATAGTAGCCGTGGCTGAAACCAGTCTAAGTAAAGTTACAAAAAAGGGTAAAGAGAGTATCAGGGAAAGTCACGGCAGTGTATGTACTTACTTAGGCCGATGCTTATGGGAGCACGATCACAAAGACAAACCATCAAGCGAGGCATCTCCATATGATGACTGGGGGCTGAGGCAGTAAGCGTGTTGCGGACAATGGGTGAGGAATTAACCAAAAAATGAAATCGCTACATAACAAGCATATTTACTCACCTTGCCCACATACAGATTTTCTACTATTGTTTTTAGGAGTGTGGCAGCAGTAGCTCATACACATCTTGCTTTCTACTAATGTTAACATCCGGGCAGCAGTGGTGGCAGTGCAAGAGGGGGCAGAAACATCTACACTATATACTGGACAGTGCAAAGTATGAAATAAAATAAAATAAATCAAAACATCAATATAAATAACTGGAGCAATTTTTTACTCACCCGATCGCCAACCCTGTTGTTTTGATGTTGATGAAGTGATGTGGTGGTAGCTGCTGCACCAGATTCAGCGGTTTGCGATATTTTTGGTCGCGATTGGTCTCCTTCCGCAAATGGTCGCAGGATTTATCAGATTGCATGTTATAAAATGATTCCAAACTACTATCCTTTTTCAATAAATTTCATTTTTAGTACTTTTTACCCAATCAACATTCAAAATACACCCATCCTGGAGGTGTGTGATTGGCAAAAAAAAACCACTGCAGGGGCATCCTGTGTTGCGGAAAAAAACCTAAAAGACACCTACTTCGCGCGTTTATGTACATAACACTGTTATACACATGATGCTTTTGTGAAGGCAAGACCATATTATGTACATAACAACATCATGAACATACCTTTTTTGCAAAAATAACATACTCTCAGTTCAATCATTTTTCTTTGTGAAGGCAAGACCATATTATGTACATAACAAAGTCATGAACATACCTTTTTTGCAAAAATAACATACTCTCAGTTCAATCATTTTTCCTGAGTTTTTCTCTTGTTTGGCTGTGTCCACTCATCAAAATTGGCGGGTATGTCTGGCCAAGCTACTTCACTCCATTTTTGTCTGTGTCTGAACTTTACCTTCAAGGCATCCTCGTGTGTCCTCTCCCAGCGCAATGCTTCCTCTCGAACTCTTTCACTTTTCACAAATAAGCCTGGCTTAGGTGAATCAAATAGGTTGTTGAACTCCCTGTTGTATCGTTCCATCACATTATTGGTGCACTGATGACTTTTTCACAACATTGAACAAAAACAGCGTCAGTCGTCATGTTATATACATAACCAAGTTTCAAACATACCAGACCCCATCATCCTCCACACTTGTCCATACTTCCTGCGTTCGCTAGCCAAAAGCATTGACACCATACTTCAGCGCTTAACTACATATCTCATCCAGAAGACAGAATCACAGAAGCAAAACTAAAAAATGTATGTAAGAACTAACCTTTCTTTGACCTGTGGTTGAAAACCCTAGAAGACAACTGCTTGGCATGGTTATATACATAACAACGTCGGAAGCATCACCTTTCGTGTGTGGTCAAAGAAAATTCATGTGTTATGTGCATATCTCATCCAGAAGAGAGAATCACAGAAGCAAAACTGGCCTTACCTGTCTTCATGCAAAGTTATGTACATAACAAAGTCACAAACATACCTTTGATACAAAAATAACATACTCTGAGTTCTGTCATTTTTCCTGAGTAAATCTCTTTTATGGCGGTGTCCACTCATCAAAATCGGTGGGTATTTCTGGCCAAGCTACTTCACTCCGTTTTTGTTGGTGCCTGAACTTCCCCTTCAAGGCGTCCTTGTGTACCCTCTCCCAGCGTTGAATCCAAAATTATCGATACCAGGTTGCATTCATTTCTTCATCATCATGGACCTGCGCCATCCAAAAATATGACAAGAAATACCCCTGCGTGGTCCAAAAATATCGGTACAATACTTCATGCGAATCCAAAAATATCGACACCCTTCTTCCTGCTGCCTTCAAAAATATCGACACCATACTTCCTGTGCAATCCAAAAATAGCGACACCATGATGCAGTGACATCAAAAATGTTGACACCATATGTCCTGCGCAATCCAATCATATTGACACAATACTTCCTTTGCAAATCAAACAATATTGACATCATACTGCCTGCAATCCCAAAATCGAACATCCGACGCAAGCCCAAAATATTGAAACCTTCTTCCTTTGGTTTAGGTGCTCACCTGTTCTTGCTTTCATCTTTCTTGTTTAAATACATAACATCGTTATGTCTATAACACATGCCATCAAATATGAGTCACTAGTGTAGAAAGTAAGGATTCTTCTGATTAGAAACAATTGGTAAACAAACAATAAATATAATGATAAAATAGCGCAACTTTCCTCTGTTTTCTCTTACCTCTGTAGGTGGCACACATCATGCTTGACACCCGAAATTATGTAGATAACAATTTTAAGTACATAACCCACTAGAGAGCAGGAGGAAAAGTCATACACATAATAAATCGATTTTGTGCAAATAGAGGATCAGTTAGTTGTCGTTTTGGGTTCCTTCTATGTGAAAACGCATGACCACGTAAAAATTCTTACCATACCACATCGCGACACCGTAAAATTTATGTAAATAACATGTTATGTAGATAACGAACACATGAGTGTGAGAAAAGTTATATACATAACAAATTGATTTCGTGCAAACAGCGGATCGGTTAGTTGTTGTCAGTCTATGCGAAAAGCACGATCACGTAAAAATTCTTACCATATCACCTATCAAACAGGTCGATGGCGAAGTTCGCGCGATTTGCGAAGTGAACGTGAATTGAGTTTCTCAGTACGGTTGGCTGAGGCAAATTCTTCTTTGCAACATGAGAGTTCGTGCCCATGATGACATGAAGTTAGTCATAGTGATGAGAAGCAGGATGGGTCACTAGATGTGAGGCTGGTGTCCTGTGACACAGCCGAACAAAAATAATGCAATCAACAACAATCAAAAACAAGTCCACCGGACAAGTCACTCACTAAGCCGCCCAGCCCTCTAACCCCAGCATGCATTCCAGTCCTTGTGATGGTGGTATGGTACAAATCCGTCACCTCAGCAAAACAAGCAAAACAGTTCATGTTTGTCATGGTCGGTCATTTTTATCCTGGTAGTTTGGCTTGATGGTCCAGAAGCATTGATGCAGCAGCCCCCACCACAGCATGACACAAAAATTAGCGACGTGGCATGAAATTAAAAAGTGTGCCAGGAAAACGGCATTTTTGTTATCAAAAACCTTAATTGCTAAATATGATTGAGAAGATGTTTTTAAATGACATACAGACATAAATAAAAATATACATACAGATTCATTGAGTCGTTTAAATAGTTTTGTGCCTTGTTATTATTTTTATTAGTTCTCATATATAGTTAATACAAATATATAACCCATTTATATAAATACAGAAATTAATAAAAATTATCTATATGTACTTTTAATAACAGATGCTTTCTTATATTTTGTGGACACTAACTTCGATTAAATATATTATATAGGCTATTTGTCTTGCGACCATTTGTAGAAAGCGACCAAATGCGACCATAAATATAAAATAACGATTCAGCTTGGATATCAATTTAATTGACAATGTCAGGGGTGAATCAAGGTTGAAAATGGAGCAACACTTTTTCTCACATTGTGCTTGATTCCCATGTTCCTTGTTGTTATTGGAAATGCAGTGATGGCAGCAGTGGCACTAGATTTGGCCTGGGAGCTGAGACGTGTCCTGTGGCATGGACATTGTATATCAATCAAATTGAAAATCAGTGGTGAAACATGGTTAAAAATAGGACTAAATTTTTTCTTATCTCACGGTAGATGCCCCTGTTTCTTTTTCTTGTTAATACTGAGATGATGGCAGCAGCGGTGCCCAATTCATCCTGGGGGCTGTGATATTTACTGTGGTGCAGACGGCATTATATCAATTTAATTGAATAGTCAGCGGTGAAACTTGGTTAAAAAGTTGAACTAATTTTTTTGTTACCTCGCGTTTGATGCCCATGTTCACTTTTCTTTCCAACATTGACACGATGACAGCGGCGGTGCCCAATTCATCCTGGGGGCTGTGATATTTCCTGTGGCGTGCACGGCATAACATTAAATTAATTGAAAAGTCAGTGATGAAGCATGATTAAAAAGTCAAACTACATAATTTTGTCATACCTCATACCTCGCGATCAATGCCCATGTACGCTTTTGTTGTTAGCATCAAGACGATGGCAGCGGCGGTGCCCAATTCATCCTGGGGGCGGAGATCTGGGTGTTTGACTTGAACATTAGCAGAAATTTCATCACGGGTATGTCACGTGAAAAAATAAGCACGATGATGAGACAATGATGCATGTTGCGAGATGGTTTTTAGCCATCTTTACTATGGTATAGTACTGTCGGGAAATCTAAGGAATGAATTTCCCGACATGCTGTGACTAGGCTATTTGAAAAAAAAGCAACATAACTATATCGTCAAGTCAGGGCCTTTCATTGTAGTAACTTACTGAAATGCAACGGCCAAAATGGTTACACTTGTAACTGCTGCATGCACACAAATAAAAATTTAAGTATACAGTTATATGGAACCCCGTGGCTTTGTCAGACGAAACCATGTTAGTTAGGTGTTTTGTCTGACAAAACGGATCGGGGGTATGTTCAAATACAGACAGGGATATAAGATAAAAGGTATCCCATTTTGCTTCCGACCGGAGATCATTTTAGCTAAACTTACGAAATAAGATTTAGTATCTACATATTTAAAAAACCTCAGTCTTCAGCTGTGTTAAGGCTATGCAGAAAACGTTGTGATGGCATTACATCTGGGCAGGGGTTCAGTTTGCACTTTTGTAATTTTTTAGGTGTATGATTTTGTCTTACGAAACCATGTTTACTAGTGTAAGCATGCAATTTTTATTTCTCTAAGACTTTCAATTTCGTCTTAAGAAACCATTTTTACTAGTTTAAGCATGCAAATATTTTTTATTTCTCTGACTTTTTGGTGATTTCGTTGACAAAATGTGTTTTCGCCTCGTAAAATTTAAATTTGTTTTTAAATCTAGAGGATACCTTTTCTTGAAAGTGGTGTCAGTAGGACACCTAACTGAAAAAATTGCTTCGTCTGACGACGCCACAGGGTTCCATATAGCTGCCCCCTTTAGAGTGAAAACATGTAACAAAATTTAATGGGTTCAAGAAATTTGTTATTATCAGAGGTGGGAATAATCAAACACACAATATAAATTGGAGATTATTACTTTTTTGTATGCAACTCCTTACACACACCTTCTTTTCTGATATACAACACGCAAGTATACTCACAATATTCGTATGTTTTACTCACTCACAAAATAAGAGTGTACTGCTTTAATTTAATATCTATTTCGCACCTAAACTCTGACTTTTGTGCTCTCAGACAAGGGTGACACAGGCAATTCAATGGAACATATTTTATTAGAATTATTCTTTTGAATCATGACAATACCATCTTTGTACCCAATTTGCATAATTATCAATTTGAAACTGCCGGTTTCCGTATGGAGTGTTCACTCATATTATGTATACTGCTGTAATCTATCATCCAAGTTGTCAAGTAAATCCGAGACCTGTCTCAATGATTTCACCAAGGAAAGATTTTGCATCAGTCAATACAAAAGCAATTATACTGTCCATAATATATATTAATGGATCAAGGGTGACACAATCTTTGAACGCAATACAATGGCACATATTTTATTAGAATTATTCTTTTGAATCGCGTTCACCCATCTTTTATATATTGCTGTAATATCTCATCCAAGCTGTCAAATAAGTCCAAGACCTGTCTCAATGATTCACCAGGGAAAGATTTTGCATCAGTCCATACGCAAGTAGATAAAGTGCAATCCTTCCTCCCCTCAACAACCACCCAAGCACAAACCACCAGCAAACCCCTCATAGCAACACTCACATCTGTCAACCCCCAACACAGCAAGATTCAACGCCGTACTGAAATCCTTTCCATCGGCTCAAAGTATCTGAATCACTACTTGAGCCACACAGCACAGAATCCATTCCTCAACAGGGTATCACCTAAAAGCATTCCAGCTCTCCTCTTTTCCAACTACTGGGAGGCAACCCACACAAATCTTTGTAAACTCACATCTATTTGTGTCAATCAGCACCATCACACAACTTTTTCACAACTTCTTGTGCGCACATATGTGTGCTCACAATTTAAAGGGGGCAGTTATATGGAGCCCCCTGGGTCCGTCAGACAAAGCCAAGTTAGTTAGGTGTTTCGTCTGACGAAACGGATTGAGGGTATGTTCAAAAACAGAGGTGAATATACGATAAAAGGTATCCCATTTTGCTTTCAATCTGACCTGAGATCGTTTTAACTAAACTTACAAATTAACATTCAATATCTATATATTTAAAAAACACATTACATATCAGGTGTGCTAAGGCTATGTGGTGTATGTTCACAATGCATTACCTCTGGACAGGAGTTCAATTTCCTCTTTCGTCTTTTTATCAATGCATGATTTCGTCTTACAAAACCATGTTTACTAGTGTAAGCATGCAACTTTTTTATTTCTCTAAAACTTTCGATTTCGTCTTACAAAACCATGTTTGCTAGTGTAAGCATGCAATTTTTTTATTTCTTTGAAGCTTTCGATTTCGTCTTACGAAACCATGTTTGCTAGTGTAAGCATGCAATTTTTTATTTCTCTAAGACTTTCGATTTTGTCTTACAAAACCATTTTTACTAGTGTAAGCATGCATTTTTTTATTTCTCTAAGACTTTCGATTTTGTCTTACGAAACCATGTGTACTAGTGTAAGCATGCAATTTTTTATTTCTCTGAGACTTTTTGGTGATTTCGTCTGACAAAATGTGTTTTTGATTTGAATTTGTTTTTAAATCTAGTGGATACCTTTTCTTGAAAATGGTGTCAGTTGGACATCTAACTGACACCTAAGTGACAAAAATGCTTCGTCTGACAAAGTAGTTTGTTTCGTCGGACGGACCCAGGGGGCTCCACATAACCGACCCCTTCGGTTCCCACTTACGTCTGGTCAAAATGAGATTCAAATAATATTTTATTCCTATGTGATGCTTGAAGGTTGTATAACACCTTTACTCATTCCCTTGTTTCGAAGTAATATATTTTTATACGTCATTGTGGTGCCCACAAAACAGTCGTGATTGTGTGGTGACGAGCACCAAGAATGATTTTCACACAACTTGTTGCGAGAGCAAAAAATTGGCTGTGAGTTTGAGCGCTAAGACAGCACCTAATCACGTGCTGTGACTGTAAAATGGGTTCTCTAGTTTAAAAAGCTTATCTATGTTTTACATGCTCTTATAAGAAAGGCAATATATCTATAAGGGCTTTTAGGTCTTAGAAAATATGGCCACACCTCACACCCTCTAGGGCTTAAGTCCATGAGGCACTGTCTAGTTTGTGATCTTTTGAGGGGCTGATTAGAGACATGGTAGTGAGTATCTGCTCACAGCTTAATTGCGCCCGCCTTGCATGTAGAAGCATTTGTGGTCACCTAATGCATCATAGGCAACATGCTCACTCTGGAAGATAGAGTGGAGTATACCCATTCCAGCTGGGAAGGCCTCAGTGAATTGTCTGGGTTTATTTATATGACTACATGTTGAAGGCCATATGCCACGGCTTCTGAATGGAAAATGGAACTCACAACCACTGACAGAGTATGTAACTAATACACAGTTGTGGTCTATCAATTGATAGTGACCTAAGCCGAAAACTTAGAAAAGTAGTTTAGATAGAAATACATGTGGAGATGTGTTATGGATCAATAAGGTGAAATTATGAGATTATTTCTACTACTGAAAATGCTGCTGCTCTTGGAGCACAAGCATGCCAGCAGAATTCTGGCATATAGTTCTTTTCTTACCTATTGTGTAGATTCTGTATACCTCTGGTACAGTATGTGGTGGAATATTGGATCTTGTATCTTTGAGCTTTCAAGATTCGAGATACTTGTGTACTTCTCCTTTGTAACAAAAGGAAAGTATTTGATGTTATATTTTAAGTAAATATAAATACTGAAAATAAACACTATTCTTAGCCATAGACACTTGACCTATCAAGATTTTTTCTTTCAAAAATCTTACTTTATTCGCAACCGAGATTTTTGTTCTTCTCCTTCTCCTTCTCCTTCTTCTCCTTCTCCATGAGACACTTTTTTTACTCTTGACTCTATTTGGTAACCAAATGCGTAATTAAATTGTTTTTATGTTTGACACTTGTTTGTTGTCACCGTCTTTTCATAGGTTTGTACCTTAAATAAGATAAATAATTTTGTGCTAACTGGCTTCCATTGATATCTTAATTTAGAGAAACAAGACTTCTTTTAGTTTGCAGGCTCCCACTGCTGCTAAAAAATCTTGCATCGCCTGCTTTTATAATTTTAGCATGTAGCTGGCTGATTTGCGCAGCACGATGAACAACATTAAGATGTAGGGACTGTTTGGTAAATCCAGTCACGATCTTTGCTGCCTGACGTCAAATTGAAAATAAGTACCATACATCATGATTTATAAGTCCCCAGCACTCGTGACGTCAAATCCCCCAAACAACAACATGTCTGATCCCATGGACACCAGTGACAATGGCCCAATGACACATACATCAAAAATACCTCCTGCCATTCTTTTGGAAGTTATCTGAGAATACAATGAAAGTAACAATTTGATTTGATGATGGTATTTTTGTAAATTGAGGCTGTGGGAATATCCAAAAATAGCTCAAGTTTTATGATGCATGGTAATTGTTTTTCTAGAAGTTATGATGACGTTATTTTTTCTATTTAGTAGCTTTGCATCGTTATGGTATTGTAGTTGCTTTGCAGTAAATATAAATTGTCTATGTATCTGAATTTAAATAATATATATAGGTAGTAATCTACGTTCACTTTTGTCCCCACTTTGGAGAGTGGGGAGACATGCTTGTTTAAAATGGGAGAGAGAGGCACGACATTCGTATCAGAGTCACATACAAGCGAGAGCCGGTTTGTGTGCCGTGTGCGACTGGATAACCGTTGGTCCTTTTAATCCCGTATATAGCTTATTTCTCGCAGATAAGCTTATTCTGCGCAGATAGCTCGTTTCTCGCAGATAGCACTATAAATAGTGCTATCTGCGAGGATAGCCTTATTTGCGAGAGCATGCTATTCCTACGTAAAAAATGGGCTTATCTGCGAGGACTCTCTTATTTGCGACGCAAATAAGCTTATCCTCGCAAATAAGCCTATCCTCGCAAAAAGTAAGCTTCTTCTCACTGACGTAAATAATAGTCACAGTGTGACTGAAAAACACATTGCAGTGCGTTTTATTGTGTATCGTACCATATATTATGACTACCAGTGACCGGCACTTGACTGGCACTCGTTTCACTGCCAACAACTCTCTCTGCTCTACACTTTTAACCCAGACGTGCAGATATACTTATATATATGTAATGTGGTGCTACCTACTATGATGTAAGTAAAAATATGATTGTTTGTTTTTGTTTTTCAGTTTTTCAACACTCATGGAGGTGTGTAACTTTGACTTAAGTAGTACTACCATACTGTTAACATGTCACTTATGATTTTCCTACAGCCTCATTGATTCAGATCATTTATAATTAATGTAATTGGAAATGATAATGAAATAAGAATGAAATAATAATGAAGTAATCATAATCTAAGGTCAATGCAACACAAAGGAAAATCATTTATTTTTGTCAATATAATTGAAAGCTAATCCTTTAATTGTATAGTTGACAGAAGCATTACTCAAATTGTTTTCAATTCGAACTTGATCTGATCAGATTGTGATTCCCTGGGTGATAAGGCAACCATGTGTGGATATATCCCCGTTTGAATCGGGTATGTCAAAGTTGCAAACAGGAAGCTAGAAGTTGAAATGCTAGATCTCGTGCGATGAGGCAAATCATCGTGATGAGATTGAGGCTGGATGGGGTGACAAAAAAGAGGGGACGACAAAAGATAGTGGAGCATACCGAAAACAAATTTCGCAAATTGCATTTGCACATGTTGCATTTACATAAAATTGTGTATGCAATGATATAAACTTACCTGAAACATTAATAGCAATCATATTTCTCACAGATCGCATTTCGAATCCCCGTCATGAGTTCCATTTTCTTATTTCTTTATTCTCTCAGTACCCCTATGTACCAATACTTAATAGAGATACCGTACAAGTAGAGTAGAGGAGGGTCAATCACAGGTGGGAATATTTTTTGTGTAAATGTGATTTGCGATTTGTGTCAATGGTTGACGAGGGCCTCTCAGCAACCAAGATTTTTGTAATTTACACATAATTTGTGTAAATAAGACTGGGGCTATAAAAACCCGGACCGCTTGCCCCAGCTGCAAATCATCTTTGGGTTTGAGATATTTGTGGTCCTTATGGTCACTTTCTGCAAATGGTCACGTTTACCAGTTTTTAAGTTACAAATTCCACAAATACTTTCCTGTTACAATAAATTCCATTATTCTATCCTACCCCCAAAACTCTTAAAACCACAGCAGTGTGCATATAGATCACAAATCTATTATAAATAATCCAAACATAACACCTACACCATATCCAGTTACTCCAAAAACCTCAAAACTTCTATCTTTATATATAACTAAATATATCTTTATTAATACCTCAATTTTTTCCCCCCCCCCCCCCTCTCTCTCCCTCTTCCCGTCCCGGCCTTTTTTCTCTCTCCCTTCCTTATGCTGGTTCGGGTTTTCCCCTGTTTTCAACAAGGTATCATGTCTGATATTTATTTTACTCCCCTTCTTCTCCTTTTTTTTCATTCTCTCCCTTTTTCCCTCTTCTTCTTTTCTTCTTTTTTTTTTTCTTCTTCCTTCTTTTTTTTTCTTTTCTTTTTTTTTTTTTTTTTTTTTTTTTTTTTTTTTTTCTTTTTTTTTCCATCTTTGTTTCACTTTGGCGGAAGGCCCTACTTCTCCTCTGCAAGAATTGTAAATGAAATCGTGGTACTCCATCATTCACCATGTCCTTCATCGATCGGGAATTGTGGAAAAGCGCTATACTTTTGCTTGTCCTGTGGGAGTCAAAGTTCCCATACGTCTGGAAGACTGCAAGACAAAGGATGCAAATGTGTAAGATGCAATGACAACAACAACGTGACAACAGGCCACCCTGAAAGTAAGAATGATGTGGAAAACTTTACGGATCTTGTCGGAGAAACCCCCGCCGATGATTCTCAGCCATATTCTGATCGACGGCGCGATTCGCAAGTTGACTCGATAAAAGACAAGGAAGCAACCACAATACACGAGAGCGGTGTTACTGCTGATCACCTTGGAGTTGAAGATGGGGGGGAATGGGAAGTTGAATTCGATCCCAGTAGTGGCGCAGGAATTTCTGACACGCGAGGTCTTATTTCTTGTCATTCCGATAGGAACAACCTCCTCAACATTCTGGGAAACCGTAATGAATGGCCTAGTGGTAGTGCAAAATTTTTATGAGGGACCACAAGAATCAAGGGGATGGATTAAAGGGGTTGGTTTTCAATTCTGTCATTGACTCCAAAGTCTATAGTGATTTCTCCTCGCTATCAGTTGAAGACATGTTTTTCCATCTCCACATTGCGTCAGTGTACTATGGACTCCCCACCACAAAATCCGTTGACCTTGCAACTATGACCCTTCACAATATCTCCCAACACAATGAAATCATCCAATCTGAGAAGAAAGCACTGTCTGAAAATTATCAGAATTCCATCGTTCAGGTGCTTGCCGCCCGTGGAATCGACGAACTGGAAGTATCATCAATAGTACAGGAAATAAATGATTGTGTTCAGACAGCATGGCAGATTCATGGTGATAAGCCATCTTCCATCAAAGCCCCGTTGAATCATAAGACAGTTCGATCAGTCTATACAGAAGGACAAAACTCTATTGTCAAAAATTTACCAATTCCAACTGTCAGTATTAGTCAAAAGGCTGCTTACATCCCAGCCAAAGAAATCATCAATCATATTTTAGCAATGGGGATAGATGTAATGTTCTTCCGTGCTGGGTATGAAGATGACTGGGTAGATCAATCTGGTCATTATGGGACAAAATTCCTATGTAATCTTCACCAAAATGTTTCAACCATGACAGATATCTCGATTGACACCCGAATCCTCCTCGTAAGAGTATGGTCAGATGGATTCGAGGCTCATCAAATCAAAGGAAAGAATGAATTCAACAGTCTGCAGATGTTCACACTGACTGTCATTGCCCCCAACTATAAAAATACCAGCCGCCATACAGCACCCTTTGCTTTGTGCTTTCAGAGACAAAACCAAAATGATATTCTCATCCAGCTGCTCAAGGAGTTGAAAGATCTTCAGTCTCCAACACTCAGATACTGGGGAGGGAAGGAAAATCAGGTATACCCAACAATGGTGTTTCTTGAAATGATAAGCAATGATTATGTAGAACGGTGCTCAAACACTTGTACCACTCAAAATGGTACATTCACCCACAGATGGAGACATTCGGGCCAGTTCGATGACAATCTCGTTCCATCCTGTCCAACCTGTCACCTCAAAAACATTGAATACATTCTTTCGCACCCAGCTGTGAATGTGAAGAGAGAAATCTGTTGTGACCAATGCCTTGATTGGTGGCACCATGGAGTGACAAAACCCAAGACATACCCAATTCATCCAGAATTATTTTTACAGACCATTGAAAACTTCCCTGCAGTTGAGCTGTCCTTCGAAATGATATTTAACTCTATAACAGCTTTACAAGATTGGTGCTTTTCTAGTACCTTGTCAAATACTGCCAAGGGGACGTGATAAAAAGATACCTACAAGCGATCGGTCTTTCAACTAGTTTGGTCCCAACATTAACTAAAGATCTGGTGGGGGGGGAAGGAAGCTTCCCAATCTTTGGCCTTTCCTCAGATTCTAAGGAATTTTAGAACAATTGACGTGGAGTTGAAAAGTTTCCAGACAATGCCTATGCATATGTGCTTCCTTGGAATTGAAAAATCTCTGATCGCCAAAACATCTATGTTAGCTTACAGAAAAGATCGGGGCCAAAATGCAGCATGGCACACACTCATCAATGCTATACAAGGCAGTCAAGAAACAATCAATTCGGTGTACCTAGTCTGGTGTCTTGCTATGAAGTTCTCAGATATGGAGAAGAAAAACCTCGGTACTGCCAATTGGCAATCGGATCATTACCTTGCATTCACCCGGGTGTCTTTGTTCCATTTTTCGCCTTTGGATAAGGGCGAGGTTGCAAACAACCTTGACAAACATTTGGTGCTTGCCTTCAGGAGCATGAGAGTGACTTGGTTCTGTCTTATCTCTCACATCTTTGCAGAAGAAAAGGTTCCGACAGAGACAATCAATGTATTGGTGAGATTATTCCTATCATCGTGCCGGAGGTTATGGATTGTTGGTGAAAACTTGCATTCAAATCAAGAAAGAGATGATCGAGGAAAAAAAAGAGAAAGGTTGATGACAGGACATCAACAATTACAGACAAGAAAAAAGCACCATTCTATGTGAGAGGGGCAAATTATCTCAGTCTGCTGAACATTGGCGACATGATCGAAGAGTCAGGACCAATGAGACATTGCTGGGAGGGTGAGAATGAGAGTTACATCCAAAATTTCAAGAGGGAGGTATCTACAATGAAGCACACTGAACAATATCTCAAGACAATCCTTACTAAGATGTTAAGGACTGATGTCTTGGATTCATTCAATCAGAAAAACCCCTTTTCAAGGGCTAAGAAGTATTCTCGGACCAGTCATGTTAGGATTTACAACAGAGGGGTGAAGTATGCCAGGGTTGAGGATGTTTTCACACAGGAAGACATAGTTTCAGGAGTGATTGACAAGAATGGAAATCTCTTGGTATGTTTTGAAAAATCACGAGTCAAAGGAGTTGGCGTTCACCCTCTCATTTTCAATGACACCAATGGGAGTTGGACATTTAATCTTTGGTACACTGAAACTATGCCACAGAGTCTGCATTCCCATCTGTACAAGAGCAGAGAGGAACTATTGCAGGAATGTGGTGATTTTTTCATACTTTTGAGAGAGAAAAATACAAATAACACCTCCATGAGAACCATGATCTGCCGCAGCTGGAGGGTGAGAGATGATATGGGAAAATTGAGGTTGCCTGTACCACTCAAAAATGTCCTACTAATGAAGTAATTAATTCTTCTGTTGCTTTTGTGTAAGCTGTCACTAAGAATATTAGTACCATGTCTAGATACCTTTAATGCTTTGTATTGGCACAGGGCAGTACTCTGGAAATGATTTGTGATTTACAGGTAAATTTGTATGGCAGTCATGCCCATTCCCATAAAATCCAGACTGCCACATTCTCCACAACATCTGCCATCGACTTCCCCTTCCCCCATCCACTATTATTTGGACAATGTCAGAGAACGGAACTGCTAGCAGCCGAAAGTGTCAGCAAGGATGCGACGGATGATACGGATGTGACCGCGTCAACCAGAGTTCCTCGCTCGGAGGGGGGCCTTGTCCGGTATCAGACAAAGCCGGCGTTCTGGTGAGTTGTATCCCAGAGGGTTCTTCAAGAATGATTTCCTTTGGAAACCATCCGCTTACCCTCTATTACTTGCACTGTCATAGGAAACAAACCAAGTTAAGCAACAGCAAGGCATTTTGTCTGAAAACGGATTCCACTGCAATGGCGTGCAGTGATCCATCCTTCATCCATTCGTTTTGGCAGAACACGGTTGAATCGGACATTCAAATCAGAATCATGGAGTTTGCAGCAACGACGATGGGGGAAGTGTATCTGCTTTCACAAACTTGCAAACAATGGGACGAAATACTCAACCATGATCCGCATACGGCAAACCCCATATGGCACAGAACTGCAAAGGAATATTAGGGGGACGAGGAGGGCAATAGACGACACCTCCGGCGCTTAGAAATTATGGATTCTGCTTGCCATCATGAGGACAACACAGAATGGAGACGACTGCTCTTCATTGATCGGAGTCCAATGCTTTTCTCAGGTGATGTATGGCCATACCTTAAGTTGCTTACATGGGTTTTTAGTGATGAGCCTGTCGACCCCTACACATCAATGTCATGGAGAGAGGGAATCATACAGAAAGAGGTATCAGCAGCTGAGTACTGGCGCAGTCTTGGTGTCGATCGTCTTCGTAGACGGTCATCTGGTATTGATTCCTTCGAAATTGCCTTCACTGATGGGAGCATGGAAGAAAATTTCAAGGACATGACTTTTAAGGTGCATTACTTGATCATGAATACACCGTAGCTAATTTTGAGAGTGAATGTAGACTCATCCATCGATGGCTACATGTGTTTGGATTTCATCATCATGATTTCTCAATTGACCCGCCAGAACCTTATAGCCCAAATGCAATACACCACGGATACATTGTTGTGAGGTTGGCAGATCGTTATAGAGTCGGAGGACGACGTGTACTCTGCTTGGGCTCTATGACAATTAAAGAAGATACTTCCCCATGTGACATTGATAACATAAGGTATCAAGATTACTGGCTGTGTGACCTTTCTGCCAAAGCAGGGGAACCGGTTATCAGAAGGGAAGTACATTATAGCTGCGGGCCTTTCCCTCGGCGTGAGAGACGAACATATATCCCCAATATAGGGAATATCCGACAGGGCGGTAAATCCGATGAGTGGTGGGATGCCCAGAATGCTATCCTCTTAAGGAACAGTAATTTATTGTGTCAGACAAGTGATTCCAATGCAATGTCTCGCAGTGATGCATCTTTCATGCATTCGTTTTGGCAGGACACGGTAGAATCGGAAATTCAAATCAGAATCATGGAGTTTGCAGCAACAACAATGGGGGATGTGTATTTGCTTTCACGAACTTGCAAAGCATGGGACGATATAATCAACCAGGATCCTGACACTGCCGACCCCATATGGCACAGAATTGCAAAAATATATTATGGGGGCGATAGACGACACCTCCGGCGCTTAGAAATTATGGATTCTGCGTGCAGACATGAGGACAACACAGAATGGAGACGACTGCTCTTCATCGATAGGAGTGCAACCCTTAAGATTTTTTCAGGAGAAATGGGGCCATACCTTAAATTGCTTGCATGGGTTTTTAGATCCGATCGTGTTGTTCCCTATAACTCAATGCGTTGGAAAGAAGGAATTATATGGTGTAAGGTATCAGCAGAAGAGTACTGGTTCGATCTAGAGGTTAGTCATTATCATAGTCGTGAGCGTGGCATTGATCGTTTTGATATTGATTTCTACGACACGAACATTGAAGAAATTTTTGCGGGGATGGATTTTCGGGTGCATTACATCGATCATGGCTACACCGTCGCTAATTTTGAGAATGAATGTAGAATCATCCATCGATGGCTCCACGTGTTTGGATTTCATCACGATGATTTCGAAATTCACGCACCAGTAAGGGACTCCCAATGCATGTTGATAGGACACATTCCCGTGACATTGATTGATCGTTATAGAGATCAAGGAAACCGCCGTGTACTGTTCTTGGGCTCTATGACGATTAAAGAAGGGACTTCCTCAAGTGACGACGACGATTTTTGAGTGTTTCAAAATTTTGGATGGTGGGAGTATTGTGCAGAAGACGGGGGAGGCATTAGGAGCATGATGGTACAGTTTGACAGTCAAAACACACATGTAATTGGAAATGTTCACTATGGTAGTGGGTTACCAAGGGATATATGACTCTTGCAAAACTGTCCTCCCAATTGTAACATTGCAGTCAAAGTAGTTTATTTTGTGTTGTGTAATTTTGCATTATGTTATTGTTTTGCATTATGTTATGGTCTTAATATTATGTTTGATTTTTTCCCTCTTCTGTAAGCTGGTTTTTTCGTTTGGTACTCTTTCATAAGTTGCTTCCAAATTTCCACATATTCACTCTTCTCTTTCTTGATTACATTATTTTGTCCAAATATCCTTTCATAGCTACGGTCAGTTTTATTTTTCCATCCCCCTCTATTACTGGTCTTTGGGGTTTTTACCAAACACAGTGAAGTTCCGGGTTCCACATTGTATCCTGCTTTGTCAGTCAACATTTCCAAAACTCTCTTCTTCCCTGGGACAAAAGCAAAGCCACATGCCATCTTTTTGAAGGAGATTTCCTCTCCACAACACCAATCAATATTCTCTTGGCTGAATTTCATTGCCTTCATCTCGGGATGAGCTCCATCAATGATGTGGTATTCGACCTGGCCGGTCTCTGGAGATATGATGGGCGAAATACCAATCACATGCCTGGTTGTGTAAGTGCGAAACTTCAGTTCCAGAGAAACCAACATGGGGACACTCAATTTGGTAACAAATGAATGTAAACCGGTAAAACCTGTAAGTTGTGGAAGAACCATGATGTCATATCCGCAATGCTTAATACACGTCTGGATTTCTAGCAGGCCGCGATATGATTGCTTTGATTGTAAATCCAACAACTTTTGTTTCAAACCTGTATTGAAGTGATTGATGTATGTTAAAAGATTCACTGTATTTCCAAACGCACAGTTCAACTTTTCTCTTGTGACTGGTATGGGGAATCGCATGGAAAAATGCACCACCGGTGGAGAGGAATGGTAATCAGGAGCTAAGCCATCCTTCTTCTTCTTCGCAGCCCTTGGAGGAAGTGCCCTGAGTTCTTTCCCTCGTGGTACATTCCGAGGTGGGACCAAAACCCTCTTCCTCCCCGATCTTGCTGAGCTATCTACAGACTCTATTGGATCGACATTCTCCCTGTCGCTGCCATTGCCAGTCGCAGTTGGGTCAGCACTGTCCCCTGTTGCTATTGGGTCAGTAGTGTTGGCATCAAAGTTCTCGCTGGCTGTGCCGCCGACATCTTCTAACTCAACACGAAAGTCATCAGGATCCTCTTCTACATGTTTGCCTTTCATGACCTTTGCAAAGTCCTTGTCCTGAAAACAGGGATTGGTCATTCTCTCCATAGCCTTCATGAAGGGAATAGTACCATACAGGAAGGAGGTTGACATTGCAACTTGGGTGTCGGCAAATCCATATGAACAGGTGTTGTCGAAACCCCCATGACGTCGTATCCGAAGATAAGAATGGTAGGGATGGAGAACAGTTACCTGGAAAAAGTCCGGTGCCTCGTATTCTTGTTTGAGTGACTCAAAATGATTGCTCAGGTTACTTTTCACCTTCTCTGGAAGAGCCACCTCCATGTTATGTTCAAGTCCCTCAAAAAACTTCACGTCTTCCTCTAAAATACCCTGAACTGTTGGACTTGCAACCCATTGGACACGTTTTGCTGCTTTAGAACGATCACCTACAATGTCATAAAATTCTTCCCCCTTCAGGAATTTAGATATATCTTGCAGTTTCTTATAATGTGAAGGAGTTACTTCAGATGTCATGACATATATATTGGAGTCCTTGATTATCCTCTTTCGGCCCTCCTTGGTGAAAATATTTTCACACCCATTCGAACACTCGAAAGCAAATTGACGTGCGATTTTTGGAATCCGCCTATAGATATGTGCATCATCACTACCTTCTGGTGCCACTTGTAGGTATGCAGCCAGTAAACCCAACTGATGAAAGAAATTGAATTCATTTTGGTCATCTTGAAGAATTTTGTTCAAGTGCACGCAATCGCCCTCTTCGAGTAGTTGCCCAATATCACGAGGCATAACACAAAGAAATGATGGATCCTTCCAGTCCACCTTTGTGACGTGAGTCGCTCGGCTCCCAAGAAGTCCCTCCACATGATCAAGCTCAGGCTTCCAATCCTTGCCG